>JAKIJQ010000016.1:0-1209790 GCA_023373905.1 Rhizoglyphus robini | reverse complement strand
TTCGTGCATTTTCAATTGCCTGCTTCCGAGAAAAGTGAATTTGATCATCGGCAAAAAGATGACAGAGGAATGGGTAGTCTTCGTATGGGCTATTTTTCGTCAAATACACTTTGCTAATGTTTGGCAGTGGTGTTGGCTGACGACGGTGATTGGGCACCCCTAGCAATTGTCGTGTTGAGGGCCATCCGAGAAAGCCACTGTTAGTTTTGCGATTGGCAAATCTGAGTTCGGTCAGTTTTGGCAGCTTGCTCAGACTGTCAATTACATCAGTGAAGAACATCTGATTGAAACAAAAAGAGTGAGTAACACTTTAAGTTGCAATACAAACAACACTTACCAACGAAGCAAATTCCATGTCCAAATATGTCAACTCAGGGAAATTGTCAACGATCAGTTTGAGCATCTTCTTGTGCACCAGATAGCTCTCGTCATAAAGCTCATCAGACGGAACTTTCTCCATGCTCTTTTCATCTAGCCGAACACTGAGTTGTGTCAATTTGGCCACCATGTCAGGATTCTGTTTGATCAGTCGCTCAAGCACCTCATCACCATTCGCGAATGGACCAATCTGAAGACAGCGCAACTGTGGACCAAGTCGTTTGAGTATGTTAAACAAATTGCCCTTGGTGTAGTTGTCCAGAGTGAAACTCTCGATTCGAGTGAGAAAATCCATTTTGTTCGCCTGAAAGAAAAAGTTCCCATTGGAGTAGAAGATGTGGACATGACGCAGTTCGGGTACTGCGTTCAGTGCTTCCCAAATGGCGTTCTGTTGCATGTCTGGAGGTGCGAACAGTGTTATCGAAGTGAGCTTGTCCATACAACGAATTAGGCATGCTTGGTCGATGTTGAGCGTGTGCAGTACTAAATACGTGACTTTCGAAAAAATAGTTTCGATGATGTTCTTGACCAGATTGTTCTCATGACCACGAAAAAATCGAACAAAAATGTGATCCTCCTTTCGTTCACGAATCTGGCGAACTCCTGCGGCCAGGTTCAGTCGCGCCAAATTGTACTGCATGAGAGCATGTTCTTGGTACTGTTCAATATTTTCCTCAGAATCAAACACTTTCAGTGAGTGTGTCCGTCCAGAGATGATTTTTGCCACGGCTGGGACCCAGGCAGGACAGACAAACGCCTTTGCCACCAAATCCTGCAATGACTTGAACTGATCCACCAAATGTTCAATGCAATCTTGGGGCAGATCGTTAATATTCATTTTGCTTGGCTTAATGGGCGTGTATGGACTCAGGTAGATGGAGGGTCGATTCCATTGTGCAGGTTGACTTGTAGTGCCAATGCACTGCAAAATCAATCGATTCAGCAAGTCCTCGTCATGCTGGTCTTGATGTGCAGAAGGAAAACGATGAATTGTTTCTGTGTAAAAGTTGAATATTCTATCAGTCATATCATGTTTGTCCTTTGAAAACAAGTCATCGATGTCTGTCATTAATGCATCGCTTCGACCGGTGGCATGAGCCGGTGGACGACATGCTGATGACGATAACGATACGATTTGAGGAACTAATGACCTTGTTGAAAGCGGTAAATTGATTCTATCCATTGAAAGCGGAAAGTGGTTCAACGCACTCGTGCATATATTCTTCTTTGGGGATGATCCATCCAAGATCTGGGAACGGTCGTTTGCGAATGAATCTGTCAGTGAACCGTTTTCACTCAAGACATTAGAAACTTGAGGTGAGGCAGCTGCTAGGGGAGCGGATGATGATGCCGATGCTGATGTAGATGCCAGTAAACTTAAGTAATTAACCGTTGATGGGAAGTTCAGTGAGAAGTCATGATTAGCAATGAATCTGTCATTGATACATTGGAATTCTAGTTTCGGCTTCTTTTCCATATTTCTTGTAGACGTTGATGATTTTTCCACGAGTTTATCAAAACTCGAGATTATCAAAATATTTTAGGAGAAACGGACTTTGTCGGTGAACATAAATGACAACTTAATCCTCTGAGCGGTGAGCCAACTGACATAACAAAACATACTGCCTCTTCTCATGTCCCACCGAAACGTATGGGCAGTACTGCACAAATTGAAAAGAGCTGTCCTACAGCTTAACATGCGTACTTAACTTTATGAATAGGTATTCGAGAGGGGCAGTGCAGTATACTGCCCCTCTCCTGTTATTGTGTGCTTTATACACTATATAATATACAGTGCTGTTGTGTGTCTTTGTGTCCGGGGTTGCTTTTATTTATCAAATAAGAATTTTTATATTTATATTGTGTTTTTTTATCTGTCAATAGTCTCCATCAGCATGTCGATTGACTTGTTATCTCTGCCATTAGTGGTACTCGACATTATGTTTGACTATCTTCCTGTGTGGAAAATACGTCAACTAGCCTGCATGTGTCACGACATGAACAAGCTGAAGAACAGTGCATTCAGCCGTCGACGACATCTTCGCCTGTTTGGTGGTACAATTTACCGAAAGCACTTGTTTATGCTCTATGAAGACATCTACAACATAAACCACGACTTTGATTTGAACATTCGTTTTGAGGGAGAAACGCTAGTTGAACAAGATCCTTTTGGGATACTAAGTCCCGATTGGTATGTTCGCAATGCCCAGCAAATTGATCAACTTGTTAGGTGGTTTCCGAATATTCGTAATCTAATTCTGGTTGTGGCCAACCAATGGCCTCAGGATTGTCAAGCTCGACTATTTGGCTTGTGGCCTCAAATTGAGAGCCTTAAAATCGTAAACATTAGTGAATCACAACTCGATTGGCCTCGAGTGGGTCCTCAACTCAATGCATTGACAAAACTTAAACATTTAGTATTTAGTCCATTTGAGAGTGAAGTGATAATTTCCAAAGATCACCTTACTCAACTTTTACAAGTTGGACGGCTGAAGACATTTCATTCGCCCTCTGTCAATCGTGATTACGTATGGATAAATAACGATAAAAGAGTAATTCGCTCTCGTAATGTTTGGAATGGACCAGAACTGGTGTCGTCACTGGTACAACTCGATACATTTGGTGTCACTCATTATGATCCAGATTCAGGTGGTGAATTTACCAATCTACGCGTGCTTCAAAAGATCAAACAATTACACGTAAAAATCATATTCATTAAAGGCTTCGGGATTTATGTTTTCTGTATTCTGTACAGGTTGGTTCGTACGATACTAAAACCTTGCGAAAATGGGATTTACTAAATTTGACAAACCTTCAATCTATAAACATCAGTTGTGAATGCAACTTGAGAAGTGTTCTTGCACGTCTCGGTGCATTGCCCAATTTGAACGACCTTTTTCTTGAATTCGCCATAAGCAAGATAAAAATTCCTTCTGAACAAGCCTGTAAACGTTGGCCCAAACTGCCCACAGTTCGTCGACTTAAACTGAAAGCAATGTGTGATCCGTGTACTTTTCCTTCAATGGCACACTCATTCCCAAGCGCTACCGAAATGTCATTTCAACTGTACACTGTACACCACTTCAACACTGATGATCAAGTTAACTTGAGTGGTCGACAATTCGTCCAACTGAATACTAGCAACGAGTATAGCTGTTTTCACTCAGTTTGTACACAATGTTTAGAGCATATCGAACGAACTGTCGACAAATTTGGTCAAAACATTGAAGCATTTATATGGTTCTACAATCGAAATCAACATGGTAGACGTGTAATGGTTCCTAAATTTAAATTTTTTACCCATGAGGATGAAGGCAAGACACGAATCAGTTCGGATTATCATTTAATGGACTAGAAAATTGCATTAAATAGTATTAACAGAGTTTCGTTTACAATACATTTCTTGATCATTGCATACGTATGCAAACAAAATTAACGCATTAACAAATATGAGATCTACAATTTCGTCAGCGTGTTCGAGGTATTTGTAACTTAATATAAGAGATCATGAATTATGAAAATTCTTTTGAGACGGTAGAACGATTTTTGGTAATGATAATGTACGTTTCATGCGTATCAGGACAATCGTACCGGTGAAAATGGTAAATTCCACGTCAGATGAATGTATTGTATTTTAGTGTGTTCATGTCGTGACACATGCAGGCTAGTTGACGTATTTTTCACAAAGGAAGATAGTCAAAGATTATGTTTAGTGCTACATGTGGCAAATCTAACAAGTCAATCGGCATGGCGAGAGAGAGAGAGAGAGAGAGAGATCACAGATAACGAGACTAACAAAATACTATTGAATAAAGGATAAATCTGGACTTTGCCAATGGATACAAAGGACAACTCAAGCCTCCGAGCCAACTGTCAAAACAAAACATAGTCGCATTTGCTCCAACCGAATGTAAAATTCAAACTGCGCATGCTTAAATTTTAATGTCATTTTGGTAGGGGTAAAAGTGATGGGTGGTACTGCACCTTAGCAATCAATAGTCTTGCGAATTTGGTTGCATGTTGTCTGTTGGACCGCTTTATTTAATTTGGGCAGTACAGCCCTTGTACTGCTGTGGGGGGACATGAGAAGAGGCCATCTGTTATGTTTGGTCAGTTCAGTAAGCTCAGTACCTAACAGTGGTCCTAACATTTGAAGCATTTATGTGGTTCTACAATCGAAATCAGCATGGTGAATATGAATTTGTGCCAAAAGTTAAACTTTTTACGGTTGAGATTGAAGGCAAAACTCAAATCAGTTCGGATTATCATTTAATTGAATAAGAAATTGTTTTGAATCAACAAAACAGTAATAAAAATTTTGGCACACAATACCATTTTACAATCGTACACATTCAAACACATTCCTGTGTCGGATCATTGCACACGCCTGCAAACAGAATCTGTTTATGAAATTCATTTGTGACAATCAAAAAGAGAAAAGGCCGATCCGCCTTAAATTTGGCACCATCGTGGGCGATAAGTTTACTCATGAATCCCTGCTTCGAGTCCACCCCCTTTTCATCCACCTCTATCGAAAGCCTCTGCACCAGTACCACCTTTTCGTCAATTGAGCTGATTACATCGTGATCTTTGTTCAATGCCGGCAAAAGGGTTCGAATCCGTTGTAGCGGTCTGGCCATGTTGACTTTGGCCTGAAAAGCAAACTTTGGCAAGGTGAGTCGCACCTCGAACAAAGTTGTGAGACTGTCAAGAATGCGCTTCAGTGCTTCAAAGTCAAACAGTTTGTGGAGAAAGCGTTGAATTGTAATATTCTCATCGGGTAAAATGAGCACCATCGATGCACTGCCATCGTGGGAAAAGTTGATTTTTATTGCACTCGAATTTGACTGAGCGTCTTCGTAGTACAGAAACGGTTTCTTCTTGTACAGCAACTCGGTCTTGACCGATTCACCGTTTGATTTATGAAATTCCCCATACTTGAGTTCAAATTCTTTGGACCATAGAGATTTGAAGTCAACTGAATTGATCAAAAGTGTTTCGATTGAGCCATTGATAAGGGAGATATAATCGGGAGTGGACAACATATGATTTTTGTCCTCCGATTCATGAAAGTCCTGGTTGATGATCGCCAGGGCTTTTAAGGAAGGGTTCTCATCATCGTTGAGCAATTGTAAATTTCTTGACTTGCATTGGTAATTCTTCCATAGTTTATCGTTTCGACTTTCATCGTCACGTGACTCAGAATGATTTTCAATTGGACAACTAGTTTGGTTAGAAAAAAAATTTAAAATTTAAGATTCAAACATCAAACCATCAAACCTCGGTTTTCGATACTGAAAAGTTACCATCTGTAGAGACTTTGAATTCTTCTTCAATCCCTTCTGATTATTCTTTCCATAGATAGTCACATAATCATTAACGTTCAATCGATCAATTTTATGGCATAGCAATGTACGAGCCAACTGAACTCGAGTATCACTCTCACTTCCGGTCAAGAGACTCGCCAGGCTATACACCAACAAGTGCGGACTTAGCAGTACATTCTTGTGATCAGTGTTGTGGAATGACGAGTTTGGGTCATCATCACTGATCAGCTGTTGCTTGATCAGGCCAACTGTGAGTTGAATTTGATGCTTCAACAGATGCAGACCCACTTGTTCTTGATGGGCAGAGATAGCGCCATCCATTTTGGTGGAGGTAGAATAGTATTCTCTGTACAAGCTACGGTCAACGACTGACAACCATAACAATAAAAATTTACTGCTCCGTCTTCGATTTCCAATATAGTCTATATAGCAATGCGCCTTTGCAATGATCAACTCGAGTTTGTCTATACGAGGCTGCTATAGCCTAATACGTTTTAACTTTGTTTAGACCAATAGAGCAGTTAGTCCAAAAGTTCACTCCAAAAGCAAACCAAATGAGGACACGCTGTCCTCTATATGAAGCACGCACTCGTATCCAGTTGGATCACAACCCAAACGCACAGTGAAAACCAACTCAGTTCTGAAAAATTTTGTTCTTTTTGTTCTCGGAAATTTATTGAATCAGCTATATAAAAGTGTTTATTTATCTAAAAGTGCTATTTATAACTTGACTTATTAACTCAATTTTCACCGGAAAAACTAATGTTTTCAATGGCCGCCTCCGCACACTATGAACGTCTACGAATGGACATGTTTGAGCACCAAATGAGACTCACCATTGGCCTAATCAAGCAGTATCAACATCAAACATCAACCAACGATGATCATCATCATCGTCCCAGTTCATTCCACAACATGGACTACAAGAATATTCTGCTCAGTCCACATTTGTTGGTGTGTTCGCTGAGCAGTTTACTTTCGGGAACCGAAAAGGACACTCGTGTACAGTTGGCCTCTACATTGCTGCATCATGGAATTGATCGAACGAGCGTACAGCAGTACGTCAATTACTTCTGTCAAATCAATCGTGAGATGCAGAGTATGAATAGTATGTCGCTGCAAGTCGATACATGCATGTATCGAAATCCGAGGTATGGTTTGTCGATTTAAACTAATTAAAAGTTTTAATTTGTTTTTTTATAATCAATAGTTTTGTTAACGAGCATTTTAAACTGCCGGATGAAAATGATAAACTTTCGAAAAAGTATCAATGCACCCTCAAAGAGTTGCATTTGATGAACGGACAGGAGCCATGCCTCGAAACGCTGGCCACCATCAACGAAGACTTTCCCGAGTCCAAAAAACCAACACTGTCCCAAGACGATTATCGCTCCCTTGTCAGCAACTCAACTGTCGACACTGTTTTAGTGAATTCAGTTCACTTCCGAGCTCTGCTGTCAAAAGAGTTTCAACTTAAAAATGGAGAATTTTTCAAATCAAACGGCGAATCTGTGAAAACCAAGTTTTTGTACAAGAAAAAGTCGTTTTTGTTTTACGAGGACAATGAGTCAAAGTCGAGCACAATTAAGATCAACTTTACCCATGATGGCAGTGCATCGATGGTGCTGATTATGCCTGAAGAGAGTCTATCACTGCAACGTTTTCTGCACAAATTCCTCGATTACGATGCGCTGAAACGTATTCTCAAGAATCTCACATCTCGATTTGAAGTGCAACTTAGTTTACCAAAGTTTGCCTTTAAAGCGAGCGCTAACATACGAAATCCACTACAACAAATGAGAAACAATTTACCGATGTTGGACCGAGAACAAGAAAACGAAACAATTCGTTCAATTGATGAGAAAGTGGTTCTCGTACAGAGATTGGAGCTTGAAGTGGATGAACAGGGCGAGGATTCACAGCAGGGGCTGCTGAGTAAACTTTTTGTACACGAAGAGACGGAATTCAGGGCAGATCGACCTTTTCTCTTTTTGATTGTTACGAATGGGCCGCATAAACAGATTCTGTTTGCGGGAGTTTGCAATGATCCGACACAGGAATGTTTTTGAAACAAAAAAAACTTACTATTCTTCTTAGCATCGTATACGATTGTTACGAGCTCTTAGATGTAGACATAATCGCTGAATCGTTCAATTGATCAATCTAATGTAATTCTGGCACGAGCAAACTGAACTAGAGTATCGAAAAATGACGCCATTCATTTTTGAATGCACAATTTAAAAAATGTAGAATATTCTGTGCTAAATCACTTATAATTTAAAAATAATGCAATAAAAATCAGATTTAAGTGAATTTTGATTTAATGAATGTTTGCAGGATACAACTGGAGTCATAGTTCAAGAAGATGATTGATTGAATAAAAGTTTTGAACTTGAACTTTATTGTTTTGACTTGAGACAAAAATAGAATTCATCGTACGAGTAGTACCCTCTGACATACACCACATATTCTCTGCCCTTCAATGTACACGTGTACTTGTACAGTGCCGCTCACCACTATTATACACCCTCAACAGAATATTCTCTCTCAATTCACAAAAACGCATTTACCCCATGCGCATTATTGAGTGAACTTTAAGCTATATATAGCATGCGGTAAAGCGGCTTGCTTTAACATGGAATCAAAACAATGTGAACTGTCAAATTCACTTGTCATCACAGTGTTTTAGTTACTGCACACTTGCTTAAGTTCCTTAAATCAAGAATATTCTAAACAACAACAACAAAACCTTCAAACATGGCCGCCGGAATTGCCGCACACCAGGAGCATGTGAGAATGCTAATGTTGAAGCATCAAATACGACTCACAGTTGGACTAATCAAACAGTCCGTCAACAAGGACAACGATGACCCGAGTGCATCGTTCCACAAGAACATTCTACTAAGTCCGCACTTGCTGTTGTCCGCCCTCACAAGTTTGATGCCCGGAACGGAGAAGGATACTCGGGTAAAACTGGCACGTACATTGATGCATCATCGGATCAATGAACTGACCGTGCACGACTACGTCTACAATTACTGTCGCAATAATAAGTCAATGTTGAAGCGGAATAGAATGTCAATGCGAGTGGACACGGCTCAGTATCGGAATCCGAGGTATGGTTTGGTATAATATGAAGTCGGAGCGTGAGGTTTAAGAATTTGAGGGTTCAACTTTGAAGGTTTTTATCAAATGTTATGTATTTAACCCAAATTGTGAGGCGCATTGCTCCGACAATTATGAACACTGATTAATTTTGTATCTTTTTTAGTCCATTCGAACTCACCGAAGAGGAAGAATTAAAACTTGTAATTCGATACGACAAATTATTGGAAAAGTATCAATGCACAGGAAAAGAGTTGCCATTGATGAAAGGGGAGGAACCTTGTTTGGAGACTCTCTCAACGATAAACAAAGACATTCCTGAATCCGATGATGATCCAATTTTGTCCGAAGAGGATTATGTCACTCTTGTCAATGACCAAATCGATACAATTTTGATAAATTCGGTTCACTTTAAGGCTCTGTGGTCAAAAGAATTTAAACTTCGACATGGCGAATTTCATAAGGCGAACGGAGAATCGGTTATGACGATGTTTTTGTACAAGAAAAAGTCCTTTCTATTTTACGAGGACTATCAGTCAAAGTCGAGTGCAATCAAGATCAACTTTACCCACGATGGCAGTGCGTCGATGGTTTTGGTTTTACCCGAGGAGAATGTTTCGATGCGTCGTATTCTGCACAAATTACTCGACTATGATGCACTGAAGCGGATTTTGAAAAATCTCACAACTCGATTCGAGGTGCGACTTACTTTGCCAAAGTTTGCCCTTAAAGCCAAAGTTAACATGACGAAGCCATTGGAACGGATTGGAGACCTTTTGCCAAATTTGAACAGAGATTATGAAGCAATCAGCTCAATTGACGAGAAAGTGGTTTTGGTGCAGAGATTGACTATAGAAGTGAATGAAAAAGGCGTCGACTCGAAGCCGGGACTCATGAGTAAACTGATCACGCACGAAGAAGCCGAATTCAAGGCAGATCGACCTTTTCTCTTTCTGATTGTCACAAATGGATTTCATAAACAGATTCTGTTTGCAGGCGTGTGCAATGATCCAACACAGGAATGTGTTTGAGTTTGATTTAAAAATATATTGTGAACCAAAATGTTTAGTACTGTTTGATGATTAAATCTAAAAATTTGAAAAAAAATTTTAATCATTCATTCGTTCATTCATGATCAATGATAATCCAAGCTAAATCGAGTCTTGCCATCAATCTCAACCGTAAAAAGTTTAACTTTAGACACTAGCTCATGTGCACCAGAATCTTCAATTCAGTAGGTCCACAGAAGTTGTTGTATGTTTGAACCAAATTTGTCGAGCGCTCGTTCGACAGTGCCAGAGCATTCAGTACAAAGTGAGTGCAGACTCCGATGCTGATGGACAAATTGTCTGCCACTCACCCTTTCGTCGCTGATTTCGGCGCCCAATTGGAATGACATTTGTGTAGCGTTCGGAAATGAGTGTGCTAAAGAAGTGAAACGACACGGATCGCAAATTGCGTACAGTTCAAATCGACGAACGGAGGGCAGTTTAGGCCAGCGCTTACAGACTTGTTTGGATGGAATTTTGATCTTGCTAACAGTGAATTCAAGATAGAGGTGGTTCAAGTTGGGCAATGCACCGAGATTTGCAATGACAGCTTTCAAGGATAACGCATCACTTTTGAAGCTTAGAGATTGAAGGCCAGTCCAGCCATTTAAATCAAAATCGCGCAAAGAATTGGCGCAATTTGAATAAACCTGTAGAATACAAATGCAAATTGAATTTTCAAAAAGACTAAAACACACAAATCTGAAATCTTGTGGATTATAAGATTCTTACATGAATTTGTTTGAGCTTTTGAAGCAAACGCAAATTGGTAAAGTTGGTCTCTTGTGATGGGATATATTCGGAAACACCAAATGTTTTGAGTTGTTCTACTGCGGGCACTAGTTCAGGTGAGTTCCAAACATTGCGACAACGATTCACCACTTCATTGCCATTAAACATTTTGTATTCACAACTGACATCCTGTGTGGAAATGAATGTTTTCAGTCTGCCACTCTCCAAGAGAGGAGCAAGATGATCTTTGGCGATGTGTACTTCATCATCACCAGGACTAAATATTAAATGTTTCAGTTGTGTCAGTGCATTGAGTTGAGGCCCCACTTGAGGCCAATCAAGATTAGCTCGGCTAATGTTAACTATCTTAAGGCTCTTAATTTGAGGCCACAAGCCAAACAATTGAGCTTGACAATCCTGAGGCCATTTGTTGGCCACAACCAGAGTGAGCTTACGAATACTGGGAAACCATCGAACAAGTTGACCAATTTGTTGGGCATTGCGAACATGCAAATCGGGACTTAGTGTCACAATAACATGAGGCAAATCTGGTCTAACTGGAGTTTCACCCTCCAAGCGAATGTTCATATCAAAATCATGGTTAATTTGATAAAATTGTGCTTTGATTATAAACAAATACTTTGAGTATATTGTACCACCAAACAGGCGAAGATGTCGACGACGGCTGAATGCACGGTTCTTCAGGTTGATCATGTCGTAACACATGCAGGCTAGTTGACGTATTTTCCACACAGGAAGATAGTCAAAGATAGTGTCAAGTACCAGTAAAGGCAGAGATAACAAGTCAAACGACATGGTGAGCGAGACTTGATTGAAAGATCACAAATCACGAGATTACCAAAATATCATAGGACAAAGGACTAAACTAGACTTGGCCAGTGAACACAAGGATCTACTCAAGCCAACTGACAAAACATAACAGATGGCCCCTTCTCATGTTCCACAGAAACTAGTGGGCTGTACCGCCCAACTTAAATAGAGCTAACCTACATTTTGACAAACGTACTAAATTTTATGAATAGGACACTCGATTGGGACAAAAGTGAGGGCTTGTTTAGGCCAACGTTTACATTCTCGTTCAGATGGAATTTTTACATTTATTTTACATGTATTTGCTTTACATATAATTCAAGATAGAGGCTGTTCAAGTTGGGCAATGCAGCAAGATGAGCCACAACTGTTTTAAAAAAATTTCAGGCTAAGAGACTTAGTCATCCTAATCAATCAAACTATAATTCGAGCTAGGTCGCGTTTTTCCATCATTTTCAAACGTAAAAAGTTTAACTTTGGGCACTAACTCATGTTGATTTCGATTGTAAAACCACAAATGTGCTGCAATGTTGGCACCAAATTTGTCTGCAGCACGTTCGACTTGGCTCGAACATGGACTACACAACAATGGAAAATTTTTAAACCTTTCCAAGTACTTTCGACCATTGCAGTTGGATGTGTTAATGTTTCCACCGACATTCAGTTTGAGTGATATTTCGAATGCGTTCGGTACTGAGTGTGACAGAAAAGAAAGCTGACACGGATCAATGCATGCACTTAATTGAAATCGACGAACTGAGGGTAGTTTAGGCCAACTTTTGCAGGCTCTTTCAGATGGAATTTTAAGTTCTTTTCCATATTGGCAATCAATATAAAGATGGTCCAAGTTGGGTAGTGCACTAAGATGGGCAAAAATTGATCGTATACTTTGCTTATTGTCATCAAAATAAAGACTTAGAGACTGAAGAGCCGTCCAGTCTTTGAAATTCCAATTTTGTAAGTCTTTGGGAATGCAATAATATATCTATAGAATATTTTAAAAAATTAATGATTAAAACCGATTATTTAATTTTTCCAATTTTGTTTTGCAAGGCTACTTTCCTACCTGAACTTGTTTGAGTTTTTGAAGCATACGTAAATTGGTAAAGTTACTGCCAGGCAAAAGATTAATATACGAGACACCAAATGATTCGAGTTGTTCCACTGCCACCTCCCTTTCTGGTCTATTCCAGACACTGCGATCCATAATTTCAACTCCACGGCCATCTATTGTCACTTTTTTCCTATAACCAAATATATAATTAGTAGAAGCAAATGTTTTCAGCCGGCCATTCTCTAGAAGACGAATAATATGATTCTTAGCTGTAAACATTTCTCCTGATTCGTCTGTAAAATTGATTACTAAATGTTCAAGTTGGGTGAGTGCATTGAGTTGAGGCCCCACCTGAGGCCAATCGAGTCCATATTTGGAAATATTTACTATTTTAAGGCTGTTAAGTTCAGGCCACAGGCCAAACAGTCGAGCTTGACAATCCTGAGGCCATTTGTTGGCCAAAATCAGGGTCAGATTACGAATAAGCGGAAACCACCGAACAAGTTGGCCAATTTGCTGGGCATTGTGAACGTACCAGTCGGGGCTTAGTGTCACAAAAGAATATGGATCAGATCTGATCAGATCTATATCTGATGTTTCACCCTCGAAGCGAATGTTCAAATCAAAGTCGTGATCTATGTTGTAGAGCTCTGTTTGATCATAACAATAGTGCTTTGAGTAGACTGAACCACCAAACAGGCGAAGATGTCGACGACGATTACAGGAACGGTTCTTCAGGTTGTTCAGTTCGTGACACATGCAGGCTAGTTGACGTATTTTCCACACAGGAAGATAGTCAAACATAATGTCGAGTACCACTAAGGGCAGAGATAACAAGTCAAACGACATGGTGAGCGAGACTATTGGGGATCACCAAAATTTTATAGATTAAAGAATAAATCTGAATTTTAAAGCTTTGCCTGAGAACACAAAGGATCACTCTAGCTTCTGAGCAGCAGACTGAGCGCCCGAACCAACTGACAAAACAAAGCCAATGACATTTTCCCATGCCAGGGGCGGTATCGCTTAAATTGAACAAAACTAGCTAACACACTATCATGCAACTAACTCGAATGTTTTTATTTCCAAAGGTGTAGTAGTGCCCATAACGTTTCTCCCAATAAAATGTCAATTCATAAAGTTAAATACGCATTTTAAGCTGTAGGCTAGCTATGTTTAATTTGGGCGGTACTGCCCCTGGCATGAGAAAATTTCATTGGTTTTGTTTTGTCAGTTGGTTCGGGCGCTCAGTCTGCGGCTCAAAAGCTAGAGTGATCCTTTGTGTTCTCAGGCAAAGCTTTAAAATTCAGATTTATTCTTTAATTTGTTTTGTCTGCTGGCACAGTCGCTCAGTGGCTTGAGTTGTCTTTTGTGCTCACCGTCAAAATCTAGATTTATCCTTAATTTTATAATATTTTGGTAATCTCGTGTTTTGTGAACTCTCAATTGTCTTGCTCACCATGTCAATTAACTTGTTATCTCTGCCCGTAGAGGCCCTGAACATTATATTTGACAATCTTCCAATGTGGGAACTTAATCAACTTGGAAAAATGAATCAATACACGAACACGCTGAGGTTCAATTCATTAAAGCGTCGTCGATCGGATCGTGATGTTGAGAATTACGAGTATATAAATAGGGAATGGTACAATATTCGCCGTCGTGCTTACATAAAGAGTAGACAAATAAGAATTGCCTGTAGAGTACTGGCCTCAAGAAAACTGAATGATTTCATTTGAACAATCAGCTAGTTTTTTTTTGACAAAAAAAACTATTTGAACTTTTAGTCGAAATCAACTTTATGATGTCAGTGCATCGATTGTTTGGATTATTATCCAAATATATTTCTGTGCATATGATTTGAATATTAAATGTTCAAGTTTGATCAGTGAGAATTTTGGTTGACAATTTCAAAATTCATTACCGAAAAATTACAAATTTATTGTAATAAATTTAAATTAAATAAAAAATAGTTCATTTTTTCAAATGAATTTACAGTGAATTTAATTTTTTAAATCTAAACCTTATTAGTCATCACCAAAAAAGTGATAATAACCATATTTGCGTACACGGTAAAATGTCACCACAGCTCGTTCACCAAATGCTTCAATAAATCGTTGCCGAAATTGTGCATCGAAACTTGTCTTGTCGAGATTGTTACTATAAATGCGAACTTTGCTCACTCTCGGGAATGTTCTCGCCAGCATTCGGTAGTCTCGGCATTGTAATACATCAAAATATGATCTATAACAAATGTCTTTAAGAATGAGTTCACTGACAGTGTGCAGAAATATTGGAAATGTCTGCGCATAATTTGGATTGTTCTCATAGTTGAGCGTTTCACACAGTTCATCGAATGCCTCCGAGTGCAGCACAAGTGTTTCCAGTTTTGGCATCACCTGTACAATCGCATTTAAAGCATCAGGCATTGAACAGCACATGTTGATTATTTCCAAATGAATTAAATTTTGAAATTTTGAAAAATGACGTGATAAGTGCTTGGGATGGTTAGAAGGACAGCAAAAATCAATTGCAAGATGAGTCAGCTTGGATGTTAGTTCAGGATTGGCGTCTCCGATGTTTAAAGATGATGAAAACTAAAACGAGTAAAGTAAAATGAAAGTTAATAAATTACAAATGGAAATTTGTCTTTACCATGGAATGTTCTCCAATTCGTATAAAAGTACAATGTTTTGCATCAAGTTGAGCAAAATATGGCGCCAAATCCAGAAAATCGCTATCAAAACTGAATTCTTCCAATTGACCAAATGTGATTCGGTTTGGTGTAAAGAATTTGCGTTCGTTTACGAACAAATGCAATCGTTTAAGGGAGCTCATCTGCTCGAAACATTGAGAAGTGTCTTGAAACACATTTCCACTGATTTTATAATATGAAAGATTAGGAACAAATATTGTCAATGTTTCTAAATTGGTTGACCACTTCCACAGAATATAGTTCAGTTCACAGAGTCGATCGTAATGCAGCATACAGACAAAGTTGGTTATGTTGGGAAAGAGTCGAGCAATGAAGCGAATTCCCAGGTTGGGGTCATTCTGCTGTTCACTGATGGAACCATCATCGGTGCGTTTCAATGCTGCTGTTGAGTTGGGGACTTTGATTTTTGGTGATATTTTTAAACAGGTCTGTTTGGTCAATTGAAATCGAATGTCATCTTGAATCGCTGAACAAGCTGTTTGAGAGAAATAGTTCACTATTAAATCTTCACTAAAAGCCAGTCCAAGTGAATGTTTGTGTTCGCATATGATCGTGATAATGTGATTCCATGCGTGACACACTGCACGGAGATGGATCAATTGGTTGAGGGTGAGACGGTCAAACACAAGACGAGTGCAATCGGTTGGAATGTCCAGGATGTTGAGATTTGAGCGAGTATCAACCTGAAAGAAGCAAAAAATAAGTCCAAACTGAAACAGGAGTCAACTGGGCTTTACCTGATCTCGAATCAAGTTGTCCTTAGAGTCGAGTGTATCACTCATTTTCCCTTCTTCTGTTTCTTTCTACAACAAATTCAGCACATTTAGTCAGTTAAATACAAACACCAACAATAAATCAACTTACCAACAGTATCAAGTAACAACATGAGAATTTTCAGTTGAAGTTCAGAGCCAATTTCAGCTCAGCCAAAACACAACTAAACTCTGACAATTCACAACCAACGTATTCAGAAAAGCAGAAAAGGGCAGAACAGCCCCCTATGAATATCATCATTCAACTCTCTTCAGTACAGTAACGTCCTTTATGAACTGCAGTCCAAATGTAGAAAATTTTTACCAAGGAAATAAGTTATTTCAAAATTTGAAATTCAAATAACTGTTTTCAGTCGGCCAATATCTAAAAGAGGAACAAAACTATCATTGGAAATGTCATCTTCATCATCAAATCACTTCATAATCGTTCATAAAGTCAAGTACATGTGAACATTTTAATTATATATTAGTTTAATTTGGGCGGTACTTTCCATGCGTGGGACAAGAATCTTCTGTTTTGTTTTGTCACTTTACTCATGAGTTGCAACCACTCAGATTGGCTTAAGTTGTCCAATTTTGTGCTTATCGGCTAGATTTATCATTTGAATTTTATATTATTTTGGCAATCTAGTGTGTTTTGTGATCTCTCTCCCTCACCATATGTCGATTGACTTGTTTGACCTGCCCACAGTGGCACTGGACACAATCTTTGGCTATCTTTCTTGGCCCAAAATACGTAAACTATCCGATATGAATAAATATTTGGATAAACTACATAAATATGAATTCTATTGTGATGAAGATCAGCCGGGAGAAGTAGAGGAAATCCGACTAATAGATGGACTTTACTTTGTAACCTGGCGAAAGAAAATAAATATTAAAAAAAATTATTTATAGATTCGAATCGAATCGAATCTTTGTTTATATGTAAAAAGAAAAAATTACGAAAATAACTGGTCAAAGTCCAATGTGTGCAATCAAGATCAACTTTTTATCAATGTTTTTGTTTTAAATTTTTTTTGTAACTACATTATTTGCCTTTTAAATTTAACTTTGTTTTCACTTTTGATCTTTACTTTTCTGTTAGTGCAATTCCAAAATAAAATTTCAGCACTCATACGTACTCTACGTATTGAGTTCATTTGTGAATACATGAGTTGATTCGAGTTGGGGGTGGCCAGTGCTGATGGGCGGCACTACACCTCTGAATTTATTTTATCACTTCGTTTATGTATGGTGATTGTAGGAAAGATGATTGTTCAATTTGGTCGGTAGTGCACCTCGTGTTTTTGGGGGACATGATACTAAGTGAAGCGTGCTTTTGTTTTGGATTTCTATGACAGTTATTGCGGTACATGGTTTTTAAATAACCCAACGCATCTTTAATGATTTAAGGTATGCTAATTTTGGTTTTTTATTTAATTTCAATTTTACCTTTCTACAGGTACTCCAAATGGCTTCAGCTTCAGCCGCGTACGATGAGGAACTCAGTTCCCGCATGTTGAAGCATCAAATACGACTCACAGTTGGATTGCTCAAACATTCATTAGTAGTTAATGAGGATGATGATAATGATCAAAATTCTTCACTCCAGCACAATAATATACTGTTAAGTCCACATTTTTTGGTGTGTACCCTATCCTGCTTGCTGTCAGGCACCAAAAAGGATGCACGTGCACAGTTGGCTCGTACTCTGCTGTGCCACAGGATTATTGGCAAATTCTTGCGGGATAATGTCAATGATTTTGTCGCTGCCCACTGTGATCACTGTAAGTCAATGCTGAAGAAGAATAAAATGTCCTTACGGGTGGATACGTATCAGTATTGGGACACAAAGTAAGTCGTAGCGTGAGAATTGCAATGTTCTTTAATTTTTTCGTATTCAGTTCTCCAAGAAAACCTAATCACCAGAAACTCTGGAAGAAGTATCACTGCTTGGCTAAAGAGTTGCCATTGATGCATGAACCGAAAGCATGCTTGGATACACTGACGAGTATCAACCAGGATTTTCTCGATTCGGATGGTGAAACAACAACCGTGCCAATGTTATCTGCTTCCAATTATGACACACTTGTCAGTGACTCAATCGATACCTTATTGGTCAGTTCAGTTCACTTCAAATCGGCCTGGTCCAAAGAATTTGAACTTTTTCCGTATGGAGAATTTCGTAAATCAAACGGTGAAACGATCAAGACCGAATTGCTTTACAATAAAAAGTCATTCCATTACAACCAGGACCGGGAATCAATGTCCAGAGCAATTGAGATCAAGTTTGCCAATCATGGAACTGTATCGATGGTTTTGATTTTACCTGATGATAATATTTCACTGCATCACTATGTGAAACATTTACTCGACTATAATGTGCTGAAGCGTATTCTCAAAAATCTCACAACTCGATTCGAGGTTCAACTCACATTACCAAAGTTTGCGCTTAAAGCTAAAGCTAATATGGTGAAGCCATTACAATTGCTGAGATCTTTTGTTCCAAAGAATAACAGTGATAACGAAAGCATTCGATCAATTGACAAAAAAGTAGTTTTAGTGCAGAGGCTAGCGATTGAAGTGGATGAAAAGGGGGCAAACTCGAAACAACAGCAACAACAACTACCAGGGCTCATGAATAAACTTAAGATTAAGTCGAACTTAAGTCGCAAAGAAGTCGAATTCAAGGCAGATCGACCTTTTATCTTTTTGATTGTCACAAATGGAGAGCATAGACAGATTTTGTTTGCAGGCATGTGCAATGATCCAACCCAAGAATGTGTTTAAAAATGTTTAAGAAACTCTTTAAAGAGACAAAAGTAAATTGATTCAAACTCATTTTCCCCATTTTGCCTTGAACAGAACATCTTCATTTCATTTGTTTTGCCTTACATCTGCGCAACGTCGAACATGAAATTCTTCAATATGCGTATACTTGAAAGCTATTTTTGGTTTGCGGTTCAGTTTGGGAGGCATCTCGTGTTTGTGTAGCGAGCTTCTGTTTTGGTTGTCAGCTTCAGCTGTGCAACACTCAAGAATATCTGTACGCATCATTATGATGATTTTGGTAAAATAACTTCATTTTTTTAATTTTTAATTTTGATATTTTTTATTTACAGATCCACTAATAAAAAATCTATGCATCTAAACAAAATGTATCATTAGAATCTAATGTAAAACCTGCAACATCAATGGCAACTGTAGCCGCAATAGAAGAAGCAATCCGTTTGAATCTGTGGAAACATCAAATTAGACTCACAGTTGGTCTAATCAAACATCATCAAGAATCGACATTACTCAGCAATGATCTTCCGAGTTCATCGTTAATTGCGGATCACAAGAATATTCTACTTAGTCCACATTTACTGGTTTGCACACTGGCGAGCTTATTGTCGGGTACCGAAAGTGATACTCGTGTACAGCTGGCTCGTACACTACTGTGTCACAAAAGTGGTCGAATTATGGAAAATATGACAAATGATTATGTTTCTGCGCATTGTGGCCATAATAAGGAGATGTTGAAGAGGAATAAAAGCTCACTTAGGGTTGACATTTATCTGTATAGGGACCCTAGGTAATTCCGAACGGAAAATTGCAAACTTTTAACATTCTTTCTCCTATAGTTTCCCAATCCAACATCGTCAAGCGAAACTTTGGAAAAAGTACCAATGCATTGCCAAAGAGTTGCCATTAATGAACGATGATGAGAAACCATCATTGAATGCACTGACGACCATCAACCAGGACTTTCTTGATTCTGATTCTGACAAAATTCCAATCTTATCCACTGCCGATTATGTCACTCTTGTCAATGGCTCAATTCACACTGTTTTGGTCAATTCAGTACACTTCAAATCCGCTTGGTCCAACGAATTTGAACTTCAGCATGGGCAATTTCAGAAATCAAATGGTGAAACTATCAAAACCGAATTTCTGTATAAGAAAACGACATTCCGTTACTACCAGGACCGGGAATCAATGTCCAGAGCAATTGAAATTAAATTTTGCAATAACGACAGTGTATCAATGGTTTTGATTTTGCCCAATGAGAACATCTCACTGCAACACTATGTGAAACATTTACTCGACTATGATGTGCTGAAACGTATACTCAAAAATCTCACAACTCGATTTGAGGTGAAACTCACATTTCCAAAGTTTTCTCTTAAAACCAAAGCTAATATGGTGAAGCCATTACAATTGCTTAGATCTTTTGCTCCAAAAGACAAAATGAACGAAACGATTAAATCATTAGACGACCAAATTGTTCTAGTTCAAAGATTATCTATCGAAATTGACGACAAAGGAGAGGATTCGAAACAACCAGCTGGACTCATGAGTAAACTGAAGAAGATCAGTCACAAAGAAGCGGAATTCAAGGCAGATCGACCATTTCTCTTTTTGATTATAACAAATGGAGATCATAGACAGATTCTGTTTGCGGGTTTGTGCAATGATCCGACTCAAGAATGTGTTTGAATTTTGTGCTTATGAGAGAAACAAGTAAATGAACTTCATTTTGTTGAGAACAGAATTTTCATTGATATGATTTTCCCTCACTTTATTGCTGTGCAGCATAAAATTCTACAAAATGCTCATGCGCAATTGCATGAATTGGTATGTACATACACTGTATACAATGTATACTATACAATGTACATGTACATTGTACATATTATTCGGTTAAGTGGGTCAATTGTGATGGGCGGTACCACCCCATGAAAGTATTATTATTACGTAGCTTTTGTACATGCAAGTTGCAAATTAGGTTAAAGTTGGGTGCGGTAATGCACCTTTTGTTGTTTGTAGGACGGGCTTCTGTGAATCTCTGTTTTGGTTGTCACTAAGTTGTGAACCCAACTTGTCAGAGACAACCACAAAACAACCGTGTTAACATTTGCTGCGCAGCACATGGAATAACACACTCAATAATAACTGAGCGCATCTTTGAAGATTTCTTTAAGGTAATTTGGATTTTTATTTGCTAAAATTGATTAATATTGAATTTAATCAACTTTATTTTTAGTAAATTATACAGAATGGCAGCAGCAGCCGCCGCAGCAGCCGCTGCTACTGCAGCCCACGAAGAGAAACTCAGTTCACTTCTGTGGAAGCATCAACTTCGCCTCACAGTTGGCTTAATCAAACAATTCACCCTGGCCAGTGATGATCCAAGTTCATCATTCCATACGGATCATAAGAATATTCTGTTGAGTCCACATTTTCTGGTGTCGACATTGTCGAGCTTAATGTGTGGCTCCGGGAAGGATACTCGGATACAGTTGGCTTGTACGCTACTTTGCCATAAAATCAATGGAAAATCGGATGCAAACGATTTTATATCTGCTCACTTTTGTCATAATCATTCAATGTTGAAGAAGAATCGACGTTCGCTACGGGTGGATACTTTTCTGTATAGGGATTTGAGGTTTGTCGGAGCGAAACATATAGATTGTAATTTTTTTTGTATCACAGTTCACTAATCAAACTACGTCAGGAAAAACTTTGGAAAAAGTACGAATGCATTGCCAAAGAGTTGATATTGATGAACGATGGCAAACCATCATTAAATTCCCTGGAGACAATAAACCAGGATTTTCTTGAATCGGACGATGCCAAACAAATGTTATCCCCTGAGGATTATGTCTCCCTTGTCAGTGACTCAATTGAAACTGTTTTGGTCAATTCAGTTCACTTTAAATCTCTTTGGTCCAAAGAATTTGAGCTCCAAAATGGAGAATTTCGTAAGCCAAATGGTGAATCGGTCTGCACCGAAATGCTGTACAAGAAAAAATCTTTCCGTTACTTCGAAGACCATCACACAATGTCCAAGGCAATCAAGATCAACTTTGCCCATGATGGCCGTGTGTCGATGGTGTTGATTTTGCCCCAGGAGAACATCTCACTGCATCACTATGTGAAGCATCTACTCGACTATGATGTGCTGAAGCGTATACTCAAAAATCTCACTGGTCGATACGAGGTGCGACTTACCTTACCAAAATTTGCCTTTAAAGTCAAAGCCAACATGACGAATGCACTACAACGAATTAGTTCTTTTGTTCCAAATGACAAAAACGAAAAGATTGAAAAGATTTGTTCACTAGACGAGAAGATGGTTCTAGTGCAGAGGCTGGCGATCGAAGTTGATGAAAAGGGAGCGGAATCGAACCATCAACCAGGACTTATGAGTAAATTTGTCGCTCATAAAGAAGCAGAATTGAAGGCAGATCGACCATTTCTCTTTTTGATTATGACAAATGGAGATCATAAACAGATTCTGTTTGCAGGCCTATGCAATGATCCAACTCAATAAAACGTTTGCAAAACTCTAAAACTTTTGTTTGCATGTTTTAATCATATAATTTGCCTCTAAACAAAATGTAGATTAACTAAAAATGTTTTTATATTCTGTAAACTATAGTTTACTAAAACACTGCTTTACTTTACACTATTTGTCATTATCATTTGAGTACAAAGTCTAAAAAGTCTTTGTAAAGCTGTGGATTTAGCATACAACCTTCACAGCTGCACGTTTGGAGTTGTTGCGCAGCAGTTAATGATAGAAACTCAAGTTTTGAGTTGCAAGTGAAAAATAGATAATTTCTTCCACAATTTTTTGCTCTTAAAATTTTTGTGCACTTTTACCCAATTTTTGTCCGCAAAATTTATCTACCATGCTCAAGCTCATTAATCTTCCAGTAGATATTCTACTGTCTATTTTAAATTCAACGCAATTTTCTCTTCAAGAGTTGTGTCATTTACGGCTGCTTTGTCATCGCTTTCAATCACTGATCGAGTCAAGACACTGCTTTGGCACTAGGAAATCACTGAAGCTGTTTTGGTCATTTGATGATGTAGAATGTTTTGCAAAACAATTGTTTAATCGAAAGTTGGAAGATGATCCATCGCTCAAATTGAAGAACAGACAAGACGATGATTTAATATTGAACCGAATAAAGTTTAACCGATCCACCTGTGCGGGGCTAGGAACGTTTCTTTCCTAATTTGTCACATCTGCTCATCTATTTCAGTCATGATGATACAAACGAAACAGAAGATGCAATCGCATTGACGGCACATTATAAATTCCTTCCACTACTCGTCTCATGTTGGCCAAATCTGATTCATCTATCCTTGTTTGGAATATTCAACCACTCCCTGGGATGCCATAAGCATATTGTATCAGAAATGTGTTCGGAAATCAACAACGCTTTGCCTAATCTAAAACGTCTTGATCTCTGTGCAGAGTTGATGTTTTTTCACTCTGATTCTGTCAAAAAGATTGCTGAGAGTATTCCAATGGTGCTTGATCGAGTGCTGCCAAAGCTGGAACAATTTCTTTGGACAACTTTTCCAAATGATGCTAACTTTGTAAAACAATATTTGCACAAGTTGAATTCAGAGTGTAATAATCTGCACCTTTTTCCAATATTTCAAATATTAGAGAGTGACAATGCAATCTGTCAAATCCTGTCACAAATGCAATCACCAGCCATTCAACATCTTACAATCTTTCACAATTTTAATCATCGTGATCGGGTTTCGTTGAATTACATTGACCGCTTCACAGGTCTGCGTTCACTGCGCTTTAAGCAAGGAAGCTTTCCAGAAACGTCTGTAATATCTATCACCGACATTTTGTTGCAGCTAACCAATTTGACAAACTTGACCGAGTTAAACTTGGAAGATTTTGAACTTTATTCTCTTCGTGATACTCCATTGTTGAAGCAACCTAAGCTTAACAAGATTGTCCATTTGACCATCTGCGACAAAATGTTCACCTCTCAGATAAGAGAAATCACCTACAAAGTATTTTTCAGTGCAATTCAGCACATATTTCCATCTGTTTGCACATTTCGACTGCAAATTGCTTTTGTGACCGAAGAAATTGACGCAATTGGTCATTTGGCTCAATTTGCAAAGTTGACTCGATTTGAGCTACGTGTAGGAAACATTTATCCTCTACTTCTCAGTGAAAAATTCCGACATAGATTTGAAGATTCGCATGGAAAGCTGACACGCGTTGATCGAATTGACCCAAATCAAAAAGGCAGACATATTTGGAAGCGTAGGCATGTAGTCGCGATCGACAGAAAATCCAACAAAGAGCAGAAGCAATTTGTTTGGACAAAGTGTGATACTATAGTTTAGTTAAGGATTTAGGGGAATTAAAGTCAATTTCTTGTCATCAAGCATTAAATTATATAAAAAAAGTTATAAATTTTCTAAACTATGTCATTAATATCGTATATACACAATTTTGCCTTCTTAAGAAGCAATAATGTCTACCGTCTTGCCAAAGTCTAATTGTCGTGTCTGCCAAATAACTTCTCAACAACATATGTACATGACACTTTTATTATCACGGAAATGGTTTCTAATAGAAAAATGACACACCACTTTTTATGATATGCAATAAAATACGCATCTTATCAGTTGTTGACTTCTGACTATCAATCAACTAATGCAAACATACATTTGCCCCTGTCCGTTCTCTCATTTTACCTGTCATATAAAACTCTCATATATTTGCCTAAACATCCAAATCAATTGGTTAATAACCAGTTAACCAAACACAACCACAAAAATGTCTATTTCAATAATAAATCCAACTAATACGATCAGCTTTTCACATCAATGGACAGTTGAAAATGTTGTTCATCTTTTTGATCATCAATCATCATCATTCTTTTACAGTGAAAATTTCTCACCATTTCAAGGCAAATTAATCAACTCGTACTTAGAATTATGTCAAAGTGAGGGAAATGAAAACTTGTCACTGTTTTTATGTTTGGAAAATGAAACAAAAAGTAGTGAGCTTAAAATCAAATTCAGTGTTTCAATTTTGGGTAAAGATGGCGATGAATTTTACTTCTTTAAAGGTTTGTGTTTTCAAGTAAAAAAAAACTTTAGATCTAATCTATTTTTACTATATAGAAAAGAATGAAATTTTGAAAACCACCGTGAGATGGAGCTCTGGAATTTTGATAACCAAAACTGATCTAATCAAACATATGTCTGAAAATAAGTTGACAATCAATTGTAAGATTGAATTTAGCCTAAATCGAGATGCCATCACCGAACAAATCGATTCAATCCTAAACAATCCATCCCTTCTTCAAACAAGCAGTAGCTTTGATGCTCAAACTGATCGACTTGTTCGTTTTAATCACCAATGGACAATTGACAATTTTATTCATCTTTCAACTTTAATTGGATCAGAACCATTTTACTCACCAAACGAACATTCGCAATTTGGCTTGGCTTTGCGCTGGAAGGACTGTACTGAGTCGGATCAGAGAGATTTAGCATTGACTTTGGTGTTGGTCCATTCACGTAATGGCGGACCGGTGAATGTTCAATTTAGAGTTGCAATTGTGGATGAAGATGAACAAATGTGCTTTCAAATGGGTATGCGTTCCTCAATCATTCAATTAGTCAATCTTAGATTATATTTACATAATTTTATTTTTGCATCTAAATTAAATTTTAAATTAGGTTGCAGAGAAACGATTCTCGTTGGACGTGTCTGGGAATGGCCATTTATACGTGAGAACTGTCTCAAAAATATCTCAAACAAATTTCTTCAAAATGGTCGACTCAGAATTTTCTGTGAGGTATTACAGCCACAAAACTTAATTATACAAATTTTGAATTTAAATTTTTTTAGTTTCAAATTATTGTAAATGAAAAAGATGAAATTTCGTTGGATTTGCCGTCAATTCCACTAAATGAAAGTTATTTCAACGCTCAACCTATTGTCATTGATACATTCTCGCACAAATGGACAATTGACAATTTCCATTACATTCACAATGATGACGAAATTGGACTGCCAGTGATGGAATCCGGCCTGATCAGTTCAAACATTAGCGAACCACAAAAGTGCAACTTTGCACTGCGAATTTTGCCACTAAAATCCGATGATAACCAAACAAAAGATCGCATCTGGATTCATTTGAGTTTAATCGACGCAGAGTTGGATCGCGTTACGGCGAGTTATGTGATGCAGCTTTTTGATTCAAATTCCGTAATGAAACACAGCGTCAAAGATGACCAATTCGTGTTTGATAAGGTAAACCAAAAGTGGGGCATGAGAGGCTTTTTCATGTTGAGCAAGGCAGAAGCTGAGACTCTTGGAGAAAAGATACAAATTTTTGTCCAAATTCAAATCCATGGCGATTCTAAGTCCCTTATCCAAAATCATCAAACCACAACCATAACCGAGTCCAACTTTAACGCTAAGCCCACAATCCTCGATTCCTTCTCCCATCAATGGACAATTGACAATCTTAACCTCCTGTCTCAAAGTCAAACAAAATCCATTGTTTCACCAAACATTCCATCAAAGAATCGAATATTGAAATACTTTATGGAAGCCTTTTCAAGTACAGAATCCAGTGAATGGTTATCTGTTTCGTTTAATCTTGACGTATGCAAAATGACTCGATCGTTGATTCGGGTCAAAATGAGCATGCGCAATGAGGATGGTTGCATTTGCGCAACGAGAGCTGAATCCAAAAAGTTTGTTGGAACTGCAACTATTTTGGGTAGCATTATGTTCGACAAATTCATTCCGGTGGAAGATTGTGATGATCAAATTGTGAGAATATTCTGTGAGGGCGAACTGATCGAATACGAAAGTCCCTATTTCAACCAAAAAACAGACAAAACCACCCTGTGCTGGTCGGACGACCAAATTCGCGTGTCCAAATTTGCTCATCGTTGGACAATTGACAAATTTAGTGCCCTCTTAAGCGATAATTCTAACCAAAAAGAATCGATTGAACGCACAGAATTGTTTTCGAACAATTTTTTCAACCCCGACAATCAACAGTTGCAATTTTATCTTCTGTTGAAGCCGAGAAGAGACTATTATGGCGAGACGGGCGATTACATGTCTGTGTTTCTGTATATGTCTAAGTTTGATGCTCTGGAGGTGTATGCCTTGATGCGGTTGGCCATTTTGGACGAGTCGGGACAACAATTCAATTCTAGAAGTGAGTATTTGGTGCTTTTTGGTTTTTAGAAGTTTTATACATTTTAAAACCCCGCTTTTAGTGAACAAAAATCATTTTTTACACGAAGACATGGAATGGGGTCATCCGGATTTCATTTCGCATGCATCTCTGTTCAATCCCAAAAATGGATTACTTCCAAACGATACGTTGACTATATTATGTGAGGTAAAAGCTTAAACACTACCGTTAGAAGTCGCTTTTTTGCATTTTCTCAAATCTTACATACAGATCATATCAATCGAAGTACTGAAGCCAAGTGTGGCCTTCACTGACAATCGCCTCAATCAGTACTATCTCGAGATGGAATACAAAAATCCTGCCCCAATTAGTGAAAGTCGATGGAATGCAGAGTCGAGTTTGTACGAATTTGTTTACGAGTGGACAATTGTGAACTTTGCTGAATCACATCAATCTGATAGTGAGCCAATCGAATCGCCGATTTTTTCTCCAGACAAAAATTCAAAACAGAAATTTCAACTTCGATTGTACCCAAATGGGTTCGATGAGGATAGCAGAGGGTTTGTGTCCGTGTTTTTACATGCACAAAATGAAGAAGATATTGACATTTCTTATCGCTATTTTGTCTCAATTGTGGATTGGACTGGGAATACGGATGAAACAACGAGAGAGGGTCCAAATCGTTATCTAGCCTATTCGAAGCAGCAATTTCGTGAATGCAATCAATTTGTATCGCATGCTGATCTGTTCAATCTTAACATTGGCCTACTGGTCAATGATACATTGACCATTTGTTGCAAGGTCAAAGCAGTTGAACAGAATTTCGCGAAAATTGATCAAAACTTTATGGAACCAGAAGAACAAGAACCCAAAACCGAAATTCCAATCGATGGTCCAACTCTGACCCACGTTGTGTCCATATCCCACCAGTGGACTATAACCAACTATTTGGCATATTACGATTCGAACGCAACCGATCGAAATGTATTCTACAAATCAGCAGAATTTTCCCCATCTTCATCCGAATACAAGGACAAATACAAATTCATTTTGATGATGTTCCCTCGAGGGAAACGAGCTGAAGAGGATGATTTGGTTTCGATCTTTTTGATTTGCACTTCAGAGTTGGAAGAAGAAGCTCGGGCTCAAGTCAAGATTTCAATCGTGAACAAGAATGGGGAAAAGTGTCATTCAATGTGCAATGGTAGATTTATTTGATCCAATTAAGACTTTTAAAAGTAAAATTGTTTTCCATGATTCAATAGAAGGAAATGCCATAAGATTCACTCACAAAGAATATCGAGGATTCAAGAATTTTATTTCAAATTCTTTTCTTAAGAATAACTCGGATAAATTGCTGCCGAAAAATAATTTGACGATTTTTTGTGAGGTTAGTGATTCCTAATCTATTAGCTAACATATGAAATCAAACATTTTTACAGATTTATCTAATCAATCATCACCTAAACACGTCATCTTTGAACGACTCAATCGAATACGCAATCCCACCCACCCTAACAACCCCCTGGAAAATACAAAAATTATCAAACGTCCACTCTCATTCCGCTTCTCGCCTACCCCTTCGAGTATTCAAATGTACTCGAGAGTTTATCGTAAAAGATTTCAGCTCCAGACGATTGATCGGTAGTGCAAATGATTACCCAGTGGAACAGTTTCCCAACTTTTACCCAACTGATTATCCTATTGGACAAAAGTTACCGGTTTTCACACTACAAGTGTATCCAAATGGAGAAAATGAACACAGAAAAGATATGGTCGTGATTCAGTTGGTCAGTTCTGCGTATGAGGAAGAAGATTTGATTGTACAATTTACGGTGGCAATTGTGGATTCGAGTGAAAATAAGTTGCTGGAGAAAGGTTTGTTGGAGTCGATCTAACATCTTCAACTAACATCTTATCTAATATTTTATCTAATCACTTATCTAATCCCTAATAGGCGATCGAGTAGAAATTGCTAAATCGACTTATCTGGATTGGTCAGACTTTTTCCGACATGTAGATCTGAAAGAAAATTCTGAACTTTTGGCTTTTGATAGTATGATGATTCACTGTGAGGTAATATTTTTTAGCTGTTTAATATCCTAAACCATCCATTCATCCATCCAACATTATAATATTTTCACTATTTATAGATTGAAATTTTAACCAACCCTCAAGCCAACACCCTGGCAACTCCAACAATTCAAATCTTACCAGAACTAAACGGAACCTATCACCAAAATCAACCAACTGATGTTGTGTTAAACTGCAAAGGTGGAACAAAACTGTATACCCACACTCTCATTCTAGCCATTCAATCTCCAAAATTTCAAGATTTACTTTCCGAAACAACAAGTTCAACAAACAATCAGATTGATTTGCCAAATCTTGAGGTTGAGGTTCTCGAAATTCTGCTCAACTATATCTACACTGGGAAAGTTTATTCTTTGGAACACTTTGCAGATCAGCTTCTAGAAGCATCCGCACTGGTATTCAATGATTTACATTGATTTTGTTTTTAATTGATTGGTCCATTTATAGTACAAATTAGAAACCTTGAAAGCCGAATGCGAACAATTCATCCTTTCACAAATAACCCAAAAGTTACCAAAAAAGCAAACAAACAAATCTTCCGCACACTTGATTCGAATAGCCCGACTTCTATGTCTAGCGGATGAATACCAAATTGAAGTTCTACGAGCAGCATGCTTGAAAACTTTGATTAGTGGAAACAATGTTGCACTGCTCATGCGTACAACAAGTGGTTGGGATCGAATCAAGGCTAGGCAGGGGTTGTTGGAAGAATTGTTTCGAATGTATGTTCAGAGAAAAGGAAATAGACGAGAGATTGATTGATTTTGTCAGGCAAAATGGTTTATTGGTTTTTAATTGTTTGTTTTCTTTGTAATAATTTTTAATTCTACATTTATGGTTAAAAAATATGTCACAAAATTACATTTATTTTACAAATGTTTGAAGCATCATAACTCTGTCATTTTTCAATATTTTTGTATACTTAGATGGCTTAAAATGTACATAAAGATCACATCTATTTGTCTTAGAAAGAAAATTTAACCAGATCTGATAAAACGGCGCAAATGTGCGGCAAAAACAACATTTCAAAATTAAATGTTTTTATAATTTTTCACACTTTGACCTGAAATATCTCGGAACAAAGGCCATTTGTGGCTCAAAATAAAAAAAACACATTAATTTTTTTTGTACTCAAAAATCGATTAAAACGATTTCCAACATATTTCGTTTCGCCAGACAAAAAGGGTTAATGATGTCAATGTATTGCAAAACAATTTTTTATTCGAAAGTTGGACAAAGTGTGATGCTATAGTTTTGTAAAAGGTTTACGGATTAAAAAATTACAATAGCCAAATTTTAAATTTTGACACTTGAATAAAATCCATGTTGTTATTAATGAATGACAGATGGAGATCATGAACAAATTCTGTTTGCAGGCCTGTGCAATGATCCAACTCAATAAAAGTTTTCGAAAACTATTTTAGATGTTTTAATCATAATTTCCTCCAAGAAAAATGCAGATTAACTCAAAATGGTCTTAAAGTTTTTTTTATGAAATTTCTGCAAGTTACTTTCTACTATAGTATACTTGTCTTATCATTGGAGTACAAAGTTTAAACTTTATAAAGCTGAAGATTACCACTTTCACAGATGTACATTTGGAGTTTCTAAGCAGTTAGAAATGGAAACTCAAATGTTCAACTTGCTCTATAAGCAAATGATGATAAATTTTTTCATTGCAACTTTTTGTTTGAAAATTTGTGTGCTCTTTTATCAAAACAGTTTTCAAAAAATTTCAGCACTATGCTCAAGCTCATTAATCTTCCAGTAGATATTCTACTGTACATTTTAAATTCAAACTTTTCTCTTCAAGGGTTGTTCCATTTACGGCTGCTGTGTCATCGCTTTCAATCACTGATCGAGTCAAGACACTGCTTTGGCACTAGGAAGTCACTGAAGCTGTTTTGGTCATTTGATGATGTAGAATGTTTTGCAAAACAACTGTTTAATCGAAAGTTGGATGATGATCCATCGCTCAAATTGAAGAACAGACAAGACGATGATTTAATATTGAACCGAGCAAAGTTTAACAGATCCACCTGTGCGGGGCTGGAACGTTTCTTCCCTAATTTGTCACATCTGCTCATCTATTTCAGTTATGGAGAGACAAACGAAACAGAAGATGCAATCGCATTGACGGCACATTATCCATTCCTTCCACTGCTCGTCTCATGTTGGCCAAATCTGATTCATCTGTCCTTTTTTGGCATATTTAATCACTCCCTGGGATGCCATAAGCATAACAAGCATATTGTACAAGAAATGTGTTTGGAAATCAACGACAAATCTAAAACGTCTTGATCTCTATGCAAAGTTGATGTTTTCTCACTCTGATTCTGTCAAAAAGATTGCTGAGTATATTCCGATGGTGCTTGATCGAGTGCTGCCAAAGCTGGAACAATTTCTTTGGACAGTTTATCCAAATGAAGCTAACTTTGTAAAACAATATTTGCACAAGTTGAATTTAGAATGTAGTAATCTACAACTTATTCCAATATTTAAAATATCAGAGATTGACGATGCAATCTGTCAAATCCTGTCACAAATGCAATCCCCAGCCATTCAACATCTTACAATCTTTCACAATTTTAATCATCGTGATCGGGTTTCGTTGAATGAAATTGACCGCTTCACAGGTCTGCGTTCACTGCGCTTTAAGCAAGAAAGCTTTCCAGAAACGTCTGCAATATCTATCACCGACATCTTGTTACAGCTAACCAATTTGACACACTTGATCGAGTTAAACTTGGAAGGTTTTGAACTTTATTCTCTTCGTGATACTCCATTGTTGAAGCAACCTAAGCTTAACAAGATTGTCCATTTGACCATCTGCGACAAAATGTTCACCTCTCAGATAAGAGAAATCACCTACAAAGTATTTTTCAGTGCAATTCAGCAAATATTTCCATCTGTTTGCACAATTCGACTGCAAATTGCTTTTGTGACCGAAGAAATTGACGCAAACTTTCATTTGACAAATTTTGCTAAGTTGATTCGATTTGAGCTACGTGTTTCAAACATTTATCCTTTTCTGTTAAGTGAAAAATTTCGAAGAAGATTTGAAGATTCACGAGGAAAGTTGACCCGCGTTGATCGAATTGCGTCCAATCATAAAGCAAGACAGATTTGGAAGCGCAGGACTGTAATTGATGGGGAAAACATAGAGAAAAAATTTGTTTGGGCAAAATTTGATGCTAATGTTTGGTAAAGGATTTAGAGGACTAAAATCATGGTTATCAAGTTTAAACGTCTGTTCAGTTGTGCATAAAACTTTTTAATTCAGATTCAATAAACCATTTTACAAAATTAATCAATCCCACGTCTATTTCCTTTCCTCTGAACATACATTCGAAACAATTCTTCCAACAGTCCCGGCCTAGCCGCGATTCGATCCCATCCAGTTGTGGTACGCATGAGCAGTGCAACATTGTTCCCATTAATCAGCACTTTCAAACACGCACTTCTGAGAGCTTCAATTTGATATTCATCAGCTAAACATATTAGGCGGGATAATCGAATCAAGTGTGCGGAAGATTTATTTGTTTGCTTCTTTGGTAACTTTTGGGATATTTGTGAAAGAATGAATTTTTCGCATTCGTTTTTCAAATTTTCAAGCTTATACTACAACAAAAATGGATTGAAAATTAAAAACAAAATCAAAGCGAATCAAATACCAGTGTGGATGCTTCTAGAAGTTGATCTGCAAATTGTTCCAAAGAATGAACTTTCCCTGTGTAGATATAGTTGAGCAGAATTTCGAGAACATCAACCTCAAGATTGGGCAAATCAATTTGGTTGTTTGTGGAACTTGTAGTTTCTGATAAAAGCTCTTGAAATGTTGGAGATTGTAGCGCTATAATGAGAGTGTGGGCATACAGTTTTGTTCCTCCTTTGCAGTTCAATACAACATCAGTTGGTTGATTTTGGTGAAAAGTTCCATCTAACTCTGGTAAGATTTGAATTGATGGTGTTTCTAAGATGTGAGATAGTGGGTTGGTTAAGATTTCAATCTATAGATAGGTAAAAGATTAGATTGGTAATACATCGGATATTAGGTGGTTTTGATATTAGATGGGTTAAGATGTTAGATAGTTAATAAGATATTACCTCACAGTGAATCATCATGCTATCGAAAGCTAAAAGTTCAGAATTTTCATTCAGATCTTCATGCCGGAAAAAGTCTGACCAATCCAGATAAGTCGATTTATCGATTTCTACTCTATCACCTATTAGAGATTAGATAAGATGTTAGTTCAATGTGTTAGATCGACTCCAACAAACCTTTCTCCAGCAACTTATTTTCACTCGAATCCACAATCGCCACCGTAAATTGTACAATCAAATCTTCCTCCTCATACGCGGAGCTGACCAACTGAATTACGACCATATCTTTCCTGTGTTCATTTTCTCCATTTGGATACACTCGTAGTGTGAAAACAGGTAACTTTTGTCCAATTGGATATTCGGTTGGATAAAAGTTAGGAAACTGTTCCACTGGGTAATCATTTGCACTACCGATCAGCCGTCTGGAGCTGAAATCTTTTACGATAAACTCTCGAGTACATTTGAATACTCGAAGGGGTTGGCGAGAAGCGGAGTGGGAGTGAACGTTGGATAGTTTTTGGATTGTCCAGGGGGTTGTTAGGGTGGGTGGGATTGCGTATTCGATTGAGTCGTTCAAAGAGGACGTATTTGGGTGATGGTTAATTATATAAATCTGTAAAAACGTTTTATTTCAGATGTTAGCAAATAGATTAGGAAACACTAACCTCACAAAAAATTGTCAAATTATTTTTTGGCAACAATTTGTCCGAGTTACTCTTGAGAAAAGAATTTGAAGTAAAATTCTTGAATCCCCGATAGTCTTTATAAGTAAATCTTATAGTGTCACTTTCTGGAACAAAAAAAAAGATTTTACATTACATTACAACAAAATCACATACACAACCATTGTACATTGAATGACACTTTTCTCCATTCTCGTCCACGATTGACATTTTAACTTGAGCACGAACTTCTTCCTCAATTTCTGCTGTGCCAATTAGAAAGATTGAAACTGCGTCTTCCTCTCCAACTCGCTTTCCTCGTGGGTACAAATACAAATAGAATTTGTATTTGTCCTTGTACTCGGATGAAGATAGCGAAAATTCTGTTGATTTGCAGAATATATTTCTATCTGTTGTAGTTGCTTCGTAATAGGCCAAATAGTTGGTTATGGTCCATTGGTGAGATATGGACACCACGTGGGTCAGTGTTGAGTCCTCGTTTGGGATTTCGGATACTTCAGGTTCTTCTGGTTCTTGGATGATTGGTTTCTCAATTTTCTCAAAATTCTGTTCAATTGCTTTGACCTTGCAACAAATTGTCAATGTATCATTGACCAGTAGCCCATTGTCCAGATTGAACAGATCAGCATGCGATACAAATCGATTGCATTCACGAAAATGATGCTTCGAGTAGGCGAGATAATGATCCGGACCCTCCTTCGTAGTATCGTCCATATTTCCAGTACAATCCACAATTGAGACAATATAACGATAATTGACGGTATCCTCATTTTTAGAATCCAAAAACACGGATACAAATCCCTTACTCTCCTCATCGAATCCATTTGGGTACAATCGAAGTTGGAATTTCAATTCTGGATTTTCTGCCGGAGAAAAGATCGGCGATTCAAATGGATCAGATTGATGTGATTGCACAAAGTTTTCAATCGTCCATTCGTAAGCGAATTCATACAAAGTCGCATTTGCATTCCATCGACTTTCACTGACTGGGGCAGGATTCTTGAATTCCATCTCGAGATAGTACTGATTGATGCGATTGTCGGTGAAGGTCACATTTGGCTGCAGAACTTCGATTGATATGATCTGATCAAATGATAAAAATTTAGGAATAATACAAAGCGTTCTAAACATTACCTCACAAAATAAAGTCAATGTATCATTTGGAAGAAGTCCATTTTCAGGATTGAAAAGAGATGCATGCGAAATAAAATCCGGATGACCCCATTCCATGTTTTCGTGTAGAAAGTGTGCTTTGTTCACTAAAGTAAGGTGCAAAAATGTTAGACAAAATGTTCCAGAATTCAAAAGTCAAGAGTCAAAAGAGTTAGAAACATACCTCTAGAATTGAACTGCTGTCCCGCCTCGTCTAAAATACCGAACCGCATCAAAGCATACACCTCCACAGCATCAAACTTGGATATATAGAGGAACACAGACATGTAATCGCCCGTCTCTCCATAGTAGTCTCTCCTCGGTTTCAACTGAACATAGAATTGCAACTGTTGATTGTCGGGATTGAAAAAATTCTTTGAAAACAAATCTGTGCATTCAATCGATTCTTTCTGTTTTTGATTATCCTTTAGGAGGGCACTAAAATGCTCAATTGTCCAATGATGAGCAAATTTGGACACGCGAATTTTGTCGTCCGACCAGCACAGGGTGGTATTGTCTGTTTTTATGTTGAGATAGGGCGTTTCGTATTCGATCAGTTCGCCCTCACAGAATATTCTCACAATTTGACCATCCGCAAGCAGTGGGTCATCCAATGAAATGAACTTGTCAAACTTAATGTCATCCACAAGTTGTGCGGTGCCAACAAACTTGTTGAATCCTTCCCTAGTGTTACAAAGCTGTCCATCCTCAGTGCGCATGCTCAATTTGACCCGAATCAACGATTGAACATTTTTGCATACCTCAAGATTGAACGTAACTGACAGCGAATCAGTACTGGGCTCTGTACTAGTAAAGGCTTTCATAAAAAACTTTAATATGCGATTGCGGGATGGAGTGCTTGGTGAATTTATGGATTTAGTTCTGTCTTGAAACAAAAGGTTTATATTGTCGATTTTCCATTCGTGGGAGAAGGAGTCGAGAATTGTGGGTTTGGCGTTAAAGTTGGATTCGGTAATAGTTCGGTTAGAATGATTGGTAAAAAATTTAGATTCTCCATGGATTCGAATTTTGACCACAATGAAAATCTTTTCTCCCAGCCCTTCAGCTTCTGCTTTGGGCAACATCAAAAACGCTTTCATTCCCCACTTTTGGTCAACTTTATCAAATTTGAAATTCACATCTTTGGCTGCGTATTTCATTTTGTAGTTTGTATCAAAAATTCCCATTTCGTAACTTGCCATAACGCAATCCAACTCAGCATCAATTAAAGTCAACATAATCCAGACGTGTTCTTTGGTTTGTTTATCGTTTGATTTTAGTACCACAAGACGAAGTGCAAAGTTGCACTGTCGCTGATCACGAATGTTTGATTTGATCAAGCCAGATTCCATCAGTGGCAGGCCAATTTCGTTATCATCGTGAATGTAGTGAAAATTGTCAATTGTCCATTTGTGCGAGAATGAATCAACCACATTGAGGGAAGTATCAACTTTGTAATAACATTCGGAGAGAGGAACTTGCGATTCCAAAGATGTGGAACCAAAATCATCTTTTCCTCCAATAATTTGAAACTTTAAAAAAATCAGAAAATATTAAAATCTAATTTACTTGAAGACAGCAATAAAAAAAGTATAATATACCTCAAAATAAAGTTTGAGTTGACCTTTTGGAAGGAATTTGTTTAAAAGATTTTTAAGACAATTTTCACTTATTATTGGCCAGCCCCAACCTCGTCCAGCAAGAATTGTTTCTCGACAGCCTAAATTGGCGAAAATAAATAATTTTGTAAATAATTTGCTTAAATTCAGGAATTTAGAAATACTGGAATATCTATTTAACTAGCAATGAGGAAATTATAGATTAGGGAACTAATGGGATAAAGAACAAATAAATTTAAGAATTTAAAATTGAGGAATGAGAAACTACGAATTTCTCTATATAAAATACTAATCGATTTATGAATGAGAAACCATACCCATTATAAGGCACTTTTTGCCATCTTCATCCACGATCGCAACTCTAAATTGTACATCTACTTCACATGCGCCATTGGGGGATTTAACCAAAAATAAATTAACAACCAAATCCTTTAGATTTTCGTCATTTTCATTTAAGCGCAAATCTAAATAAAATTGAAAATATTGGTTTGGAGAGTAGAATCTGTCCGATACAACTAAAGCTGTGCCCGGAAGTACTGCTCCAAAGTTGTCAATTGTCCATTGGTGATCAAAGCGAACTAGTTGAGCAGTTTGAGCATCAAAACTGCTGCTAGTCTGAAGCAGCGATTGATCATTTAGGGTTGAATCGATTAGTTCGGTGATCAAATCGCAATTTAAGCTAAATTCAATTTTGCAATTTATTGTCAACTTATTTTCAGGTAAAAGATTGATTAAATCAGTTTTAGTAAAAACGCTGTCAGAGCTCCATCTGGCGGTGTTTTTCAAAACTTTATCGATTTCTATAGTGAAATTGATTAGATAAGCTTCTTTGACTTAAAAAAAATACCTTTAAAGAAGTAAAATTCATCGCCATTTTTACCCAAAATCGAAGCACTAAATTTGATTTCAAGTTCGCTTTTACTTTCGGTTTCATTTTCCAAGCACAGAAACAGTGACAATTGCTCATCATTTTCACCTGGACATAATTCTAAATAAGAGTTGACTAGTTTTCCTCGAAATGGTGAGAAATTTTCACTGTAAACAAATGCCGTTTGATGTTGATGATGATCAAAAAGATGAACAAAATGTTCAATTGTCCATTGATGTGAAAAGCTGATTAGTTTAGATGAATTTTGTGAGATAGACATTTTGCTGTTTGGGTCGAGTTGATTTGGCAGATATTTTTGCAAATATGAGTCTTTATATGACAATAGAAAGGTTAAAAGAGAGAACAGACAGATGTATGTTTGCATTAGTTGGTTGATTACAAGTCAACAACTGATAAAATGCGGATTGTATTTTATTGCAAATCATAAAAAGTGGCGTCTTTGCTATTAGAAACCATTTCCGTGATAATAAAGATTGCGTTAGGGCAAATGTTGTTATGTTATTGTGATAAGTCATAAGACTGTGAGCTGTTATCTATTAGACATAATTCCTGGCGAGACAGTAGACAAATTGTTTAACTGCTTAATTGCTTCATAAGAAGTTAAAATTGCTTACTGGTCCAATGTATCATTTCACCGGATCACTGATTTAACACAGATGAACAAGGTTTTTGGACACATTATCTAGGCTAAACTTTTTATTGTTGAGTGAGTGGAAAAACACGAATCCGTTCAGGTTATCAATAAGAAATGAACATGAGATTTATTGATTCTGAATTGTTTTATTTTGCTTTGTAATCCTTTTTCAAATATTACATTTTTAATGATAAAAAGTTGTATTCACAACTGGTCAGGTGTTAAAATTTGTTCATCAAAAAATATTTTGCGCAACTTGGCGCACTGCTTCAATGGTGGCAGCAATCGCATGAGTTTTCGGGACGGATAGTGTTCCAATTGAATCACTTGAACATTGGGAAAAGTGGACGCCAGGGAATATTCGGTGAATTGATGTAATAAATTGTCAAACTTTCCAATGACTTGAGACATGACATGGAAAAACAGAATTGATCCAACTCTTGTGGGTGACAAGAAAACAAACAATCGGTGAGCAGTGATAGCAATTTAGCAGAACAACGATCAACGTTTAAATGGATGGAATCTAAACAAATGCCTTTTAATGAACAATTTTGACATTTCAATGCTTCCTCAATGTTGTCTAGGATGAAATCGTCAAAAGCCTTGTGTGCATCTTCATATTCAAAGTGTTCGAGTTGTCGCAAAATTGTCAATTTGGTTGAATGTTTGGGATAGCGATCGGAAACAGGAGTAGACTGAATTTAGCTGTCTTATTCAAAAATGCTTTTCCAAATGAACCATACAGAAATGACGTATACGTAAAATAGCGCCAATTAATTAATTAATTAACTTTTAAATTCTGGGCACATACATTCTGTAGATGCTTTTGAAATTATCTTACAGGCTTTTACATGATCTATAGAATGCACGAAAATGGCACAGATTTAAAACAAATTTATTATGAAAAAACAATTTTTCAAAATTTTTCAAAAATAGAAAATTAAATCATATATGATAGAATATATATGAAAACAAACTTGTTTCTTTCTAAGCATTCTTATCTCTGGCCATTCGAATGACCTGCATGCTCACCTGAACAAAAAGAAAGTCTTCATTTTTTCCACCTTTGTCGGGATGATGTTCCAGGCACTTTTTATGGAAAGCTGCATTCACCTCACTATTGGAAGCAGTCATCTTAACGCCAAAGTATCTGTACGCATTTTCGAGTGCCTCTTCTTTTGGTATGCCAAAAATGAGCAGGGTCAGCCGATCGCACAGAATTCGGACCACTTGAGCGCTGATGATTCCACCCGCAATTCCACCAATCATAGTACCAATACCAGGCATTATGTAAGTTCCAACAAAAGCTCCTGAGATGCCACCTGCGATTCCAGCTCCAACCGAAGCACTCGAATCAATGCAATTTTTAACGCAACGTTTAACTGAGATTTCACCATCCATGCAGCGGCGAATGTTAATTATGGCTTCTGCACTCAGATAAACCATCGCCAGGGCAACCATCACCACATTTCCGCCAGCTTTGTTGACCAAAGTAACCACTTCATCTACAGACGAAAGTAAACTTTGATTTGTGATTATTTTAGGAAGTAAAGAAAGTATTTCCTTTTGACTGTGCATAGGAATCAAACTTAATGAGCGAGCCATGCCCATCAATCCTGCTGTTGTGCTCAAGTTGGCGTCCTCCATTCGAACCAATTCAAAGCTCTGATACGGGTTCTCATCCAAACAACAATCGGATGGTTCCATCATTTGGGAATAAATACGATTCATTGTCTCGCGGAAACTAGGATCTCGTTCTGCTCTCTTCGTGTCCTCGGCCAAACGTTCAGAGTAGAGCTTGAAAGCAGCATCAGACTTTAGCAGTGACTTCAGTCTTCGCATTACGGGGGGATCTCCAGAGTTTCCATAAGCCTTTTTCTTCTTCATCCAAATACCACAAAATTCGAACGTAACTTTCCAGGTTGCTTTCGAATACAGAGCACAATTTTTGCACTAATTTCATCTTTCAAGTCTGTTGATAAACCCATTTTACTCTGCATTGAAATTGTATTTAATTAAAATTAAAATTTACTTATTAAAAATGCATAAAAACACTTACGTTTGGTTTGAAGATAATCAGAATAGCAAATTGGTATTATATTACTGAGTATTTTTTTAAGGATTTTGACAGGTATTTATACTTTGCTAGCATGCTAGACAAGTAATTACAATCATGAATTAGCAAAAGGAACATTCTGATAAGATTTCTAAATTTAGAAGCCAACAATTATGCATGGAATAAAGCTATACGTAAATAGCGATGTATCTACGAGTACTTGTCAAATTATACTATGTTTACCTTGTCTCACACTGTAGCTAACTGCGAATCCTGGTTAATCTCTTATTTGTGGCCGAGTTTCACTAAAGCCAATGCAAACAAATGGCAAACTTGTTGGCTTGTTTGCACTTTTGCTTTGCCAATAAATAACCATTAACCCTTTCAGTCCTGTCACCAAATTTGGTGTTATTTTTATTTTTATTTCAACTTAATATTGTGTTCAAGAAATTCTGTAATGTATTTTGATTCAACAAACAAAATATAGTAAAGTATAAGTGTATAAGTATTTCTGAGATTATTTTTGTTCTGCCAATCAATTTTAAAATAGTTTCAACAATGTGCTTTCTGTTAGAACTGAAAGGGTTAAAAATTATTTCTTATCTTGAGTCTTTTCTCCAATGTACAATGTCGAGTGGCAGTAAAATGAAGCAACTTTCCCTTTTTATTGCATCAGAAATTAATCTGAGATAAAATGCACAATTGATTCATAGATAATATTTGTACAAAAAGCGGCTAAAGTGGAGGTCACTCTTTGGGCTCAGTAAAGTATAACTAGTCTTAAGTGACGCCGTTGGCGTAAAGTATTCCGAGTACCCGTTCTTATCAATTCAGTCATCGGTGAGTCATCTCAGTGACAAAGACATACACGTACACTCATTCCTCAATACAGATCTATGGTAAATATCACTAATTATTTTTTATTTCCGGTGCCCTTTGACCTTATGTAAAGTAGTAAATTATATAATCGACATAGTGGTAACCACAAAAATAGCTTTTATTTAATTGACAACTCAATTCTAAATGCATCACAAAATGTCATGAAATATCCTGCATACATCAGTGTAATCTATTAAAAAACACTAATACGTTTAAAATTCAAAACAAAATTTGACAAAAATTACCTTAACGAATGCTCTACTGTTGAGTTGACCAAACATTCCACCCGTAAGTGCCAACCTCTTCTGTCTTCGATGAATCAATTCAAAGTAAGTTACAAATCTCCATTTCTGTACAAATGGCCAATCGAGTCGTGTAAGAACAGTCCAAAGTAGCACACCAGAACTTTGTAGTCGACGATTGACAAAAATGAAAAAAGTTTCCGCTTGCACAAAACCGACAAACTGTGATATGAGCATAAACACTGAGAGATAGTAAAAATTGGCTTCGAGATTCTTTCTACAATAAAGCATCAAAATCGTATACGAAGACGAGAATATGCTACAGAAGAAAAATAACAGAAAATAGCGTGAAAACACTTTCTCATTTGAATATAAAAGCAGTCGAGTGACAGAGTGATGTCTGCTCAGATAAATACGAAGATAACGATCGATCAGAATACGTGGCATGGCCGAAAGATGACGTAATTTGAGAAGTTGGATACATTTTCGTAAAAACGCATTCATCGCTTTGTATTCGGAGCAGGCCAACATGCCTACAACGATGCCAGCACAAGTGCTGTAGACGATAGTTTTCTGGAATATTATGAAACAAACAATGAAACTAATCGTGTCTAGAGGAACAAATATTGATTGGATGTAATAGTTGGAGCTTGTACTGGGATGATGATTAGTCAAAATCAGGGCAAATGAAGGTACGAAAATGCAGAATAGTTCTAGTGAGAATAAATAAATAGGATAGGGTACTCGAAAATCCCAGAAATTACCTCCCAAAAGAAAGAACCGTTGAAAGAACTCGCAACTCCATGCAATCAGCACAATCCGTGAACGAATTTGAGCACTTGCAATAGAAAAATACACCAACTTGGACTTATTACTGAACCAAACTGTTTCACCAGTCCACATAAATGTACAAATTTTGAAAACATCTTTCAATACCAAAATTGGCTCTTTGACCAACTCCTTCAACGAAACAACATTCCACAAAATTAACTCGGAATTATCGTGCTCAAATTGATCTCGATTCCGCACAAACATGTCATACAATGCTGAGAATATTATCGGATCAGGCCGGTAGTAGAGAATGTAGTGCATTGCTATTGAACAAATTGGCAGAGCAGTGATGATGAGAAAGAATGTTGCATCAGACTTTGTGACACATTTGATCATTTTCATCACGAAATTGTATTCAAAGTATTCAGTATCTCCAGTTCGAATTGCAATGCTTGACCAAACAAATTGCAAAGTAATATACGACCACATTAGATAGTAGAGATGATAGATTGCGTAACGAATTTTGTTGTTGGAAGATTGGAATTTAAATTTCCCATTACAAGTTATATCTTTGATGTCTTGATAGAAAGTTTGTTGGATAAAATTTAAATACGAAGTCATGATGGTAGGGAAAATGTGCTCTTTTTCAAAATAGAAATAAATGAAATAAAATTTGTAAGTATTCATATTTTATCTTAGAATTTTAAAACGAGTTCTCCGCAATTCCAATTCCAATATAATTTATTGTTTTTATTCTTTAGAAAAATTTTGTTCCATTTTTTCTTTGAAATAAATTTATTTTAGTTAGTAAAAATGAACGATACGTATTAAAGACGTAAACAATACATCATTAGTGAACGACAAATAATTATTTTTATTATTGGAAAATTTTGAAGTAATAATTTTGTTTTATTTCTTTTGAATTAATTTTTAACAACTTCACAAAATAAAATAGAAATATTAATATAATATATCAAAAATGCCGAAGTGAAAGAAAAAATATTTAACATTTGATCTTGGCTCACAATTGATCAGGCGTCAAAACTTCTTTGCCGAAATATATTTTGCGTAATTTGGCGCACTGCTTCAAAGGTCTCAAAACTTTTTGGGGACATTTGATTATCGAAGAACAAGTCTTTTTTGGACAGGAACGTGTTTTCGTTATGAAAGCAGAACAAGTCAGCTTATAGAATCCAAATGTAATCACCTGTATGTTGGGAAACACAATCGCCAGCGGAAGATTCTTAAGTTGCCTGTGTGATCTAACTGCATCAACCTGAATGTTGAATATTTTGACGGAAGGCATTTCACATGGCACAACATCGGTTCGATCATAGAAGGCCTTTAAAGGCGCAAAAATTCTGAGAAATGTCAACTTAGACAAGTGAGATATTGAATTGATGAATTGGAAAAATTGAAGATTGAGCTCAAACATATAAATTGTGAGACATTGCAGTGTGCTAAAGCGTGACATTTTAATGTGAAATTCATTTAGATTGTCAGGTATTATGAAATCATAATCCGTGAGTAGTGAATGCAATCTAGGTGAAGAACAATCGAGCGTACCACTAGGTCCTAAATAAATTCGTTTTAATGAACAGTTTGCACTTTTCAGCGCGTCTTCAATGTTGTCTATGATGTAATCCTCAAATGACGCATGACATTCAAGTTGTTCCACTTGTCGCAAAACTGTCAATTTGGTATCAAATTTGGGATTTATATTCCAGGATTCTGTTTGTATTCTGAGTCGTTTCAGTGAAGACAGTTGATTGATTTGATAAAACAATGATTCAAGCATGTCTAGATGGAAACTGTTTCTAGTGTGAAAATTGTTTTCAAAAAGATATAGATTCAAATGAACCAATTTGTCTGAACATTCTTTGAGTAGACGCACAATTAGTTTTAGTGAACTTTCCCAAGAATAGATACGTTGGCCAAATTGAAATGATGTTAAGTTGGGGAAAAGGTGAACCAAATTCATGAAGGATTCAGGCTTGATGGTCAATGTATTGTACTCCAAATGATGTTTGGGTTCGTTGTAAGGGGAGCCATCGTCGTTGGTAACATCTTCCGTTAAACAATCATCAAATTGTAAGGTAAATTTTTTAGTTAACCAATGGCTTTGTGTTTTTCTTTCATTCAAAATTAGTGATCGTCTTCGATGGCACGCAATTGGACGCAGACTGGCCCATCTATGACAAACTCGATTGACAGTGGCCAGAAGGTCGTACAGTGGGATTCGGTCGAGGATGGTCAGAAGACACAAATCGGGTACAGTGGACAGAGACATGGTGGGTGATGGGAAGTTGATGTGGTTTGATGATGAAGATTGAAGATGATGAATTTGCGGTGTACAAAAGTGTAATAATTTGATAGCCTTGATCAAGGAAATAGTTTTTTGTTTGTTTGTTACACGCATTTTTAATACAACAAACTGCGTTCGTTTTGAGCAGGCTCCACGGGTGAATGTATGAATTCGTTCCCCAAAGCAGTAATTTCAAGGTAAAGTCAAACTGAGTAGTTTAACAGTCAAAAAGACAAAAATGTAAGATAAGTAATGCAAAAATGCGAATATACTGATGCAAAAAAATTATTCAAGATAATTCAATCATGGCTCAAGAAAATTTGTTTTAATGCACAATTGGACGCATCTTTGAGTGCATCTTCAATGATGTCGATAACATATCGATACGTTTACAATGTCTATATATAATCAAAGTTATTTATACTGTCAAAAATATGTTTTTCAAAGTTTACCGTACAAAATGACGTACCGTGATTAGTCATTTGGATAAAAGTACGGTTCAGTACAAATGTTGATCATCTCAGGATGATAGTTCATGTGCGGTAGTTGAAATCTATCTGGAACGAAATGATTTGGCGCAAAATGATTTCCTTTTGAAACGTGATTTTGACCAATGGGATTGGGTTCGACATGATCCACTTGAGCCGAATAAGTTTTCTTGGCTACAATGATTTTCTCTTGATTTTTGAGAGTATTCTGAGTATCATTCTGCATCTCAAACATGTTCGTTAGTTTTTGTTTCTTCTCACCATTGAGACAGCGAATCATTCCATCCTGTGAGCCATCAGCTTTATTGCTGATACCACAGTGAAAGAATGAATCTCGAATTGCTCGATCCGAAACACGGCTCCACGCCTCAACGATCCAATTGATCACGCATTCTAGCGAAGGTCGAACCACAATTCCGTCCTGTATTTGCTTGTTGGCTAGATGCCAATTCATGTACAATTCGTTGTAGTGGTCCTTGAAGCATTTGTTCCAGCACTTTTCTGCAGATTGAATCGAGTGTGAAATGCTTTTCGGTAATCCGATTGTACAAATTTTCATGTCTGTTAATTTGGATCGTACACTCGGAAGGACATGATTACGGCTTGAATCCCAGATGAGCAAACGACGATTGTATGACCCTGGGGGGGATTGGTTCCGGAATTATTAGTATTAATTAGGTTAGAAAATCAAATAACTTACCAATCACTGAATCAAGATAGCTCAAAGTGAGTTCTTCATTAAACAAACCATTTTTCGAATAACCAATGACCAAGTTCGTGAAACGATCCAGATCTATAAATTGTTGGTTCGACTTGAACACCACAAATGGCATCAACTTTGTTCCATCAGCTTTTGCGCTCAACATCACCGTGAATCGAGTTCTTCCGTACTTTGGTTTACTGTTTAGTGTTCCAATTGGATCGCCTTCTGATGCAACGTTATCCCAATCGCCCTCAATCCACAGTGCACACTCGCTCACATTCACAATGTGACACTTGGAAAAGTCATTCGCCTGTCGAGCAGCTCGTACATCCGTGATAAAGTTCTCAATCTCTCGATTAGAAAAAGCATCAAGATCCCGCTTAGGAATGTTCACTTTCTTCTTAGGTTCTTTCTTTTTAAGATGAATTTCATTGCGATACACAAAACGCATTACAGTACCGTACACTTGCGGTTTTGTTGGATTCGGATTCTGTGGATTGAATTCTGTCCAAAGTTTTTCAGTTTCACGCATCAACAAATCTTTTGTGATGTCTTGCCGCTTTTCAATTAGATCATCCGTGAACTCCTTGAGTTTTGCATCGAGTTTGTTATTTTGACGTTTTCGACCTGAGCCAGGCAAACGAGTTCGACCGGATTTATTGTGTGATTTGAGACTTGCTTCCTGAAAATAAAGGGGAAAATAAAATGATTCTGTATTAGATTCTTCAACTAACCTGATTCCTCCAAGCCCGAATACACTTTTCGTCAATCTTATGCTTACGAGCCGCGGGTCGATTGCCAATCAGTTTGGCCTCCTCAACTATTGCCAGTTTATCTACAATGTTGTACTGTTGTAATCTATTTCCTTTGTGGGCTGGATTTCCGTTCGGATTTCGCTTAATAAGTCTGCGACTTTTAGGTTTCTGTTTTTCAGGTTTCCTTTCTTCAGGAGAATTTTCTTCTTCTTCTTCAACCTCTTCAAAAGCATTCACATTTATTTCAAGTGCACGTTCTTCTTCAACAAAATCATCGTCATCTTCCTGTTCATTTTGGATCTCGGATTTTTTCGGGTCTGAAGTTTCATTTGTGGGACATTTTTCCGAATCATTGTCACGTGTTTCATTGGGCAATTTTTCGGATATTGTGTCGAGTGCAACTTTTAATTCGGAATCAATGTTTACTGTATTAGAGATCATGTTGAATCAAAACAGTTCACAAAGTACAAAAACGGTTCTGAATTAAAAAATGTTTTCAGATGGGATTCGGTTTCAAAATTGTAAACAAAATACAGATTTGAGCGCGAGACATAGTTGGAACATTGTGTTGTTATTGTCTGTCCTGTGTGCACAAAGGCTCAAAGGCCACTCGAACATATGCCCCTGATTCGACTGCAGTGCCACTTCTATGATATGAGAGGGTTATGGAGCAAATTGTAAAGTAGTTTTGTTTGATTATGATTTGACTCAACAGACGGCGATCTTGTTCCGTTTTTTTAAATTTTAATTTAAAATTTTAAAATTAAAGTTAATCAGTGGTTCAGTGGACTATGTTTATGATTTATGGATATAGACCATTCTGATCTAGACATTATTACATTTTTAGTTTATATAGACTATTGTAGGTTTTATTCAAATTTTTATTATTTTATTTTTTAGAGTACAAAAATTTATTAAAAAAACATTTGATCAATTTAGTATTTAAAATTTATATAAAAATAATTTTATTTGTGATGTGCAATTTTTTAAATCTTTCTATCAATGGGTAGTATGTGTGTGTTTTTGAATGCATTGAAAGCATTTGTCTTAAACCGAAGGTCGAAGCTAATCGGAAGACATTTCGATTAACCGTTGCAGGTTTCAGGATTTGCGGCTAATAAACATTTTCGGATCACGATCGCCTTTAATAATCAACTTCAACTGCTCTTTCTCAGTACTCGATAATCCAAAGTGTTTATCTTTTCGAATTGGCATTTTCACGTTCGGAGTCGAATTTTCAGTATGTCCACATTTTACTTTGTGCTGAATCAATTCCTGGGTGGTTGCGAATCTTTCTGTACAGCCGTCGTGAGGACATTGAAAATCTTTTGATTCTAGATGACAATGAGCCACACTTTGATGATCAAGTAATTCTCGAGCAGTGTTAAACACTCGTGCGCATTTGTCCATCTTACACCGCATCAATTTGCAGCCCGTCAGATGGGAGCTTTTCCAGTGGTCAAAAGCTTCTTTTTGAGAACTAAATTTGTCAAAACAAACAAAACATTGATATTTATTTGGCAAAACACGATGGTCCATTTTGGTGTGATAAGACAGAGAGTCATTGATATTATAAGTCTTGTAGCAATTTTGCACAAAACATATAAAAGGTTTTCGCTTATGATGGTCGATAAGGTGATAGTTTAAAAGATGCATCGATTTGAAGGCCTTTTCGGTTGAGTCACAAGCGGGCTCAGGGCAATTGTAGAATCCAGTTGTGGGTACAATATTGTTTGACTTGTTGTTGGATATTTCATCAACAGCTTCTTGTCTTTTTAGACCATTGGAAGTGCTCGGTTTGGACGAAGCAAAAGAAGAAAATTCAGCAGCAGTTGGTTTGTTTGATAGAACGGACTTTTTCATGGTTGTAAGTTCTGACGATGACAATTTGAATTTCTTGTTATTAGTTTCCTTATTTGATTTGTTTGGCTGGTAATTGAGGTCATCAAGGCACTGCACACTGTCGTCATCAATTTCGATTGACGGGTCAAAAACAACTTTACCAGCAACGATACTATTATCAAGTCCATCTTTACTTTCTTTTTCAATTCCGTTTGTTTCTTCCAATTGTTGATGTTGTTGTTTATCTGTTTCCATTAGAGTCAAATCAGAGTTTGAATTTGGGATGCGATCATCGTCGTTGTTATTGTCGTTTTTATCTCTGACAGATGCATCGATTCGTACATGTCCGTCGTCATAATTTATCATCACCTGGTCATCACACGTCGCAAAAACGATAGTACAATCTGTAGCGACTAGCGAACTCCCCAGTTTCAAATGATCCCAATATGTTTCACAATTCGGGAAATTTGCCAAACATACTCGACATATTCTATCGCCATTATTCAGTTTGTCATAGTTGGGCTGGACACAACGTTGGTCTGTTTCAACTTCAAGTTGATCCCAATTCAACTTTTGATCGTCCACGTTGCTAGCGCATGAAGCAATTGTAAGTATCGTCTCAAACTCAGCATGATCAGCACCCATCAGTTTGAGATGTGCCCAGAAGGCATTCGACTGGTAAGTTTGTTCACATGCGCTACAGTAGTAGTCTCCTGTTTCAAGTACTTTCCAATTGAACGAAAAACGTATCTGCACTAGTTTTTGGGGGTGGTGGTTGTGGTTGTTGTTGTTGAGTGTCAGTTTGTGTTGAAGGATCGTAATCATCACTGTAAATTAGATTAGCTTTATAGCAATTTTGGTCAAAAGTTATAAAAGGGTCAAGATTATGATATCCGATAATGTGATTGTTCAGTAGATGGAGTGATTTAAAGGCCATTTCTTGAAAATCACAGGCAGACACTGGGCAATAATAGAATCCAGCAGGGATAGTTGTTGTTGGTGCAATATTGTTTGTCTTATTTGGTATTTCATCATCATCATCATCATCATCATTACTAGCTTTTCTTTTTGACCATTGAAAGTACTTGGATTTGACGAAGAAAAGTTGAAACAGAAGAAGAATAATCTTTAGTTTGTTCGATTGATTCAATGGATTTCTTCTTCTGGGTTGCAAGTCCGGACAGTTTGAATTTTTTATTGGTTTCATCATTTGATTTGGGGTAATTTTGATAATCATCTAGCCACTGTACACTGTCATCGTCATCCATCAATTCTGTTGACACTTTAAAATCGTCCTTAGCAACATTAAGTTCATCTTCATTTTCATTTTCAATTTTAATTTTATGTACTGATTTTTGTTTTTGTTCATCTGTTTTCATTTGAACTGTCGAAGCAGAGTTGGTATCTGAACTTGGAATTCTATCGTATTCGTTGGTGTTGTCATGTTTGACAGATGGGACATTCTCATTCACGAATTTTACTACTAACAAATATAGTTGCTGTTGTTCATCGTCACAATTCACCATCACCTGGTCAGTAGTAGTAGTAGCACACACACCAACAAACAAACCCCCATGGTCATCTTTAACTGTACTGTAAATTTTTACATGATACCAATATCGACTCGAGTTGGGGAATTGTTTTGTGCACATTCGACACTTTATATCACCATTATCCAGTTTATCGTAGTTGATTACGGTACGGAACCATTCCATTGGCTCTTGTTGTTGTTGTTGTTGCTGCAGTTTTTGGAATGCTTCAATTTCCGTTTGAGTCATACTTTTGGGCCAATGGATTCCGTATTCCTTGACAATAGCGATGCGGTTGTTGTTGTCGTCGTTGTTGTGATTGATGATGGATGAAAGTAAAGGATTCTCATCAATTTGTGCATTTAGATGTCTTCTATGCTCAACACCACACATAGCAAACATGTAATTCTCTCTTTCGTTACACTGCAGACTCAGATGGGCAAAAAAGGCATTCTCTGGAAAATTTTGTTCACAGTGAAAACAGCAGAAATCTTTTGTCTCGGGAAAATATTCCGAAATGCACGAGAAACGAAACTCTAGTTGTTCTTCTGGTTTTTGGTGGGAAGTGTCCATTTGTGTTGAAGTTGCAGAGTTTGGACACTCTTCCTCGAGACATTCATTCATGTCTCTAGTGTCTACTTTTTTGCTGGTCATTTTGTTTGTTTGTTGTTGTTTTGGTGTGTAGATTTGATGCACTATAGTGTGTGCACTATAATGCACTCACACACCCACACACAGTGACAGTTAACGATAGTAGGGACAAATTGAAATTTCGATTGAAAATCGATTTGGAAATGGGATTCAAACGAGATAAGATTTTATAACCGAACAGCAACAGATGTGCAACACAATGAGCAGTGAGAGTCTCTGTGTGACCGTTTGAGTGAGTCGCATGTTTTGTCCTAGCTCAGGAGGGTGAGCACGTGACCTTGTTCCCTTTCTCTTCACTTTGTTCACTCTTTCCCTCTTCTATTATTATGCACACGCACACTGCACTGTTACCCTCGGCCTTTAGCCTCACCCTCTTTAACGTTTATTGTAAAGTCGTAAAGCAAAAGTAAATTTACTTAAGTCTCTCTTTCGAAAGAGAAAATAATCCTCCACTGTATTCGCTTATATGACCACTTTGTGTTTGTGTGTATTACGTTAAACGTTCGCGATTAAAATAGGCGGGAGAAATCAACGCGCGGAAAATGACGCGGGTCTACTTTACATACATATAGTTACGTAACAGGCGGGTAGCAGCGACCACTTTCACTTTTGTTTGCCTAAGTAACTGCATTGGTGAAGTGACCACGCATGGGGCTTTCTCAAGTTTAAGATAAAATGCATCATGCACATGAAGTGTGTGTTCGTGATGTGTTAAATGTATTGGGCATGTATTAGAGTTTTGTTTTATTTTATTTATTAATCAAAAAATATTTAACAAAAAATGAAAATTGATTTATTTCAGACTGTCTAATTTAATTAATTAAAATTCAGTTGAAAAATCAGTGATGAGCGCTTGCAATTTTGGAGAAAAACGATCTGCCAATTTGAAATTAGAATTCAGTGAAATTCGTTTCAATGAATAATTCTCACTTTTCAAAGCGTCTTCAATGTTGTCTAGCATGAAATCGGACAAAAATCTATCTACACTTCTATCGTTAAATTCAAATTGTTCAACTTGACTCAAAACTTTCAATTTGGTTGTGAGTTTGAGGGCTGCAATCAATGATTGAATGTGAGATTGAATTCTGAGTCGTTTCAATTTTGACAATTGATTGATTTGGTCAAACAGTGGATCAATATTCCATTCTTTCTGACCATGATTGTACTCAATTTGAAAGTCACGTTCAATAATCGGATACAAAGATGTTCTATGAAACCATAGATTCAAGCTAGTCAATTTGCCTGACGACACTTGCAATAGATGCACGATCCATTCCAATGAGCCAGTCCAAAAGTCGAGACTAAATCCAATTTGCAATGATGTTAGGTTCGGGAAAAGGCGAACCAAGTTTTCGGTAGTACTTTGTTTGATGGCCATAAACAAAGTACGATATTCCAAATTAAATTTGTGCTTATGAGTGCCATCGTGGTTGATAACATCGTTCATCCAAGGGTAGTGGTCATCTTCAAGTTTTCCAGTTAAACAGCTGTAATCTTTTTTCTTTTCAGCCAAAATTAGTGAGCGACGTCGATGACAAGCAGCTGGACGGAGAGTCTGCCATCGATGACAAACGAGACAAACCGTGGCGAGAAGATGGCGAATTGGGATTCGGTCAAAGATCTTCAGTAGGCACAGATCGGGCAGAGTGGAGAGAGACATTTTTTGGAGGCGGAATAGGGATTGGAATGTTTGAAGAAGGGTAAAAATTATGATGAAGAAAAACAGAAAAGATTTTTTTGCCAAAACGGATTTAAATAGTCAACCAACGGGTTGATCAGGACATAGAAAACAAGTGAGAGCCGAACCGGAAAGAATGATTTTACTTAGAAAATAACAGGTGTCAAGAAGATGTGCAAGTGTAATAGTGATCTTTATTGAACATCAGCTCTTATATTTATACTTCAACATGCTGTACGCGCTTTGACGCAAGTGCAGATGTTACGTAGGGGGCGTCCATAAATCACGTAATCAAGAAAACTGGTATTTTTTACCCCCACCCTACATAATGTGATCCGTGATCAATCCGTGATCAATCCGTGATCAACCCTCACAATCTCAGACCCCTCTCCACCAGTTAGTCAGAAGTCAAAATGGATCAGATCATAATGGGGTTTATTGCTAATTTCAATAAACTAATGTAGCGGTATGCCTCAGTACCCTTTGGCCTTCGCCCTGTAGGTCAGAGTTCGCGCGCTTATCTTGTCATCATATTGACCACCTGCGCAAACTGTAACATAGTACGCATGTGCTTAAGCATGCGCAGTTGTAAATACATTCCTCACCGCTTGCGCAGCGAGAAGAGGAAACTAATAAACCTCACTTTACATCTACACACCGAACGTGTATGTAGCAACTCTAAGACATTTTTTACAATATGCTGTTTATGTTTAACTTCTAATTCTTAATTTCTCAGGACCGTAGTTGACTTTGGTTCGCGTTTATGGAACCCCTCCTCTCCTACCGTGATCAAAGTGGGATCAGTCCCAAAACTACCACTCTCCCCCTACCTTGATCACGTGATTCAAGGATGCCCCCAAAGCGACATTTTGTTCAATGCATTAGACAGAATCCTACTTTTCTACAGAGAAATCCATAGATCATCCATCATACTCATATCAGTCCAACATATTTGACACGATAAGACACCGAACAGACTGACTAATTATCCAATTATCTATAGATGAATTTGTTAAGCAAATACTCTCTTATTTAACATATTTAATAAACGAAAAAAATGTTGGTAACAATTCATTTACACAATAAAAAAACCACCGTTTCACAGAAGATCTGGTGTCAAAACTTGATCACCGAAATATATTTTGCGTAACTTGGCGCACTGCTTCAATGGCGCCAAGATCTGAAGAGTGCAATCAACTGCAAGTGGTTTATCGATTTTGGGAGACTTAGTTGGAATTGAAATTTCCTTGTTACAATCACGACAGTATTGCCCAAAGTTGCGTCCAAACTGAATCACTTGAACATTGGGAAATGTGCTGGCTAGCGGGAGTTTCTCAAGTTGTTTGTGTGTTCTAGTGATTTCAATCAGTTGAAGTTTTACAGCCTTGATTGATGGCATCGATTCGCATTGTACGAGATCGGCGGATTCACCGAAAGAATCTCCAAAGCTAGAAATCTCTAAAAAAGTCAATCGAGACAAATGAAATATCGAATTGATGAATTGGGTGAAAGTAATTTTTAGCGATAAAAAAGAATAAATTTTCAGACTTTCCAATGCATTGAAACGTGACATTGAAAGAAAGAAATTATCCAAACTGTAATCTGTTGCGCTTAAAGAAAAATCCGCAATTAGTGATAGTAATTTAGGAGAACAAATGTTGAAAAATTTAAAAATAGAATCTGAAGAAATGCATTTTAGTGAACAATTTTCCTTTTTCAGCGCGCATTCAATGCTGTCTATGATGAACTCGGTCAAAAAGCAGCTTGAACTTTTATCGTGGAATTCAAAGTGTTCTACTTGACACAAAATTGGAGTCAATTTAGCTGTGAGTTGGGTTCTTTCATCGGTTGGTGGAATGTGAGTGCTAATTCTGAGTCGTTTCAATGAGGACAATTGGTTGATTTGGTCCAACAGCGGGCCAAACAGACCTAGGTCGAAGCTAGATCGATTTTGAGTTACAATAACCGGATACTCAGATGCTCTATGAAGCGATTAATTCAAGTAGCCCAATTTATCTGACCATTGTTCGAGTAAATGCACGATTAGTTCTATTGAGTCAGACCAAGAAAATACACTTTGACCAATTTGTAATGATATGATGTTCGGGAAAAAGAGGACCAGATTTTCCAAAAATTCGTGATCAATTGTCCCGAACCAAGTATTGCATTTGAAAAGATGTTTGAGTGTAAGGTAATGGATACCATCGTCGTTGATAACATCTTCGATCAAAGGATTCTTACATAGTCGCGGAACTAAATTATTGTATTGAGGTTCGTTTTCAATAAAAATTAGTGATCGTTTTCGATGGCACGCAACTGGACGCAGACTAGCCCATCTGTGACAAACTCGATTGACAGTGACCAGAAGGTCATACAGTGGGATTCGGTCGAGGATGATCAGAAGACACAGATCGGGTAGAGTTGACAGAGACATGACGAGAGGAATTTGATTTGGTGTACAAAATGAACTGAATAATGCAAATGTAACTTATTTCTAAAAAGCACTGATCAAGAAAATAGTCTTTATTAGGTTGTAACACGCATTTTTATGCAGGCTGCGCTCGTTTTGAGCATGATCAGATATGTTAAACGCAGTTTTTAAAGCCGTTAAAACATATTTTGCAAGATAGTTGAAAGCGAAAAGGCAAATCTACAATGTGTCAAAAAAGTGTTCGAATTGAAACAATTTAAAATAGTTTCAGTTGTGGTTAATATTCATAGAAATTTAGTTAAATTCTATTGAAAAATCAGTAATGAGCGATTTCAACTTATAAGACTGGCGATATGACAAATTGAAATTAGAACCGAAAGAAATTCGTTTCAGTGAACAATTCTCTTTATTCAACTCGTCTTCAATGTTCTTTATAATGAAATGGGCCAAATCGCTGTCTGAAGTTTTTTCACGGAATTCAAATTGTTCCAAATGACGCAAAATTGTCAATTTGTTTGTGAGTTTGAAAGTTGTAGTGCATGAATTGACGAGAATTTGAAGTTTGAGTCGTTTCAACGAGCACATTTGGTTAATTTGGGCAAACAAAAGATCAATACCGAATAGATTCGGCCCTAAATTGTGTTCAATTGTTCTTTCAAAAAATAGATACACAGTTGTTCTGTGAAGCCACAAATTCAAACTAGTCAATTTGACTGACCACTCTCGCAATAGTTGCACGAGTAATTCCATTGAGTTTGACCAGGAGCAAATTCTATAGCCAATTTGCAATGATGTTAGGTTCGGCAAAAGGGGCACCAAGTTTTCAATGGATTTCTGATTGATTGTCATAAACAAAGTACGGTACTGTAAATTGTATTTGTGTCTGTAGTTATTAGTTACATCGTGATTGATAACGTCGTCGTCCATCAAAGTATAATCAGCTTCAAATTTTCCAATTAAACAGTTGTAGTCTTTTTTCTTTTCAGCCAAAATTAGTGAGCGTTTTCGATGGCACGCAATTGGACGCAGACTGGCCCATCTGTGACAAACTCGATTGACAGTGGCCAGAAGGTCGTACAGTGGGATTCGGTCGAGGATGGTCAGAAGACACAGATCGGGTAGAGTGGACAGAGACATGATGGGGCATGGGAATGGGATAGAAGCAAAATTCTACTAACGAATAAATAAAATACAAAATTCGCTAATGGATTGAATAGAAGAAAAGCAGTTTTAAAATACTACAGAAACACAATAAGAGGAACAGGAAAGAATGATTGTATTATTTAGCAAAATATTGCCGTCGTGCACGACGGCATGGGGGAACAAGTAGTGGTAAGACAATAAGCTATATATACTTTTACCTGTGGCATGTACAAATTAGATTTTTCTATGCATTATGAGATAAACATGTGAAAATTTTTTGTGATGCTACTCTTAGTGTCCAATTATAATTTTATAACAACCGGAAGTAGGTGTGTTATCTGAAATTTTAAATAATAAGTAGATTTAAAATATATTATTTTTTAATTATTAGGAAAACCGACTGAAACATCTACTTCCGGTTGTTATAAAATTATAATTTCTTCCCAAATTAACTCTAAACATGTTTCAGGTCATTTTTGGGCCTTTTTATGAAACCGGAAATCATTTTCTTGAAATGACCCAAAGTGTTCCAATTGGAACTCCAAGCATAAAATTCATAACTGGACACTAAGAGTAGCATCACAAAAAATTTTCACATGTTTATCTCATAATACATAGCCACAATAATTTTTTAAAGTCGTAAAACCACGGTTTTAGGAAGTTCGTGGGCCCTATTTCCGGGTAGACAAGGTATCCTAAGGTCCAAAATTTACAGTCAATCTCAATTGAACCAAGGATGATTTACCACCATAGTTTCAATTTTTATCATATCTGGTTATTCCTGGGACCCCCGAGGCAAGTGTTATGCACCACCCTGTATTTCATGGGTCGTTTGGCGACCCCACCTCGTCATCGGAAGGTTAATAAGCAAATAACAAAAGGGTGCTGCCCTCCTATGAAGGGTGCCATTAGTTCGTTTATACATTTGTTCGTTGATACACTAGTTGAATCCCACTAGTTCGCGTATACCTAAAGTTTGTCATCGTTAGTTCGACATGGATCTTTATCCAACAATTGCGTTATGGATCATTATCACACAATTGGGTAATGGATCTTTGGCTTATGCGAACGGCCACAGCATCAATGTTATCACTTTTGGATTCAGGCTTATGACTTCAATGGCTTCAGACACCAAAACAGGAATTTTGATAGAATTGAATTTGAGGTACGATAATAGTTGCCCAGAGTAGAGTCCAGAATGTCAGTGCAAAGTGAAAAACATTGTTTGATATATCACAATAGTAGAGCCAAACTTGAGCATTCAAGTTGAATGATATCAATCATGATTCAATACGTGTTCGGTTGCATTAAACTTGAGACTGTTTGGAAAAACACATGTCTGGGTTGAGTTTTTTTTGTAGTACACTTGTGATGTCAATGTTCAATTCATTTCGACGCAATTTTGTGATGATTCTGTTGATTTGTTGAAATTCTGTTGATCACTCTTTATTGAATTCATTCAACACTGTTTAAAAATAGTCTCGATATCACAAAATTAATATGTCGTGAGCACAATGAAAGTCTTGATGAAGATAAACAATCTTATGGTAACAAATACATATTGTGGTAACATAAAATGGATGGGAAAATGTTTCAATCTTCAAGTCACTCACTGCTTTGCCGCTGCTGGCTATCACTGCAGTCAGACAGTCAACACTAAACAGTCGTTTTGTTTTAGTCGTCTTCTCCAACCGTCCAATTGAGCAGCATACGCAAAGGAAAGGAAAGGGAGGGTAGGCGGAGTAGTGGCACAGTGTCATAGTGCCAGTCCAACAGCCAATGACTACGAGTGGTACAAATTCAAATTGCATTTCGTCGTGTACCATGGCTATCGATAGTAATCAACGTTTCAGTACCATTTTAATTAATCGTTTACTGTCATTTTCTTTTTAAGTATTAAGTTAAGCTACAAAAAACAATATTTTTGAAAGGAATGGAGTGCAGAGGTTCTTAAAAATTTAGAAATTTATTAAGAATAAAAACAAAAATTAACTTAAAGAGTACAAAAATAAAAATAAAGAAGGTGTTTTGTATTATTTAATTCGACGGAATGGCCAAAATATATTACACCATGAATGGTGCATGATTCGAATGTAATTGGAATTTTTAGATATATCATGTGGCATATTTGAGTGAATATATCTATACATATATTAAACAAAAACTTTGGATGCTTCATCGCCTTTAAATATTTCATATGATATATTTGAGATCATTTATATCTATGCATATATTTCAAACTTTCAAAAATATAGCTAATGATATATTTGCGTTCAAATATATCTATGATTATATTTCAAACCTTTGGAATATATCCAGTCATATATTTGAGTTAATTTATATCTATGCATATATTTCAAGCCATTAAAATATATCCAGTGATATATTTGATATCATATTTATATCTATGCATATATTATGGAGGCTCTAATATAGCCAATGATATATTTTAGGCTCTTATTTATGAACAGTGTAGACTCAGCATACTAATCAATCCTCATGGATAACAATCAATAATATTGATTTGTACTTTTAAATAATCTTGACTAATTACAAATAAATAAATAAAATAAAATAATTATTTTTACCCCACTGACACAATTTCTTCAACTAAATTCAACTGACGTGTAAATTGGTTACGTCTTCTGTGTATGGTCAGCCACATGTGTTTGTTGTTGATTTGTTTGAGTCAGTCAGTTGCTCTCACAAGTCAGTGTAATTTTGTTGTGTTCACAATCAACTTTTGCAAATCATTTTGTCGTGAATCCTTTGGTTTGCTGACTTTCAAAATGAACACCACTCTGCTGAAACTCAACTGGACAATCGACCAATTTCAAACTCACAGAGAGCCTGGCGATTACATTGAATCGCCCTACTTTGAGCCGTCAAACGAATATCAAATTAAACTTCGTTTACGTCCCAACGGATTTCCAGGTTCATCTGCCGGTGTCAACATTTTAATGTATTTTGAATCTTGCAAATTGCCTGAAATGAATATTTTGTACATATTTTCTTTGATCAATTCTCAAGGCAAACATGTACACACCAAAGGTATATTTAAAATCTATTTTTTACCTTTTATTATTATTTTTGTTAATTTTTTTTTAGAAAACAAAGGAATTTATCGCGAAGATTCTGAATTTGGATTCCCAGAATATATTCGTCGAACTTATATTTTGGATAGAGCAAATGAATTATTGCCTGATGGTAAACTTAAGATTTACTGTGAGGTAGGTGAAGTTCTCAAATTGAACTGACTGAGTTGTAAACTATTTTTACTATTAATTTTTTAGCTTTACATCAGTCCAGTTGAAATTAAACCACCACTTACAATGGACAACAAACTTGTGCCCGATTACGCAAAATTGTTGGACAACTCTGAATTTCATGACGTCATTTTGTGTGTTGGCGAAAAAGGATTAAAAGCTCACAAGAACATTCTGTCAGCTCGATCGGCAGTGTTCAAAGCCATGTTCAATCACGACTTGTCCGAAACACGCCAGAATCTAGTGAACATTAAAGATGTTTCAATTGACGTGTTTGAAGTGCTACTCAAGTACATCTACACGGGACAAGTTGAGTTGGATGAAACATTTGCTGCTGATTTGTTGGTGGCGGCAGATAAGGTACTGTTTTGGTTTGTGTAATTTTATTTTGGATTTATTAGGAATTAATAATTTCAATTTAGTACGCACTTGAGAACCTCAAGACTCAATGTGAGCAATGGATTTGTTGCCAACTCGAGAATGATCATACTCAGTCACATGTTTCTTCTGTTGTTGGTTTGTTGATGATGGCTGACATGCAAAATGCGCAACTTCTGAAGATTGAATCCATCAAGTATATCGTCAGGTAAGTTTTTGTTTTCACTGTAAATTATTGGTTTTAACCATTTTTATTTAATCATACAGAAACACAAACGTGATCATCCCCACCGACAAGTGGACCGAATTGATGCAAACCAAACGCGAACTGTTCAATGAGGTTTTCAAATTGATGGCTCAGAAGTTGAATGATCTGAATGCGTTGGATGATTTGAAAATCAAGTGATTTGTTGCATAACAAGTAATTACTGCTTTGAGTGCATTTACATTGTACAAATTATTCCTTGATGTAAAACTGTAGTGAACCATTAAAAATCGTTACTTTTCTTTCATTGTTCATCATTTTTTCAATTTTTAATTAAATGTAATCTTGAGCAATTATGTCTAAATATTTATAATTGTTCAACAGAAAAGACATTATTTATATCAATCGTATAAATAGATGTTTTGACATATATTTTGCCTAATGATGAACATTTCTTGAGTGGTTCAAGCTTTCGTCGGTTACATTGCTCGATCCTTGTCCGATGTCGCGAATCTAATGGCTTAAATGGGTCAAAAGAAAAATAATTTCCACAGTCGACACAATTGTGAACTGTGTAAGACAGTCTGATCACTTGCACATTGGGAAATATGATCGGCAGGAAAAGATTCGAAAAATCGCTATGTGACATATTGCATTGCGTCAAAAATCTTAGTTTAACTGCTTTGACTGATGGCATTGGTTGAAGTATGACACCGGCGGATGCAAAGAATGATTCACTGTAATCGTACAAGTGTACAGAGAGATAGGTCAACTGGGACAGATGAGACAACTGATTGAAGAATTGAGTTGAAGAGATGTTCAATTTGTGGACGATTGAAATTGATAAGCATTCCGCTGAGTTCAACTTTAAACAAATGTGCGCCAATTGTTCGTCGTTTTGTATTTGCTTTGGCACACAATGGACTAGTCGAGACAATAGTTTTGGTGACAACTTTAAAAGATAATGTACAGGGAAAACTATGTTTAGAGAAAGCTTCTTCAGTAGACAGTCCGGCAACTTTAATGCGTCTTCAATGTTTTCGATTATGAATTGATTGAAAATATCCGAAACATCGTTTATTTCAAATTGGTTTAGTTGTGACAAAATGCTTAATTTGGTTGAAGGTTTTTGGTCTCGATCGTTTGGAATTGCATTTTGTCTATGATTTGATTTAATAAAAGGGCAAATTTGGATTTTGAGTTTCTTTAGAGATGACAACTGATTAAGACGATCGAACAGTGAATCGATCAATGTTGAATTGTAATAATCTTCAAGTATGAAATTACAATAATCTGCTTGAGAAAGGTACAAACTGAGTTGGATCAATTTAGTTGACCAGTTTTGCAGAAGTTGATTGATGTTTTCGATTACTTTCGGCCATGAATGAACAGTTTGTCCTATTTTGAGTGAAATTACGTTCGGAAAAAGTGTGACCAATGCCTCGCATGTTTGCTCGTTCATGGTAGGACCAATCAAAATGCTACACGCAAAATCATATTGAGTAATAGTCAAGTTATATGGAGTTCCATTGTCGTTGGTAACTTCGCTCAATATAATGCTCTTTGGGTCATTAAAATCGAATGGTACTGGAACATTGTTAATTTGTAGATAGGATTTATTCTCAGCCAGAATTACAGAACGACGTCGATTACACGCAATTGGACGCAGACTGGCCCATCTGTGACAAACTCGATTCACAGTGGCCAGAAGGTCGAACAGTGGGATTCGGCCGAGGATGGTCAACAGACACAGATCGGGTAAATTGGACAGAAACATCGTTGGGGATGAAAATTGAAAAAATCTGAATAATTTACGAATGATCCAAAGGATACAGAATTATTTATGGGCTTGAATAGACTTGAATACAACCACAGTTGGTGGCTTAGTATAAAATACTACATACACAATGAGAGGAACAGGAAAGAATGGTTGTATTTAGCTGAAAATGCTATAAGTTGCCGTCATGGTGCAAGAAGTAGTGGTAAAGCCGGAAAATTGTTTGACCTGTAGCATGTACAAATTAGCTCTATCTATACTTTGACTCACTTCAAAATCTAGCAGCACTAGATAGCCCAAATATTCATTTGATCATGTTTAGACATGTGTTGCAGTGTCATGTGTGTTTTAAGTTAAAAGTCAAATTTAACCATGCTTGTTTTGAGTTTCTTTTAAGCCAAAAAATACTTTGGGCGATCGAGACATTTTCAATTTTTGTACTTTTGTTCGGAACTATCTTCTTGCATAGTATCAACTTTAAATTTTTACGTATTGTTTTAAAATAAGAAATTAACTCAAGTTCCAACAGGTAAGTGTTTTTTTGTTTTGTTTTGACTTATTTATATTTATTTAAATTTTTAGACTCACGATCATGAGTATCAAACAATTGAGCGATGATTGTTTATTTCTCATATTGGACCGCGTTCCTCTAATGGATTTGATTGTTCGAGTGTCGCTGGTCAACTCCAAATGGAATCACTTTCAAGCCAGTTTGTGTACTCGTAGACGAAAGTTGGCCTTAACATACGACATGAACGTTTTCCGACCAACTGCAGCTCGTCTTATTATTTGCAAGTATCTGAGCACAAGTGATTATCTTGTAATCATGGATTTGTCCGATAAAGTGTGCGAAGCAATTCAAAGCAAGTTTCCTCAAGTTGGTTCATTTGAATTGTTTCATGAGCAATTTTTTCTACCTAATTTACTGAAATTGTTGAAGCAATGGAGGCACAATTTGAGGAGTTTGAAAATCAAAATTATGGATTCAGACAATCTTCCTCCCAACTCTGAGTGGAAGGGACTGTTTGAACATTTGGAGCAAAATGATTTCCAATTTCTCCGTCATCTTGCAGTATATACCCAATATACGTATTCGGAGAATGGCCCAACATGCAAGTTGCCCAATTTGCCCCAACTCGAAGAGTTGTATATTGGTTACCAGTTAGAAGACTGGAAACGTGACATACAAAATGTGAACAGTAATTGGAAAAATTTAAAGAAGTTTGGTTCGGATTATGGTTTCACATCAGACAACCGTGAAGTACCTGCGAAGGAACGTCCTGGTGAGAAATATACATTTCGTGACTATAAATCCTTGTGCAACTTAAAGCCTCATATCACAAATCAATTGACACATTATCATTGTGAGTTTTATTTTGAATGGAGTCAATTTTCTACTCCTGCAAAATTTATGCATCACAAGTTTTGCTCGTTGACTCATTTGCGCATTTTAACCGAGCTGCCATTGAATCTTCTTCTAACCCGATTTGGATTGCATTTGCTAGTTCAGTTGCGTTGCCTTCGAGTAGCAACTAATTATGATATTGTATCAGTCAACGGATGGACGCACAAACCAGAAGAGCTGCTCCCGAGACCATTAAGAGAGAAGATAGTTTTTCAAAATTTGGAAACACTCGACATTATTAACCCGCCACACAATTGTTCTTTGGAGCAAGTTGAAATGTCCAATTTGAAAGTGATTGCATTATTTGCTCACCTTAAGCCGGAAAAACGATTGTGCAAATTGTGCTTGTCAACTGGAGATTCTGCTCAGTGCTATCAAAAGTTGATTGCTTCGTTGCAAATGTTGAAAAGTTCAATCAAACTGTATTTTCAAAACAAATTGCAGAACTCTGAATCAGAAAATTTTGATTATTCATGCGAATAGCGCCGTCCAATACAAGACACAGGAAGTTTGTGAAACGAACTATAACTCTAAATTGGACAAAATATATATAAACTTCTTAATCTTATGTAAAATTCAAAAAATTTTATTTTCACAAATAAATCTGCAAACAACGATTTGGTGATTAATTTTGATAAATTATCGTGTTGCTTTGGGAAATAACATTTCTATCTAAATGGATTCAATCTTTCATCATAATTAGCATGACAAATTTTTGCATTTGCATCTATTTGATTCAATATCCTTTTTGACAGAGTTTTAAAGTTGCAAATGTTGTGATTATTGTGTCCTAATAACAAATTAGAAACAGGCAAACGAAACATTGGGATTTTTATTAAAATTTTAGATTACGGATTGATTCAATTGATCTGATTTTATTTTAAAAATCAAATAGACATTTATATGACATTAACATTACAAAGTTTTACAATTGGTCGACCGAAAAAACATGCTTCATTTGCTTTGCATAAGTTTTGCAAACAGCTGTGTCGATATATATTTTGCCTAATGAGCCACATTGCTTCAGTGGTTCGAGCATACGTCGGGTGCATTGCTCCAGTCTTGTTCGATGTTGAAAATTTTGCTGATTAAAGTCAGAATAGTCAGTGGCACAGTCGGCACAGCGGAGAACAGTGCAAAACAGTCGGATCACTTGAATATTGGGAAAGGTGATTTGCAGTGAAAGATTGGCAAAATCGCGATGTGACAAATTGCGACAGTTACTGAACATGATCTTGGCTCCTTTGAGGGATGGAATTGGTTGAGGCATGAAGTCTGTGGGTGCAAAAAATGTTGGATTGTTGTGGTAAAAGTCTATAGATAGATAGGCCAATTGGTGCATATGAGCCAGGTGATTGAAGAATTCAGTTGAAGAGAGACTAAAATCATGCCCTATCTGGATCGATAAAGCTTCCACAGAATTCAACTTTGACAAATTATTAGTCAATTGTCTCTCGTTCATTAGAAGATGTCTTAGCGAACAATTGGTCAAACGAAACCATAGTTTTGGAGAAAACGTTACTAGACGATCTAAGGCGAAATGCATGTCAAAAGAAAGCTTTTTCAACGAACAATTTGGCAATTTTAGAGCATCTTCAATGCTTTCGAGCATGAATTGGTTGAAACGATCCGCAACATTGTTAAGTTCAAATTGGTCGAGTTGCGACAAAATGTTCAACTTGATTGAAGGTTTTTGGTCTAGATTGTTCCAAAATCCTAGATTTGATCTAATATCAGGACAAAAGTGGATTTTAAGTTTCCTTAGAGATGATAACCGATTTAGGCGCTCAAACAGTGAATCGATCAGTGCTGAACTGTAACAATCTTCAAGTTTGCGATTTTTAATGTTTTTATGAGAAAGGAACAAACTGAGTTGGACCAATTTGGATGACCAGTTTTGCAGCAACTGATTGATGTTTTCGATTACTTTTTGCCACGAACCAACAGTTTGGCCTATTCTGAGTGAAGTTATGTTCGGAAAAAGTGTGATCAATGCTTCACAGGTTTGCTCGTTCACTGTAGGACCAATCAAAATGTTGTACGCATTGTCGTATCGCGTAATTGACAAATTGTATGGAGTGCCATCCATGTTGGTAAGTTCGTTTAATGTACGATGATCGTATGGAAAATCAAATAGTGCAGGAATTTTTTCAATTTGTAAACAAGATTCATTTTCAGCCATAATCACTGTTTGACGTCGATGACATGCAATTGGACGCAAATTGGCCCATCGAGGACAAACTCGATTAACAGTGGCCAAAAGGTAATACAGCGGAATTCGGTCAAAGATATTCAGTAGACACAGATCGGGCAGAGTAGACAGAGACATGGTTGGGGGTTGGGAATTCGAGAGAATCAAAATTCGTTATGGACTTGAATTGAAAAACCGCGGTTTGCGGCTCAATCTAAAATAGTACAGACACAAATAGAGGAACAGGAAAGAATGGTTGTATTTTTTAGATGCATACTAATGCTAAAGGTCGCCGTGGTGGTGCGCAGAAAGTAGTGGTAAGGCTAGAAGATATATTTTGACCTGTGACATGTGCAAAGTAGTTTTTTCTGCGTAATATACTGTACATCTACCTCTTATTTGCACTTTTAGTTTGCTCAAATTTTCATTTGTCCATGGTTATCGTATACTTTGCAGTTGCAAAATTGTAAGTTTCTAAGTTAGCGAGTTATAAATTATAGAGACTGTATTCAAAAAATGTCAAAAATGATAAATAATTTGAAATGAATATATTATTCAAAGAATTGAGCAAAATATTTTAAATATGTTAAACAAATCTTTCAAGGGTTGAAATTTCATTGATTTGTATTTATTACAACGCATATACGATTAAATTACGAGTCACAGTGTAGATGTACTCAAGTTTCCACGGTAACAAAACGATCATAACACTCACCTCTACATCTACAGTGTAGATTCTACACTCTCAAACTACTTTTCTCGAGAAAGGGATCCCTACAAGAGCTCTCGAGAGTGATCACTCTACAGAGTCATTACTGATTGCAACTCACAACACTCAAAACCTATTTCTGTCGTTGTCATAAAGCACGTTTGCTGTGCAATTTCCATTACTCATGAGTTGTAATAATGATTCTTTCTACTCTCTAAACAAAAAACTCCTTTCACACCTTCAGAAATCAAAGAATGTCACTCGAAACAATTCCCGACTTAATTCTACTTCGAATATTTGATCATCTAGAATTATCCTTTATACTCACCAATTCGACTCGTGTATGTCAAAGATGGAGACATTTGATTGTTCAATCTGTTTGTGCTCGACGTAAACATTTGAAAGTCAAAATTGGAAAATCATCAGAAAATCAAAATAATTTTTCTTTTGGGAAATTAATTTTTGATAATAATCAAGCTCAATTAAATCAACTGAAACTCAAAATTTTAAACGAAAAAATTGTCGGCAAATTATTTTCCTAACTTATCCGAACTAGAAATTGATTTTCAAGAAAATCAAATTGACTTTACACTGATTGATCCATGTTTGATTAATTTTCTCAACCACCAATTGACGCTCAAATCATTTAAATTACATTTGAAACCTTTGTATCTAGAAGATAAGAAGAAAAAGGTTAAAGGTGTAAATAAATTTTCGATTGTTTTAAAATTGTTTGACACAATCAATTCACTTTCAACGCTGAAATATTTGACCATTGAATTGAGTGATTATCTTCTGAAAGGTTATTCTCAAGTATCGAGTTTTGACTGGTCAATTTTGTCAAAACTTGAAAATTTTGCTTCATTTCTGAGGATTCTGTTCTCGTTTTGCTAGACTCACTTGTAAAGTATGCAGAAACGAATGAAAATTTACGTGAAATTGAAATTGGAAATCATTTTTACGGATTCGATTGTTTTGAAAAGTATCGAAAAAGGTTGTCGCAAAGACTTGCTTCCAAGTTTGCGGTATTGAACATTCAACAAGCTTTGATTGGTGATGAAGAGTTGGATTTATAGATTTTTATGAATCACTTTTCTTCAATTCGTACATTATCGATTAATTTGTTTGAATTTGAGGTGAACAATCTTGCGACAACATTCGCCGCATTGACCAAACTTAATCACATGATCATTCGCATCGATTCAAGATCCTTCAATTTCGATATTCATGAAGAGAACCAACAAGTGGAAGAAGAACAGCAAAAATTGATTTCAGTCACAAAATTGACTTTGATTGTGTCATTGGACGATGATCATGAAAAGTTTCAAAAACTCGAATTGCAAACTTTTTTTCCAAATGTTCACTCGATTAAGTTGGACAACTTTGAAAAATGTGACAACTGTCAAGAGAGTGTGGATTGTGCGAGGGTTTTGGTTCAAAAATTCCAGGAAATTTGTAAAAATTTAAAAGAAATCTTTCGTGAAGATCGTATTCTGTAGTTTATTTATAATATTAATATTATAAATTTTATCTTCAATTTTAAATTTAAATTAAATATTTTTACAATTGATCAAATTTTCGTAAAATTTTTGTTTTACTTTTCTTTTCAATCTGATGTTGGAGTTTTTATGCTTCCGAGAGTTAAGAAGTTAAAAATAACGCTTTTTCATTTTTTTTGTCAATGTTTAAAGTAGGAATCTCACCCATAAGAGATGTTCAAGAATTTGCACTGTTAATTCTTCTCTTCTACACGAAAGTTGCATATTCAGTGTTGCAATGTTTATTATTAGTTTTGCTCTACTTGCCCTGCTCTTGTTTCACTTTCTGCTTTCTTTCAGCTCACGTTGTTGTTGTCGTTTTTATTTTGTTTTTCGAATCGAAATTCATTCACAATTTCTAATCCAATATTATCCTCTGCATATACTCCAAAAATGTGTCTCAGCATTGAATCCTTACCGGACGACTGTCTTCTACCCATCTTTGACCTAATTCCCCTATCTGATCTACTTCATCTTGACCAAGTTTGTCCAAGGTGGGCAAAATTACTGCCGAGTGCTTGTGCTCGACGACGAACTTTGGTGTTGATTCTCGGAGGAAAACGATTAGATAAAATGGAATTCCATATTCCGTTCAACGCCACCTTTGAGGTATCACTCGATGGTTGGGAACCTTATTTCGATCTTCCAGTACTGGAACGGGAAAATTCTTTAACTCTGCCCTTTTTGATACCAATCCCCTCTCGTGATGTTCCTACAGAAACGGATTTTACCGAACTAGCTCGTTTCCATCACGCTCGTCTCTCTGGTCAACTTGTCACCTATCTCACGGAACTCTTCCCGAATGTGAACACTCTCGTGATACTTCATACAGAATGCGATGAAGATGAATTGCGTTCGGTTATTAAATTTCTTGGACCACCCTGGTCATTGAGGATTCTGAAACTATGGATACGTACTCGAAACATTGACATTAGATATTTTGATCGTCCAGAGCATCACCCTCTTCTCACTCTACTGCACAGCATCAATCAACAATCCAACAATTCACTACGACAACTGACACTCGACATTGGTTGTGGTGGACTTGATATCACCTTTCCCCTGGACTCGTATTCTTTTATTTCAAAACTCAAAGTAGTGGAGCTGTCCCTTGGAAAGTATGACCAAGGTAGTGAGATTTGGGAAATTGTACACCGATTCAATAGTGCAGAGTTGCATCATATTAGCTTGGGAAATGATGATATACAAATTGAAGATGCGTTGAATCCTAAATTTTCTGAATTTACCAACAAAGTACGTCAACTTTATAGTGAATTTTCGTGGACAGTCGAGCAGTTGGGCGAATTCTGTTGGCGTTTTTCATCGTTGACTTCTCTTCGATTGGCCTGGTCACCGAATATCATCAATTTCGCCCAATTGGTAACCAATTTAGCTTTTCTCAAACAGTTGACTCACCTCAAGTTGGAGATCATCTTCGAACAACAACAATCCGAGAATATATTTGAACTGGTAGATCGAGTTGATGAAGAAGAGGAACCTTGTCGAATGTCACTGCAAAAAATTAAAGTTCTCGAATTGGTCTCTGACCAGAGTTCTCAGCATCAGCATTTTGAGTCACTTTCCCCTTTGGTGTTTCCTTCAGTTGAGGTGATCATCTTGTGGAACAGTGATGGACCTTATGCCTCCAGTCGACATCTTCGACTTTTGATTCGCACATTGAAGAACAAGTTTGGCAACAAGTTGGTGCGACTTTATGCGAAACGTGCTGGTTATGGCGGTTCATTCGTTGATTGGACCAAGTGCGTACTTACTGAGACTGATGATGATTTGCCCGCGTGAATCGGCATCGTCATGATGATCATCAGTCAGAAGAAACGTTGGAGAATGAAGATTAGAAATGTATCAATAGAAATAAAATTGATTTTATTTTAAAATATGTGATGATTTATTAAAGTTATAAAATTTTAAAAATAAACAGAAACATTCTAGAATTTACAATGTAGATGAATTTTTACAACTGGTTATGCGTGAACTCATTTTTAACGCTACCATATCTGCGAATATCATGATAATCAAAACCTCTGCGCATGAACAACTGTTCCAAATATATATTGCCTACCTTACTGCACTTCTTCAGTGGCTCGGCCATTCGTCGATTGCACTCTCTAATCAGTGGATGGTCGTACAATTCTGGTTCCATTTCTGACAATTCATAACCACATTCGTCACATTGATGCAAGAAGTATCCAAAATTGATCACCTGAACGTTGGGAAATGTTTTGTGCAGGGAAAGATTCTCAATGAGATCTTTTGATAAGGGGCTCAAGAATAAGATGCCCAGTGCTTTGAGTGATGGCGTTTGATGATTAGGAATGACTTTTGTTGAAGTAGGAGTGAAAGGAAAGTATTTCATCTCCAACATGGTCAACTGGGTGAGATGTGATAAACAGCTGATAAGTTGAGCATAGGAAAAAATTTGGTGGTCAGTACTAAAATCAAATGACAATATTTCGAGAGATTTTAAGCGCAGCGATGCAAGACTCAGCTGAACCAAATCCACTGGCGTATACCAAAGCCAACAGTGAGTCAAACGGGCGGATAATGCAGCAGAGTACTGCAAAACAGGGTCCAATCCAAAGGAATAAGCTCCCAAAGAAATGCGTTTCAAGGAACAATTGGACACATCCTTGAGCGCCTCCTCAATGTTGTCGACAATGTGTCGCATAGGAACGTTGTTACTTTCATAATAGTCAAACTGTTCGAGATGAGAGAAAAATAGTAGCTTTGTTGTGAGTTTATGTGCCCAAAATAATGGAAACCGCAGCACAATTCGCAACTTTTTCAAGTTGGATAAAAGATTAAATTGATCAAACAGCAAATTAAGTAAATTTAATTTTTCATTTTCGTTTTCGTCTCGTCGCTGGTTGTTGTCAAAATTATTTTGAAGTTCTAAATTCAGATGAACCAATTTAGTTGACCATCCCTGGAGAAGGTACTTGATATGTTCAATTTGAGTCGACCACAAGGTAACACGATGGCCATATTGAAATGAACTTATGTTTGGCAGTAGTGTAACCAACTGTTTGCATACTTCGTCACTCAAGTTAGACATCACCAAGCTGTGGTACTCGAATTGATAATCGAGATTGGGTCTGTAGTATGGAGAACCATTGTCGTTTGTAATTTCTCTCATCAAGCCATCGTTGAATTTACATGGAGTTTGGGTCATAATATTGTTGAAAATTTCTCTATTATCAACCAGAATTAACGATCGTCTTCGATGACATGCAGCTGGACGTATAGTTTCCCATCTGTGACAAACTCGATTGACAGTGGCCAGAAGGTCGTACAGTGGGATTCGGTCGAGGATGGTCAGAAGACACAGATCGGGTACAGTGGACAGAGACATGGTTTGAAGGTGGAAATGTGATGCGGTGTGCAAAACAAACTATAAACAGGAAATGACAAACAGGAAGCTTTTATAATAAAAAGTAAAACCTCTTTAAAACTGTTTGTTCTGATGAGCAATACAAAAATGACGAACATCTTTCAATAGCGCCAATTAGTTGATTTTTAATTAAAAATTTACTCATCCTCCAATTAGAACCTTACCCAATTGATCCAGACAATTATCACCCAATTGGATCCTAACCCAAATCTAATTTGGTTTTGGAAAATTTAATACCCCATTTAGGGCTTAAAACATTTAAAGCATGCCAATTTTGACAATTTCTTTAATTCGGTGGAGTGAAAATTCATTAACTTGCGTTCAGCTGAAAATGAGAAAATTCTTGGCAATATTTCCGTTCGATTGAACGCAATTCGGCTGATTCAACAAATCAATATCCATCTTCATAAAAGTAGAATTGTTGCTAACTAAAGGACAAAAATTGAGTGAACTAAGAAAAAAACTTCCTAGAAATCTAACTTGTTTATCAATTTATTTTTATAGTTGGAAATTTTATTTTAATTCAATTTTTATTACAACTGATCTCGAGTCAAAACCTGCTCAAATCGACACAAATTGCGAACATCTTGTGAAAGTGAATATATTTTGTGCAGTTTAGTGCACTCTTTGAGTGGTTTCAGAATGCGTCGATTGCATTGCTTAACGAGAGGCTGGTCGTATAGTTCTGGTCCAAGATCAGCGAGATCATACACACATTGGTCACATTTGCCTGAGAGGTGAGAAAGTTGAATCACTTGAACATTGGGAAATGCGTTCGGCAGTGAGAGATTCTCAAGGTTATCGTGTGAAAAGAAAGTGTAGAATGCCAGATCCAATGCTTTGATTGATGAAATCTGCTGGTGAGGAATGACTTTTGTTGCGGGAATAAAAGATTCGGGGATATATTTCAGTTCTAGCAAAGTCAACTGTTTGAAGTGAGACAAATTTTGGATAAATTCTACGTAAGAAATGTTATCTGGTGATCGAAGGGAAAGAATTTGCAGTGAGCTCAAGCGTAGTGAAGCATTCCTGAACTGATCCAACTCGGATCGCCTATAATAAGGATGCCAACATTGAGTCAAACGAGCGGCCAGCGCAGGAGAGTAGTGTAAAATTGAACCAAAACTTAGGCCAGGTCCCAAGAAAAGGCTTTTCAGCGCACAATTGGGCGCATATTTGAGTGCATCCTCAATATTATCAATGATGTATTGACCAATGGCGTTCTTATCATCGACATAGTCAAACTGTTCGAGATGTGATAGAAATTTGAATTTAGTTTTGAGATTATCTTTTATGTCATCGTACATGACAAATGAAGGATGGGTTAAATGAAGTTTGAATCGCTTCAAGTTGGATAAAAGATTCATTTGCTTGAAAAGTGAGTCGAGTGGATTTTGACTATAAAAATTGGCTATGTATTGATAACTAATATGTAGATTCAAATTCATTAATTTGTTTGACCACAATTTAAGTAGAATGTTAATGCTCTCGATTAGACTTGACAACCTAGAAACAAATTGACCAATGTTCAATGAAGTTATGTTCGGAAGCTGTTGACCCAATTTTGTACATGTTTGACCACTCAAATTAAGCACCACTAAACTGTGATACTCGAATTGATACTTTAAATTTGGTCTGTAATAAGGAGTAATGCCATCATTATTGGTGATTTCCTGTAACATGTCATTAATATGGCATAGATACGGTGTTTTGCCCAGTAAATAGTGTAAATCATTTTTGCGTTGAACTAGAAATAGTGGGTGTTTTCGTCGATGACACCCAATTGGACGCAGACTGGCCCATCGATGACAAACTCGATTGACAGTGGCCAGAAGGTCGTACAGTGGGATTCGGTCGAGGATGGTCAGAAGACACAGATCGGGCAGAGTGGACAGAGACATGGTGGGAAGATGTGATTTGTTGGTACAAAACAAAATCATAAACAGGAAATTATAAAAGTTAAAACCTTTTGAAAACTGCTTTTATAAATACATGCTTTTTTAATATAAACCATACAGAAATGACGAACAACTTTTTAAATAGCGCCAAGTTGATTTTTAATTCCTCTTAATCGTAATATCCTGTCCAGTGGTCATATTCAACAAATCAATATCCACTTGTATAAAAGTATAATTACTGTCAACTAAAGAAGCAAAATTGAGTGAACTAATTTTGAGTAAATCCACACTTTCAACCCCAGGTTTATAACCCACATGTTTAGCCTCGATCACCAGTTCACCGTTTTCAAACACAAATTCATACAAATTGTACAGTCCCGCTTCGATCGTTCCAATCGATTCTCCATCGTCGTAAAACAGTTCACCAAATGCTGAATTGATAGAATTGGACAGAATCCACAGTTCGATTGAACTTTTGCGGAGATTGTGAGTGTTTAGTGGTTTTGGAACATGTTTTGCTCCAACTACAGGTAGAATTGATCCGGCCCGAAGTAAAAGTGGTCGATGAGATGAAGATTCATCAAATTCTATAGTTTCATCGATAATGGAAGCGGGTTCCACAAAATCGCCAATCATTCTGTACCATTGGGTTCCTTCTGGAACGTACGCTTTTACAGATGTTTGATTCTGTTTGGATTCAAAATTGATTACAAAGTTAAAATTGGTTTTGGTTTTGGTTTTGGTTTTGGTTTTGGTTTTGGTTTTGGTTTTGGTTTTGGTTTTGGTTTTGGTCAACAAATCTTACCTCATACAGGAATGGATTCACCAAAATGGACGATCCAAGAAAGAATTGTTCTTGAATCCCACGAGCTCTGACATCTCGCGGGAATTCATGATGCATCGGTCTTGCCACAGTTTCACCGATCCGATTTGATCTATAGAATAAAGTGTATAGATAGTGCATTAGCTGATAACGAGTGGTATAGGCATCCACCATGGATCTCGTAACTTCAGGATGACCAATTTCGGTGAAATAAGCAGGATCCTGTTCATTGTCAGTTTGATTTTCATTGTGATTTCGACTGAATGGATAGTATGCGCCCAGTTGGAACCAACGACGACACAGTTCAGGGGTGGGTTTACCCCAGAACCCACAAATATCTACTCCAGACTATAGAAGGAGACAATTTAGTAAGAAGAAATGTGAAATTTTGACTTACAAAACTGATTCCAAAAAGATTAAACTCCAAAAGGCCCACAATTGACTGTCGAAGATGTTCCCATGTAGATAGATTGTCTCCAAGCCAGTGAGCCGCATACTTTCCCGATGATGCATAGGTGGATCTTGAGAGGATGAAGCCTCGTTTTCTGGTTGCTTTATGAAGTGCCCTGCAAAGGGATTTTAGATTTTATGTTTGGGGTATTCAAAAGTCAAATTTCTAATTGCTAATGACAAGGATACTCACTGATATGTTGGAATAATCTCACTCCAACCATACAAACTGTGAACATCATAGTGACGATACTCTCCCGTTTCCCCTTGGACAGCTTCCATGCATAGTGAGCAATTGCTAAGATCGGTTACCAAATTTTGACTTGCTGATTGATTTAATTGAAAAAATAATCAATTTGATTCCTAAAATCCACAAAACTTACGCAACGGTTTCGACAATCCACCTTTAGGACACTTCAAATAAGTAGTATCATTAATCATGGTCGGCTCGTTCATATCCAACCAAATTGCATCATAATTAAGTTTACTATGAAATTCCAACAAATTCTCAATCCACCAATCTCGAGTTGAATTTTTGAAGAAATCCGGAAATGCCCACGGGGCATTGCCCCAAACTCTCGAATACATGATGTTGGTATCGTTGGGTGCGTTACCCGAAGAACCTCTCTCGGAAAGTGGAATCCAACTGGGCCATTTCACGAAAATGTTCTTCCTGTAGCCTTCGTCAAAGGGTCGATAGCCCTGTAGATCTCCTTCTATTCCTGGATCTACATTGAAGGCCCAGTGAAGGTGGTTGTGCTTTTTGGTTTCATTTACAAAAGCTGGAAGATCTCCGAATCTTTTTGGATCGACTGTGAAAGCTTTCCAATTGTCTGCGTAGTCGAGGTCGACATATTGAACGTCCTGTTGGTTTTAAAATTATGTTAGATGATTTTGGACCAAGATAATATTTAATGGCTAATGGCTAATGGCTAATGGCTAATGGCTAATGGCTAATGGCTAATGGCTAATTATTACTGGTTATTGGTTGTAACTGGCTATATATATATTGGATTTTTGGCTATTGGCGCGTGGCTTTAGACTTTTTCTTTTTGCGATTTGCCATTAAACATTTGACTTTGGCTAATTAAACTTACCACTGGCACATCATTATCCAAATTGCGTTTGAGGACCTTCTGAACATGAGACAGATTCTGGTACCCAAATCTACAGAGTTGAAAGCCCAAACCCCAAAAAGGCGGCATTACGGCTCGACCAATCACCGAAGTGTACAACTGTACCACATGTTCAGGGCTGTCACCCACAAAAACCAAGAAATCCAAGATACCGCCAATGGTTTTGATGGACAGTGCAGGTGAGGGTAGAAATGTGTACGCCATTGCATTGCTATTCAACAGAAAGATACCATGCGCTTTACCATCACTCTCCAGAACTGTGTAAAATGGCTGAACACCGTAAGCATCTCGGTTCTTAAAACCAAAATAACCATTGCTTCTGGTAAAAATTGGATTGGTGGAATAGTCGAAATTGTGCCTAAAAATTTCATGAAAATTTTCACCCAATCCATAGACATCACTGCTTGGGGCCAATTTAGTGACAAATTGAATGAAATGATCACTGTAGATTAGACCACCAATGGAAGTATCAATACTAAAAGAATAATCTCGGGTTACAAAAATCAGAATTTTCAGAAAAGCTTACATTTGAACACCATTTTCTTTTCTTGAAATTGTAAAATTGAATTCTTCCTTCAACTCGACTTGATACTTCAAGACATTTGGATTCGTATTTGGAAATGCAAGTTGAACTGGAACTTCATATCTTTTCTGTGCAGAATCAGTCAGCTGAAATCTTAGAATGTTTTCCGTTAAATAGGAAACTTTAATCTTGAGTTCATCAATTGGTTTGAAGGGTAGAGATTTGTGAGCTTGAGGATTTATTTTCAAATTAGCGACTAGTCCATTTTGTTGAGCAGTTGGCAAACCCGTCAAGTGGTATCCAACTTTGTGTGGATTCAAATAGCATTTTGGGATATTATCATCATCTGTAATTGGATCCCAAATGCATTCCCGTTCAAGGCACAGAGTTTCGTTGACATCATTTTCATCGTTCAAATTACAATTTATTCGAAGTTTGTCATCATACGAAAATGCCAAAACCAATAAAGAACATGAAATGAACAGAAATGTTAGTATAAAGTTCATTTTGCAGCATTGGACTAACTTTAGAGTCATCCTAATCAAATTGATTCAATTTATATTTATTGATCACGAGCCTCATGAGTTGAAATTCAAAATTTATTTCATTACTTTAAAAAATGTTTAAAATGTGACAACGGTTGATACGTCAAAGTTATTACTTTTTAAGATTAATCATCGCATTAAATTATGTTTTACTTATGGTTAGACTTACAATGACAAACCTATTTAATTACTCAATTCGAAACGTATGGCAAAGTATTTATTTAATGAAGTATTAATATATTTTCCATCCAGGCCAACTGTTTTCACACTTTTAACTCGAATATCACTGGTCAAAGTTCAAATGTTCCCCAAAAGAATAAAAACTGGTGTAAATTTTTAAGGCTCAATGCCATATGAACCTTATCTTATCTTATTTACTAATTGAGTCTTGAGATTTGAGTTGATTCGATGTTGTCGATGTGAAGTGTCCAAATGGATGTGATGATGTGAATGTCACCGTGTCAATACAATGTGGCACATGGTTGTGAACAGTATTGTGATACCAATAGTCTGTAATCTTATGAATGATAAAAAAGTAAAGACATTTTTGTATTTTGAAAAACAAACATTTACATTCATTTTGACATGTTCAGTATGTTCAGTAAAATGTAAATTAAAAGGTTCAAGACTCAATTGATATTTTGTAATTGTAATTTTGATGATTTGTAAATATCTCTATATAAGTTTTTATACCCACTTTTTAATCTCCCTATTTTGCATAATGATTCTTTTTGTATTCTATTACTTGTAAACAATTCTAATGTATCGAACTATACCTCAGTGTGTATGTGCATTTTCTAGCTCACATTTAGCATTAATTTGCTTAAGAGATCAATAAAATTCTATTTAAAAAAAGATTCAATTGATTAAGTCAAATTATGATGATTTATGTTGAAAATTTAAATATATTTATGGTTTTGGTTTGAATTTACATTTTTCTCATAAATTGATTTTTATGATTAATTGCATGAAGCTATTTGCATTATGCACGTCATTTATGTAAGGTCGAAAGCGCGAAAAGCGAAAGCACTTTTTATTAGCGTATTATTATTTGAACTGCATAAAATTGGTTTCTGTTTTGTCATTTTCATTTTCTTGTTTTGTACACCGCATCACCTTCCCATCCATCATCATGTCGCTGTCCACTCTACCCGATCTGTGCCTTGTGTTAATCTTTGACCGAATCCCACTGTACGACCTTCTGACCACTGTCAATCGAGTTTGCCATCGATGGGCCAGTCTGCGTCAAATTACGTGCCATCGAAGACGCTCACTTATTTTGATTGAAAACAAAAAAGTATTTGATAAATTATTTTCTTTGGATGAATTTGATCTATTCCACGATGTAACCAACGACGATGGCACTCCTTACTCCGAACTCGCTATCGAGCCTTTCGTTATTTCCAAATTGAGTCACCAAATATGTCAACATTTGGTCATACTGTTGCCCAACATAAGTTCTTTGCAAATTGGTCTAGACATGAATTTTCTCCTAACAGATTCGCATGCTAAAGTCAACTTTCTACTTACCAATTGGTCAACCAAGTTGGTTCAGTTGAGTTTGTATTTCTACACAGATTCTTTGAACATTTTTCTGCGTAACTTCATAGACTCATATTTTGGTAAAATCAACCTTCTGGCAAAATTGAAAAAACTTCGAATCCAGACGTACAATTTAGATCCATTTATGAAAACATTCTCAAACAAATTGAACATTTTACCCCAACTTGAACAATTTGACTATGCATCACAAGGTTCAGTCAAGAATGCATTTGATCAATTCATCGAGGAAAACATTGAGGAGGCACTGAAGCAGTCAAATTGTTCACTAAAGAAAATATCATTCAAACCCACGAGGAACGACATTGATGATGTCAATCGCCTTTCACCTCAATTCGCCTCACTTTTGAGTAAATTTCGAATAAATTGCCATAGAACAAGGATAGCCAATTTCGAGGATATTGAGATAAATCGCACATTTTCTCGTTTGACATCTTTGAAAGCACTCAGTATAACAAAATTTGCCGCTATACCCTCGATATCTTTTGTGAAATTTGTCAATTTACTGGCAACTCCCTGTGAACACTTTTGAAGACCCTTAAGGACGATTTGACCATTACGGATCCCTTACGGGTCGTCCTTAAGGAAATTTAACCATTAATGGACCCTTACTGGGTTACCTGTAAGGAAAAGTTAACGTAATGGTTCCTTAATGTAGATTCACTAAGGAAAAGGTATTAATCAAAATTTTGATGATATTGATGATCGAGATACACGCACAATAAAATTCACAGTTTATCATTATATCTGCCATATCCTCAATAGATAAATCCAATGATAAAAAATGAACGAATACTGGTTGATTGATATAAACATCCAATAAATAAATCCAATAATCGTGAATTTTGGACCATAGAATAGTACCAATCCACTACTACCTACAATCTACTGGTATCTCCAATAATCCTACGTTTCTTTCTGGAACTTCACAAATTTTGTCAGAATAGTTAAATGATTCAACGAAGTGGCATACAAATCGATTGTTCACAATCGATGGCTAATTTGAATATTTTGTGCACTGCGCAATGCGCATGCGTCCCGAACACATTTCATCACACACACACACATGCAGCAGTGCACATCACAGTTCAACTGCTGCTGCTGACTACAGCCGTTGTACACTCTGAAAACACGCTCTCGCCTCGCAGACAGACGTCGTTTCGTGTTCGTTGTTTGATGTTTTGGTTTGTTTTCTTGTTTTTAATTGACCTTCTGTACCTATTGATTTATTATCTGCCACAACTGACTGTGGCGTTTTATTGTCTATTTTACCGTCGTCAACTGAATTGTCAAATATCTGCAATATTCTCATCAACGTTCGTCGATAGAAAACATCATATTTCATCATCAAGTTGACTTCAGCAAACATTTTTGTTTGGTTGCTACATTGAATTTTCAAATCGTCCTACATCATTTCGTATCCGTATTTGGTGTATTTCTTTATTTCTCGCATGTTCTTGCCTGTAACAGTGCACCTCGACAGTATAATAAATAAATATAAATACTAATATGTAAGTTATTGTGTTTGTTGTGTTTTTCTCTTAACTAATTTCAAACTTATATATTAGAATCCCGAATTGTGAGACTTATGCTGTTACTATTGTAAGTAACCATTCAAGAAAAAAGTCAACACGATTCGCGAACGGCTACCCTGAAGATTCCGGTGGAATTATTTTTGTTAGTGAAGGTATGACTAATCTGTTATTATATAAACATTTTTCCTGAAATCTTTAATCTTAGGAACCCATGTTTCTATGAGGACTTCTCCAATATCGCGAACCACCTCCATAATACCTCGCTTCTTTCCCGTGTGCCTGCAGGCTGCTGTGATCTATCACCAATGCAACTTTGACAACGAACGTGTACCATCTGGTAATGTATATCTTAACGAATGCATTAACGACTATTACTAATTAGTTATTTTTTATCTTTTAGGCATGCAATTGCTTAAGTATTCCCAAGTTCGCCAAACAACTACCGAGGATTCAAACATCGCGATGTTTCGCTGCATGCCTGGCAATGTACCTATGTATCCAAGTCCTTTATCAACTAAAGGAAGCCGAAATTCTGCCTCACTGGTAACGTCATTGCACCCGTAAACTTCGATGATCTCAAATCCACCACCAGAACAAGAATTTGAAGTGGGCTTTAAGATTACTTCCAATCTCGAAGATATTTGGCTATCTGTTCTCCGACTTCAAGTTCTTCATGTCACATCATGAATATGAACGATCATATGTTATCACTTTGTGTACTTTTTATTCTTGTCAACAATTATGTTTTTCACTTTGTAATAAATTCATTTGAATGCATTTCTTTGGACTGGTGGGAGTACGAGAGTGGCTATGTGCACCAGGAACGGCACCCAGTAAAGCATACTTAATATTGACCCTTACGGTATCCTTACTGATAAAAGACCCTTAAGGGTCAACTTCCCGTTTAGTACCTTAAGGATTTCCTTAAGGATATGTCCGTAAGGGTCCCGTAAGGGGAAAAAGATGCTTACAGGGTCATTTGCCTCGGTTGACTTGTCTAATGATATCGGATTTGCATAAATCATTTTTTAAGACAAAAACTGACAACCCATCATCTCCCCAATTGCCATCAATCAAAATCTTAGTGTTACGCGAATCGGTGCAACCATTTCTAACAATCGAATGTTATAGACAAATTACATTTCCGAATATTCAACAAATCCGAATATATCGCTTGACTCGCAACGGTGTCAAATTTGATTCTACCAATCGATACTACAAAATTATCAAGGCGAACACTCAAAGTATGCTGAAATCATTTAAAAAGTGCACTCAATTGCAAATTGTACATTTCAAATATCGGGAATATGTTGATTCTGATGGGGAAGGAGAAATCGAATTCACTTTCATCCCTGATCAATTGTAATTGTGATTCATTTTTTATTGATTTTTATAATAAAATTTGTTTACATGTTGTTGATTTAATCAATTTTAATAAAAACAAGATTTATAGAGCCAAATTGGGCAATGTTAAACATTTCACGATGTAGTCGAATCACTTGTACATTCGGAAATGTGGCCCAAATCTGATCAAGACTTGCACTTGTTAGAGGGCTGGTAGTAGGGAGTGCCATTGACGTTGGTGAGATCGTGGAATGGATCATAGTAGTCTTCACAGTTGGAATCTAAAAGAAAATAATTTTTCAAATGTTTTTCTATTTTCAATCAAAATCAGTGAGCGCCTTCTATGGCACGCAATTGGACGGAGAGTTTCCCATCGATGACAAACTCGATTGACAGTGGCCAGAAAGGTCGAACAGTGGGATTCGGTCGAGGATGGTCAATAGACACAAATCGGGCACAGTGGACAGAGACATGATGGGGGATGGGAAGGTGATGCAATACAACAACAAAACAGAAGAAAAAGGAAATGACAAAACAGGAACCAGGCTTGCACTGTCTATAAAAAGGCAAATTTTTATACAAAAAAGTTCTCTACCATACGTAAATGTCGTGCATAATTCAAATAGAGCCAGCTAATTAGCTTAAATGTTTGCAATTAATCATTAAAATGTAAATCACAATCAAAATCATCTGATTGTCTCATCTTAGTACATGTAAATCACCATAATTTGACTTCAATCAATTCAATCTCGAATTTTTTTAAAAAATTAACTTCTTACTGAACATGTAAATGCAAATAATATTTTTCTTTTTCAATACTAAACTAACTTCATTTCCATCACTCAAATGATCAGTATCACAATATTGTTCCCAGTAAAGTGTCCCATCACATTGCATCACGTCCATTTGGACACTTTACATCGACGACATCGAATCGACTCAAATCTCAAAACACAAGTCTCAATTAGTTGAAAGATAAGTCGAACATGTTTGCACTCGTGTTACACTCACATTAATCATTGATTATCACATTAAGTGATGTTTTACTTTGCATTTGACACTTTCAAGGACAAAAATAAATAAATTCAAATAGAATTTAATTTTCTAATAATTTTTTAAATTTAAAACATTTTCTAAATGAGTTGACAAATAAACAAATTATCTAAATTATATTAATAAATTCTTTTCCGTAATAGAGAGCCAGGGAAATTTTTAAGCTCATCTCGAACACAAATTACAAATCAATATAATTGAAAAACATGTTGATATGTTTTCGTGATTTGAAATCAGTATATTTCGACAAAAAAATTCTTTTCAATTTAGTACATCCAATCAGTGGCTTCAGTATTGCACGAGAACATTCCCTGATCTGTTCTTTGTGCTCTGGTACTTTGAGCTTCAGATCATTTGTAATGTTATAGCCACAATCGTTGCAAGTGTTGTTTCTTTTGTGAACTAGAATGATCGATTGAACATTGGGAAATGTGTGCGGTAGAGGGAGTTTTGCTAAATGTTGATGAGATAGTGTTGAGAGGAAGGATAAAGTTAGTGCTTTGATAGATGCAAATTGTGATGGATTGTTGATTTGTTCGACGGAATCAAAGAAATGTTCATCCAAATTACGCAAAGTTAAATACGTCAAAGTGTTTGGCAAAAGTTTGACTAATTGCGCAAAGCTAAGCCTTTTAATGTATTTTGAGATTGTTAAAGCTTGCAATGAGCTCATATTTGCTAATGCTCGGCTTAATTGGTCGAAACTGTTACCGATGCTATAATACAAATTAATATGAGTTAAATGAGAGGATAATTGAGGCGATAACGCCAATAAATTCGGTATATTATAACGAAGATTGAAATATTCAATATCAAATTGAAAGGAAATCCTTTTCAACGGACAATTGCGCACGCTCAGTGCGTCTTCAATGCACTCGATGATGTGTTGGCGGTAGAGTTTGTTTTGTACTCTAAATTGAAATTGTTCAAGTTGTGATAAAATGTATAATTTGGTTTGAGGTTTGGTGATATCCGGACTGAATGGTAGACGAAGTTGAATTGTTAGTCTTTTGAGCTTTACCAAGCGGTTGATGCGATCATACAGAGAATCTATTAAAGTGCATTTAAACAAATTTTGCCAATTATTTCGCTTGAAGTCAATGTCGAAAAGACACAGAATTCAAGTGAACCAGCTTTGTTGACCAGCCTTGCAGTAGATGGTTGACTAGATTAATTGATGATATCCATGAGGCGACAAGTTGATATATTTGTAGTGATGTTATGTTGGAAAGCAGTGAGATCAATTGTTCACAAACTTGTGAACTCAATTTGGGAATAATCAATGTGTGGTACTCAAATTTGAATTGAAAAGTGAATTCACAGTGTAAGGGTGTTCCGTTATCATTGGTAATATTGTGCAATATTTCGAGATTATTATTACCTACGAGACTGTTTAATTTGGTGAATTGAGTCTTCTCTTCTTGAATCAAGTATAACGAATGTTTCCGTCTATGGCACGCAATTGGGCGTAGAGTTTTCCATCTGTGACAAACTCGATTGACAGTGGCCAGAAGGTCGTACAGTGGGATTCGGTCGAGGATGGTCAGAAGACACAGATCGGGTAGAGTGGACAGAGACATGGCGGGGGGATTGGACAAAACAAAAATGTAATAACTTGAAAATTCTGGGCTTGAAAAATGAAAAATCTTTGTTCGTTTACTAAACGTATTTTATACAAAATTAAGCTTTACCCGCTTTACGCAGGCTCACTTGTCAGTGGGTATGATTCATACGGTATAAGGTAAGATTATGGAATCATCATGTAAATAGGATCACAATATTGTTCCCATCCAAGTGTTCCATCAAATCACATCCATTTGGACACTTTACATCGACGACATCGAATCTATAGATGTGTTAGAATGTGAAAGAATGTTATAACATTCACATCTAACAATCGACATTCAAATCTTAAAACTTCAAGACTCAATAAGTTAAAAAATGAGTCGCAAATACTTGCACTCGTGTTACACCAGCATTAATCATTGATTATCACATTTAGTGATGTCTTACTTAACATTTGACACTTTCACGCACCAAAACAAAAAAATATAATTTACATATATTTTTTTAAAAATAAATATTTTTGAATTAAATTTATTAATTTGTGTTTCTCATAAGGCAATTGTTTTTATTTAATAATAATATTTACTGATAAAAATATAATGGGGAAAAATCTAATGAAAAAGACTTTCAATCACAATTGCTCAGGCTTGAAAACCCAATCAACTTTTCGATCTTGACGAAAAACAAGAGAATCGCAACTTTTGAAATGTACAATGCGTAATTGAGTACACTTTTTGAGTGGTTTCAGATTGTATTGAATACTTTTCTTCATAGTTATTTTTTCGCGACTATGTACTCGATTGGTAAAGCCAAATTTGGTAAAGTTACGAATGAAACGATATATTCGGATTATTTCAACATTGGGAAATGTGACCACAATCTGATTAAGACTTGCACTCGTTAGAGAAGGTTGCATCGATTCTCGTATTCCTAAAACCTTGATTGATGACAATTGAGTTAACGGATCGTGGTCGGTTGTTGTTTTAAAAAATGATCCATGCAATCCTGACATCATTAAATAAGTCAACTGAGGCAAATAAGTTGAAAGAGAATTGGTTAATTTAACAAATGATATGGCGGAAATAGAAGAAAAATCTGCGCATGTGAGGGCTTTCAAAGAAGTTGAACGAGAAAGTGCACGATTTAAATTTTGATAATCGTAATTGACATTCTCATTCTCATTCTCTCCCTAGAAATTTATTTGAAAATGAGTCAAAAGTGATGCTAATTTAGGTGAAATACGATTGAGGTCTTCGATATCTATCAAACAGGAATTGAACAATATTTTCTTAAGCGAACAATTTGGCCTCTTGAGTGCGTCCTCAATGTTAGCCACAAAGAATCGCTCAAACACACTATGTTCGTTACTATTTTCCGTAAATTCGAATTGTTCAATTTGGAAAAAAATGTTTAATTTAATTGAAAAGTTTTCATGTTGATCAATTGGGCTTAAATGGTGTGTTTGAAATGCAAGTTTTTTCAATTGTGACAGATGATTAATTTTGTCAAACATCGAATCCAACAATTTACCAAAAAAATATCTAAACTGTTCTGAGTATACAAACAATTTTAACTGAACCAATTTGGTTGACCAATTGGTAAGTAGAAAGTTGACTTTAGCCTGCGAATCTGTTGAAAAAAAATTCATGTCTAGACAAATTTGCAATAAACTTATGTTCGGCAGCAGTGTGACCAAATGTTCACATGTTTGGTCACTCAATTGTGAAATCATCAAAGAGTGATACTCAAATTTATAATCAACATTGGACTGGTAGTTGGCAGTGCCATCGTGGTTGGTGACATCGTGCAATAGATCATAGTAATCAACGGAGTTTGAATCAGAAGAAAATAATTTGATAAATGTTTTTTTGTTTTCAATCAAAATCAACGAGCGTATTCGATGGCACGCAATTGAACGGAGACCGGCCCATCGATGACAAACTCGATTGACAGTGGCCAGAAGGTCGTACAGTGGGATTCGGTCGAGGATGATCAATAGACACAGATCGGGTAGAGTGGACAGAGACATGCTGGGGGTTATGATTTGATGTACAAAACAAAATCAAAACAGGAAATAACAAACAGGAACCACTTTTATGCAATATAAAACGCTGAAAGCGACTTTGCTGTACCATACAAAAATGACATGCATAATGCAAATAGCGTCCGTTAAATGTTTGCAATTAATCATAAAAATCATTTCATGATAAAAACGCAAATTCAAATCAAAACCAAAAATATCTAAATGTCTCATCATAGTAAATAACTCTTCATCATGACTTAATCTATTCAATCTCAAATCTTTTAATTAACTTCTTACTGAACATGTCAAAATGAATGTAAATTTTGTATTTTTTTTCTTCAATACTAAAATATCTTCAATTTACCATCACTCATGCGATTTGTATCACAATATTGTGCACACCCTGGTGTCCCATCACATTGCATCACATCAATTTGGATACTTCACATCGATAACATCGAATCTACTCAAATCTCAAGACTCATTAGTTGAAAGGTAAGTCGAACATGTTTGCACTCGTGTTACACGAGTTCATTAATCATTGATTATCTTGTTAAGTGATGTTTTACTAAACATTTGACACTTTCAAGGACAAAAATATTTAAATTACATTTGTATATATTTTTAATTATTTATAGAAATCTTTGGCATCAAATATTTTTATTAAAATTGTTAAAAACAACAAGATTTAAACAAAATTACAAAAATTCTATTAGAAAATCAATTAAAAAATGAATCATAATTACAATTGATCAGGTGTGAAAGTAAATTTGATTTCTCCTTCCCCATCAGAATCAAGATATTCCCGACATTTGAAATGTACAATGTGCAATTGAGTGCACTTTTTGAATGGTTTCAGCATACTTTGGGTGTTCGCCTTAATAATTTTGTCGTCTCGATTGGAAGAATCAAAATTGACACAGTTGCGAGTCAAGCGATATATTCGAATTTGTTGAATATTCGGAAATATTGCCGTAATTTGTCTAAAACATTCGATTGTTAGAAATGGTTGCAACGATTCTCGTAACACTAAAACTTTGATTGATGGCAATTGAGCAGAAGATGGGTTGTCAGTTTTAGTCTTAAAAAATGATTTGTGCAAATCCGACATCATTAGACAAGTCAACTGAGGCAAATGAGTTGACAGTAAATTGACAAATTTCACAAATGACATCGAGGGTATAGCGGCAAATTTTGTTATACTGAGAGCTTTCAAAGATGTCAACCGAGAAAATGTGCGATTTATCTCAATATCCTCGAAATTGGCTATCCTTGTTCTATAGCAATTTATTTGAAATTGACTCAAAAGTGAGGCAAATTGAGGTGAAAGCCGATTCACATCATCAATATCGTTCCTCGTGGGTTTGAATGATATTTTCTTTAGTGAACAATTTGACTGCTTCAGTGCCTTCTCAATGTTTTCCTCGATGAATTGATCAAATGCATTCTTGACAGAACTTTGTGATGCATAGTCAAATTGTTCGAGTTGGGGTAAAATGTTCAATTTGTTGGAGAATGTTTTCATAAATGGATCTAAATTGTACGATTGGATTCGAAGTTTTTTCAATTTTGCCAGAAGGTTGATTTTACTAAAATATGAGTCTATGAAGTTATGCAGAAAAATGTTCAAAGAATCTGCGTAGTAATACAAACTCAACTGAACCAATTTGGCTGACCAATTGGTAAGTAGAAAGTTGACTTTAGCATGCGAATCTGTTAGGATAAAATTCATGTCTAGACCAATTTGCAAAGAACTTATGTTAGGCAGCAGTTTGACCAAATGCTCACATGTTTGGTCATTCAATTTGAAAATAACGAAAGGCTCGATAGTAGGTTCGGAATAAGGAGTGCCATCGTCGTTGGTTACATCGCGGAATAGATCAAATTCATCCAAAGAAAATAATTTGTCAAATACTTTTTTATTTTCAATCAAAATCAGTGAGCGTCTTCGATGGCACGCAATTGGACGTAGATTTTCCCATCTGTGGCAAACTCGATTGACAGTGGTCAGAAGGTCGTACAGTGGGATTCGGTCGAGGATGGTCAATAGACACAGATCGGGTAGAGTGGACAGAGACATGATGGGGGATGGGAAGATTATGAGGTGTACAAAACAAAAAATTACAAATTACAAAACAGAAACCACTTTTATGCAGTTCAAATAATAATACGCTAATAAAAAGTGCTTTCGCTATTCACACTTTAGACCATGCACAAATGACGTGCATAATTCAAATAGAGCCATGTTAATGCAATTAATCATAAAAAATCATTTTATGATAAAAATGCAAATTCAAACCAAAAATATTTAAATCTTTAAAATAAATCATCATAATTTGACTTAATCAATTCAATCTTGAAGCTTTTAATTAGCATTTTACTGAACATATTGAACAATGTTCAATGAACATATCAAAATTAATTTTAATTTGTTTTTTTTATTCGAAATACAAAAATGTCTTTTCCATCATTCATAAGATTACAGGCTAATTATTGGTATCACAATAAGGTTCACAACCATGTGCCACATTACATTGACACTGTGACATTGTATCTATTTGGACACTTTAAACTGTAATTACATCGACGACATCGAATCAACTCAAATTTCAAGACTCAATTAGTAAATAAGATAAGATAAGGTTCATATGGCTAATCGGAAGGCACATGATGTAACGTGCATTCGAACATGTTTGCACTCGTGTTACACTCAATCAATCATTGATTATCGCATTAAGTGATGTTTTACTTTGCATTTGACACTTTCAAGGACAAAAATAAATAAATTTTAAGTTTATATTTTTTTTAAATCAAAATCAAAAGTATTTTTTAAAAATTAAACTCAATTTTTGCAACAATTTCTCATTCAAAATTCATTAGACGAGTTTTTTTTATTCAAAACCAACAAAAAACAACCTCCAACACTCACCACTAATTATTATGCAAATAATCCTCCCTTTTAGCGCATCTGCATTTCTCTTATATAATCATCGTTTTGTGTACATATGATCGTGAGAGAATGAGAAACATAAAACATTCACGCTTAATTAATCTTTTCGCAATACAAAACGACAAACAAAATCGTGTTGATCTTGAAACAATTATATACGAATGACGTTAGACATTGTCTAATTTTATGAGTTGAAACAAACATGTTTATTTTCAATATATAATATATGCGCTCATGATTTATTTTATGAAAACGAAAATATTCATTCAAATACAATTGCAAGTCTAATTATAACTTTTATCAAGCTAATCACAGTATTTTTATTATAACGTATGCAGTATGAGTACAGTATTTGATTTTGTTTGCACTTGCCTGAGCGTGCAAAAGTCAAGAGTGTCATCTTTGTCATAGCTCAGATGCACAATGTGTGATATTGTTGTGATTGTATTGATTGGGCTTTTGACACAAAAGTCACCAACATGTCTCTCATCCATCATCATCACACTACCAACAATAAACAACACGGATCACTTTGATGTTTTCAGAAATTAAAAATCTCAGTAAAATATGAATTTGAATTTCCTCAAAATCAAGAACGGCTCCGAAGAAGAGCGCATCATCTATGGCGTACTGGTTTTGTTGTTTCTGCTTGTGTTGGCTGGACTTTTCTATTGTCTGTTTCGATTTAGACGAACAAGAGCCATCAAAATTCTCGAAATCCGTACTGCTAAACCTGTGCCTTCATGAATTCCTAATGATAATTGAATAATCAACACACATCAATGAAACACTACACCAAAAACAACCTACAAAATGAAAAGCAAAAATCACAAGTTCGGATCAAGAGTCCCGAATGTCATATCATCAATTCACATTATAACAAATGTCTTGCTATTTTAATAAATAATTTTTATTTTTAATTTGGAGTGCTTGACCTTGTTACTTGTTTAATCGATGCAATAATAATCTTAAAGTGCACTGATTTATGTCGTTATCACTTTTGCACTGCTAAAATTAAACACGATTGTCACTGATAATTTATCAGTAACTTTAGACTAAACGTCTTTCACCGACAATAGGTACTCTGAAGTATACTTATAGGAACGCACTTTGTACTCCATCTCCAGTGTTTAGTAATACACATGTACCTAACACCGAGGAATATCTCCGCAAATAATATCGCTCAAACAAATTAAAGGTGTATTGTTATACAATGTAGCATCCTTGATTGATCGAAATGTAAAGAATTAAGTACGTCATTTGATATATCACTGTTAAATCAATAAACGATTAACAGTTTTGTAAATATGAGATTTGAAGATTAGAAGGCGGAATGCTATATAACATTTTAACACATGTTGCTTATCTTTCGATCGAAGAATGTTTTGATGTTTATGAGGTCTGGTTTGATCCTTTTTCAAACTTTGCACTCTTTGTTTTCTTTGATTATTTTCACGGATAATACTTACGTCATTAAAGGCCGTTAATACGCCGATAATTTTGAATAACAATGTAAAAGTCTGTTGAGGAATTTCGGAACTCCTGGTTTGACAAATGATCAACTTGGTAAAACGATCAAACTTTTAAAAAAGTTTCAAATTAATTGGAAGCTTAGTTTAACTTATATTATATTATATAGTTTTATTGTTTGGTTCGCATTCAATAATAAATAAGGCAATAAATAGGTGAGTGGCTAAATTGAGCACTCTTTGAGGGCTAAATTAAGCATTTAAGGTTGGGTGCGTTCGTAGGTGTGTGTTATGACTTAGGTGTCATGGGTGAGTGCTTAGTAGCCACCGGAGCTACGACCACCACCATAACCGCCACCACCTCGTCCACCGCCGAGACCACCGCCAAATCCCTTGGAACCACCTCGTCCACCACCGAAACCACCACCGAGACCACCGAATCCACCGCCGGAACCACCTCGGGAACCACCTCCCTCCTTGGCGACAATGGTGAGGATCTCTTCCTGCACTGGTTGGATCTCTTGGACGATCTTTCGGGATGGGACAATCACTTCTCGGACCTCTTGGATGATTGGCTTGGTGACGGAGTGCACCAATCGGTGGGGCTCATCCTCGGAGGAGGATTCCTGGTTGGAGCCGGAGGCACCATCGTGAGCTTGTTGCACGTTCAAGTTGGAGGAGGCAGATCGGAAGAGAATGTTCAATGGAACTTGACCGGCACCGACTTCGATGGTGGTTGGGGAGACTGAGCCAGAGGATGGCACATCTCGGAATTGGATGTCGTGACGGGATTGGATGGCAGCCTGGACAACCTGTCCACCACCACCACCACCGCCGGATCGGCCACCGCCGAATCCACCGCCGAAACCACCACCCATACCACCACCACCGTAACCGCCACCACCGGAGCTACGTCCACCACCATAACCACCGGAGGAGCCACCACCGTAACCACCAGCGGCCACACAGGCAACCAAAGCGGACACAACGACAAACTGGTAACAAATAACAAAAATTGATATCCAAAAGGGAACGAAACCAGAAAACATACCTTCAACATTGTAGATTAGTTTTGATTAGATCACTGAATGCAAAGAACAGAACAGTTAAATGAGATTTGATGACCTAAAGCATCGAATGCACTTTGCTTTTATACTCAGACGAGTGATAATGAAACAGAAGACAAGAGAAGAGATCGCTTTCTTGTTGAAAACGAACAAGAAGGGGGAGATGTATACTTGAGTTGTTGTGTTAATTGTGCCAACAGAGACACACAAGAGGCGAACTCATTCATCAATATCTATCTCTTCATCTGTGCACACTCACAGCACTGTCCCTCTCACTCCAATTAACCTATTACCACATCAGTAGTAGACTAGTCTGATGCAATTTTTCCCCTTCTCCCGTTCAATGTTCAATGTTGTTGTTGACCACCAAAATCAATTGAGCATTAATCTTTCTTCCTCGTTGTTGCGAACGTTGAGAACTCATTTGCTCATTGATCTCATCGCATCTCATCTGCTCTTCATCTCGCTTCTTTCTTTCTTTCTAGTATACAACTTATCTTTAACTCTAAAACGAATAATAAGTCATCATCATGCGTCAGATCACTTTGCGTAACCATGGTCATTAATTAGCGTGCACTTTTTTCTTCTTCTTTTTGACTTAAAAAGTTTGTGTCTTTTTTATATTTTAAATGCAAATTGGTGGTCTCATCTTAATCTTATCTCTTTGAGACAAATTAATTTGTAGTTTTGTTCGTTTGGCACACGTTCACGTCCAATAGCATCATCATCAGCAACAATTATAACTTGTCCGTATAATGTACAACATAAATCAGTTTCTCTCCCTTTTGTCCGAATGCGCAACAGACTGCGCAATTTCAAATTAAGTATACAAACACACACACACATACAAAACATCTCTACCGTTCGCCTCCTGAACAAGAAAAATCGAGATGCAAAACAAGAAGAAGAAGACCTTCTCAAGATCGCCACCTGTCAGTCAACTTTTTGTTTCAATACGCGAGTCAAAAGCGGCGAAACATCTCTAAACTTGAATTTCACTTGAAACACTTACACGATCTTGACTCTAAGCGCACAATTAGATGCATTAGGGAAAATAGATTATATTATAACACTACTTTTACGTAATAGGGGAAAGGTGTGCGCGTTTAGATTACAAGGTAAAAAGCATAGACAACAGTAGAACTTAATCTCTATCTTTTGATAATGCATTTTTACTATTCGTTAAACATTTTGTGTGTGGTCCAAGGTGCTGCATTGCAATTTTGATGTACTAAATTGGTGTACACAGGATTGCCTTCACCATTCATTTTCCCTTGTGTACACTTTGTGTAATTGTGTAATAAATTTTATAACTTAATCTTATTCGCTTATCTGATTATTTGGGGATAAAGTTGGATCAATTTAAAAGTATAAAAGTGTTATTACAATGTGACCATGAAATTAAACAGAAAACATTAGAAACTAGAACATATATGTCTGGACGACAGGGAGAGAAATTTGGAGTTTTATGGGATTTTTTGTCGAGTATTGCAAAATTAGTTTAAAACTTATGATAATTGTCTTAATTTTACGCATCTGTTTTTGTTTCTCTAAAACAATGAGATCGTATATCATCATGAAAATAAACAACAAGTTTATTTCAACTCATAAAATTAAACAATGTCTAACGTAATAACATTATATAATTGTTTCAAGATCAGCATGAGCATTTTGTTAATTGTTGTTTTGAGTTGCGAAAAGATTAATTAAGCGTGAATGTTTTATGTCTTCTCATTCTCTCACGATATGAAACGATGATTATATAAGAGAAAATGCAGATGCGCTAAAAGGGAGGATTATTTGCATAATAATTAGTGGTGAGTGTTGGAGGTTGCTTTGTGTTGGTTTTGAATACAAAACTCGTCTAATGCATTTCGAATAAAAAATTATTGAAAAAAATGAGTTTAATTTTTTTAAACTTTTGATTTTGATTTTTTAAATTTAAATTCAAACTTTATGCATTTTTGTCCTTGAAAGTGTCAAATTCAAAGTAAAACATCACTTAATGCGATAATCAATGATTAATTGAGTGTAACACGAGTGCAAACATGTTCGACTACTTCTTACATCATGTGCCTTCCGATTTGGCATATGAACCTTATCTTATCTTATTTACTAATTGAGTTTTGAGATTTGAGTTTATTCGATGTTGTCGATGTGAAGTGTCCAAATGGAAGTGATGCAATGTCACATTGCCAATGTAATGTGGAACATGTTTGTGAACAGTATTGTGATACCAATGATTAGTCTCATCACATGAGTGATGCAAAAGACATTTTAGTATTTTGAAGAATAAATACAAACATTTACATTCATTTTGACATGTTCAGTCAAGATGTTAATTAAAAGCGTCGAAATTGATTTGATTTAGTCAAATTTTGCTGATTTATTTATTTTGAAGAAATATTTTGATATTTTTGGTATTTGATTGAATTTACATTTTTATCATAAAATTATTTTATTAATGATTATAATTGCAAACATTTAACTTTGCAAACTATGGTCCTGCAGTGGTGGCCATTGTGGCAAGTCATCCCGACTTTAAACATCTCCGTGGTAAATGGAAACATCATTGCACAAAGAGTGGAGAGGAGATCCACACCGATCACAATGTGCTGGCAGTGGGATGGGATGAAAAGTATTGGATTATCAAAAATAGTTGGGGTGTGAATTGGGGTGTAGATGGTTATTTGTTCTTGGCTAGAAATGTTGGCAAAAATTGTGGCGTGCTGGCTGAGGCTGGGGTGCCGTTCTTTAAGTAGAATTGAATGGTTAAGTGGTTAAACAGAAATGTTATTTCAAATAATAAATTAATAATGTGCATTAATCATGACTCTACAATCTACAAAATACATTTTCAACAAAGTTGAATCCCCAGGGGCACTTGAAAGATGAGTTTCTTTAGGCTTGCACCAAGTTTGGGCACCAACAGGCCAAGCACGAAACGATAGTCCAGAGTTGCGTCAGTAAGTGATGGTTCAACTCCAAAACTAAGAACCTGAAAAAATTAAAAAAATTAAAATTTACCTCATTCGAACAAAACCATATTTACCTCGAGTTCAGAAAACTTGTCAATCTTGCCAATTTGGTATTTCAAAAAAGGTTTAAATTGTTTCAAGGTTTCTTGATCGAAACGATAATTTACAGGCGCAAGCTCGGCGCTTCTAAACGAAAACTTTAATTCAAGTCTGCACAGTTTGGTCATTTCACATAAGAAAAGCAACAATTGGTGACCATTGTAAAAGTGAACCGAATAATCGTTTCGAAACGAAAAAGTATTCAACTTGTGCCAAGGAATGCAATCGTCATTTGGCCAATTGTACAAAATTGGCTTTTGAAAAACGCTTCCAAATTCGAACTTGAGTGTCTTTAATCGAGGCATCATGACCACCGCAGAAGAGATCAACTCGATGGGCGTACCTTTGTAGGTGAACGATCGCAACTGTTGATCCAAATCGTAGAGAGATCTACATTCGACGATTGTCCTTCCACTGAAGCCATCAAATAAATCGCCATCGTGCAAGCGGATGACACGTAGCTTTGGTAGAGACTTGAAATTTGAAACTACACCGAGTCTCGCTAACTGCCCGGCTTGCCGGACATTTTTCTAATGCTGCTAGCTTCGTATAACCTCATAGAAACCTTTGACCTTTACCCTTTGATCTCTGCAGCTGTACAATGGAACTTAGTTTTGTAAATTAGTCGTGTCTAATTTCCTTTTCCTATTTATTGCATGTTTTATATTTTAGTCTCTAGTACAATCATTTAACTTTCCCTCCTTTAACATTAAACAACAATGCATCAACTATCCACACTACCAGACGTGTGTCTGCTCGAAATCTTTGATCGTTTGGACTTGATCGAACAGCATCAATTTGGTCGAGTTAGTCGACGGCTGAGGCGGCTTCAACTGAGTGTCGACACTCAACGAAAGACACTTGAAATCTCCACTGAAAAGCATTATCGAGTTGAAAATTCAATTTCATTTAGTAAGATACCTCCTCAACTTTGTCACCAGATTGTAAAACGATTTCCCAAAGTTGTGGATCTGCATATTTTGAATTGGGAAAATTCATTTGAAATAGATTGGAATGTCAACTTGCTGCAACACGAATGGGCCTCGAAGTTGGTTTCGTTGAATGTTTACAGTAACTATAAAGAGAATTATCTCAATGTCATCAAGTCAATCAATTCTCTATGTTCTCTAAAAAATCTATCTTTAATGGACGATTTCTCTAAAGATCAATCCAACCAAGTCGATAAGTTATCTATCTTGCCTAAATTAAGCAATTTTTCTTGCAAGACAATGTATCACTCAAAGGAATTTCTTGAATTGCTTCAACAGAACACAAACTCAATAATTTCTTCTGGCCAACTGAAGTCGGTTGAAATTGAAATTGATTTTATTGAGTGGACTCAAAACAATTTTCAACCATTCATGAACTTACGCTCTGAAATTACCCATAAATTCATCGCCTTTTCTCCAATTCCTGATTTTCTCGATGAGGACGATTCTGAGTTGGCGCGTTTTTGTTCACACTTTTGTTCAATCAAATCCATTGATATTTTTGTGCAAACGGTTGCTCAGCGTTAGCTCAGAAGCTCAAATGTCTGGTACCACAGTTTCAATTGAGAAAACTCGAATTATATTTAACTGATGAGATGACAGAGGATAATAGTGAAACTGTGGAAATTGTAACATTTCCTTCGGTTACTTTCTTGCGACTGCGATATCTATTCACCAAACCCGTTCTAACTAATCTCATCAACATTTCAACTACATTTCCCAAAGTAGATTCAATTTTCATATTTTTTAAAGATCTTGCGGCATGTCCTGTGTGTCAACAGCCATTTCAAACTGAAGACACCTCTGATGAGCAAAAGGATAGTTGTGTGCTCCACATGATTGAGCCGTTGAAAAAATGTGCCAATTTGAACAGGATTGAAGTACATTATGACTTGTGCTTTATGTTTACTCGTTTACTAATTGCACATTTGAAAAGTCCATTTAATGTTGTTGAAATTGAATATATTCAATAAAGTTCAATTCAGCGTTTATCCGAAAATGGTTTAAACTAGTGGGACTTGCGGGTGCTAAATTTGAAATTTGAACTTATAAAGTGTAATATGAAAGACCAAGGATTATATCCGTGGTCTTTAATCTGTGCGTGGGAATACTTGAACAACGATTTCAACACTAACCTAACTACTTTTCCAAACTTAATAACTATTTACATCAAATTCCAGGAAATGTTGCTGAACTGTCCTGTGTGTCAACGGAAATTTTGGTCCGAGGATTCCACCAAAGAGCAGCGACAAAATTGCCTTCTCCACAAGGTTTAGCCACAGAAAAATGTGCCAAATTGAGCACAATTTGAGTGCAGTCAAACAGGCCTATCAAAGGTTATCTGCAGATTTGAAAAGTCCATTTAATGTTGCTCAAATTGATTACATTTGTTGCAAGGGTGATTCGACAAGCAATTAATAATCTGGGCCTGTGCTGTTTAGCTTGGTTAGATGGCTTTTGCTTTTTACCTTTGTGATAAAATAATATTTTAGAAAATAAAACACCTGTTCAAAATATGTGCTGCAAATTTAATTTTTAAAAAATAGTTACGACATTTGTGATCGCTTCCCAAGTAGGTACATTAGTCATGTAGAATTTCCCGTTCCTGTTTTGAAGTTTTATATTTTAGTCTCATGTACAATCATTTAACATTTTACTTCTCAACATTCAAATTTTGTATTCAACAATGCATCAACTATCCACACTACCAGACGTGTGTCTGTTCGCAATCTTTGATCGTCTGAACTTGTTCGATCAGCATCAATTTGGTCGAGTTTGTAGACGCTTGAGAATGCTTCAATTGAGTGTTAACACAAAACGAAAGAAACTTGAACTTGGGGTTAAATCGAATCGAGAACGAAATTCAATTCCATTCCAAAAGTTGAATCAACAACTTTGTGGCCAGATTGTTGAACACTTTCCGAATGTTGTTGATCTACAATTCACGGAGGAGCAAGATTCATTTGAAAGTGAGTGGACCGTCTACTTACTACAACACGAGTGGTCATCCAAATTGGTCACGTTGAATATTCTCCTTTCTGGCCGTAATAGGGATAATGATGCTAATTATCTCAATTTGATTCGATCGTTAAAATCACTCGTTTCTCTTAAAAATTTTAGTTTTCGTGACTATTGTCGTTTTGAAAAGTCCACTCACATCGATCAGTTCTCCAATTTGCCTCAACTGAGCCATTTCAAGTATGAAGCATATTATGGAGCAAAAGAAATTCTTACTTTGCTTCGAAGTAACTCAAAAGAAATCATTTTGTCGAATCAATTGAAATCCATTGAACTCAAAAATCAAACATTCGAGTGGAGTGAAGTAAACTTTTTGAGTTATATGAAGTTGCGCTTTGAAATTACCTCAAAGTTTACCCTTTTCCCACAAATTCCTCAATTCATCCAGGACGACAAAGCTGATCTAACACGATTTTGTGAGCATTTCTGTTCACTCAAATCGATAACAATTTATTTACATCCATATGATCAATTATCACTCGTCCAACGGTTGAACTGTCTGACTGCTTTACAACAATTGAGTAGCATTGAGCTATGTTTTTTTGGAGCAAAAAAGGAGGAGACTCATAAAATTGCTATCACATTTCCATTAGTGACATTTTTGACGCTTGATTATTGGGTGTCACCTCAAGTCTTACTAGGAGATTCCGAAATATTGAAATATTTCCCAAATTTAGACATGGTCTTGATTAAGTTGAGCAATCCTTTTTCGAATTGTCCCGTGTGTCAACAGACTTTCCTGCCGTCGATGGGATCCACGGAAGAGCAGCGACAGAGCTGTGTGCTCCATATGATTGAGCCATTTAAAGATTTATGTGCCAAGATGAAACACATTGAAGTACTGTTCGAATTGGTGGATGGAGGATACAGGTATGCATACTTGAAATGGCCATTTAATGCTGTCAAAATAAGTGAAGTAGATTAGTATTTCGTTCATTAATTTTTAAATAGCAATTTGTACACAGTACAACTTTTTTTTGTAACAATCTACTTTAAATAAAGATACTTTCAAGTTTATCAGACCTTTAACTTTTATAACTTTTAAAAAAATAGTCAAATCCCACTACATGTCGCTGCACAGGGTTGAGCAGCTACCGGGACCCCCATTTACCGAGTGCCAAACACTTTGAATTGTGTCAATTAATGAAGTGACAAATCCCAGATTGCCACTTGAGTGATGCAGATTTCAGTGGTTTCTCGTTTCTAAAAGCCTTCATTTGTTTTGTTTATAACTGAGATTTTTTTTTCAATTTCTTCGAGCTGGTACTAAAAAATCAGAAATTGGAGTACGAATTTGGATTTTACGTATACATAAGTTTAATTCCTGGAATTCGACAAAAATCATGGATCATTAGTTTTCCCGATTGCTAATTTTCCAAGTTAAAATCGAAATAGATTGCAATATCGATTCAATATAACTTTGAAATGATCATTTAGTTAAAAGACGTTGTTGTCAACAATTACTTGTCTTCAAATTTGTTGGCCAAATCGTGGTACAACTCATCCACCAATTCATGTCTAATCTTCGCCAGTTGTTTCCATCCCTCAGTAGCAAACACTTCGGTGGTGTTTTTGTTGTTGATGAAGGAGATGAATTTTGGCTTTAATTCAGCCTCACTGTGCAATGCACAGTGTGCATGTCTGCCACCAGCAGAATGTTGGCCACTGATTCGATTGCCAAGTTGGAGCCAAGGTGGTCAGCACAAATGTCCTTGAGGGAGTCGAGTTGGTACTGTGAAATATATAAAATCATTTAGTAATACCATCACGAGTATGCATTTCATACCTTGTCAGCAGCCACAAACAGGTAGAGTGCGTACTGTTGGACCGAATCAACATTTGCCGTGTAAATGAAACGAATCATCGCTTCGAACACTTCCACATCCACATCCGTGATGCAAACTCGATTCTGTTTGGCTTCTTCCAGGTCATTGTCAAACATGGCCGCGAAAACTGGCGATTGAGATGCGAGAATGATCTTGTGCAACTTGAACTCCTTCTTACCAATCACGAACACGACATCACTGTACTTGGACTGTTCCAGATATGGTTGGAAATTTTTGAATGCTTTATTCTTAGTCAAAGCAATGCACTTGTCGTCTTCACGGCCATTGTTCTGACCATCGAGAATTGTAACCTGTGAAAGCGTTCAAAAGAAATTATTTATCAAAAATGAAAACGTTGTCATAATCAACTCACAGCGCACTTGACAGTTAGTTTGCCACCAGATAATAGTCCATTGGAAGGTTCCAGAATAGTATTTCGATCGAGGTGATACAAACCACCATAAGTTGGATAATGTCTATTCTGCAGAGTCTGAGCAGCATAATTAGTTTCAATGTCTAAATTAGAAACACAAATTAACATTACAAACTCAATCTAACCAAGTCCTACCTTTGTGATAGCATTCTTCGCCTTTATCGTTGATTAGAGAAATCGCCCACAACACTTTTAGGTCGATTGTAATTGGTTCCCATCGTAACAAGTAGATTGCAACATGATTGTTGACATTTTGCAAATTATCTTTAGGAACCAAGCCCATAAAAAATTCAGATTTCTCGGTTTTCAAACGATTAGAAGTTCTCGAAGATTTCACATCAATAAAATTTGCAATCTCCCAGGTCAAAGACGAACTGTTGGATGGAGTCATGGCTGATGAATCGAGGTACGAACACAAAAATACAAAAGTACAACGAAATCAAGGACTAGCACTGAAGCAACACAGAGCAAAAATGTTAGTATGACTACTAAAACAGCTGTTACACCGAGAAAAGTCGTTTTCAGTTGCAACTGAAAATTTTGTCATTATGGCCTACTCTGTTACTCTATTTACAAGGTAGCAAAAAGTCGAGTTTATTTTTTACAAGTTCAATAAAAAATCTATAATATTTTTTAAGATACACAATTACAAAGTTATATTTTGATTAATTTCTCCTAATGGTCGGTTACTAGCAGCTACTACTTTCGTACTATTGGTGTTTGACTCCATCTTCTTAGAAACTTTTGGTCTTTTCAAGATCTTCCTGCGTATGTCTCGTTCTTTCTTAGGGATGTAAGAAAATTGTGAAGCAAAACGCCCCATGAGATAATCCTATATCAATAATCATAATTAATATTCGATTGTTTAGAATGCAAATATAGAATGTATATTACCGTGAAATAACGAGGTTTTAGTGTACTTTTCTTTATCCCAATTAAATTTTCGAATTCCTTTTTAGACAATAAAGTACGAAATTCATTGTATCGATCAGCCAACAATGGAAATAAAGTCTCGATGTTTGCACAAATATTTCTTCGGTTTGTGGCTGACATTCGTCCAACATAGAACTGACCAAGAATGTCTCGATAACGTTTCAATAGACGAGTGACACGTTTTCCATAGGTTTCCAAATCAGCATTCTTCACAGAATCACTTGATTGAAGCCATTTGAGCAATCCACCAGAATAAAGTTTAAATTTGAACTTGGACACTTGGAAATTCCAAAGATTTTCATTAAACGGATCATTAATCAACCAAGACGGCATCACGTCACGTTTTGTAACTTCTTCATTTTCATCAAATTTATAATCAAACTCAAAAGTATCTTTCGTGTTCTCTTCGTTCTCATCAATTAAATTTGATTCAATCAAATCTCCTTCCTCATCTTGAAGAACCTGCAAAATTTCATCTTCAAACTCATACTCAATCTTTTCACAATCCAGAAATTCTCCGTTATCGGCAAAAGTAAAATCAAAATTATTGTTAATCTCAGCATTGGTCATTTCCTGATTTTCTTTATCGCAATTTTGTTGAACAACATGTGATACCACCGCATTACGATGAGGCTCGATTGAATCCGATAGAGATTTGTCAATTTGGCATAGATAATACGAAGCATCTTTAGTGTTAGAAACATTCTCAGTTGGATTGATACACGATTTTGCAACGGGAGAGTAAAGTAATGAGTCATCATTAAACGAAATATCTTGGGTAGAATCGAAATTGATAGCAACATTGAGTTCAGCAGAAGATTGATATTTGATTTGGGTACTACTCGTAGTTGTAAAATCCGAATTATTTTGTTCTAAAATGAGCAATAAAATGTAAAGATACCGATTTATCAATACAACAGCATTTTACCTTTAAAATCTAAATCTATTTGAATTAAACTCGATTGATCTTTAGTTGAGTTACTAATTGTCGATTGTTTTGAGACAATTCGACTTGAACGTCGCTTTGAAGCACTTGAAACGATTGACTGTTTGCAATTTGCAGATTTTCTATTTAGAATTGGTGCATTTGTTTTAGGAGAATTACGACTCGAACGAGTAGAACGACTTTTCGTTTTTGATTCAGCATTATTTCCAAATTGCAAATTGTTTTTCATGTTTGACCTTTTATGAGGAGCCATGATGAAATTTGTAGTTGAAGAACAATAGCAACTTGGCAGCTAACTTAGCTGAAAGCATCGATTGAAGAGCAGCACATTGCCACTCAATCAGTGACAGACTGGCTCTGTTGTAATGTTGGCTCAAAGAGGCGGGACCAATTCTCTGAGCTTGTGAGCACACAAGGAATGTTATTGTCTGTGTTAGCAATATCTGACAACTTGTTATTGCATTTGTATTTGTGGTATTTTGGTCTAAAATCGTTTTAAAAAATCACAACATTTTCAGTTGCAACTGAAATTTTGATATTTTCAGTTACAACTGAAAAGTTGTAAAAATTTTCAGTTGCAACTGAAAACGACTTTTCTCGGTGTTTTGTATTGACGAATCAACAACCAAGTGCTGTTCACAAAGGACGTACAAGGAGTTTTATTTGATTTAAAAAATATACAGTTTATTATTGATCAAACAATTATATTCATCAATTGTGCAAATGGCTATGGATAATACTAATAAAATAGACATTTACATTTATTACTTTTATTGAATTGTAATCATATAACAATTTATTGAAAGAGTGTGTTGTGTTACAATCCAATTCAAAACCGACGATTAGCCAACTGCTGATCTACACGAACAAACTCGTTCGGATCACGATCATCTTCGATTTTCAATTCTTTCTGCATCTTGAGATATTTGGGCAATTTGAAATGAACAGACCGAATGTGTCGAACAATGTGAGAACGAGATTCTGAGCAATATTTACAGTCTGACCAGGTACAGGAGTATGGCTTGATGCACATATGAATACGTTCGTGATGAGCAAGTGCATTGTCTTTAGGAAACGATCGATCGCATCCAACAAACTTGCAGACATACTTTCTCTTTGGGACTGCATTTGCACTTGCTTGGACAGTAACTTTTGTGACATCACCGGACTGAGTTGATGGATGCTTTCGTTTACGACCAGTAGACCGAGTTGACGTTTGATTCACCAAATGTGCATGTTGTTGTTCTCGAGTGCATAGATTGAGTGGAACATTGTCCACTGGTGGGTTTTCAAGACAAGACATGGTGAAACACGGGAAAGAGAAACGAGTGAATTGAAAAGTAGAATCACACGAGAACTGGTCGAGTGACAACAACAGAGGATAAACTTTTCAGTCTGTCAAACTATTTTCACTCTGTTTGGGTGGATATAGTCGCACTTTGTTATTTGTGCAGGACTGAGCAGGGTGGCTGTTTCCGCTTTCTGTTGATTTTTTTCTCCTCGTATATATCTCGTGCTTGACCATGCCTCGTCTCACCCAATTGCACTCGTTCCTGGATCGATTCGAGGAACGTATCCAGGTGGATTGTGAACAGCTGAAACGTCAATTGGTGGCTCAAGTGGATGAACAGTTTGGTGCAGTACGAGCAAAGGTGGCCGAACTACGAAATCGCTTTGGTGGTTATCGAGTGCTCACTTCTCGTTCTGACACTCTTATCGATGATCCACCAATGGAGACAGTCCAACTGGATCAGTGGAAGCAGGAACAACGTGCTTTGGTGGATTCGAGTGCTCTAGATGCTCCATCCACTTCAACTGGCCGTAAACGCAAATCCACAAACCAAATTGGCAACAAGCAGAAGAAGACTCGATCTGGTGGTAGTACTGAAGGCTCGAGAGGACACATCTGCAAATTCCCCGGTTGTGGCAAATCATTTGCTTATGATTTTAAATTGGCCGAACACGAGCGTATTCATTTGAACATTAAGCCATTCCGCTGCACCTGGGCCAACTGTGGCTATGCCTCAAAACAGCGAATCGATGTTGTTGGACATGTTCGCTTCAAACATTTTCATTTGCCTAAGACTCGCAAGCAACAAGACCGTCTCAACATTGTCGACGATCGTGACCCGGAACAGTTCGTTCAGGTGGACAACGAACTCGCTCAACGACGACTCGAATGATTCGATTCTGTTTGAAATTTGTACTTTTTATTTTGAATAAAACCATCTTTACAGATTATTCATTTGCGTACATTTGATATAAAGGTCTGTCTTCGACCAAACGTTCCAACATGAAGTCCAAAAAGAAGCAATCGAAAGCAAAGACTTCAAGGATGCAGGCCTCCAAGATGAAGTTTTCAAAACGCAAGTTGTAGTCCAAGATAAGTCGAGTTATGCTTGCGCATTCGTAATTTATTAATCAATAAAAATTATTAGATATAATTAACAAGCCTCGTTTAACAAAGTTACTCATCATGCTGTCTTTTGTGTTTGTAATTGTGTGTGTGTCATAGTCATGAGTGTTATCAGTAAAACTTGACTTAACTTGAGTCAACTGTCTCTCTCGATGAGTCATAATTTCATGTTGATTTGTATTAAAATTGACAAAGCCCAAACAGGACAGGTTCACTTTCACTCGAGAAAGCCAACCTGCAGGTCGTGTTTTTATGCTTCTTTTTCACTTGATTGTTCGTGTTCACCATCTCCTCTCCACAATGCAACACATCAACAGTCTTCCCTCACTCGTGTTTCGAGTCATCTTTTCTCGACTATCTTTCCACGATCTACTCTCCGTGGGACGTGTTTGTGCTCTGTGGAAAGAGTACCAATTGGAATTTACGCGCAAAATACACTCGATCACACTTCTTGTTGGTGGTGAAACTCTTCACTACCAAACAGGAATGGCCTTTTCCAAAACGCCTCATGATTTGATTGTTAAATCTTCCTTTACTCTGCCACATTATCATGAATTACTCAACGATCAAGATCTAGCGCTGTTTGTACAACAATCCAGTCCCAGCCTCACCTTTCCTCACCTCTCCATATCAACTCTAAACCAATTAGTGGAATCCCTACCCAATGTCCACACTCTCAACATATCCATCAATGGCATTGTTTGTGACGTCATCAAACAGGTGATTTATTTGCTCAACCAATGGAAGGACCAATTGGTCACATTTAAATTGTGGTGCGACTTTCGCAATGATGGCAAAATTTATCAACATTTTCGCTACTCAACTTGCAAAAGCTATCTCTCAAATCTAATGCCGAAACTGTTCAATTCTCTAAATTCGCTCTCTGTACTCGAACATCTAACCCTCGAGTTTTACTATTGGCCATCGACCAATTTTATGCACAATTGTGATTTCTCCTTTCTATTTCGTGTCCGCGAATTCAACTGCTATCTCCCCTATGAAGGTCATCATGTATCGCGATGGTTATTGGCTCAGAATAGCAACAAATTGCAACACTTGCAACGAATTGGACTGGCTGGGCTGGACGATATGATGATGGGTGAATTTGCGTCAAATGAATTTTTTGCTGACAAAATCACTTTTCTGTCGAAACCTCAAAATATCGCCACAAAAGACATCTTGAAAAACTTGAACACATTCTACTCTTTGACCACCATCAGTACAGATTTCGAATTTTACAATCTATCTTTTGCCAACATAATCAAATTGATATCTTCCTTGAAGCAGCTGATTCATTTGCACATTAACTTTTATAAAGGTTGTTCACTGACGGAGTTCACATTCCAACGCGCTGGTTGACTCAACTTCCTCAAGTAAAGTTACTATCCATCGATGCCACTGAAAATCACTATCATCACACGAATCATCTCGAAACGCCTCACTAGAGCTGGATTTTTCCGAATGTTCAAATACTGAGCGTGGAACACAGCTGCATTGTTGGTAGACCTGATGTACATTTTGATGATGTGGTTTGTGATGAGAGTGATGATGATGAGATCATCAAATGTCCATATTTGGATCGCTTTAGTTCACTGAGTCCTGTACCACTTGAGGTGCTGATTGAAGGCTTGCGAGTCCTGTTGGCAACCTTCAAGCAATGTCCCAGTCTGCGTCGCATCTATCTCAATGAACATCTGCCCAAGTATGAGAATCCTGATGTTGTAGCCAAGTTTAACTTTGATCTATGAAAACTTTCTGTGCATTTTTACATTTTTTTTTCTGTATTTCTATTTGAGTTTATGTATCATATTTCTATGTATCATATTTCTTGTCTTTAATAAAATATTGCATAATTTGATGATTTTATTGTGCAAATATAAGTTCAAAGATTATCTTATCAGAAAACTCGTCAGTGAGTCTGAATGTTCTAGCATTTTGTGTCGACAGTCATTAGTGTTAAACAATAAACTTGACTTAGCTTGAGTCAACTGTCTCTCTAGATGAGTCAAACTCGAGTGTTGTAGTAAAACGGACAAAGCCAAACAGGACACGTTCACTTTCACTCGAGAACGCCAACCTGTTGTTTGTTTGTGTGCACTTTTCATGTTCCTGTTCAGCATCTCCTCTCCACAATGCAACACATCAACAGTCTTCCCTGCCTCGTACTTCGTCTCATCTTCTCGAAACTATCTTTCTACGATCTAATCTTCGTTGGACGTGTTTGTGCACTATGGAAAGAGTACCAAATGGACATTACCCGAAAGGTGAACTCGATCACACTGCTCGTTGGTAACAAAGACCCACAGGGGTTGATTGCTCAATCTCCCTTCACTCTGCACCATTCCAGCGAATTACTCAATCCTCAAGGTGATCCTCTGTTTGGCCAACCTCAAGCCAGTCCCACTCTCACCAGTGATTACCTCTATCTGTCAGATATGAACCAACTGGTTGCATCTCTACCCAATCTCACCACTCTCAACATGGCCATTAATGCCGTTGACTGTTGCGTCATCGAACCAGTGATTTATTTGCTCAGCCATTTGAAGCACAGATTGGTCACTTTTAAGCTGTGGTGTTACGTGATCGAATACCAGAGAAATGCATCTCTCATGCAATCGCTACTGCCAAGACTGTTTCGCTCGATCAATTCGGTCACCAGCCTTGATCATGTCACGCTCGACTTGACTACAAACTCACCACTGTTCACAATTGAGGATGATTGTGACTTTTCTTTTCTATCTCGTATACGTGAATTCAACTATACATTTCACAAATCATATAGCCAAGTACCGCAATGGTTGACTCAGCATGGCAGCAACAACACTCGACTGCAACGAATTGGCCTCTCTGGACAGAATTTTGGAACTTTGGTTTCTCAATTGGCCTCAACTTCTTTCGGTGGTAAAATGACCGTTTTACCGTCATTTTCGAATACTACTCACATTGACCAATCTTTCAGCCGTTTGAATGCATTCGCCTTTTTGGTCAGTCTCGAAGTAAACCTTAAGAATGAGAGACTCTCTTTTGCTGATGTAATCAAGTCGATATCTGCTCTGAAGCACTTGATTCGCCTCAACATTGCCCTTCCAAGAAGTTATTATGGTACCTACAATGATCCTACCTTGACTGAGTTTAATCGCATTCCAACTCACTCGTTGACTCAACTTCCTTCCGTAAAGTTACTATCCCTGGACGCCACTTACATGTATCAACACACGGGCCTTGAATCGCCACACTGGGGTTGGATTTTTCCGAATGTTCAAATACTGAGCGTGAAACACGACTGCATGGAATTTGCTCACTACTGCAAGAAGATGATGTGTTCACATTTGGAAGAATTTGCATCAAGTGCACCGGGCACTGTGCCACGTGACGTCATGATTCATGATTGAAGCCATTCGTGTCCTGTTGGCCACCTTCGCTCAATGTCAAAGTCTGCGACGCATCTATCTCAATGATCATCTGCCCAAAGTACCATCTTATGTCAAGTTTCATTTTGATCTATATTTTTTCTGTTTTGTTATTCCAGTTTATGATTTATTCTATATAATAATACAATATCACAGTCTGGGTCGCATCTATCTCTATCATCTGCCCAACTATAAAGATACTTATGTTGTAGCCAAGTTTAACTTTAATCTATGACAATTTTCTGTTTTTTTTAATATTTTTCAGTATTTCAATATGAGTTTATATTTTTATATATTTGCCTTTAATAAAAATGTTGAACAAATAAAAGTTAAGAGATTGTCTTATCAGTTAAACTCGTCAATGAGTCATGTAATGTTTTAGCATTTTTAGTCAAAGTCATGAGTGTTGCCAATAAACTTAACTTAGCTTGAGTCAACTGTCTCTCTCGATGAGTCAAGCTTGAGTGTTGATTTGTAGTAAAACGGACAAAGCCAAACAGAACACGTTCACTTTCACTCGAGAACGCCAAGCTGCAGGTCGTGTTGTGTGTGTTGTGTGCACTTTGTCATGTTCCTGTCCTCTCATCTCCTCTCCACAATGCAACACATCAACAGTCTTCCCTGCCTCGTACTTCGTCTCATCTTCTCGAAACTATCTTTCTACGATCTAATCTTCGTTGGACGTGTTTGTGCACTGTGGAAAGAGTACCAAATGGACATTACCCGAAAGGTGAACTCGATCACACTGCTCGTTGGTGTTGAAACTCTTGAACGCAATGAAATTACAGAGATGCCAGCGTATTGTCTCAAGCCTCAAGATCTGATTACTCGATCCTCCTTTACACTGCTTCATTCTAGTGAATTACTAGACCATCGAGGGCGTCCTCTTGAAGTACCGCCAGTGAGCCTTACCATTCCTCACCTCTCCATATCTGCAGTGAACCAACTGGTGGAATCCCTGCCCAATATCCACACTTTCAGCATATCCATCAATGGCCTCCCTTTCTACGTGCTCGAACACGTCATCTATTTACTTAACCAATGGAAGCCCAAATTGGTCACTCTCAAATTGTATGCCTACTTTTCTACTATCCCAATTGATGAAGCCGCACATTTTCCTGATGCCGAACCGCGGCTAAAACGCAAACTGTTTGAATCGTTCAATTCGTTGGCTAAACTCGAACATCTCACCCTAGACTGGCTTGACTCAACAAATTCTGAGGATAGTTATGATTTCTCCTTTTTATCTCGTATACTCGAATTCAACTATGATCCTCGCCCTACAGACTATCGAATGCCAAGCTGGTTGAAACAGTATGGTAACAGTGCGCAATTGCAACGAATTGGTCTCGGCAAGAAACACACTTTGTTCCTTTGTAATAAGTTGATTTCAGTTCCTTTCGCCAGTAAATTCACAATTCTACCGGAATTTTTGTATTGTTTTCTTGTGCCAGCAGCCGTTTTCACCAATTTGAAAGTGTTTTCCTCTTTGACCATTTTCGAAATAAATTTTGGATATCTCCAAGCGAATCTATCTTTTGCCAACATGCTCAAGTCGATCTCCGCCCTCAAACAGTTGATCCATCTGCAAATTTATTTCAACCGTTCTCTGGCTGACTTTAATCGCATTTCAACTCACGCATTGAGCCAACTTCCTCAAGTAAAGTTACTATCCATTGAAGCCAATGAGAACAAACACAAGGATTATCTCGAATCGCCACATTGGGGCTGGATTTTTCCAAATGTTCAGATACTGAGCGTGAAACATGTCTGTTTTAGTTCAACTCAAGGCTATGCCAATCGAAAATGTCCAAATTTGGAGCACTTTGATACGCTGAGTTCTGTGCCACTTGAGGTGGTGATCGAAGGAATGCGTGTCCTCCTGGCCACTTTTAAGCAGTGTCCCAGTCTGCGTCGCATCTATCTCAATGATCATCTGTCCAAGTATAAAGATCCTGATGTTGTAGCCAAGTTTAACTTTAATCTATGAAAATTTTCTGTTATTTTTTGATATTTTTATGTGTTTCTGTGAGTAAAGGCTTTTCTTGTATTTAATAAATTTTTGTGCTATTATTTTCTGAGGTTACAGTAAGTCAATCAGGCAATCATTACGCATGATCTCATTTTGTTGGTTGATCCCAATGATTTGTCATTTGTCATGTGTTTTTAGGCGTTTTTCTATATATTGTTTTTGTATTTTTCCATTACATCATGCGTTATCTCAAGGTGGTAATTTTTAAAAACTTTATTACAATTCGCATTGAGGTTGACATATTTACACTAGCATTCAAAAATCCAATCAATTGTATTCACATTGCAAGAATGTGATAACCAAATCACAATTTTCAATAAACTCTATTAAGCCAACACTCAACAATGTTCACAGTTTGACTTTAAGTGTCCATGATTTTCCCCATAGTGGAATTGTCACACAAGTTTCTCACTGTCTCAAGAATTTGATTCTACTACAATTCTCATCTTTTCTTTGGTTGACACCCTTTCACACTTTTGCTTACTTCCATTACTCAACTTTCACCATAATGAGTTCCGCGAACAACGCTTCCAAGGATACGAGCGAAGAGATTCGCGATTTCTATCGAGACACTTCCGAAGACTGGACCATTCGGGAGATCATTGGAGACATGTGTCTCCAGCACAAGAACGACGAATTCGAGCTTTCCCAACACGAAGCTAACATTAAAGGTTGTCTGCACGTCTCCAACCTCGAATATCTGGATGAAGGTATCAGTGGTAATGTCTTCGAATGTACCGATGATCAAGACAAAGAAAAACAGTACGCGGTCAAGATTCTCGCTGCCAAGTATACTGGTTCAAAGTATATGGAATACTGGACCAGGACATCAAAGAACGAGATTGCGATCCTCAAGAAAATGGATCACCCTAACATTGTCAAGTATATGGACCATTGCTGGTTCGATAGTTACGATACTAAACGATGCTACCTGGCCATTAAAACCGAGTACCTCGATAGCCGTTTGGTTGATGTCTTGGTGTCGATTGATAATATGGAGTACGCCTGGATCGTACGATTTTTTCAAGCAAATTGCCCTGGCACTCACCTACATGCACGAAGAAATTGGGCGTTTCTCATCTCAACCTAAAGGGCGCAAACATCATGATACATCGCATCGAGTCACTCGAATTGCACGATTTGAATACGGATAAATATTTTTCATGGTTTTAATTGTTGATCGATATAATTTCCATATAATTTTGCATAATTGTAGATTTCAAGTATCCAATTCATTGTTGATTCCCCTCATTCCATTCATTTAAAGAATTATTCGGTAATCAGAATCCTTAATTAATCCAACACAACCCTCAACAATCCTTACTGTAAATCTGCTTTTTGTATGTGAACAATAAATAAATGAATTTTTTAAGTTAAAGGTAAAAGTTTTTTGACAAATCTGAAAATTTGTGTTTTGTAAAAATTTCCGAAATTGATGTACATGAATCCAAAATGTAGAACAATGTGTTTAAATAGCAACAATATCACATGATTAAATGAATCCAACAATCTATTGAGACCAATGTCCAATAATGTTCATGAATTTCAACAATAAATTTATTTGGACTTTCAAGTTGCGTTTCAACTCATTCGTAAGTCAGTTCGTTTCACAGCCCAGTTCAAGTTAGCTTGTTCACTTGTTCACACTAACAGGATCTTTAGTTACCCTTTAACCCAATCAGCATCAAGCAAGCACGTATTTTTTTGAAGAATTTGATATCCAAAACAGCATTTTTCGTATATGTTAAACATTTTTTCCGATAAATTATTTTGTTTTCTTTGCATAATTCTACAGATCCGTAATGCTTCATTCGTGGATCAATTTGTCTTTAGTTTTCTATATATTTTTAAAATCTGAATAAAATTTTGCTATTTGTGGATATTTTGTTTGTTTGTTCATAATCATTTTTCTTACTCGGGGGAAGGTATTTGCAACACCAAAATTCAAGTGTATAGCAAAAATATTCCACAATAAAATAAATTTAACAGTGTTTTGGGATTCACCTAAATCTAAACATTGGAATTGTGTTTTGCCATAGAACTTTGCATCACCTTCCTTCGAACCCTAAGCTAACTATTTTGTAATACTTGGATAATCATGATTGCACGATTGTAATCATAATGAATTCTACGGAAAATACGATACCAAAAAAAAATTTCCACTAAACCTGAACTACTAATAAACAGAGACAAATGTATGTTTTAATTATAATCACTTACAGTGTAAGTCTTGCATTCAGTTCCCCGAATAATACAGCTCAGTGGTTGAAAGCCATTTGGTGCTGCAAGTTTAGTTAAAATTTTAGTATAACTAAATTGATGATTTTCCAATGAATATCTCCTGTCCCCAATGATCGATGCATAGCATAACATAACGTTCCTGCTCGAAATGATGCACCAAGCATAAAGCAACCGTATCTATTCGTTAATCTAAACAATCAAGACTATATTAAAGTGCGACTCAACAGTCAGTATAAAACTCAGTCTTTTTCACCGATCAAGCTTCCACCTCGACAATTTTGTGTTCAATCTAGTGCACTCGAATTTCAAATTGTGGGTTCATCTTCCTATCACCATGGCACAAACCAAAACTTATGCTGAATTTCAAGCAGAGCAAAGGGCCCAAGCACGGGAAATAGTCAAACTAATTGAAGAAGCGAAACGGCGAATTGAAGAAGAAAAGAGGAAAAAGAAACGTGAGGAACGATTGAGTAGAGAAAAGTCCAAAGATGAGGAACGAAGGCAACGACAGCAAGAGCAGAGAAACCACGAAAACGAAAACCGCGGTCGCGAGCAACGAAATCGCCGATTTTACTAACGTCTAGTAAGGCACGTTCGTCTTTGTTGCCCAAACCTATTAATAAACCTATCAAATCAATCTAGGACACCAAATATTTGTACATTTTTTGTACAAATTTTAGTACATTCTAAATAAATTTATTATGTTGTTCTATTTTTGCGTATCTTACCTTTGGCCTTGTCCCCAATTCAAGGGCTGACTCAATTGGAATTGGAACAATCGCGTAAACAATTGTTGGAATGTATCAATTCATTGCTGCACAATGACAAACGCAATTGTGATGTCACTTTGGTTGTGTGTGGAATTGAATTTAAGTTTCATAGCGTTTATCTCGCTCAATAGCCATTGTTGAATACCATGCTTCAGTTTCATCGAATCCCTACTTTAGTATTTCAGATTTGTCGATTGAGGCATTGGTCCCATTTGTGCAGTATCTGTAGTACAGATTCTGTACACGGGCAAGGTGCAATCACTCGACAAGTACGCAGAGGAGCTGTTGATTGTGGCCAGTAGGGTAATGTGCTCCATTTACTTGTTTCAAATGTATTTTAACAAACTTATTTGGTTTATTTGCAGTACAAGCTCGATATCCTTACGCAGATGTGCAATTACTCGCTCAATCGCTCAGATGATAAAAATCAAGTCAAAGATGATGATGATGAAATTGATGATATTCATGAATATGTTGAGCGGGCTACCGTAATTCTTGATTCTGTTAACTCTTTTTAATCTTGTACCTTGGACCTTAATAGCGATGCTAATTCGAACTCGATGAAAGGCAATAATTAAGTTGATTAACAGACTGATTGATTGACAGAATTTAATTGAGAGTTGTTCCTATAAAGTCACTGGGATTACTCTCAGAATTTAATTGAGAGTTGTTCATATAAAGTCACTGGGATTACTCTCAGAATTTAATTGGGAGTTGTTCATATAAAGTCACTGGGATTACTTTCAGAATTTAATTGAGAGTTGTTCATATAAAGTCACTGGGATTACTCTCAGAATTTAATTGGGAGTTGTTCATATAAAGTCACTGGGATTACTCTCAGAATTTAATTGGGAGTTGTTCCTATAAAGTCACTGGGATTACTCTCAGAATTTAATTGGGAGTTGTTCATATAAAGTCACTGGGATTACTCTCAGAATTTAATTGAGAGTTGTTCATATAAAGTCACTGGGATTACTCTCAGAATTTAATTGAGAGTTGTTCCTATAAAGTCACTGGGATTACTTTCAGAATTTAATTGGGAGTTGTTCATATAAAGTCACTGGGATTACTCTCAGAATTTAATTGGGAGTTGTTCATATAAAGTCACTGGGATTACTCTCAGAATTTAATTGGGAGTTGTTCATATAAAGTCACTGGGATTACTCTCAGAATTTAATTGGGAGTTGTTCATATAAAGTCACTGGGATTACTCTCAGAATTTAATTGAGAGTTGTTCATATAAAGTCACTGGGATTACTTTCAGAATTTAATTGGGAGTTGTTCCTATAAAGTCACTGGGATTACTCTCAGAATTTAATTGAGAGTTGTTCCTATAAAGTCACTGGGATTACTTTCAGAATTTAATTGAGAGTTGTTCATATAAAGTCACTGGGATTACTCTCAGAATTTAATTGGGAGTTGTTCCTATAAAGTCACTGGGATTACTTTCAGAATTTAATTGAGAGTTGTTCATATAAAGTCACTGGGATTACTCTCAGAATTTAATTGAGAGTTGTTCATATAAAGTCACTGGGATTACTTTCAGAATTTAATTGAGAGTTGTTCCTATAAAGTCACTGGGATTACTCTCAGAATTTAATTGGGAGTTGTTCATATAAAGTCACTGGGATTACTCTCAGAATTTAATTGGGAGTTGTTCATATAAAGTCACTGGGATTACTCTCAGAATTTAATTGGGAGTTGTTCCTATAAAGTCACTGGGATTACTTTCAGAATTTAATTGAGAGTTGTTCATATAAAGTCACTGGGATTACTCTCAGAATTTAATTGGGAGTTGTTCCTATAAAGTCACTGGGATTACTCTCAGAATTTAATTGGGAGTTGTTCATATAAAGTCACTGGGATTACTCTCAGAATTTAATTGGGAGTTGTTCATATAAAGTCACTGGGATTACTCTCAGAATTTAATTGGGAGTTGTTCATATAAAGTCACTGGGATTACTCTCAGAATTTAATTGAGAGTTGTTCATATAAAGTCACTGGGATTACTCTCAGAATTTAATTGAGAGTTGTTCCTATAAAGTCACTGGGATTACTTTCAGAATTTAATTGAGAGTTGTTCATATAAAGTCACTGGGATTACTCTCAGAATTTAATTGAGAGTTGTTCATATAAAGTCACTGGGATTACTTTCAGAATTTAATTGAGAGTTGTTCCTATAAAGTCACTGGGATTACTCTCAGAATTTAATTGAGAGTTGTTCCTATAAAGTCACTGGGATTACTTTCAGAATTTAATTGAGAGTTGTTCATATAAAGTCACTGGGATTACTCTCAGAATTTAATTGGGAGTTGTTCCTATAAAGTCACTGGGATTACTCTCAGAATTTAATTGAGAGTTGTTCCTATAAAGTCACTGGGATTACTCTCAGAATTTAATTGAGAGTTGTTCATATAAAGTCACTGGGATTACTTTCAGAATTTAATTGAGAGTTGTTCCTATAAAGTCACTGGGATTACTCTCAGAATTTAATTGGGAGTTGTTCATATAAAGTCACTGGGATTACTCTCAGAATTTAATTGAGAGTTGTTCATATAAAGTCACTGGGATTACTCTCAGAATTTAATTGGGAGTTGTTCATATAAAGTCACTGGGATTACTCTCAGAATTTAATTGAGAGTTGTTCATATAAAGTCACTGGGATTACTCTCAGAATTTAATTGAGAGTTGTTCCTATAAAGTCACTGGGATTACTTTCAGAATTTAATTGAGAGTTGTTCCTATAAAGTCACTGGGATTACTCTCAGAATTTAATTGAGAGTTGTTCATATAAAGTCACTGGGATTACTTTCAGAATTTAATTGAGAGTTGTTCCTATAAAGTCACTGGGATTACTTTCAGAATTTAATTGAGAGTTGTTCCTATAAAGTCACTGGGATTACTCTCAGAATTTAATTGAGAGTTGTTCCTATAAAGTCACTGGGATTACTTTCAGAATTTAATTGAGAGTTGTTCATATAAAGTCACTGGGATTACTCTCAGAATTTAATTGAGAGTTGTTCCTATAAAGTCACTGGGATTACTCTCAGAATTTAATTGAGAGTTGTTCCTATAAAGTCACTGGGATTACTCTCAGAATTTAATTGGGAGTTGTTCATATAAAGTCACTGGGATTACTCTCAGAATTTAATTGAGAGTTGTTCATATAAAGTCACTGGGATTACTCTCAGAATTTAATTGGACATGTTGATTTTGGCCAATGCAACTTCTGCGGAACGATTGAGAGAGACCGCTCTTGATTTCATCACCGATCATGCCACTGAACTTATGTTTGATCTTCCCGATTCATTAGTACCAGAATTGATTGTAGAAATGTATCGACATTTGGCACTAAAGAATATGATGAACGAAAGTGATGATATAGAAGTTTATGAAAATTTTCAGCCTTTAATTTCGTCCAATGGAATCGAGGAAAGCCTATCCTTCAATCACCACAAGAGGCATCACCTTTCCAATGGATTCATATATCAGGACTACATTAGCGACAAGACGAACATGTGCAGGCTTGAAAGTCCTGAGTTTTGCGCATCCAAAAATTCATCACTTAAATTTAGATTATTCAAGTCACATGCTTATGACTGTGTGAAAAACAGATATTTCCACTTGGTGGTTAAGGATGATGATGCACGACGCTTTGATTTAACTGAACCTCAATTATTACTCATACGCTACAAAATGTCATTGTCTCTGTGCTTGGGCCAAGAATTTTACGAAACACTGGGTACTTGTGATGGTGTTGAGTATTTGAAAGTCTCTTCAAATTATACTCGATTGGACAAAAGATTGAATTTGCAAAATCGAGAAAAACTCGACTATTACTACCCAAACAGAAATTATGACTGCAATCCTCGGGGTACATTTAGGATTCGCTCTCATGTATGTTCGTGGGGTTTGTATGGTTTAATGTAAATTTTCTTTTTTGGTTTACAGATCACTGTGCTTTGCGACATTTCGTCGCTGGATTTGTCACCTATCCTTGGACTGACTCAATTGGAATTGGAAGAATCGCGAAAATATTTGTTGGAATGTATGAGTCAACTGCTGAATGGCAAATACGATGGTGATGTCACTTTGGTTGGGAGTGGAACCGAATCGAAAGCGCACAAATTGTTTTTTGCTCAATCGCCATTGTTGGAAGCATTGGTCACTCCGTCCAGCCAAATCTCCATTTTCGATTTATCGATTGAGACATTTGAGCCTTTGATGCAGTATCTGTACACGGGTAAAGTGCCACATTTGGAGAAGTATCATTACGAACTGTTGAATGTTTCGTGTGAGGTACGTTCTCAAGTATATTACATTTGGAATGTCAGCCTTAATGCATAATTTTACTTTTTAGTATGACCTCGATGTTCTCAAGCAAATGTGCGAACTGTCAATTTGTGGCCAAATCACAACTGAAAATGCGATCAACGTGTTGACCTTGGCCAGTGCAGCTTCTGTCAATCGATCGAAACGAGCCTCCCTTGAGTACATCACCGAACATGCCACCGAACTTGATATTCCCGATTTATTAAAACCAGAATTGATTGGAGAAATGTATCGCAATTTGGCACTCAAACATGTTCGCAACGAGAGTGAAGATGGACAAATTTACGAAAATTTCCAATCTTCAATTGTTTCCAATGAAATTGAGGAAATTCTTTCCTACACTCGTCTCAAGATGTATCACCTTTTCAATGAATTCACATTCGAGGACTACTTTAACGAAGTTGGCCAACGGCATGCACACTCGTTACGTCTGTTTGAAAGTCCTGAGTTTTATGCATCGGAAAATCCAACTTTAAAATTTAAACTAGTCCAGTTGTCTGTTGACTCTTTGAATAGCAGCGATTTCGACTTGATGGTTAAGCATGATTCAAGACACTTTGATTTATCCAAACCGCTAGTATCACTCATAAGCTACAAAATGTCGTTGTGCTTTGGCTTGGACAAACATTCACTGGGCACTTGTGATGATATTCAGTATCTGAAAGTCTCTTCAAATTATACTCGATTGGTCAACAAATTGCGTTTTAAAAATATGGCTAAACTTGACTATTATTGCCCAAACACAAATTATGACATACATTCGCCATGGTTTGGCACTTTCAAGATTCGCTCTGAGGTATGTTTGTATGAGTAGTATGGTTTGTCAATCAAATTTGATATGATTAATGTATATTTTGTTTTTTTTTTGAATACAGATCACAGTACTTTGTGACATTTCGGCACTGGATTTGTCCCCTATCCAAGGATTATCTCAATTGGAATTGACTCAATCACGAAAACACTTGTTGGAATGTTTCAATTCATCTCTACAGAAAAATGATGATTACAAGCGTGATGTCACTTTGGTTGTGCGTGGAACCGAATTTAAGGTTCACAGCATTTTTCTCGCTCAATCTCAAGTGTTGAAAGCCTTGGTCACTCAGTCAAACCGGATATCCATTCCTGACTTGTCAATTGAGGCATTTGAGCCATTTGTGCAGTATCTGTACACGGGCAAGGTGCAATCACTCGACAAGTACGCCAAGCAATTGTTGATTGTGGCTAGTAAGGTAATGTGTTCCATTTATTTGTTTTTCAAATGTATTTTAACAAATTAATTTTTTTGTTTGCAGTACAAACTCAAAATCCTAATGCAAATGTGTACTCTTGCGCTGAACGAATCGCTAGCCCAATCGAATGTAAATTGGAAAAAGGACAAATCCCGAAATGGCAAATCCCGAACTGGCAAATCTCGATCCCTCAAATGAATGTGTCCATAGGCTAAACACAAAAATATTTGAATTTATGTTTTGTATTTTTTTCTATATTTCTATTATTATATACTTTATATACTTTAATATATTATAATTTTTAATGAACTAATTTTTGATAATTAAAATACGAATTTACAATTGAACTTTGCTGCTTTTCTTTTTTTAATTTTAAACTGCCTATCATTCTCGTATATTTACTAAATCATTTAAATGGATCTTTCTGAGAACCCTGAGCTGACACTGATTATCCATTCTGTACTTTTACTGTAATTTTCTAATGAATGATACGACCATTTAGAGATTCGATGAAATTGATTCCAAGAAGCAAAAGCTGAACGTTGAACATTTGATATTGGTAGAAACCAAAATGACTCTTTCTGTTGAAGTACTCGTGATATATCATACTAATTGATATGTTCCGGGAACATTGTTCCCCCGCATTGAATGTTCTCTCCTAATCTAACTATGCTTAACAATAACTCATTTCCCTATATCATAACATAACGCTCAAACTGGCTCAAACCGCCCCATGGCTGCAGTTAAGCTTAATAAAGTACAATTAAATTCATTAATCTAAACAATCGAGTAAACTTTTAAAAACCGACGATTCAACTCAGACAAAGTCAGTTGGTCTCACAGCCACCTATCAAGCTACAACTTGACAAATCGAATTCAATTCGATACTCGATTTAATCTTAAATTTTGCTTTTTACAGATCCAAACATTTGCTCATTCCCACTGCTCAACTATGGGAAAAGACAAGCCTAATGCCAAGGAAGTGGCCCGTCAGAGGGCCGCAGAGAATCGTCGTCGAGAGGAACGTGAAGAAGAGCGTCGCATGGCGAACGAACGTCTGGAACGGTACTGGGCGGCCCAGCGCGAAGAGGATCGTCGTAGACAAGAGGAAGAGCGTCGCGAAACGAACGTGAGCTTTGGTTGCTTTCGAAGAAGAAGAAAGATGACAATGACAAGAACAATCGTAAGAAGTAAGTGATTCGATTGCTCAAACCAATACATGCGAAATGTTCCAGGCAAAAACTCATGCAACATTTATTTCTTGTTTTATTTTAATTTTTATCTAAATTATTTTTTTAAATCTTTTGAATTTTGCTTCCATTTTTGTTTGCTCAAATTAAAAACTTTTGATTTCAAACCAGAGTTTTATTCTTTTTTATTTTCCATTAAAGCAATCCAACCTTTTCAGAACAATTAACAGTTTGTCTACATGAAATGAATAAAAAAATTACTATAACTATTTAACTTTTAAGTTTAAAGTCATCAAATAGTTAGTGTTACAAATAAATTAAAATTAAACTGATAAAACATAATATAATATTTGAATTGAGGCTTGTTAATCTGTCCCGTTCACAAAGGACGGAACTCAAATCAAATAAGAAAGTAATGGCCGCCGGTCAACACACCGTATACGGTGACTCAATGAGAAAACGCCAACACAGCCGTGCGTTTTCTGTAGATGAGGTAGTCGCTGAGTGTGATTGAGTCTTTCTATTTCTATTCAATTTCGATTCGAAAGTAAATTTAGCCAGTTACTCCTGCGAATGTGTATTGACCACGATCTGCTCGTTTCGAAATTGTCTCCACTCTAACATACGAATTGTACTTTCTGTTCCACCAACGTGTTTTGAAAATATTATCGTCAACCACCGATCCAAACCGATCTAATTCTATTGGTCTTCATTAACGTACGTTCACTACTGAAGGATAAGTGGACTTTAGGGGTCCACGTTCTTCCGAACACGTCGGAGCCAATTCCGGTTGGAACATTATCAAGTCTGAAAATTTCGATTTGGTCCACAGTGTGAACTCCACACACAGATGTGCGACAATCAGAAGCATCAACCTATTGGTGTCCGGATGGCTGTGTACTCGAATTCGAATCCCTTCTTATCGTCTGGTTCTACTACTTTTTCTGGTACTGCGAGTAGTACAACCAATTCGGGTACTACATCCAGTTCCTATTGCTATCCGCCATTTCCACTGCTTAACAATTCTCTGGCTAATGTCATGCAATCTCAGGCTAGTTCTGGGCGCTCTTTGATGGATTCTACAACTAAGAAATACATTTCGCCCATTATTCTGAATACCTCTACTATTTCGGCCTGTTCCCCTTCTTCTGGCACTCCTTCAACTATTGCCTGTGGTAGGCTCACCACTAGAAGTACAACCTTAAAGCGTAAACGTGAGTGTTTGACTAATCTTACGGCTGAACAAAAGCACTCGCGAAGGTAAGAATTGTTGAATATTCATTTAGAAATGGACACTTTTAATGTGATAGTGAGAAACCCGTCATTTTCTAAATTGTGTTAGTGCGTTACGTCATACGTGTACGACATGTGCATATTTGGACGAGTGAACTATATTCTTTTCACTTATTTTTTGTCAATATTATTTTGACATTTATTGTTTGACTAATCCCCATTTCCTTCAAACTCTCCAATAGGAAAGAGAAGAACCGTCTTGCAGCCCAATCCTGTCGTGATCGCAAGAAGGTGCAACAATGCAATCTTGAGTTGACGGTGGCCCGATTGCGCTCCGAGAATGTTCAACTGCTCGCCAAAGAAGCCAAACTGCGAGGCGAAATAGACGCGGTCAAGGCCACTCGATCCCTCAACACCACCTGCCCCAACTGTGACTACCTTCACCAAGTACAGGGACACGGTAATTCGGTCACTTACAAATGGCTGACAACTTGATTGGGTCGTCCCAACTCAAGTAATTGTTCATATATATTCATACACGCGCATATACACTATCTATTATTTATATTTTACATATATTCATACACGCACCTAAATACACTTTACCAACTGTTCACATATACTAACATGCGCCTATATTAAAATTATCTCAATAAAAGTTTTTAACTTTAATTTTAGGCTTAGAATTGATGGTCAATTACTAATGGATTGTCAGACGGAAACGATTAATTTTATTTAGAGAATAATGCTTCCAAGAATCTAAACTGACAAATATAAACATCGACAAATGTATGTTTGCAAAGCTAAATTGATATTGTTCTTTCAATGAATAACTCCTGTCCCCCCAATGATCGAAACAGTACAAAACATAACCTAACCTAACCTAAACATCAAAACGGAACACTCTGTGCCCATCCAATTTTGCAATCATCTTTCTTGGAACCCTGAACCATCCAGACTGATCAGACTGCCATTCTGTACTAATGATTTTTTCGGAATGATTTCACCATTTAAAGCTAAATGCTTCCAAGAAGCCGAACTGATGAATGAAATTTAGAAATCCAATTTAGTCGAAATGTTTTTTTCTGTAGAAGGTGACTCGTGATCAACTAACACCAATTCAACTAGTGAATCGAAACAATCAATTAAACCACTTTTAAACCGACAATTCAAAGCAGTCCAAGTCAGTAGGTTTCACAGCCGCCGATCAAGCTACACAACTTGCAAACTTCAATTCAATCCGATACTCTTGAATAACAAATTTTGTTTTTTTCTGACAGCCCAAAAACCTTTTCTCATTCACTGTCCTACTACCTCGCTATGGGTAACGACAAGACTCCAGCTAAGCAATCGGGCCCACAGTGTTCCCATGAGAATCGTCGTCGTCGAGAAGAAGAACAACAAGACGAACAGCGACCCATGGCCAACGAACGTCTGGTACGGAACTGGGCAAGTGTGCGCCAAGAGTGTCGTCGTAGGCAAGAAGAAGAACAAGAACAGAGTCGAATGCGGAACGAACGTCTGCAACGATACTTTTCGTCGCTCGAGAAAAATAAGAAAGACAACGACGACAAGGGCAATAAGAATGGCAAGAAAAAGTGAATTGGTCGTAATTTAAAGCAAATCAGCAATTGTACCAAGCTAGTTCACCAAACCCAATGCAGGCAATCCTAAATTACTTTACCCATTTGATTTGTCTAAAATAGGCTTATTCGCACACAAGTTCTACGTATTAATGCTTAGGATTTTTTCTTCAACTCTCCAAATTTTATTTTATTTTTCCCATTCTATGTAGAATCAAACTTATTGTCAAAGTTGTCAATTTTTGCCCAATTACTTCATATACTCTCAAAAATTATTTGTTTTATGTTGGCCATATATATTTATTTTGTTTAAAATAATTTTTGATTTCAATTTTTGTGTTGCTACAAATAGAATAATAAAGTTTTTCAATGTTTGAGTTTTAGTGTATTTTGTATTTTAGATATTTTTGATCTGATGCTATCTGATTTGATTGCTGCACTCCTGAATTTTTATTAGGTTTATTCAAATTAGAATCTATTGAGACTCAGGTATTCAATTTCCATAAACCAAAAAATCCAATTAAGCTTTCCCTCGTACTGATTCTCTGTACCAAACCTCTTGTTTGTATAATTAGCAGTCTCTGAGATAAAAATATATGTCATATTCAAAATCCCATAGGAATGCATTGCGGGAAAATTAATTGAAAAAAATTTCTCTGTATAAACAAAACAAATGAAGGTAGAAATATGAAATCGCCGCAATCTGCATCACTCAAGTGGCAATCTGGGATTTGTCACTTCATTAATTGACACAATTGCGAGTGTTTGGAACTCGGTAAATGGGGGTCCCGGTAGCTGCTCAACCCTGTGCAGCGACATGTAGTGGTATGTGTCTATTTTGTCCAACTATGGCCACAACAGTGACAAGGGTTGCAAAATGTATTAACAAAATCAACCTTTCCCCATTCACATCTTCGAATCCTAATGCGCTTATTACAAGATTAATTTGTACAAATCACAAATTTAAAAACTAGAATTTTATTAAAAATTCATTAAAAGATAATGCAATGACGATAAAATCTATAGATAATTATGTAGAATATTTGGAATAAAATGTACAGGCGCTAGTAGTCTTGCTTCAATTCGTCAAATACGAAAGGCACTCGTATACGTCCCAGATGATGATGAATGCGCTAATGGCAATCATAACTTGAACCGAAATTGGAACGATGCCATCGGATATATCTACCATTCGGAACAGACGTTGACCAAGCGACTGTTTGACGGGGGTAGTGCCAGCGAAACTGCCCAGATTCTTGACACTTTCTTCTTCTTCTGTCATGGAATCTTCAGGACAAGTCGCAGTAGGCATATGTTCCTCGGAGCTGACGATCTCAGCGACAGTAGTTTCAGTCGGGCCCGACTCCTCTAGTTCTACTGGCTTTGGCCAGAATCGGGTCGTAACGCCATTCTCAGTAATGGCATACATCTTGAGTTCTATGCCTTCATCCTCGTACGGAATCTTAGGCTCCTTCTTGCCGGTGGGAAGGGAACCACGGTACTTTCGGTTGAAAACTTTCAGTTTCATTACTATTATAATGACAGTAGATGGGACTGCTCAGTTGCGAAACAATGACAGGATCCAAGGATAACTGATTGAAAGTCCAAAGGTCGCACGTGTGAAACAACTGACTGTGATCTTATCAAGATAACGAGTACAAGAGCACTTGAATCGATCATTGTTGTAATCTACTCAATTGATAAGATCTAATCTAATAATAACAAGTGAGATAACAATCCATAGACTCGCTTAGTATTATTTTAGATTTAATTTAGATTCTATATCTGATAAAAAAAACTCAAATCGCAAGTGTGTAAAAACTGATTGTATTTTATCAAGATAGCTAGTATAAAAACATTTTATTAGAGAAATTGGGGCGATAAATATTTCCTGAAATCAATAAAATTCATTTTTTAAAGAAATTTAAAATTGTTTAATAACCAAAAATAATAAAATTTTAAAATTGTTGATCACCATTTTTGAACATCATTGAACGATTTGATTGTGATCAAGTCGTTTGTATCTTTAAATTATTAACGCAAAACTACAAACCTGACCACAGAATAATATATGGATGATGTTGCAGCCTTCTTTTTTGTAGTCTCATCTCTGGAATAATTTACCCAATAAAGTGATCATTTGCGGTATAGAGAGAACTCGTAAATGATGTACCTTAGAATATAATCAAAATTAGCTCTGAATTAGTTGATACTGACAATTAATGAATACTATTGATGATGAATCAATGTATTTTTGGTATATTAATTGAAAACTTTATAGTCAAAGTGAACCAGAACGGCCAATATTCTCACAGCTTTAGTGGATAGTCAAAACGTTCTCAAAGTCTCCCATCTATTGAATGATTCATCACGAATCGATCAAAGAATTCAAAAAAGTACAAATTTTCAACGTTCATTTTGTCGGTACTTTGACAACTGTACCCATACCGAGTTGACCTTGATCTTCTAATTATTTTGAAATCTTTCTCTCTACAAATAAATTGAATTTCCTCACAAAGCGCGCTGCTTCGTACAAACAAACAAATTGTTGGAACAAACAGAATAGTCGAATGACAATTGTGATTCAAACAAAAACTTGATTATTTGGATTTATGATAAATTGACAAATTGAAAATTGTTCAATATGTCTGATTTTAGTGTCGCCACTGCCGATCCGATTGCTCAGGTACTGTTATATTTTTTTATTTAAAAAAATTATGAAAAAATAAATTTTTTAAATTTACAATAATTTCATTTTTGTAGGATCCAAGTGAGTTATTCAAGATATTTGATGCGTTGAGCAACTATATAGACGAATTCATCAAAAATCACGCTGAGAAACGTGATGCGATTGAAGCGACCACAGATACAGGTGAGCTATTGCAACAATAACGCAACTTTTTTAATCTCTAAATCAATCGATATTTTGATTGTTTTGATGTTTCATTATATTTTTATTTCACCCAGATTTGGCATCACTTGTCATTACAGCTGAGGCTGATACTACAATCTGCTGTAGTGATTGTGATCTGATTCGCTTGTTAAAATTTTGCCAAACAGGCTCAATGGATGGGGTCACACCGATTGGCGATCCGTGCGACAATCGGCATTTTTAAAACACAAAAAAACAATGTAAGCTTTATTTTATAATTTATTCTGTAAATTATAAAATTGACGAATAAAAAAGCCAATTGTCAGTTTTGCCGCATATTAGCGCTGTTTTCTGTTATCTGGTAAGATTTTGGTGGGATTTTGTTTGAAAGCCAAATTGATATGATCACAACAAACATTTTAAGCGATCTAAACATCTAAAATTCTCAAAAAATATTAAAATTATGGGAGCATCAACAACATCTGGGCCATAAATATCCTAGCGGACGTTAAAGGGTTAACTGGCGCTATTTGCATTATACACGTCATTTACGTATGGTACAACGAAAGCACTTTTCAGTATAAAAATTTGCCTATTTATAGGCAGTGCAAGCCTGGTTCCTGTTTTGCCCTTTCCTTTTTCTTCTGTTTTGTTGTTGTATTGCATCACCTACCTATCACCTCACCATGTCTCTGTCCACTCTACCCGATCTGTGTCTTCTGACCATCCTCGACCGAATCCCACTGTACGACCTTCTGGCCACTGTCAATCGAGTTTGTCACAGATGGGCCAGTCTGCGTCCAATTGCGTGCCATCGAAGACGTTCGTTGATTCTGGTTAAAAATGAAGCTAAATTGCTCCATTTGATCAGCAAAGTTTCATTTCTCTTTGATCTTGATACATTGAAAGAAATTAACAACAACCATGGCACTCAATTTAATTTGTCTATTACTCAACGCGACTATGCGTGCAACATTTTGATTGGTCCAACAATGAACGAGCAAACATGTCAAGTATTGATCACACTTTTTCCTAACGTAACTTCACTCAGAATAGGCCAATCTGTTCGTTCGTGGCCAAATGCTATAAGAAACATCAATCAACTACTGGGAAACTGGTCAATCAAATTGGCCCATCTGAGTTTGTTCCTTCCTCAAGCAGAATATGGAAATTTCATACTTGATCACAAATCTACATTGATCGATTCACTGTTTGACCGTCTCAACCAGTTGTCATCACTAAAGAAACTTAAAATCAATTTTTGGTCCACTATTAGTTCCGCTCAACGAATAGAGAGACCTTCAGTAAGGCTTAGCATTTTGTCGCAACTTGACCAATTCGAATGTAACAATTTGGCTGAAGGTTTCACCCAATTCATGCTCGAAAACGTTGAACGTGCTTTAAAGTTGCCAAACTGTCGGTTGAAGAAGATTTCTATTGAAAAAACGTTCACCTTGGATGGTCTTTTTGTACTTTCTCCACAGCTGCTCTCTCGTTTAACCAGTTGTCGGCTCAATTATTCACAATTGGACATGAGTCAACTGAAGATTGCTTTGTCACAACTGATTTCTGTGGAAGTTTTATCGATTCCAATCAAACACGAACTCAACCTCACTGCAATTCAATTCTTCAATGTTTTATCTCATCTGTCCCAGTTGACCTATTTATTTATTGACTTGTACGCAAACAATCAATCATTCTTTGAACCCACCAATGTCATACCTCAGGCAATGCCTTCGGTCAAGGCAGTCGTGTTTAAATTCAGGACCAAATCCGATTTCAGAATGTCACATCGCCTAATTGCAAATCTCTCCCTGCCAATCACATTTCCCAATATTCAAGTGATCAGACTCGATTGTATTGTTTACCGCTGTACCGACTGTGGCTATGATTTGACTGACATTGAGCCAGAAGGATCGATGATCGAGCAATGCTCTCGGCTTATGCTTGAACCAATGAAGAACTGTCGGTCATTAGGCAAATTATATGCAAACACAACTGCGTTCGGTACCGCACATATTAGAACAATCAAGAATGTTTTTTCAGTGGACCAATTGTGAATCTTTCCAATGTGTTGCCCAATCATAATACATGTATTTCAATTATTTCGGCAACTAAAGATCCGAGAATACAGGATTCTTTGTTTTTTATCTGAACTTTAGACCCCCTCCAAAATTGCGTGATCAAAAAGTGATCACACCTTGCACACCCCCCATCCAGTCAGTTGATCATGTAATACTTATTCGCATAAGTAATGAGCCTAGTTAGGGGAAAGTGACACATAATAGATGGCGTTAGTGGCTCATTACATTTGCGAACGAGTAATAATTAAAGTATGGCCCCTAATAGTGTTTTTATTTTTATATAGTATTTTTTGGCTAATAAAGATGGCATTTAGCATAGTAATTTACATTTTGATCTTAAAATGAGTTTATGATTAATTTGAATTACATTTAACAACTATGCCTTATTTGTATTCTGCACGTCATTTCTGTATGGTATAGCCAAAAGCACTTTTCAGTGTTTTCAGTGTATTATTTAAACTGCTGCACAAACATATTTCCTGTTGATCATTTTGTTTTCAATTTTGTTTTGTACACCGCTTCATTTTCCCATTCCCCAGCATGTCTCTGCCCACTGTACCCGATCTGTGTCTTCTGACCATCCTCGACCGAATCCCACTGTACGACCTTCTGTCCACTGTCAATCGAGTTTGTCACAGATGGGCAAGTCTACGTACAGTTGCGTGCCATCGACGACGATCACTGATTTTGATTGAAAATAGAAAAACATTTGAAAAATCATTTTCTTCTTCTTATGCAAACCCCGATTACTATGATCTATTCTACGATGTTACCAACCACGATGGCACTCCCTACTACCAGTCCACTGTTGAATATCAATTTAAGTATCACACTTTGTTGATTTCCCAATTGAGTGATCAAACCTGTGAACAATTGGTGACACTGCTGCCGAACATAAGTTCATTGCAAATTGGGCAAGATATGGACTTCTATATAAGTTCATTTGTTAAAGTCAACTTTTTACTCTCAAACTGGTCAACAAAATTGATACAGTTGAACTTATTTTTCCACTCCGAATGTTTGAATGTTTGTGATTTTGAAATCTTCGATTCGGTGTTTGATAAAATGAATCATCTTTCATTATTGAAAAAACTTCAAATTCGAGTACACAACGTTTTTGCATATGGAGACTTTTCAAACAAATTCAACATTTTGCTTCAAATTGAACAATTCGATTATACATCACAACGTTCTAGCAACGATGCGTTTGATCAATTCATTGTGGATAACATTGAGAATGCTTTGAAGGAACCAAACTGTTCGTTAAGGAAAATATCTTTCAATTCCGACTTGGATTACATCAGAAATGTAAATCGCATTTCACCTCAATTCGCATCACTTTTGACTAAATTTCAAATCGATTGCGGGTTTTTGCAGAATGACAATTTCGATAATCTAGATCTCGTAAATCGGTCTCTTTCTCGCATGGCCTCCTTGAAAGCTCTTACAATAACAAAACTCGCCACAATTCCGTCCATTACATTTGTGAAATTAATCAATTCACTGTCAACTCATTTGCCTCAGTTGACTTGTCTAATGATGTCATATTTACATAGAACATTTTTTACATCAAATGACAGCGCTTGCTCACCTCAATTGCCGTCAATCAGGGTTTTAGGAATATACGATTTGTGGCAACCATGTGAAACTGCAAATTCCCTAACAAGTGCAAGTTTTGATCAGATTGCGTTAACATTTCCCAATGTTCAAGTGATCCGGATATATCGTCGCATGTACAATTGTAGCAAAAATGATTTTACAGTTCGCGCATATAAACGTAAACTAAAAAGTATCAAGAAAACCGCTCATCGCATGTTGAAACCACTTAAGAAGTGTACCCAATTGCGCATTGTACATTTCAAAAGTTGTGATTCAATGGACAGTGATCAAGATTATAAAATTAAATTTTCTTTCACAGCTGAGCAATTGTGATTGTGACATTTTGTACTGATGTGACATTAGATTTTTTAAAACAAATTTTATCGCTTTTAATTTTAAAACTTGGTTTTGTATTTTTATAAACTTAAATCAATAAATCAATCACAAAAAAATCACTTAATAAATACTACGAATTCTCCAATCCCAATTGGCAAAAATTGCAATAAACTAAATCACAAGCATTTGATGTCACAATGTTTTTCAGCAAATTGAATTCTCAAATTTGGTTTATCAATGAGTTGATTTAGTTGTTCAATTTCGTCCGCATTGTCCGATTGGTCATGCCAGAGAAAAGGATTGTAAAGTTGAAAATAGCGAATATCGATGATTCGAATTGATTCAACACCTTGAAAGAATGCAACCACATTGGCAATTCTCGGCAACATATAGGATCCAAAAGACAAGCGATGATTCAGTACAAAATCTAGTGCTTTTATGGATGGAAATGTTTGTGTAGGTTTTGAGGAAATGTCCTCTTTCATTGGATTTGAGAAAAACGGTTCTTCCAGATGAAAGCGAATGTGAATCAAATTGGTTAATGATGAAAATACTTGGATGAAATTGGGCAGAGTTGTAAATGGATTGAAACGAATGCTGACAAGTGAATGGAATTTGATGAATTCAGTTGGACGAATGTGTGGAATCGTTAGATGAGCGAAACGATCTGCGAATTGACTTGAAACATTTGAAAGCTTTTCTCAATATTTTCGCTAAAGCAATTGGCAACGAAACCAATTTGTTTCAATTGGTTAATTTCGTTTGCCTTCAAAAGTTCTCCAGGAATTAACTTGGAACTTGAACAAATCAAAAAAGAAATGAATTCGATTAAAGCTAATACTATGAATTCAAACAATTTTCCAGAAATTTTTTCTTCTCAAAAAATAAAATCACGTAAAATATCATTTGTCACAGATTTTGAAGTGCTGTACAGCAAAACAAAATTCCCGTCAACAATTTTTCCAATGAAACAAGTGATTAAATTGAAGTGATGATTTTTAAAATGTACATTTAGTAAATAAGAAATATTGAAATTTCAAATTAAAATATAATTAGGTTTTCTGTTAAAGAAATATGAATAATTTGCAACGAATGTTGTAATGACTTTTGAAGGATGAATTAAAAATGCGAAATTAGCATCATTAGGAATTGACTAAAATTCCAACTCAAACCAAGTCAGAATAAGTGTTTCCAATGAGGACTAGCTTCAACAATTGATTGTTTCAACCAGATACGTGTAACCAAATTTACAATAACAACAATAATGTAACAATTTCAACAATGACCAAAGAATCATTTCAATAAACTAACCACTTGATCATTCTGGGCAACACGATCAGCATTCTCAATTCTCGATTGTAAATTGATCACAATTCTTGCAATTTCGAATCGCGTCACTCGCAACTTTTATCATTGCTATTAGTCTGATTTATTTCACCCAATCTCACCATCGACCCATGGAATCACCATCACCTTTTCCATTAGTGATTGCCATGGTTGGACTGCCTGCTAGAGGCAAATCTAGCATAGCCAAACAGTTGATACGATACCTCAATTGGATTGGGGTTAGCGTCAAGCTGTTCAACGTAGGTGACTATCGACGCCAAGCGGATAATACTTCGGCCGATAAGAGCTTCTTCTCTACCGATAATCAAGAAGCCCAGATTGTACGTAACGAATTGGCCAAGACTGCTTTACTCGATATGTGTCAATCACTCAAGAGAGGCCAATACCAACTGGCAATTTTCGACGCAACTAATACCACAAAATCACGCCGAAGCATGGTATACGATTTTGTGGTGAAGCAGTATGGTTTCAAGCTAGTCTTTCTCGAGTCCTACTGTAACGATCCAACCATTGTTGAGGCGAATGTTCGCAATGCCAAGCTCAGCAATGCCGATTACAAAGAAATGGACCCTGTCAAAGCATTCGAAGATTTCATGGCTCGAATCAGATGCTACGAACAAGTCTATGAACAGTTGGATGCAATCGAAGAGCAACACTGTTCTTTCATCAAGATTGTCAACGGTGGAATCAAAATTGAGCTAAATCGGGTGAATGGTCTGTTCCAGCAACAAATTGCAAACTATCTGTCATGCTTGACCATCAAACCTAAGACGATTTACATCACCCGAAATGCAAAGTGCGAAAGCAACCTTTTGGCTCAACTGGGAGGAAGACCTAAATTGTCTTATCAAGGTCGAGAATATTCGGTCAAGCTGTCGAAACACTTCAAGGATATTGAGAATATTCAAATCTGGACATCAGAAGACCACCGATCGATCCAAACTGTTCATGCTAACAAGATCAAGCGCAGACATGAGTTAAACTTCAAGTTTGGCGAAACGCTTGAAGATTCGGTGCACCGTTTGGAGCCAATTGTTCTCCAGTTGGAAAGTATTCATACTGAACCTGTCCTTCTGGTGGCTCATCAATCGATCCTTGGCACTTTGTTGGAATACTTTCTCGGCAAAGACTCTCGAACATTGATTCCCTGGCACACTCTGTTCAAGTTGATTCAAACAGAGTATGGATGGAAGATTGAAATGATTGATTTGATTGATTAACTGTTTATATGTTTTATATAAGTTTGTTTTTAAAATTTTAAATAAACTGATTTAAGTTTTGTTTTTGATTTTGTTTTTTGTGTTTATTATTTGTGTTTAGTAAGTAAGAAAAAATTACCACTTAGCAAAATGCGATTGCATTTTTCATAAACATTGAAATATTTAAAATTGACAAATGCTGAAAGCACCCATGGGTGCACTAGTGCACTAGGAATTAAATAAAGCGTAATTGAGTTGCACCACGCTTGTGTCGGTTGATTTACTTCTGCAACACATTGTGCTGATAATTTGTAAGTCTCTACATTCTGTTGCTTTCAATTGAATTTCTGAAAATTCTCATTTTAATTGAACGTTTTCAGGTAAATTTACTACTATTTCTAATTTTATTTTAATCTTGTAATGATTTCTGAACGCTTTCTAACATTTTTGTTTTCTAGTCATGTCCAAATTAACCTACGACGACAGTAACTTTGCCATTTGTTGCTCGTTGAACAGGTTCAAATTGGCCAGTGTGGTTTTTACCGATTGATTCGACTTGGTCTGGGATTTTTAATATGGATAATTTGTATTATTATGCAACTATTCTTGAAAATGCTCAATAAAAATGCCAATTTTTTAAATTTGTTAAATGGTTGTCCAAAAATTTAGACAAATTCATAAAGTTTGTTTAAACTAGCTCTATGTTCAGAAAATTCACTTGAATGTTTCATATTCTTTGCAAGTGCTCGCTAGAGCCCCTGAACATTTATGAAACTTAGTTCATTTTCCACAGTAACGCACTATATGATAAACCCCTTTTCTGAATACGATGGTCCGTTGGATTTTTTGTATGCTAGTGGTAATAATAACTGACTGTGGTTGATCAAAGATAACTCCTCTGCCTTAACTGCTCCTTCAGTTGTGGTCTCCTCGAGGGCTTTAAAGTAAATCTTCCCTTTTGTGGTTAGTGTTTTGAGCTAAGGACAGCTAACAATAAGTACTGCCACATACTTAAACATAGTCAACTTTGGATTGTTTCATTTCGCGATTTCATTGTTTCTGATTTTTTCTCAAAAATCATGTCTCTCTCCACCCTTCCCGATCTGTGTCTTCTTGACATCTTTCACCGTGTTCCAGTGAACAATCTACTCGCAACCGTACCCATGGTATGTCACCGGTGGAGTGCCCTTCAATCCATCGCCTGTCAACAACGAAGATCCCTGACAATCATGGACTACCCCTATCACAAAATTCACCCAATCAGAGATTATCAATATTACAGAATTTACAACGCACTCACAGACCAAGAGAATGGATCGAAGCTGTTCGACTTGAAGATTCAAAATTGCTTTACAATTGTAAAAGAAAATTTAAATTTTGAGTTTTGTCACAAACTGACACAACGCTTACCTCAAATATCGAACCTGTATTTTCGCTATAACAGGAGAACAAATTTTTCACAAATTGAGAAGGCCATTCTAATGCTCACTGAATTGAGCGACAATTTGGTTTGTTTAAAGTTGTGTTTTAATATCAAAAACGATCAACACCATCCAACCAGCAACGAAGAACTGAATCGTTGTTTTGGTGCCCTTTGTGAGACGATTAGTTCGCTGGAAAAGTTGAAAATTTTACATTTCGAAATTAGCATAAACAAGCACCAACGAGACGCAATCAAATTTGCCCACTTTATCAGTCCCAAGACTGCATCACAACTCAGTCTACTCAAATATAAATTTCACAACAAACCAAATGTGAGACATCAAAATATGCCACAATTGTTGAGGATGCTCAACGAAAATGTCGATGCATTACCTCAAGTTATCATGTACGGCCATCGAATGAGAGTTCGAGTGCTGCTTCGTCTTGACCAAAGGTTGGCTGAACGTTTCACACGTTTAGTAATTTTGCTCAAAACCAAGAACTTGGATGAATTTGACACATTCTGCAGTCGATTCATTTCTGTGTCAATTCTGGTACTCCGTTTTGAAAATTCGACAATTCCGTTGGCTCGAGTTGGACAGTGTCTACGTAAACTTAGCCAACTACTTGATCTTACTTTGGTTGTAAGCACATTTCAGCAAATTAGCGGAGAAGGAGAAGATACAAATCCTGTCATACCACCCGTAACCTCCGTGAAAGTACTCACAATTCAGCTCGCAACCCAATCTCACAGTCAACATGTCCCTTTCTTATTGAATGTTGTCTCAATGTGTCCCAACGTTCAGATTATAACGTGGAATCAAGGCCTACAAGGCTGCACTCAGTGTGGCTACATCAACGACAAATCAGACGAAACGTCCACGAGTAGCTCAATTTATTATATCGTTCCACAAGCAAAATTTGATCACTGCATTCGACAAACACTGAGACCACTACTACAATTTGAAGTGTTGCACAAAATTGTGCTTACATTCACTCAGAGTGATGAGTTTGTTAAGGGTAAAGCAGATTTGGTGCTCGAGTTTGAGAGTAAAAAGGCGTTTATTGAACGATTTCGTGTTTAGGTTATCGAAATTTTAATAAAATTTTGTGAATTCAATAATTAATGTCTGTAATTTGATTATTAATATCATGATGATGTCAAATGAAAATTTTAAAAATTGACAAGATTTCGGGCCAAAAACAAATTGATGGTTTCAACCATGCCTAAAAATCATTGATCATTCTTTCTCCTCATTTTCCTCTTCCTCAAATGGTTCCATGTCATTCCAATCTCATCCTCTGTACTAAGCAACTGTCCAACTTTAGCATCGCCAACAAAATCAGTGCCAACCATTCTCAGTTCTTGACGAAAGTGAACTGAAATGGGCATAAAAGTTTTGATTGTAAAATTTGTTATAAGTGAGAGCTAATTCGGTTATTTTACTAGCCAACCAGGTTGGAGCATTTGAATTTGTCTTTAAGACTGAGTTAGAGAGAGAGAGAGAGAGAGAGAGAGAGAGAGAGACAAATTTTTATAAAAGCGTGATTTAAAGGTGCGCAATGTGCTTTAGTTAGTTAGTTTGATCTAAAATTTTATTTTTTTGTGAAAAATTGAAAGTGGTCAAGTTATTCACCAGCAATGGAATTGTACAATGAATTTAAATTTATAACTATAAATTTTTCAATTTGTTGAATTGAACTTGTTCAAATGGTTTTACGATACTCGTGTATGGATAATATGTTATAATTTCATTCAATTTTTCAAAAGTTTTCATTGGTTTGATAAAATCTATCAAACACTTTCCCTCATGATTTTGTAAGTCTTGTTCCCTCAGCTCGTTCATGTTGAATATTTTCGAACAAACGGAACATCTTTTGACAATCTGTTCTACTGATCTATGTGGAAAGGAGAATGAGACTATTTGCAAATTTGGAAAATAATTCGATAAATTAATTTTTAGGTTTTTAAATTCTTGAGCACGATTTAGTACAAATCGTATGAACAAATGTTTTAGTAAAGAAAAGGGACGATTAATTTGAGAATGGTCAAACAAAATTGGCTTAATGATGGACAGATGAAGGCGATCCGTTAACTGGGAAAGAGGAGACAAACAGTTGAGACGTTGCACAATCGATGGTTCATTGGAAGGAATGCTAATGGACAGTTCTTTCAGTGAAGGAAAATGTGAACAAAAACGTAATAGAAGATCGTTGCTAATTGTCTGGTTTATGCGAACAAACCGAGTGAATCTACATGTCATTTTGGGATCCAATTTCAGACTCGCTTTCATTTGATCGATGCTTAACTCAATATAATTCATAATTTCAATCGATTTCAATTGATCCGACAGTAGAATAGATTCTGTTTGTTGTTGAAACAGCTTTATAATTTGATTCGTACAATCATCTGAGTCGTAATAAAAGTGCTTGAGTTGAGGTAAAATTGTGAGATTACAAAGTTGAGTTGGTGGTAAATAATAGCTTCGTAATGTTAGATACTTGAGTGAAGAGAGCGAGTTGATGGATCGGGATAAAGCTGAGTAATCAAAAGTTTCTCCATCAAAAGGAGTCACAAGTTTCAGTGAAACTAGATTCGATGACCATTGGACATTTTGTAACAAATTGACTACCGAGTTTAATTGAAATTGAATATCGAAGGAACTGTGGATAATGTGCAAGTGAACAACTTGAGGGAAATGTTTGATGATTTTATCACAAATTTCAATTGGAAATGTGTTGATTTGAACATATCGAGAATAAAGAGGATTATTACGCTTAAGATCGACAAGCATCAGTCTGAGTGGCTGCTTGTGGATGCTCACTTGGAGTAGTCTCAAACGAGCACAAACTTGGCCCAAGTGAACTTGATCAGACATTTTCAGTTTACGAAAAATGTTGAAAATACAAACATCGGGCAGTGAGGATAGTTGAGACATTTTGTTGAAAATTCTTCGAGACAAAAATTTAATCAAAATCAGGGCTTGGAATTTTTTGTTGGTGATTTTGACGAACTATTATGGAAAAAGCATTTGTATCTAACGTTGATATGATTTCATATAAAATGAGAAGTGCACATATTTAGAAGTTGACTTTAATCCTTTCTAGATGTGACACCTGTGAGGTCTGACAATGATTTATTGCCTGTGCTGAGCATGGCACATGCCATGTATCATACAACAACCTTTGACCCACTATTTCACTCTATTTATCATCACTAACAAGGGAACCCACTGAGCTGTCCGAGCCGTTTTGAAAAGTGACTTACACCATTTGACAGAGCTCATCGTGTAGATAAATTTAGGTGAAAAAATTTCTGGGATGCGTTGAGTTAAACCAGAGATATTGCACTTTAAAGTTTAAAAATCGTGCATTTTTGCGACATATACTTACATTCAGTGTCGTTAATTTCCCTATTTGCCGCCAGAGGATGTCACAAGCGGTGCAGCTAGCAGAGACTTGTAAATAGCTATTTTTGCATTGTGATTTTCAAATTGCGATATCTCGGCGAATTCTTAACGGATTTTTTAATATCGATATGTTTTGGAAACTACATTAAATTCTCTACAAATTGGATTTTCTATTAGACTGGATACTTAACTTGATAAAGAATAAATCTACAAGTTAGGAAAATGTAGAACTTTAAAAATTTCAGTTTTTCAACTTTAAAAAGCGATATCTCTGGTGATACTTAACGCATCCGAGAATTTTTTTGCCTAAATTTATCTACACGATGAGCTCTATCGAATGGTGTAGGTCACTTTGCTAAACAGCTCGGACAGCATAATGGGTTCCCTTGTAAGTGTTTTATGAAGCATTCTTTTTTCTTCCAATGCCTAGCTAGATTACATATTTTTGGACAAAAATTAAGCCAATTTTTAACATTCAAATCAACTAACAAAAATGTCTTCACTTTCCTCAAAATGCTATTTGTCAGGTTAATGATTAGTCCATAAAGAAATTAATAATTATGGATGTTTATTGGTCAAAATAGATTACAAAATTTTGGAATTTTTCAATTGGTTACATTAAATTCTGATAGAAAAACTTTTTGAAATAGAAAAACTCACAACCTGAACAATTTTTTCTTGTTGGAGAAGCATTTGTAGAATTGTATCATTCAACCAAATAATTCAAAAAATCTTTTTTTGTTGTATACATATGTTAGATTTGGTATAAATCCAACTAATTGAGTATGGTATTTCACTGTAAATTTGCTCAGCTTGGCGAATCGCTTCAATGGTCTGAGTGACTGTTGGGAGCAGTGATTAAAGTGCACCTTTGGAATGATCTCAAAGATTGAAGTTGTGTCGATTGTAATGGGCAGTGTATAGTTGCACTCGGAGCATCCACGAAATCGATGATTCAAATAGAACAACTGTACATTTGGACACACTGAAGCGAGCATTTGAAGTAGTGGTACGGGCTGATTGTGATAGGTGGTGATGGTGTCTAGTGTTAGTACTTTCACCGACTGCAGTACAGGAAGGTCATTCTGCTTTGAATCAAATGTGTCAACAACAAGTGTAAATTCAATCAGTTGAGTAAGATGACAAAGACTGTGACCAACTTGATTGAAGGTGACATTTTTTGAAAGACAAAGATAGAGCGTGCGTAGAGAAACAAATTTCGTACAGAATTTTTCAAAATATTTGACCTGGTTTGGCATTAAACCTGTGTAAAGTTCAGAGAAACAAGTCGCTAGTGACTGGTTTAGAGACAACAGAACGGGTATATCGGTAGGATTGGTGTATGCAATTTCATGCATTTTTTCATTTGTTGGATTTGCATTCAATGCTTGCAGCCATTTAGGTATGTTTTCGGACCAAAATTTCGCACTCCCATGAAACCGGTACCTTAGCTCACGTAATTGTGGAATTATTGAAAGAGCGAATTCGTCTTCGTATCGATTTATCAAATTTTGCATTCTTGTTGGAAAACTAACCCAAAAATGCAAAATTTGCAACTTCTCACAAGAATTAATTGTGTTGATGAACAAACTAAACGAATGCTTCACATCATCATTCAGTACGTCCTGGGCGCCATCGTTCTCTGCACTGAAATTAAATATTAGTGAGCGCAAGTTTGATTTAAATTTGTTCAATAAATTAGTGATGTCTTGAATTTGTTCCAAAGTCGTGTGCATGTAGACAATCTGTAGATTTGTGACACCGTGAAAGTGTTTTGCCAACTCAAATTCTGGGCTCAACTTTTTTCTCATAATCGTAAAATTATTTTGACTTTTCACAACAAAAAGTCTATCATTGTTTAGTTCGTTTTCCAAATGTAATAGACTTCCTAGATATTTATTATTGCTCCAATGTGTCATATAAAATGACTCATCCATAATATACAGCGATTTTCGTTGTCGACAGGCAACTTGCTGTAGTGAGTTCCACCGGTGGCATACTAAAGTTACGGTTGCGAGTAGATCGAGCACTTGGACACGGTGAAAGATGTGAAGAAGACAAAGGTCGGGAAGGGTGGAGAAGGACATTGTCGATTGTGTGGGAATTTGAAATTTGGAAATGCACGAAAATGAAGCTAAAAATTAAAGGTTGTTACACGTTTGGAAACGGAACAGGAAAATACGCTTCTACTAACATATGCGTGTTTTGCTAAGACAAATAATAAAAACACACTTTAATTCTTGCGCCCTCTTTAGGCAATCGACGTAATTTTTAATATTCAACAAGAGATGGCACAAACTCACAATTCAGCTCGCAACCCAATCTCACAGTCAACACGTCCCTCTCTTACTGAATGTTACTTCAATGTGTCCCAATGTTCAGATCATAACGTGCAATCAATGCCTACCAGGCTGCACTGAGTGTGGCTTCAGCATCGACGACAAACCAGACGAAACGTCCACGAGTTTATCACAATTTATTATCTCGTTCCACAAGCACAATTTGATCACTGCATTCGACAAACAATGAGACCACTACTACAATTTGAAGTGTTGCACAAAATTGTGCTTACATTCACTCAGATTGATGAGTTTGCTAAGGGCAAAGCAGATTTAGTGCTCGAGTTTGAGAGGAGTTTATTGAACGATTTTGGGTTTAGGTTATTGAAATTTTAATTAAATTTTGTTAATTCAACAATTAATGTTTGTAATTTGATTATTCATATCATGATGATATGAAATGTGTTTCGAAATAAAAAGTGATTTTCTCTTTAAACATGCTTCAAGTTGTATGAGTGAGAATTTTGACAAAAAGTTTTATGTTAATTTGTAGCCAAGATCTCAAAATTAAAAATAAAAACAAATTTAAATCAAGGTTACGTTTCGAGCCACCGAGTTTTTTACTGAAGTTTAGCGTTCCTGCTCTCTTTCTAACCACTCACTGAAAAAGTCTGACCCCAAATGCATTAGGTTTATTGTGCGTGCCCTAATGAGTTTGGGGACGGGGGCAAATGTACCCAAACGTATTAGGGAATGGCGAAATTCCCTAATACATTAAGGAATGTGGTCAATTATTCCCTAACGGATTAGGGGACTTCAAAATCCCCTAATATATTAGGGGTTTTAGCATTTGTCCTAATGTATTAGGGGTTTGTTTGTAAATAAAAAAATGAATAAAAACTAAAATATATAATAAAAATATGATATGAAAATGCATTATTATTTTTCTATTAATTTATCAATTAAACAAGTTTAATTTCACTTTATTTAAACAAAAATTTATTTATCATCAGTCACAAAAAATGTTCAAGCTTAAAATTATTAGTGGATCCATTCAACTAACAAGTAATTTTCTTGTTTGTTTTTCTTGAATGTAAAAAGGTAATCATTCCAAAAGCTCAAATGATTAAGCTCAACGTATTTCTTCTTGTATTCCACTATGAGGCATTTTAATGATTGATTTTCTTGATCATGCCATTTTGGAAAAACCTTCTTTTTGTCGTTAAGAAACTTTTCTTGTTGTAAAACTCTTCCTTCACAATAAATTTTCCCATTTGAATTTCTCCAAAATTGTGTTACATCAAGCCATTGATTTTCACGTTGATACTTAATTTTTCTTAAAATCGTTTTCTTCAAGCTAAAAGGATACTCGGTAAGTTTTGTTATAAGGGAACTACCTGAAGGCAATTTCTGCAATAACTTTGGAGTTCGCTCGTCTGGTTCCTCTACAAAAAAATCAATTTCGTAGAAATTGTTTTTCATGTCAAGATAGGCACGCATGGCTTGGTGTCTCATGTGAAAAGTAAATGATGGATTTTTGAAACACTTCATGATTCTTGCCAAATTTTTAACGAATTGATGCTTTCGTTCGTAGTGAAAACAAGCGTACAAGTACAAAGGTCCAAATTTTTTTGATGAGATCACCGTAGTGTTGTAAATGATGAACTTTACAGTAGACATCAAAATTATCCTTCAACTTTTTACAACAAATTACAATTTTCCCACTCAAATCATCTAGTGCATTCAGGTCTTCCTTGTGAAACGAAGTTTGGAATGCTAGAAGAGTGAATTTCTTAACAAGCACAAATAGCTTATTCTCAGGCCACTTGAAATCCCACTCTTCAAACAAGATGACATCCAATTTTAAGAATGCCTCAATTTTCTGTGAAAGTAAAAAATAAATGTTAAAGTTCTGTATAATTTTAAACAATAAAACAAACCTGAATTGCTTTCCCAGTAATCTTAAAACTTCCATTTATCCATCTCAATTTGGCAGGATTTTCGTGAAACTTAAACTTTTCAAACTGTTGAAGAATGACGTCTTTTGTAAGAATTTTTCGTTTCACCAGAGAGTTTAGAATCATAACGAAAACTGCTGGAAGTACCCCTTCCGTTAAATCATGCATAATTTCGGGTGGAGATAAATTAAATCTGGTAATCAAAGGTAGCTTCTCGAAAAGACATTGACGAATAATTCCCAATTGTTTAAGTTCCTCTGATGAAGCGTGATCACGCAAGGGGAAATGTTTCGATGGATCCTGAATACTAGAATCAGTTTGATTATTTATCGGTTCAATTCCCCTTATCAAACAATGACGACAAACAAAAGCCTTTATGTTGAAACATCTTTTGAACCCGAGAGCCTCGTAAATTCCAAGGTTGTCACCGCAGAGATTAGATAAAGTCACTTCAAAAAATTTTCCATCTACTTCAATAGGATTTTTCATGAGTTCTGACATTTCGTTAATGAACGGGGTAAATAAATCTACCAAAGGTTCGGTTATTCCAAGATTATCCAATTTAGTTCTATCAACGGTCATTAATAATTCCATTTGGTTGCAATGAATACGATGTTCAAAAGGAATATTTGAAAATGTCGCATAAACAAGTAAAAATTTTTGATGAGTAACAAAACCCCCTGAAGGCGCTGTTTCAGCATCGTCCATAAATATCTCCAAACACACTTTATCTTCAATTCTATCTGAAAATGATCCATCCATCATCCCTTTGTAAATGACCTTATCACATCGTAGTTTTCCTAAAAATTTGGGCTTTTTTACTTTTATTTCGCCTTTATCTTTTCCAAATTTGGCATACATTGATCGATTCTTGATGTACTTTAAAAATAATTGTTTGACAGAAAGATATGAGAATGTAACTTCTTTATCGCCCTTTGTGATTTTATACAATTTCGGTTTGATGTAATAGTCTTTATATTTTCGTTCAATATATTTATTTTGCAAAAAATCACTTTTGACTATTCTTTTGTATAAAGCTAATTTATCTGGAACATCTTTTGGAACAGGAACACCTTTTGGAATGTTGTCCATAAAAAACTGTTCAACTGCTTCACACATGCTGCCCCCAAACTGGTTGACTATTTTGAAAGCACCATTCTTCAAGTATTTAAATTCCAGCATTGGATTCATAATGCGCTAAAAATAAATAACAAAGTAAATTCCAAATCTAAATTTCAAAATTATAATAAAAATACCTTTTCAAAATATTCATCATCTAACACATAATCAACAAGTGATTTCGATTCTTTTATGAGGTTAGACTGTGTTTCCTCAATTACGGTACTTTCGATATACTCTCCATATATAGAAAGTATTCTTTCTTTATCGAACAATTCCCCAAATTCATCATTCTCGTCAATTTCCTCAATTTCACTTTCCGATTCTTCCTCATTCATGTTGTCATCAGATGAATCAGTATCATAAAAGCCATCCTCAATGATTTCAATAGCGTTCCCAATATCCTCGTAATTGACAATGTCTTGAGAATCATTAACTTCAATATCTTGATTAGTTAAAGATTTTTCAATTGTCGTGGTTAAATTACTAGGTGTTAGTTTGGGGATCCTACACAAACCAACACATTTAAAATTAAATTACCAATAAATTATTAAATATTACAAACATACTTATTATATCTTGCATAATCATCGGGATGAATATTTTCGATGTGATAATAAAGTGCTTGTCGATTTCTAATATCCTCACCACAACCTCGAGGACATTTTCTGAGCATGGCACCAGGAGGTAGAGGATCATTTAGATCACGGATCAAAGAAGCGTACGGAGAATCGGTGTACACATTTTTCCTGCGACGACTATTCGCTGACATAATTAAAGAATTGCAGAATTTGTAGTGAAGATTATTTTCAGACAAACTATTTGTCACCACGAACACAAATTGTTGTTTTAAAAAATATTTTGAGTAGAAATAGAAGTTTTCGTTAAATTGAAAGCATGTGCGGTCAGTCACTGATCGTCAGTGTGTCATGACTCATGGGCAATGGCGAGGTTGAGGTAGAGGTAATAGATTGTTGTTGTTTTTGTTTCGATGTCACCCACCAGCGGCAGCAGTGCTCAACAGTGTAACAAGTAAGTTAACACAACGTAATAGCAACGTTAACGTTAGAGTTCAAATTGAGCTGCATACAGCTGCAGTGCACTGACAACACTCGACGAGCGCGCGCGATCACCCTCACGTGTGTACTGCTGCACGCTTACTCATATGCCACTAGCCTTAAGCGCAAAGTGTAGGGTAACATTGCAATGTCTTACAGTGTCTTGGCCTCTTCTTCGCTCAAAAGTCATCTACTCGCCTTTGTTCATTCTCCAACGGTCAAATGCCTTTCATCTTCTGTTTTAAACAGTTGAGCTCACATTTGTGAGCTTGAGAATCTACATTGCTTATGCTTTCATCTATTTATCTTCATTTATAACAACTCTAAAATGTCTCAACAAAACATTCGTCAACAACAAACCAAGCAATCTCGGCAATTAAGCGATAGATACAGCCAAAGTTAGTATATTAATTTGTTTCGTGTTAAAAATTCTTAATAACGTCGATATTTTAATTTGAGGACCTTCTTACTACCATTCCCCACAAATGCCGAATCCGAAATTTCCTGGAACTCCGAGTCCTAGAAACCATCAGTGGCAACCTCGAGGTAATTGTGTTTTGTTTGCAATACCTTTTGTTTAAATCTCATGGCCACTTTTAAAGGTAATTTGCCACAAAATTGGCGTTCTCCTGATGTTTCGAACCCATATAATCGACAACTACAACCTTCATCTTCACATCGTAAGTTCATTCAAACATTTTGAAGCTAAATTTATTATTTTTCTATTTTATAGATCCAAATCTTCAACATCAACAAAAGTCGTTAAGTTCAAAGGGTATGTTTGTTCAAACACTTTGATCTCAATACTTTATTTCATATTTATTTAGAATCTCCGTTGGCTGCAAAAGACTGTCAAAAAAATCTCCAAAAGAAAAACTTATTTGCATCCCCAAGTTCTAATTCTCAACGAGTTCACAAAGAAAATGACCATGACAATTCAACATACCATTCTTCTGGCTCAACCGATTATGGTATACAACAGTTTGACTTGCAAGAAGGTCAGTACAGCCATGAACGGAATTATCATAATTATGGTAAGTTGTTTTGATCGTATTAGACTTTATTTTCTATTTAATAATAATTTTGATATTTTTAAGGACCTCATTTGACATATCATCAAAACGAGAACTATTATGGCGAAAGCTATTCACATGGAGGTAAGCAATATATCACACTTTGTAATCATTTGCTAATATATTCATTCTTAAGGATATCCTCGTGAGGAATATCACGTCACTGACCTCGATGGACCTCCGTTGAACACAAGTCACATGCAACACTACAGTGCCCATGAGGAAGATTGTGATACAAATGATCATCAAGAAGTTGATCTGACTGGAAATGCCAGTGAACGGGGAGAAAACGAGCATGATGGTAAATACATTTTGTTATTTTTAAATATATTTTAACTTCTACTTTATCTTATAGAAACTCATTCGGCTAATCTTGAATCTACTGAAAGTGCTCAATTCAATGCCATCGAAGATGCCAGTCAACTCGATCGAGATCATCCAGTTTGGGTAGCGGAACGATTTGGAAAAAAGAATGTTTGGCGATTTGAAACTGCGCGTTTTCCCTATACAACTGCTGCTGGGTCCGTTCTTGCTGAATGGGCACAGAAAAAGGCTGATACTGCCAACTACAAAACTTTTTCCAGGGAAACGTGTGCCCTTATGAAAAGATACAAGGAAGTAATCTGCAAGCATATTCCTCATCAGTTGGGTCCTCAGGAACGCCACAGTTTTTGTGCGGTTGTTGGAAATCATTTCCCTAAAATTGCAAAACGATACGGAGAATTCCTGGAAATGCACAAAGAAGGGAAACCGATTGATGGAGTATCCAAAACAACCCTTAAAGAAGTAGTAGCGGTAAGACACATCTAAAATGTGTTTTTATTTTAATTCTAATGACATTATTTTTATTAGGAATACTTACTTGTGAAATTTAACCAACACTACAATTACGCTGGCAGACAAGAAGAAGCCGAATATGAGAAGACACTCAAAGACGAGAGCGAAGAAGAAAAGAAGAAAAAGCTGAAAGAGAAGCACATGGAAAAATTGCGGAAAATTGGCACAAGCGAAGCCTTGGTCAGTCGAAATAAGAAGCGCAAGACGAATCATGCAGCAGTGAATGGTCCAGTAGCAAACAACACCGAGAGTGAACACAACAACGAATGATTGAAGATAGTTGGTGTTGTAGTGGCTCGGCACCTCTACACCTCTACAGTGTATTTTTTTAATTTGTGACTATATTTTTTCATAATATAATAAATAATTTAAATTTATGTTTCTGGGAAATTTCTAAATATCGCGATAAATTTCCGGAAAATTTCCTGAATTTTTAGGAAACAGTCCCAGATATCCCCAAATGTATTAGGTTTAAAGCCCTAATCAGTTAGGGGTTAAGCCCTAATACATTTGGTATAAAATAGGTTTCCCTAATGGGTAAGGGGATAAGCCCTAACGCATTAGGGGAAACAGTGCCCTAATCCATTTGGCTTAACCCCCTAACACATTAGGCTTTTCTACAATAATCCTAATGCATTAGGGAAATTTCAACACCACTTTTTTCAGTGCTGTCCCACAGGACAAATTATACACAAGAGCCAGCAGACTACAACACAGACTGGACAGCTTTGCTTGGACTTTGTGGACATGTGGCAAATGCGTGTTGTGGGACAGTGGTTAGAGAGAAGGCGGGAACCCTAAACTTCAGTGGAAAACTCGGTGGCTCGAAACGTAGCTTTGATTTATATTCGTTTTTATTTTTAATTTTGAGATCTAAGCGACAAATTTACATGAACATAAATTGTCAAAATGCACACTTCAAGACTCGTTAATGTCGAAAAAAATTCTAATAAATCAAACAAGCTCATAACACAAACTGAAAAGTGCGTTAAAATTCAAGGCTATGTAAACGAATTTTGTACTCAATTGACACGACACATTAGCTCAATAGCTTCCATCGATTACAAATAATTCGAATTAATTAGTTGCTGCGATTCTGAAATTTGATTCAATATTAATAAGAATGCAATCGTCTGAGATGGTGTTAAATAACATGTTGGAAAATAGATTTAAACAGTTTCAATAATTGCTTTTCAAATCATCAAATTTAATAAAATCAAAACAGGAGAACATTTTTTGATTTTGATCATCATCAAATTTAAATTTTTATTTGACATACAAAAATTGAAAATAAAAATACCAGTCATTTTTTAAACATAAAATTTTAATATTATCCATTACTTTTTAAAATAAAAAATTGAATTATTCGAAAATCACTTTTTCAAAAGGTTTCACCAAATTTGTCGATGGATTAAATGTGTTAATTTTAATCAATTTTCCACAATGTTTCATCGGTTCAATGAATTCTAGCCTACAATTTTGTTGGTGTTTTTCTATCTCTTGTTGACTTGCTTGTATTTGTTCATTTGCAACAAACAATTCATTACAAATTGTACATTTTAAGACAATCTGTTCTATATCTCTGTATGGATAAATAATTGGGATTTCATGCAAGTTTGGAAAATGTTGAGGAAAATTAAATTTTAAGTTCTTAAATTCTTTTGAACGATTTTGTGAAAATGTTATGGACAAATGTTTTAGTGATGAAAATGGTCGAATAATTTGATTTTGGTCAATCGATATTGGTTCATAGATCTGTAGCCAAAGGCTATTCGTTAACTGGGAAATAGGAGACAAACAGTTCAGGCGTTGTACAAGTTCATTACCAGAAAGCCTAATGCGAATTGATTTGAGTGAAGGAAAGTGTAAACAAAATTGAAATAAAAGATCGTTGCTAATTCTTGAGTGTATTTCACCGAACTGGGTGAATCTACAAGTAAGTTTTAGATCCAATTTCAGACACTCTTTCAATGCATCAATGCTCTACTGTGAATAAAGAAAAATTTTAATCGATTTCAATTGATCCAACAGTAGGATTGATTTTGAACGCATTCGGAACAATTTTATAATTTGATTTTCACAATCTTTTGAAGTGTAATCAAAGTGTTTGAGTCGATGTAAAATTGTGAGATTGCAAAGTTGAGTTGGAGGTAAAGCATGTTGCAGTGAAAGATACTTGAGTGATGACAATGAGTTGATAACTCGAGTCAAAGTTGAGTAATCAAACAAAATGTCTTCATTACGAAGCAACCAAAGTTTCAGTGAAACTAGTTTGGATGACCATTGGAGATTTTGTAGCAAATTCACAATCGAACTCAGTTCAATTTTGAATTCTCTGGCAAATTTGATAATATCCAATTGAACAACTTGTAGAAAATGTTTAAAGATTTTATCGCATATTTCGAGAGGAAAAGTTTTGATTTGAATATATTTTGAAGCCGATTTATTACGTTTGTGATCTAGAAGCAGGAGTTTGAGTGGCTGCTTGTGGATGCTCACTTGGAGTTGTCTCAAACGTGCACAAACTTGGCCCAAGTGAATTTGATCACGCAATGGCAGTTGGCGGAAAATGTTGAGAATACAAACGTCAGGCAATGAGAATAGTTGAGACATTTTTCTGAAAATTCTTTGAAACAATTTGTCTAAAAATTTAACAAAAATATAGGTCAAAAGTTTCATTGGCTATGAATTTAACGAACTGGAATTTAAAAATAGAAACATTTGCAGACAACCATAAGATGATTTTATAAATTGAGCAGTTTAAGAGTGCAAAGGTTAACTTAAAATCTCTCAAGATGTGACACCTGTGACGTTTGCATAAAGATTTAGAGTCTGTGCAGAACAATGAACACACAGCATGGATTATCATACAACCTTTGACCTACCATTTCGCCTTATTTATCATCACTTTGCTTTTATTTCAAATGCTTTAAATCGAGTAAATTTCAAGTCTCGATATCTAGATTTTACATTTTTTTGGACAAGAAGAAGTTGAAACTAATTTTTTAACATTCAAATCAATTACCAACGAAATGTCTCAACTCTCCTCACTGCCCGACGTTTGTATGTTCAACATTTATGGTCGTTTGTACATTCACGATCAAGTTCAATTGGGTCAAACTTGTCATCGCTTTCAAAATCTTCAAGTGAGCAAACACAAGCAGCAACGCAAATTGATGCTTTGTAATTTTAAAACAGCCGATTCATCGCCAAAATATATTGAAATTAAGAAATTGTTTTACCAAATTCACCAAATAGTAAAACAGTTTCCCAATGTTGTAGATCTGGAAATTGTCAAATTTAATCAAAGAGAATCAATTAAACTTGATTCTATTGTTTATCTGCTGCAACATCACCAATGGTCATCCAAACTTGTGTCCCTGATTGCACAAATTCAGAAGAACCTCCATGTAATCACTCGGCTTTAGCCAAATCCATCAACTCTTTGCCATCACTCAAATATCTATCATTGCAACATGTTTTACATCCAACTCAACTTTGTGACCTAACAATTGTGCCTCGCCTCAAACACTTTCAGTATTGCACAAGAGATGGTGCTAATCAAATTGTCAAGTTTTTTCAAAAGCACTCAAAATTGATAATAGAGTTGGACAGATTGAAATCGATCCGAATTTGCAATTATTATCTGTTTACCAAAGATATCTTGGAAGCATGTTTGCAATTGGATCCAAAATTGACTCAAAGATTTACTGAGTTTTGCGAAACGGAATGGAAAATGAGCAACGATCTACTTGTCCGTTTTTGTTCAAATTTTCCATCTCTCGAATCAATTACGATTGATTTTCCTAGAAATGAACCATTACTCACAATTGTGCAACGTCTCAACTGTTTGTTTCCACTTTCGCAAAGCCTAACTCACCTTCGTCTGTGCATATCTGAACCAAAATCGATTTACGATCTAAACGAAATGTTTCATCCTCTTACCTCACTAAAAGAATTGTTAGTAGAATTTTCAAATTTTAAAATGACAAAAGAATCGTTTAAACAACTAAACTTTTCTGAACATTTCCCAAATTTGCACAAAATCAAATTTCTCTTTTCTCACACAATTTACCGGTTTGAAGACATCACATTTTGCAATTTGTGCGGTGTATTTTTTCTTACCGCGGAGCAAATCCAAATCAGTCGTCAAGACATCGAGAAACACAAACAAAAATGTTTACTAGAATTTATTGAACCAATGAAAGCTTGCGAAAGTTTGGTTGAAATTGAAACAGACAATCCACGGATGAAACTTTATCGATCATTTGAACTTGAAAATTTTGACAAAAACTTTCATTTGCAATAGAATTTTGTGAAATCATTTCAAATTACTGGGTCAATTTTGTCGTATTGTATTGCATCTTATTAAATTATAATTTTCATAAAGCACAATTATATTCATGCATGAATGCCTTGGCATTATTGGCATTTGTTTTCAATTTTTTTTATTAAACACTAACAAAATATTGTGCTATAATAAGAATCGAGCAAAATTTTGGCAAGATTGTTTCGCGATTAAAACTGTAGACAAACTTGTCCGTTCCGGAATCGAGAAAGTATCCTAGATAACACAGATAAAATCGACTATCAACTCACAGACAATACAATACAATTGAAGGGAAATGCTTTTGATAAAGTTGAGAGATAATCAGACTTTCAAGTTACACAATAGTTTCGGTAGTTAACACATGGGATGGACAGATTTAGATTAAGATATCGATTGAATTGATTTTATTCGTACATATTTAAATATAAAATCATATGGCATCACTTGAATGCAATTAAAGTATCAAACAATAAAAAAAATTACGTCTATTAAGATCGATTCTATGCTTAATGGGTCGATTTTTTAGAATTGGACGAAAGGTCGCTTGATTCGCCACACAAAATTAGAGAGCCAATCAGAACAGAATCTCGCACGAATTTCTTTCAACTTTTCACAATTTTACAATTTTGAATCAAACGTTGAATTTCCATTTTCTCTTGCTCTACACGTTCAGCTGCTCTTGGGAAACAAAAATTGCCTTTTGTTGTGCGTTTAATGAAAAGATAGAACTACTTTCGATAAAAGCATTTTGACCGAACACAATGTGCTTTAGTTAGTTTGATCTAAAATTTTTTAAATGTAAAATTGAAAGTTGTCAAGATATACACCACCAATGGAATTGTACAATGAATTTAAATTTAAAAAGTACAAAATAATAAAATAAATAATAACTACGAATTATTCAATAAAAAATTACTTGTTCAAATGGTTTTACGATACTCGTGGATGGAGAATCTGTTAAAATTTCTTGCAATTTTTCACAAGTTTTCATTGGTTCGATAAATTCTAGCAAACATTTTCTCTAGTGATTTTTTATGTCTTGCTGACTGAACTTGTTCATGTTGAATGCTTCCCAACAAATGGAACATCTTATGGCAATCTGTTCTACTTGTCTGTATGGAAAGAAGATTGAGATTGTTTGCAAATTTGGAAAATAATTTGATAAACTAATTTTTAGGTTCTTAAATTCTTGAGCACGATTTTGACCAAATGAAATGAACAAATGTTTTAGTAAAGAAAACGGGCAATAAATTTGAGTATGGTCAAGCGAAATTGACTCAATGATGGACAGATGAAGGTGATCCGTTAACTGGGAAAGAGGAGACAAACAATTGAGACGTTGTACAATCGATGGTTCATTGGAAGGAATGCTAATAGACAGTTCTTTCAGTGAAGGAAAATTTGAACAAAAACGTAATAGAAGATCGTTGCTAATTGACTGGTTTATTTGAACAAACAGAGTGAATCTACAAGCCAATTTGGGATCCAATTTCAGACACACGTCCATTTCATCGATGCTCAACTCAATATAATTAACAATTTCAATCGATTTCAATTGATTCAACAGTAGAATAGATTCTGTGTGTTTTTGAAACAGCTTTATAATTTGATTCGTACAATCATTTGAGTTGTAATGAAAGTGCTTGAGTTGAGGTAATATTGTGAGATTACAAAGTTGAGTTGGAGGTAAAGAGCTTCGTAATGTTAAATACTTGAGCGAAGAGAGCGAGTTGATGGATCGGGCTAGAACTGAGTAATCAAAAGTTTCTTCAGCAAAAGGAGACACAGTGTACATCAGTGAAACTAGATTCGATGACCATTGGACATTTTGTAGCAAATTGACTACCGAGTTTAATTGAAATTGAATATCTAAGGAACTGCGGATAATGTGCAAGTGAACAACTTGTGGAAATTGTTTGATGATTATATCACAAATTTCACTTGGAAAATCATTGATTTCAACATATCGAGAATAAAGAGGATTATTACGCTTTAGATCTACAAGCAACAGTTTGAGTGGCTGCTTGTGGGTGCTCACTTGGAGTAGTCTCAAACGTGCACAAACTTGGCCCAAGTGAACTTGTTCGAGCATGGACAATCGGCGGATTATGTTGAAAATACAAACATCGGGAAGTGAGGATAGTTGGGACATTTTGTTGAAAATTCTTAACAATTTTAACAAAAATTTAATAATAACCAGAATTTGAAATTTATTGTTGATTAAAACTATGGAAAAGGCATTTGCATCTAACGTTGAGACGATTTCATATAAAATGAGAAGTGCACAAGTTCAGAAGTTGACTTTAATCCTTTCTAGATGTGACACCTGTGAGGTCTTACAATGAATTATACTACTAGATTTTATAGTTTGCGCTAAGCACACAGTACTGCATAGATTATCATACAACCTTTGACCTACCATGATTAAAAAGCATGCTTTTCCCACTCCAATCCCTGGTTGGAAAATTTGACTTATGTCTACAAATGTCTCGACTCTTCTCAAAATGCTATGTGTCTTGCTAATGATTTGTTCAAAAGAAAATTAATAATTACGAATGTTTATTTGACAAAGAATATTACACAAATAAACAAAATTTAGTGTTTTGGAATATTTCATTTGGTTACATTAAATTGGTAGAAAAAACTTTTTGAAAAGGAAAAACAGTAAAATGTACAGTGTGAGTTTGAGAACATTCTCGAAAAGGCAGCAGCATCTGTTTGATGCAATTTTTGATGATGTCGTATTCTGGGTTCCTCCTTACGAGCTCATCATACTGACAAATGGTGCAAGTTTTGTCAATGTACAAAATGTACACACTCACAACCTGAACATTGGGAAATGTCCACGAAACATTGAACAGAGCAAGATTGTCATGCTTTGAAATGTTCATGTATGCTTGAGCCCTTTTCAGTTGGAGTGATTTGACACTGAACACTTGAGACAAAGGTTGATTTGATCCATCCGGTTGGAGTGTGCTCAGAGGAATGTCCAGTTCAAGATGGATCAATTGTGTGAGTTTGGCCAGATTGGTGAACAAATGTCGAATTGAAAGCTTTTCAAGTTTGACCTCCAAACGAGTGATCGAAGTGAAGCAATTACAAAAGGCGTCAAAGTTTTCGATTGACACACTATTGTTTGAGTGGGTTGCCCTAACAAAAGTGAACCGACGAAATAAATCTCGATTCAACTGTTTCTGGCTCCACAAGGCACAGTTCAGTTCATTCTGTCCACACTCAATTCGCAAAGAATGCAGTCCGGGAACAAAAAATTTTGCAAACGATTTGTAAATTTGATATCCATCGTTTGAATAAAACTTGAACTCGTCCAATTGGGAAATAATTGACAGTCTGTCTGTCCAGTTCTTATATTCTTTGCTTATTTTTTCATTCTTATTGAAATTAGCGAACTCATTGAATTGCATCGTTAATTTCTTGAGTTGCATCGTCACGTTGATTACTTTGATCAACTGAAAAAAGTAGATATGAGTGATATCTGAAAGGTGACAGTACAATTCGAGTGTGTCAACTTGAAGTCGCAAAGGTTGTAGAAAACAGGCAGCTACATGCAACTGAGTTGAGCTGACCCTGTTTAGGGCAATCTTCAAAGTGTGCACACTTGGAAATAATTTCGCGAATATCTCCACTGGCATCAAGTTTGGATCAAGAGCAGTTTGAAATGACAACAAAGTGGAATCACAAAATGTTTCTTGTTTAAACATTTTTGTACCATCATCGTTGAGAAGGTATTTCGAGAATTCTGGTGGATACTTAAAGACAGAATACTCGATCAACGTGAAAGCATCCTGACCAATCAGAATGGTGAGTGCACGAATTTTTGAAACAACAATTGACTCTAGGCATTTCCATCTGGTGCACACTTGGCGGATTCGAAGAAGATCTCGAAGGGGAATTCGGGAAAAGATGGTCAAGAGACAGATGTCGGGAAGGGAGTTGAGGGAAAGCATGGTGAGGCGATGGTTGGGGGTTGAGTGACGGAGAAAGAAATGAACATAGCTATTTATAGCACAAAAGGCTGGATTTTGTATTAGATATGACACGTACTTTGTGAGCAAAATTAAAGTAGAGCTGGGTGGCAATGCCCTCTTCCGGGGGTCATTGCTTGAGTTCTACGTTCGGGACCATGTTTTAGTAAGAAACTAGTGGTAATGCAAAAGTATTTATTTATTCGCTGTTGCTGTTTAACTTATTTCATGCCACTACTTCACCTTGCCATAGCAAAGTGTTTAGAGAATTTGGTCTATGGGAAAGTACAGCCCTCGTTTTGACTTTAAATGGAATACGTCTTTGTGCATGTGCATAAATTGATAAAATAAACTGGTTTGTTTAGTCTAAGTAGTTTAATTTTAATTTAAAATTTTACGAAAAATACAAAAATAATCAAAATTCGTTAGTTTCGATTAATTCAGCATGTCGCATTCGATCTTTCTTGGTTAGAGGAATTTTAGCCTGTACAAAAGGACGTACACTGGACACATTGTGCAGTGAAGTCGGGAACATTCTCGTAAAGAAATCAGAACATATTTCATTCATTCATTCATTCATTCTCAAGACGCAATCACCATTGCTGGTGGACTTGACCGAGCCCTGATTACAGGTCAAGTTTCTTTGCTTTCGCGTAGCGTAGGGCGAATGCAAGGTGCCGACTGGGGAACGAGTGAGTGGCAAGCCCACAGCTGAAGATCCCACCGATCTTCCCCGAGATTCTCCTCGCGCAACCAGGACTGATTATTGCCTCACAGGGACATATTTGAGAATGTCATTTCAGTTTTTATAAAGCACGCACACATATGCATGTTAGTAGTGCATTTGCCTGTTCCGTTTCTCGACGTAAACATCAGAGCAAAATTTTTGTTTTCGTCTTCAAAATCTTAAATTCACACCCAATCCACAATGTCCCCCTCCACTCTTCCCTACCTGTGACTTCTCAACATCTGTGTACGATCTACTCGCAAAATGATTACTCGCAGATGATTTCAAAATTTTGAATGCATCAAGCCCGCTACAGCGCATGCGTTGCTTAAAGCGGGTTGAGTATAAAACTGCGAGTAGCAAACACAGACTATCTTTATGAAAAGTGTTATTTCACCATCGTCGTTGTTTACTAAATCAACTTCACATTCCACCATGTCCCTGTCCATTTTACCCGATCTGTGTTTATTGAAAATCTTTGACAGAGTCCCACTGCACGACCTTCTGGCCAGTGTCAATAGAGTTTGTCAAAGATGGAAAACTCTACGTCCAATTGTGTGCCATCGAAGACGTTCACTCATTTTGATTGAAAATAGAAAATGGTTTGAAAAATTATTTTCTTCTGACGCAAATTCCGATGATTACTTTGATCAATTCCACGATCTCACTCATGAAGATGGCACTCCCTACTACCAGTCCACTGTTGAATATCAATTTGAGTATCACACTTTGTTGATTTCCCAATTGAGTAACCAAACATGCGAACAATTGGTGAAATTGCTGCCGAACATAATTTCACTTCAAATTGGTCAAAACATGGACTTCTGGAAAAGTTCATTTACTAATGTCAACTTACTACTCACCGACTGGTCAACCAAATTGGTTCAGTTGAAATTGTTTGTATACTCAGAACAGTTGAGTTATTCTACCTGCGAATTCTTCGATTTTGTGTTTGTGAAAATCAACCATCTGTCCCATTTAGAAAAACTTGCATTTCAAACACACCATTTAAGCCCATTTTCTCAACACAAAGACTTTTCAAGTAAATTGAACATTTTTACCCAAATTGAACAATTTGAATTTACAGAAACAAGATGTGGCCATAGTGTGTTTGATCAATTCTTTGTGACTAACATTGAGGACGCACTGAAGAGGCGAAATTGTTCGCTTAAGAAAATATCTTTTAATTCCTGTTTGAAATACATTGAAGACTTGAATCGTATTTCACCTAAATTTTCATCACTTTTGAATCAGTTTCAAATAGATTTCGGGAGCGAGGAGGATGGCAATTTCAATGCTCAAAATCTAAATCGCGCACTTTATCGTTTGACTTCATTGAAAGCACTATCATTCTCAAATTTTGCCTCAATACCCTTAATTACATTTGTGAAATTCGTCAATTCACTGTCAACTTATTTGCCTCAGTTGACTTGTTTAATGATATCAGGATTGCATCAATCATTTTTCAAGATAACAACCGACAACCATCGTTACACTCAATTGCTATCAATCAAAGTTTTAGGAATACGAGAATCGGAACAAAATTCTCTAACAAATGCAAGCTTTGAGCAGATTGCGGCCACATTTCCAAATGTTCAAATCATCCGAATATATCGCTACATTTGTTACATTGTCAAATTGAATTTGGTGGACCGATTTCTTAAACGTGAACTCAAAATTCGCAAGGAAACCACTCAACGTATGCTGAAACCACTCAAAAAGTGCACTCAATTGCGCATTGTACATTTCAAGAGTCGTGATTCCATTGTCGATTCTGATGGAGAACATTTTATTGAATTTGATTTTACGCCCGATCAATTGTGATTGTGTATTATATCTTTTTTTCTTCAATTATTAAAATTATTTTGATTTAATTTTTATCCTTGTCGACCACTTTCAGGAATTCTTGTTATTGCTAAATTCTCTTATTCAGAGTTCTGAATGTACAATTTGTTTTCAAAAAATAGTTTGATTGATTTTTTCCAAGTTAACATCGAATTAATCAACTTTTGATAGCATTGAGCAGAATCTCCAGTTTCCAAACACGACTTACACAATCGGTTTTGTGGGTTAATGTCAGTAAATAATGCAATTATTGTCAAATTTGGCATTTCAATTTGTTCCAAAGAACAATTGTGTGGAGGGTCAATAATGTCGAGGATTTTCAAACTTTTAAAAAGTGTCTTCTCACTTAATGGCCTCGGGAGAAATTTCTCCGGTTTGTGCGTTTTACCTTTGACTGTTACATAGTCATAATCATTCAAAACTCGGAGATACCGCAGCTGTGGTAGTAGATGCAAGCCAAATCGGGTGAGAATAAGATTTAGTGGAAGTTCAGTTTTTATGCGTAAATGAGTCAATGATGCAAACTTGTGATGCATAAATTTAGAAGGGATAGAAAATTGGCTCCATTCAAAATAAAAGTCAAAATGATAATGTGTCAGTTGATTTGTGATATGAGACTTCAAGTTGCACAGAGATTTATACTGACGAAAGGTATATTCCTCACCAGGATGCTCAGGTTCTTCGCGTTTTTGTTCCACTAATGTGAAATCATATTCTGTGCCAAATCTTTTTAAATTCTTCCAATTACTGTTCACAGTTTGTATGTCACGTTTCCAGTCTTCTAACTGGTAACCAATAAACAGCTCCTCGAGCTGGGGTAAATTAGGCAACTTGCATTTTGTGGCATTTTTCGAATGAAAATAGTCGCTATAGACCGTAAGATGTCGGAGTAATTGAAAATCATTTTGCTCCAAATGTTCAAGCAGTCCATTCCAGTCAGACTTGGGAGGAAGATTGTCTGAATCCATAATTTTGATTTTCAAACTTCTCAAATTGTGTCTCCATTGCTTCAACAATCTCAACAAATTAGGCAGAAAAAATTGGTTATGAAACAATTCCAATGAATAGATTTGAGGAAATCTGTTCTGAATTGCTTCGCAAACTTTATCGGACAAATCCTTGATTATGAGATAAACATCTTTGCTCAGATACTTGCAAATAAGCAAACTTGGTCGCGTGTCTTGTAAAACGTGGATGTCGTAAGTTAAGGCCAATTTTCGTTTACGAATACACAAACTGTGCTGAAAGTGATTCCATTTGGAGTTGACCAGCGACACTCGAAGGATCAAATCCATCAGAGGGACTCGGTCCAGTATGAGAAATAAACAATCATCGCTCAATTGTTTGATACTCATGATATTGTTAGTCTGAAAAAATGTATAAAAATATAGATAATTATAAATTATAAAATGAAAAAATATTTACCTTTTAGAACATGAGTATCTTGAAAACAAGATGCCAAATATTAAAGCGTAGCCTTTACAAGAAGAATAGTTTCGAAACACAAAAAATATCAAAATAAAAACTTCTCGATTTTTTCGAAAACTTCTGTCCTACTGATTCAATGTAGTACAGAACTTAAAAAGGAGCTCAAAACATGCAATGATAGTAGCACAGGTAAAGTATATACTTTGCATATGCCACAGCTCAAAATATCTTCATGCTTTGCCACTACTTTTTAGGGACATTTTGCATTTACATATAAATAGAAGCATTATTTCCTGTTCCTCTTATTGTGCGTGTAGTGTTTTAGACTGTGAACGGCTAACCTAGGTTTCAAGCCCACAAATAATTCTAATTAGCTTCTGTCAACAGAATTTTCTCCCATACCAATCCCTCATCATGTCTCTGTCCACTCTACCCGATCTGTGTCTTCTGACCATCCTCGACCGAATCCCACTGTACGACCTTCTGGCCACTGTCAATCGAGTTTGTCACAGATGGGCCAGTCTACGTCCAGATGCGTACAATCGAAGACGCTCACTGATTTTGATTGAAAATGAAAGTGAATACTATTTTGTAAGCACAAAAATTCGATCTCATAATCATTTGGCCAAGCTTGTAAACAACGACGATTGTACTCATAACTTCAAACGGAAAAAATATGATTTGGAGTACAATACTTTTTTCAAGACTATCGACAACGACGAACCCTTCGCAAAGTTGCTTCCCCTTTTCCTGAACCTAACATCACTGCAGATTGGCCAGACTATCAGTTCGTGGAAAGACACAATAGAATTTATTGTGAATCTGCTCGCAGAATGCTCAGACAAATTAACTAATTTGAATTTGTGGCTTCATGAATGTTCCTTAGGGGAACCGATTATTGTAACGAGAATTCAAAACAATTTCGATTTAGATCTGATTGATGTATTGTTTGGCCAAATCAATCAATTGTCCGCATTGAAACAACTCAGAATTCAAATTCACGCTCCATCAATTGATCAAAGCAGCAAACTCACAACCAAATTAACAACTTTGAGACAGCTTGAACAATTCGAATTCAACGATATAGATTCAAGTGTTTTTGCTTTTGACAATTTCATCATCAAAAACATTGAAGACGCTTTGAAATGGGATAATTGTTCACTAAAACGAATTTCGTTTGGAGAATATGTTAAATTGGACCGTTGTTCTCCTAAATTGCAGTCGCTCATCACTGATTTTTCGTTAATAGCACCAGAAAACTTGGATCAACTCAGTCGTTCAATGTCACGTTTCAAGTCATTGGAATATCTCAAAATTTATTCGTTTCGTCATCTCAATATTTCCTTTGCCAAATTTACCAGTACAATATCCCATTTGTCTCGTTTGTCGTTGTTAATAATTGAAGACACTGGAGATTCTTTCTATGATGTCACTGAGGTGGAACCGTGCAAATTGCCATCTGTCAAAGCCGTTGAGCTTCAACTTGGAATGATTGAATCACACAATCGGCTTGAGAATCTCCCACTGGCCAAGGCATTTCCCAATGTGCAAATGATCCTATTTGGAAGCAAATCCTGGCAATGTTGCGTTAATTGTGGCTATGAGCTGACATCAATTCAGTCTCCACAAATTGTTCAATCCCCAGTACTCGATTGCACTCTACTGTTGTTGAGACCATTGAAGCAATGCTCCAAGTTACGTAAAATTTATTTCGGTAGTCATGTTTTCACGCCTGATCAGTTGTGAGACATTGGATGTTCACTGAAAGTTTGAATAATGAACGGACAATACAATTTTGTCACTACCATTGCTCATACTTAAATATACTCAAATGTTTTTTTATTAATAAAAATTTTTCACCACTCAAAAATTTTCTTTTAAATCAATTCAATCTAATCAAATCTTAATAATATTATTTGAATAAGGAAAAGTGTGGTCGTCGTCGTCGTCGTGATGGGATTGCTCAAAGGTAGTGTGTGGCACATGCGCAATAGAGACATACCTTCTACTTTGAGTACATCCACACACAATACACTACTGACAGTACACATTGACAATCTTAATAATATTATTTGAATAAGGAAAAGTGTGGTCGTCGTCGTGATGGGATGGCTCAAAGGTAGTGTGTGGCACATGCGCAATAGAGACATACCTTCTACTTTGAGTACATCCACACACAATACACTACTGACAGTACACATTGACAATCTTAATAATATTATTTGACTAAGGGAAAAGTGTGGTCGTCGTCGTCGTGATGGGATGGCTCAAAGGTAGAGTGTGGCACATGCGCAATAGAGACATACCTTCTACTTTGAGTACATCCACACACAATACACTACTGACAGTACACATTGACAATCTTAATAATATTATTTGACTAAGGAAAAGTGTGGTCGTCGTCGTCGTCGTGATGGGATTGCTCAAAGGTAGTGTGTGGCACATGCGCAATAGAGACATACCTTCTACTTTGAGTACATCCACACACAATACACTACTGACAGTACACATTGACAATCTTAATAATATTATTTGAATAAGGAAAAGTGTGGTCGTCGTCGTCGTCGTGATGGGATTGCTCAAAGGTAGTGTGTGGCACATGCGCAATAGAGACATACCTTCTACTTTGAGTACATCCACACACAATACACTACTGACAGTACACATTGACAATCTTAATAATATTATTTGAATAAGGAAAAGTGTGGTCGTCGTCGTCGTCGTGATGGGATTGCTCAAAGGTAGTGTGTGGCACATGCGCAATAGAGACATACCTTCTACTTTGAGTACATCCACACACAATACACTACTGACAGTACACATTGACAATCTTAATAATATTATTTGAATAAGGAAAAGTGTGGTCGTCGTCGTCGTCGTGATGGGATTGCTCAAAGGTAGTGTGTGGCACATGCGCAATAGAGACATACCTTCTACTTTGAGTACATCCACACACAATACACTACTGACAGTACACATTGACAATCTTAATAATATTATTTGAATAAGGAAAAGTGTGGTCGTCGTCGTGATGGGATGGCTCAAAGGTAGTGTGTGGCACATGCGCAATAGAGACATATTTTCTACTTTGAGTACATCCACACACAATACACTACTGACAGTACACATTGACAATCTTAATAATATTATTTGAATAAGGAAAAGTGTGGTCGTCGTCGTCGTCGTCGTCGTAGTCGTGATGGGATTGCTCAAAGGTAGAGTGTGGCACATGCGCAATAGAGACATACCTTCTACTTTGAGTACATCCACACACAATACACTACTGACAGTACACATTGACAATCTTAATAATATTATTTGACTAAGGAAAAGTGTGGTCGTCGTCGTCGTCGTGATGGGATTGCTCAAAGGTAGTGTGTGGCACATGCGCAATAGAGACATACCTTCTACTTTGAGTACATCCACACACAATACACTACTGACAGTACACATTGACAATCTTAATAATATTATTTGAATAAGGAAAAGTGTGGTCGTCGTCGTCGTGATGGGATGGCTCAAAGGTAGAGTGTGGCACATGCGCAATAGAGACATACCTTCTACTTTGAGTACATCCACACACAATACACTACTGACAGTACACATTGACAATCTTAATAATATTATTTGAATAAGGAAAAGTGTGGTCGTCGTCGTGATGGGATGGCTCAAAGGTAGTGTGTGGCACATGCGCAATAGAGACATACCTTCTACTTTGAGTACATCCACACACAATACACTACTGACAGTACACATTGACAATCTTAATAATATTATTTGACTAAGGAAAAGTGTGGTCGTCGTCGTCGTGATGGGATGGCTCAAAGGTAGAGTGTGGCACATGCGCAATAGAGACATACCTTCTACTTTGAGTACATCCACACACAATACACTACTGACAGTACACATTGACAATCTTAATAATATTATTTGACTAAGGAAAAGTGTGGTCGTCGTCGTCGTCGTGATGGGATTGCTCAAAGGTAGTGTGTGGCACATGCGCAATAGAGACATACCTTCTACTTTGAGTACATCCACACACAATACACTACTGACAGTACACATTGACAATCTTAATAATATTATTTGAATAAGGAAAAGTGTGGTCGTCGTCGTGATGGGATGGCTCAAAGGTAGTGTGTGGCACATGCGCAATAGAGACATACCTTCTACTTTGAGTACATCCACACACAATACACTACTGACAGTACACATTGACAATCTTAATAATATTATTTGAATAAGGAAAAGTGTGGTCGTCGTCGTCGTCGTCGTCGTAGTCGTGATGGGATTGCTCAAAGGTAGAGTGTGGCACATGCGCAATAGAGACATACCTTCTACTTTGAGTACATCCACACACAATACACTACTGACAGTACACATTGACAATCTTAATAATATTATTTGACTAAGGAAAAGTGTGGTCGTCGTCGTCGTCGTGATGGGATTGCTCAAAGGTAGTGTGTGGCACATGCGCAATAGAGACATACCTTCTACTTTGAGTACATCCACACACAATACACTACTGACAGTACACATTGACAATCTTAATAATATTATTTGAATAAGGAAAAGTGTGGTCGTCGTCGTCGTGATGGGATGGCTCAAAGGTAGAGTGTGGCACATGCGCAATAGAGACATACCTTCTACTTTGAGTACATCCACACACAATACACTACTGACAGTACACATTGACAATCTTAATAATATTATTTGAATAAGGAAAAGTGTGGTCGTCGTCGTGATGGGATGGCTCAAAGGTAGTGTGTGGCACATGCGCAATAGAGACATACCTTCTACTTTGAGTACATCCACACACAATACACTACTGACAGTACACATTGACAATCTTAATAATATTATTTGACTAAGGAAAAGTGTGGTCGTCGTCGTCGTGATGGGATGGCTCAAAGGTAGAGTGTGGCACATGCGCAATAGAGACATACCTTCTACTTTGAGTACATCCACACACAATACACTACTGACAGTACACATTGACAATCTTAATAATATTATTTGACTAAGGAAAAGTGTGGTCGTCGTCGTCGTCGTGATGGGATTGCTCAAAGGTAGTGTGTGGCACATGCGCAATAGAGACATACCTTCTACTTTGAGTACATCCACACACAATACACTACTGACAGTACACATTGACAATCTTAATAATATTATTTGAATAAGGAAAAGTGTGGTCGTCGTCGTCGTGATGGGATGGCTCAAAGGTAGTGTGTGGCACATGCGCAATAGAGACATACCTTCTACTTTGAGTACATCCACACACAATACACTACTGACAGTACACATTGACAATCTTAATAATATTATTTGAATAAGGAAAAGTGTGGTCGTCGTCGTCGTCGTGATGGGATGGCTCAAAGGTAGAGTGTGGCACATGCGCAATAGAGACATACCTTCTACTTTGAGTACATCCACACACAATACACTACTGACAGTACACATTGACAATCTTAATAATATTATTTGACTAAGGAAAAGTGTGGTCGTCGTCGTCGTCGTGATGGGATTGCTCAAAGGTAGTGTGTGGCACATGCGCAATAGAGACATACCTTCTACTTTGAGTACATCCACACACAATACACTACTGACAGTACACATTGACAATCTTAATAATATTATTTGGATAAGGAAAAGTGTGGTCGTCGTCGTCGTCGTCGTCGTCGTCGTCGTGATGGGATTGCTCAAAGGTAGAGTGTGTGACCTGCCAATTCGCGAAATTATGTTACTTTTAATGCAGCGGGAGAAGCGAACAACCCTCCGTTGCTTGCAACGGGGGTTTTAACAAGTCAACTGCAAACGTGTAGCAGTTTGCGGAGTGAAACGCAGCAAACGCGAAGCGTTTGGGTTGACTTGTTAATATCACTTTATTAGTATACTACCCCTATAGGGGGAAAATTATATATACATAAAGTCAATTTAATTAAATAAATTATTAAATTCTTCGTCATTCATTTGGTAGTAAAAATCGTTTTTGGCATCGGCGACGATGCGTTCACAGGTGCGTTAATTCAATCTAATATTTTTTTGTTAATTAAATTTTAATTCTAAAGCATCGCCTCCAAATTTACTACCGTGGTAAGGGTTGGGTCTATTGAAGGGTATTCGGTCTATAAAATTTTCTGACCCTATTCATAGTCTTATTTTAGACTATAATTTATGAATTTTTATTTAGTAAAATATGCATCGTACTTTGTGGACAGTATCCCTGTACACTAAACATTATCGGTCTTATAGGACTCTGAATATGAAGTGCTACTACGACATAGATAGTATACTCCTGTACATAGATTGCATACATTTTACAGGTCAAAATATACTTTCTGGCATTACCACTACTTCTTAAACCACGGCAACATTTGCTAAATGCAATCATTCTTTCCTGTTCCCCTTACTGTGTTCAGCCTGTTGGTTGCCTATTTATATGTTTCTAAATTTCGTAAAAATCAATTCTTTTGTTCTTTATCCGAATTTGCTTCTTCTACAATGTAGAATCTGTAGAATCTACATCCCAATCCTAATACAATCCCTCAAAATGTCTCTCTCCACTCTGCCCGATCTGTGCATGTTGAAGATCTTTGATCGAATCCCAATACGCGATCTTTTCGCCACTGTCAATCGAGTTTGTCATCGATGGGCAACTCTGCGTGCAACTGCATGCCATCGACGACGCCACTCGTTGATTCTTGTTAAAGGCCAATCTGAATTAAACAACCTACTGAACAACATTTCATCTCCTTACAACGAGGCAATATTACAAGAATTAATCAACAAAGACGGAACTTCATGCCTCTGTCCAGTTGATATGAGCTATATGTTGGAGTATCACACTTTGAAAAATTTTAAGTTAACATGCATAGCAGCAGAACACTTGGTCAACCTTATGCCGTGCCTCAGTTCGCTGCACATTGGTCTAATTGTCAACTTGTGGCCCACTATAATCGAAAATGTCAATAGTCTACTCGCAGGCTGGTCAAACAGTTTGTTCCGTGTAAATCTATTTCTATACAGCAATTTTGGTTTGAGAAGTTATCGTGGTTATGGGCCAAAATTGATTGATTCACTGTTGATTCGACTCAATCAGCTGTCACAATTGAAGCAACTGAAAATTCAATTTAGAGTTCCCCAAATTGGTGCTGTGAATTGGCACAATCTGTCGAAGAGATTGCAAATTTTGCCACAACTCGAACAATTCGAGTACCGAGAATTTCGCAACGCTTTTGACCGCTTCATCGTAGACAACATTGAAGAAGCGTTGAAAAGTACAGAATGTTTGCTCAAACAAATTCACTTGGATGTTAATGTTGTGGCTGATGAGTTCACTCCCAAACTGTTGGCCAGACTCGCTAATTATCGGTTGATCTTTAGTGTTGGTGATAATATTGACAATTTTACTCATACTTTGTCACTTTTTGAGTCGCTGCAAACTCTCGAAATTGTGCTCAAGAATGATCTCGCAATTCCTTGTGCTCGTTTCATCAATTTCCTATCTCATTTGTCTCAGTTGACTCTGTTACAGTTGAACGGAATTGGTGAATCTTTTGCAGAGTCAACTGATTTTCTACCTCAACCGATGCCATCCATCAAGGCATTGGTTTTGCAATTTAAAATCACTTTAACTCATGAACAATTTGAGAACTTGACTCTGCCGCACGCGTTTCCCAAAGTTCAAGTGATTCGACTAATTCACCTCAACAACCACTGTACCCACTGTGGCTATGATCTCACGAGTGTTGATCAGACAACATCACAACAGCGAGCAACTATACAGGAATGTGCTCTACGAACGCTCAAACCGCTCAAAAGGTGCACTCAGTTGCGTAAAATATATTCAAGTTCGACTTTCCCTAATTCAATGGCGCTTAGAATCAATTATGCTTTCGCGCCTGGTCAGCTATGAATTGCTTAAAAATTGCTGATTGTAATCTATATTTTTTATTTTGTTTTTGATCTAATAAAAATTTAAGATTCGAAATGTTGTTTTGTTTAATGCTATTCGAAAGTTTTTCCTCTTGAAGTAAAATAGAGAAGAGATATCTTTCAATCATCTCGGCAATAATTATCCTAGTTTCTAACCCCAAGGTTGGTTCTCTGAAAAGTAAATGTAGAAATTGCTGAACCAATCCTACCTCGATCCTGAAATTCAGAACTCTGCAATCAGTTTTGTTTTTAGGCTGTAATTTTGGTGTTTTATATGATGTACTTCGTACTTTGTGGATAGTTTAACCACCACACTAATCAGTTCTATGTAGTGACACTACTTTTCAAATATGTCAAAGGTAAAGATATCTTTGGGCTTTACCACTACTACTTGCACCAACATTTAACATCTGCAAAATACAATCACTCTTTCCTGTTCCTCTTATTGTGCCTGTAGTTTTCCAAACTGTGTTTGTCTACTCGTTTGCTACTCAAAAACTTTCACCAAAACTAAAATCTGTGGTTCTTTACCAGAATCTTCTATCTTCCCCCATCCCAACCATGTCTCTGTCCACTCTACCCGATCTGTGTCTTCTGACCATCCTCGACCGAATCCCACTGTACGACCTTCTGGCCACTGTCAATCGAGTTTGTCACAGATGGGCCAGTCTATATCAAATTGCGTGCCATCGAAGACGCCACTCAATGATTCTTGTTAAGAACAAAAAGTTATTCAAATCATTACAAATTTCGTGTCATTATCCAAAAATATTGAAATATCTCACCAACGATTATGGCACTCCCTACCACCAGCCCACAGTTAAGTATCAATTTGAGTACCACACTCTGTTGATGTCTCAATTGAGCGATCAAGTGTGCGACAAATTGAGCTCACTTCTGCACAACATAACCTCATTGCAAATTGGCCAACATGTCCGTTCATGGCCAGACTCAATTGGTCAGGTCAACCAGCTTCTGTGTGCCTGGTCAGACAAATTGGTACATTTGAATTTAAGACTTTATAACACAGGCTATAAGGAACATGATTACAGGTCCGAATTGATCGATTCACTGTTTCATCGAATCAATCAATTGGGATCGTTGAAAAGACTTTTGATTCGTTTTTGTGTTCCTGCACGTGGCCAACCGCCAATTCAAGTCAAATTGGCCATCTTACCGCAGCTCGAACAATTTGAATACCACGAAGAATACAGCGCTTTCGATCAGTCAATCGTAGCCTGCCTTGAAGAAGCATTTCAAGTGCCGCATTGTGCTTTGAAACAAATATCTTTAGCAACTTTTCATTCAGTGGATGCACTTCTTAAACTTCCGTTCAAAATATCATCACAACTCACTAGTTTTTGGTTGTGCTCTGTAATAGAGAGTAATCATCATTTTGAACACGTTATGTCACGTTTGAGTTCATTGAAAATTCTCACTGTTACATTAATGTGTCGTAATATGTCAATCACCCAATTCATCAGTCGATTGTCTCATCTCACCCAGTTGACTGTGCTGGTGTTGAATATAGTGCGTGACACATTTTTTGATATCACCGATGATGATGATGCAGTCAAGCCCATCCAAATGCCATCAGTCAAAGCACTGGATTTTTCATTCTTACATAGAGTTCCACACAATCGGTACAAGATTCTGTCTATGATATTCCCCAATGTTGAAGTAATCGAACTATACGGCTTGTTTCAGATTGTTTCGATTTGTTCAGATTGTGATCTGAACATAAAAACAACTGATCCCAAGTTCAAAAGTGATCAAATCAGAAATGATTGCACTCAGTCGATAATGATGCAGTTAAAGGAATGTTCACAATTACGTAGAGTTTGCTTCAATAGAGGAAGTGCTTGTAAACGTGTTTATTACGTCTGAACACAATCTTGATTGGACAGAAAAAAATTAAAATAAAATTACAACTTTTGACACATTCGAAAATTACATTATTTTAACTTTATGTACCATTATTTTGTTGAATATCTCCATGTACAACTTTGGCTTTCCAACTGTCGGTTTTAATTATTGCGGAAAAATTCCTGTTGTTTTAAAATGAGTTTAAAATTGATTAGTTTTGGAAGTTGAGATGTTTTGATATCACACTTACTCATTGATGTATTCGATTGCTTTGGATCGAAGTTTGCCAGCGGAATGTTTGTCTGCGAGAAGTAGACAGTCGACTACAATTTCAGCTGTCAATTTGCACATGATGTGCTGTTCGCATTGACTTTTCAGTTCAACCAATCCGTACTTATCTGCGGCTATCAACAATTTAGCAGCATAAACATCAAAATCGCGCACTTTTCCTGTATAGATGAATCGAAGCATCTCTGTCATCACTGGCGCTTCGATGTCCTCAATCTCGACTCGATTTTCTTTCCTCTCTTTTGTGTCATGCTCAAACATGGCTGCGAACACTTCTGATTGAGCACAAAGAATTAACTTATGGGCTCGATGTTCCGTGCGTCCAGTGACCAGAATCACGTCGCTAAGCTTTCGAGTTTCGAAAAGTCGGGAAAGATTGTCCACAATTTTGGTTTCTATCGGTTCGAATGATTGATAACGACCTGATGTTGTAACTGAATCTAAGATGATTTTAATCTTATGTTTTGTGATTAGTTTAAAACTTAAATGAGACGTTAAAGTCACATACCTCACAATCTAAGGTCAACTTTCCATTAGGCAGCAATTGGTTAATGTTGTTCAATAGTTTGGTATGATTGATCAGTGGTTTTCCCCATCCAGCACCATTAGTTTTGAATATATTCGTGATTGCTTATAATGGAGAGACACACACAATTTATTTATTAAAATTCATTTTTTATCACACTTGAAAGCGTCTACTTACAGAAATTGTTTTGTTTGTTGTTATCCTTATCGAGGATTGACACTTGAAAGTGTATTTGCAACTCTGGTTTGGAACAACAATTTAAATACAAGAATAGATAGACTTGGGACTTTTCTTCTTCTTTTCTTCCGTTTGGGTACAACGAAAATTTAAATTGTGTTTTGTCGTCATTGGGTTGGCAAAATGTGGATGAACTAATCACTGGATAATCCTTCTTGGAAGAGTACAAATGGAAATTAAAGTTGTCAAGCACCCAGTGATGAGTGAATTGGACAATTCGGTTGCTGGAGTTAGTCCAACTGTCCGGTTGTGGCTTGTTTTCTGGGTTGGACACTGAATTTCCCATGTTGTATTGACTTGATTTAGACACACTTGTATTAGAACAAAAACTTACCGGACTAAACACAATTTGCATGTGTACAAAACGGAAGCCAACACTTACTTACACTTATGTAAGGAAAAAAGTAGTAGAAACATTCTCACGCTATATGCAAACTTTGAGGGCCAATTGCAATTTCCGTCCGCAGTTAATAGCCCTACTAGAAGTTCAACTGCTTGTGTCCAAAGGCGCCACTCGTTGATTCTGGTTCAAGACAAAAATAAACTAAACCTTATGTTCGACAAGATCTCTGCTCCGATTCATGTCATGTCATTAAAATATATAACAACATTCGCATTTTACAGAACATTTAGTAAGGCCCTCCAGGGATAAGTAATCAAACTACAAGTCCAACATTCAACTGAAGCAATTTCAAATGTAAAATCAAAAATTTGAAACAAAAAGTAATTCCATTGAGAGTAAACAACTGTTCACAAGTTCACTGACTACAAGTTCAACTATTCCCTCATCATTAATGCAGCATAACTTCACATATGAATTATTCTTCCGTAACATAATCACTTTACGAATCGTTGATGAAGAAAATGTTTGCATTCTTGATTTGAATTGTTAAGTCTAAACTTCAGTAAGTGCAATTTGTTGGATAAGAATTGTTCATCTCGACCTTATGTTCAATTTAAACATCAAAATCACATCCAGTTCTTCCTATTATAATGACAATGTAGATCAATATCTGCTCTGATGATAGATCTTGAGTATCTTAAAACAACCTTCATTTCATTACATTAAAGTAAGCGATATTTCAAGGATATGTAAAACCTGTTCAGTGAACAGTATTCACCTCTTCCCACCTTCCCAATTTGGCCAATAAGATTTGTTTGTTTCCGAAATCAATTTTGCAAAATTTGAATTCCAATATAGGTATTTTTAAATCCTGAATTTGTCTGTTATTTGAATTGGCACTTTTATTCAAATCTGTACAAAAGTGGGTTTTTTACAAGAAAACGTTCGCGCAGCGACAATTCCCATCGTGACCTGTCACGAGGGGAATTGAGTTTTCTTGTTTGTCTTTTATTATCATTAGACAAAATATCATAAATCACAAAAGCTTATCGTCAAGGTCTACGCACAAATCTGTTTAGTAGTTCTGAATGAACATGAGTTCTCCTTTGCAGAGAGAAATTTAGTGATATTTAGAACTGGTGAACGAGAACTGATTAGATTAAGTCACTTGATCTAATAGATTAAGATTATTTGTTATCGCACATAAATCTAATGATAAGTTTGACTTTTAATCGATTTATCGATCCAAGACATTAGATTCGATGTAGATTGGCCAATTGAGTTGAGCTAACTTTAATGACATTGTTTGCCAAAGTAATACAACATAGAATTAGCCAATTTGGTATAATAAAAATTAACAAACTCAAATTCGTATGAATTTCAAAATTCAAAGTAATAAAAGTCATCATACGAATTGCAAGATATTTCGAATTAGTATTCCCGCTAAAACATAATTTTAATGACTTGTTTGTCAAACGTGTATGTTTCGCTCTACCGGTTTATTGCAAGGGCCAAATGGAATTGGAATGGAATGAGAAATCGATAAAAGCAAGTTTGACTAACAGGCAATAATCATGGACCAATCAGATAGACCTTGAAATCTTGTTTGAAAAACAAGTCATTAAGCCTTAGCCTTGAATAATAATTTGAATTTTGAATAGGGTAGAGCGCGACGCTAGCACACCTAGCGGATTTAGCTAGTCAGTGCCAACCAGAACTTCCAAAAAAATCCGTTTGTATTGGTGGCGCATTGATCGCCAATCATGTTTACATTAGTTTGTCTGTCTGTCTGTCTGTTTGTCATGCTTTCAGCACGTGAAAAGTGCGCAAACTTGATTTGACAGTGTATTTTGGTCGCTTGCGCAGCTTTGCAGTGAAGCTTTCAAAGGGGCTTCAAATTCCCAAATATTAGTACGTTGTCTATGAATTTGTCATTGCCTAAGATGGATTTTTAAAATCGATATCTGATGATTTCTTTGGGCCTTAAATTATCTTTCAATGTTGAAAATTTACTATAAGATATGGTAGTTTATGAATAAGGTAGAATAACGGCAAAGATAGGTCTCTAGAACTGGGAGTAATGACGTTTATACATTTTCCTTACTTTGGCAATACAAAAGTGTCAAACCAAACTGTGTTTCGGCATTTGTCCGCATGGCAGCACTATAGAGTGGCTCTTCCCTATATTAAAATTCACTAGAATTTGCGAATGTAACGGTGAATTTGGCTATATTTTGATAAATTGCCTAATTCAATATTGTGATCTTGTATTATTTGGCTATAAACAAGTCACAAGCTAGTAGTCATTAAAGTCACCCCACTGATTGGCCAATCTATCGAATCTAATGTCTTGGAAAGATCAAAAGTAAAGTCAAATTTTGCTATAAAAGTCAAAGCGAAAAAGCCATAATTTCTAGTAGCAGTATTGCACCTGTTTTGGCCTAAAACTGCAAACAAAAATGTTCAACTTTGTAATCGTAATCTATTTGGCTTTATTCAAAAATGCCAAATTATCTTTCCAAAAGCTCTGCGTCCATCTCAAAGAGTTTTATTTTGATCTCGACCCGATCAAAGATTGTAACTCTCTTGTGGAGATTCTTGGTTTAAAGAACAAGCGACCGTTAAAGCGATTGTTTTTTGCACCTTGGATTAAAGTGAATTTTCACTTTTTGGTTCCCGCTTTCGTGATACTCTACTTCCATTTGGACAATGTGTATGTGATCTTTATTCGCAACGGTGGCAAGTACAATGCCACTGGAATGCCTGAACTGATCATCCACCGAATGACGCCTGACATTTTCTGGGACTTGAGCGATATTTTGATTAGTGCCGGTGTTCTGCAGGAGATATTGATTTTCTTTTACTTGACCCAAAGACCTAACGTAAATCCAGACTATTTCATGTTTGCAGTTTGGAATAAAGAGACAAAGAAAAGGACAATCTACTGCAATGGAAAGTGTAAGTTGTGAGAGCTATAGCTGTTAACATATATGTTCTGCATAAGAAATAACAATTTGTATTTTGTTTAAAGTCTGGAAACAGCAGAAATCTGACAGAATCTTGAAGAAACGTGCAACCTTGAGGATGATCTACTCGATAGTGAGTGTGGCAGTGTTTCTGCAGTTGAATCTCTACTATCTTGGGTATCATCACATCCATGGAGACAACTTTACTTATCGTAATATTTGGATCTACTTTTACCTCAATGTATGGAGTTTCTACACCACTTATGGTAATCTTTAAATTTCTCTCGTATATTACTAACAAAATGTTATGACCATTCAGGTGTAATGTCAATGGCATTCTACTTCCATCTGATGACGAGTTACATTCACTTTAAACAACGCTGTAAGCTCCGTAAGATTGCTGCTCTAATGGAGGAAATGAGTTTAGTGGCACTGGGGAAACATCCCAACAAGAATGTTCCTCAACTGCGTTGGAAAATTTGGACTAAATTTTGTATTTGTAATCGAAAAATCCTCATTTTATTCAAGGAAATTGGTGAACATAGTCGCTTTTGGAGCTTCATCCTGACTGATTATGTTTTCGGTTACATTATCATGATTTGCTTCTTGGCGTATGCGGTCTTCTTTGGTGAGGCTGATTCTCTGCTTAAAAAGTCTTTGTACATCTTCTTCTCGACCCAAATGTTTCTCACTATTATGTTGATTACGAGTGAGTGCTCGATTACTGTTCGTAAGAATATTGAAATTTACAAAAGTAATCGACGTTTTGCGTATCAATTCTCACGGACTCTGCAACCGACCTCAACTCAATTGCTGCGAGTGAGCTATTGTTGTTAACTATTTTTGTTTGGTTCAAATGTTTGTTTCTTTTGTAGCTCAGCAAAATTGTTTCCAATTACAAAGGCACTCGCACTGGTTTCAGATACATCAACGGAGGAATCATCGATTCACGAATGTTTGAAATTGTAATAATACATGCGTGTTTGTTTGGTTATTTGGTTTTACACTAATTATTATTCGTCTGTTTCAGTTGTTTCTTTCGATTACAATTTTGTTTATGAAGATTTTCAAAAAGAAAATTATGGGCAAAGATTATGTTGGATAATCAAGCGAAGCATAGCCATTTTCGCCGTTTTTCACCTTAAAATTAGCTAGGTCAAACATGCTTCTTCACACCTTCACTCTTCCACCACCAGTTCTAGTTCATCTAGTTTATTTCAAATGACCCACACATAGAATAGCTGTTAACAAATTCCAATCTACAACCTCAATCTTGTACTTGTCAATTTGTTTCAAACATTTTCACATTTCATCAGTGGCTCAATCGTAACTCAAACTCAGACTCGAACGCGTGTCGACTGTCGACTTTTGTTGTTGTTCGATGACTCATGTTCAACAGATGAACCTGCTTTGTCAGTGCATGACTCAGTGTCACTTGGTACACTGTTTCGACTTGTGTGCTTTTGTGTGTTTGTGTGGTTAGTTGAACTTGTGAGTGGCTACACAAACAGACAAATACACAGATAGACATCCAAATTGATATTAGATGAACAAAAGGCTCACATATCCTATCTTATGTATTTTTTAGTGCTGATTTCGAATCTTTACTCAAAATTACAAAATTGGCTCATTTTTCAAGGTTTTTATGCGTTTTAAACATATTTTTAGCTATATCTATTCCAAAACCTACGAAACATAAAGTTTTTATTCTAAAATCAAATTCTCTGAGTTTTTCTGAAAATTTTAAGCTCAATAACGCCCAAATCGGTTTATATTTAGTATTTTAATTCGATTTTTAAAGATTACATCTCAAATGTAAATTGATTAAAAACAAAACCTCTTCACTATTGACTATGTTAAAATTTGAACCTCTTTACTTGTGAAAGTAATCTTTAAAAATCGAATTAAAATACTAAATATAAACCGATTTGGGCGTTATTGAGCTTAAAATTTTCAGAAAAACTCAGAGAATTTGATTTTAGAATAAAAACTTTATGTTTCGTAGGTTTTGGAATAGATATGGCTAAAAATATGTTTAAAACGCAAAAAAACCTTGAAAAATGAGCCAATTTTGGAATTTCGAGTAAAGATTCGAAATCAGCACTAAAAAATACATAAGATAGGATATGTGAGCCTTTTGTTCATCTAATATCAATTTAGATGTCCATCTGTGATATAAATACACGCTCGAGTGATCACTCGTCTGTCTGTCATTTTACATTCACTCGCGGTCTGCTGGTCGACTGTTGTTCATCATCTTTTGTTCTTACCTTCCTCATCTTTTACTTTGATCTCATCCCCATCCCACTGTGACCTCCTCATCTTGTGAATATATAACTCGTTCGAATGTTCCGTCATCAGCTAGAATCCTATCCTTGACTTTAGGATACTACTCCTACAGATACTTTGTTTTGTCACGTGAGTCTCAATTTGCCTTATGATGATGCTTTGTCTTGGTAGTCTTAGTATATAACTTAGTGTATAACTTTGTGTTTACTATTCTACTTGTTTTTGTGTAGTTGACCGTTAGGCTGACCTAGTTGTCCAGTTTGAAACTTGTTGACCTGTGATGATCCGAGTGTCCTTTGTTGTGTTTGTGTACATTTAGTTCAGTTTCTGTTATTTATACTTATCGTATTTAACGTTCTCTTTTTGTCTCATTCCTCAACCAGAACACCACACCTACCATCATGTGACTTCATCAAAAATTTTCGTTTTCTACGCAATCTCGACCATTTGAACTTTGATCTCCGTTTGTTGTGTGTGAACTCTCTGATCTTACTTGTTGGCACGTTTATGTGCTTTTGTTTTTATCGCCACCTTTTTGTGCATCAACTAACCTGCACCCTTCGAAAATGGGTCACCTCAATCAGAAGTCGCTCGAGGACGTTGACCTCGCCCAACGACTCGAAATGCTCGAATCTTACTTACTCGACCCAAAGTCTGATGTCAACGTAGACGGACTGTTTGACTGTGTTCAAGCCCTGGTTATGGACTGTAACTATCCAGCCCTGTGTCGCACTAACAAACACATTAACGCTTTCATGCAACGATGTAAGTCTAGTTTTCTTTTTTATATTTCTACTTTGGATCTAACGTTTCTGTTTCTTCATGTAGATGAGAAGGCCTACCAAACGATTGTGAACTGTCGCGTAAAGCTTGACGACTTTAGTATGATCAAGACCATCGGACGTGGCGCCTTTGGTGAGGTGAGGCTTGTGCGTAATAAATGCACGAAAATGGTGTACGCGATGAAACGGATGAGCAAGTGTGAAATGGTATGTACTCGGTGCTGGTGGATTGTTTTTTAATTTGAATCTCTTTTTGTTATTTTAGATTAAACGCTCGGACTCTGCGCTTTTCTGGGAAGAAAGGTCAATCATGGCCCACTCCAAATCCGATTGGATCATTCAAATGCATTATGCCTTTCAGGATGTGCATCATCTCTTCATGGTGATGGACTACATGCCTGGTGGTGATCTGAGCAATCTCATGTACAAATACGAAATGCCTGAGAAGTGGGCCAAGTTCTACTGTGCCGAAATTATCCTCGCTATCAACGCTATCCACTCGATGGGATTTGTCCATCGAGACATCAAACCTGAAAACCTTCTACTCGATCATAGAGGACATCTGAAACTGGCGGATTTCGGCACATGCTTGCGCATGGACGAGCAAGGTTTGGTTCATTCGGACACTGCTGTTGGAACGCCCGATTATATATCGCCTGAAGTGTTGATGTCACAAGGATCCAAGACATTGTACGGACGTGAATGGTAAGTTTGGATTCTATTGTAATATTTTCTATATATCCTATATATTCAAAGTATACTGTTCAATGAACAGTGTTCATGATACGCCTCACTCTATGAACGCTTTACATCATATGCATTCTATTAACTTTATGGATACAATGTATTCAATGGATCCTATGCATTTTATGAATCCTATACATTCTATTCATTGAACGGATTTTATAGTGCTTGAACTCGAACCTCTAACAAGTACTGACTAATATTTTCCCTTTTCTTTCTTCTTAGTGATTATTGGTCTGTCGGCGTCATCCTATACGAAATGTTCTACGGCGACACTCCATTCTACGCCGAATCCCTCGTTAGCATGTACGGCAAAATCATGAACCACACGAAATCACTTCTTTTCCCAGACAACGTTGAAATCAGTACCGATGCTCGAAATCTGATCTGTGGCTTCCTCACGGATCGACTCAAACGACTTGGTCGTGCTGGAATTGACGATATCAAGGTGCATCACTTTTTCAAGAATGTTCAATGGACTTTTGACAGCATTCGTGACTGTGCTGCACCGGTTGTGCCCCAACTTGCCGGCGATGATGACACTTCCAATTTTGAGGATGTCGAAAAGGACAAATCGAAGGTGGAAAAGTTTGTCGAGCCAACGACTTTCGCGTGTAATCACATTCCATTTGTGGGATTCACCTATTCTGGGGATCATCAAATACTGTCCACTGGTGGAAACGCAATGCTTCGACGAAACTCCACCAAGCGTAGTTCTGTGGTTACAAATGAGTGAATGGAACGGTTTGATATTGAATACTAATCTTTTATTTCTTCTCTTCTTTAGCCGAAAGTGTCACTGCCCTCAAACAAGACCTACAGAAACTTCAACGCAAATTGGATCAAGAGGTCGAAGCCCGAACCAGTGCAGAACAGACTTCCGCTTACCTTAAAACTAAATTTGAGACCGAACGCAACCGAAAGCTTGAGGAAAATAAGAAACACTTCGAGGACAAGCATTCGACCCGTTCACAGCTGGAGTGCATGTCCGAACAGCTAAAGGCCGAAACCTACGCCAAGTGTATTGCAGAAGAGCGAGTAGCCACCCTCGAGACGGAGAAGGCCCAACTCGAACTCGATTTGAATCAGTACTCGCAACAGATTGAGTCCGCAAACAACGAGATTGAGCAAATGAATGCACTTCGTGCCCGAGAGTCGGAGCTAGGCCTCCAGGTGGATGCGCTCACTCAGAAGAATGGCAAACTGGCCGAGTCTCTGGTGCTCGTCCAACGTGAACTCGACTGCTTCAAGGAGACCGACTACAAGAAGGAGATTGAGCTACTGCAAAGTCAACTGTCCCAAGAGAAGTTGCTCAAGGAACAGGCTGTGAACAAGCTGGCGGAGATTATGAATCGTCGTGATTTTGGCCAATCTGGCAAGTCTTCCAAGAACAACAAAATCTCGGCCGAACTTCGCAAGAAAAACAAGGAGAAACAAAAGTTGCAGATGGATCTTCAAAACGAACGCGAAATGTCGAACCAGAAGATTGAGCGAGCACAGACGGTAATCAGTGAACTGCAAGTGGCACTGCAGGAGGAAACTGAAGCGCGGGCTCAACTCGTCAAGGAATGTGACTCAAAGGATGAAGAACTGGAGCGATTGCGTCACAAGTTGCTTGCTCGAGCCTCGGAAGAGAATCTCATTGGTGGTGCACCAAGCGTAGATCACTCCTTCTCGTCATCGTTCATTTTCCAAATGGATCTACCGTACTCTCAACAACAGCAGAGACTCGAGGGCTGGTTGTCTATACCGAAGAAGACAAACATTCGTCGTCATGGTTGGCACAAGCAGTACGTTGAAGTGTTGAGTGAGAAGATAATTTTCTACAGTGAGGAAGACAAGACAAATTCTACGCTGATTCTGGATTTAAGGTGAGCATACTATTGATGTCGCTACTGTTTGCCATAGCTCACATTCTTTTCTACTCAAAACAGTAAACTGTTCCATGTTCGATCAGTTTCACAAAGTGATGTGATGAGTGCGAATTCCAGCGAAATACCACGAATCTTCCAGGTAAACTGTTCCGTGTTTCGGATTCTGTTGTTAATGTTCCGTTTTGTCTCATGATTTAGCTTCTCTACGCTGGTGAAGGTGATTGTCGAAAGCAAACTTTGGACCAATCGTTCCAAGCTGATGTTTCGTTGAGGAAAGATAACGTAAGTGATTGTGTTTGTTGTATGTTTGACTTGACTAATTCTTTTGTTTATATTTTCCAGTCGTTGACGATCGAACACAAAGGCCACGAATTTATGCCTTTCACCTATCACATGCCAACCTCGTGTGATTTATGCACCAAACCACTGTGGAATGTGTTCAAGCCTCCACCAGCGCTCTGTTGCAAACGTACGTGTCACCTAACCCATTGTCTCAATCTAATCTATCATTTCCTCAACCAAACAGATTGTCGTGTGAAAATGCACAAGGAGCATCTCGACTGTGCATCATTATCATCCTCATCATCAAATGTGAAAAGTGAGCACAAAGCGATTGGACCATGCAAAGTGTTCTACGATTCGAACGCAGCCAAGGAGTTGCTTCTGCTTGCGCCAAGTGTCGAGTTGCAGCAACAGTGGGTCGCGTGTCTGCGCAAGAAGATTGAACTCGGAGGATATGCTGCCACGAATGCAAATGCGAATGGACGACGACATTCGAATCTGAGCATCAGCAGTACTGGAAGCATGAAGGCTGGTGGCTCCCCCATGGATTCGATTTCCTGTTCCACCAGTTTCAAGTCTACTTTTACTTCTGCGAGTCACATGAACCGGAATTTTGGCTCAGCGAACGACTTGAGCAGTGAACACTGTCAATTGGTCATATCTTCGAGTCAACCACCTCAGAATCGTTCTCAACAGAATGTCTACTCGGGTCTATCCACATCAACAAATGCTTCAACAACCAGCGATAGTATCCCAACCCAAGCCGACAACACAACTCCACCATGATCTCATCAGTAACCTCTGACCTTCCTCCCTAAATCGTGTAATACACTTTTCCTCAACTAATCAAACTTCAATCTACTCAACTAATCCACATTTTTGTATTATCATTCTCATACATATCACATTTCGTATTTTACCTATCATTTGTTTTATCTTATTTATGTTATCTAATTTTAGTATCCACATATACACACCATCACTTGATTGTGTTCTTTTTACCCCGAATTATTATTTTAATTACTCCTTTGACTTCTTACTACCAATCCTATTTGTGCATCTTCCTTACCATATTTACTTGGTTTTATTAAATCACTTGTTTTTAAATTGATTATTAATTATTATTAACTTTGATAATTTGAAATAATTAAATACGACAAATTTACCTACCATGAGACCCAAACACAAATGTCGTAATTATTTTGCACATGTATTTTATTTTTTAAATGGTTATCTTATCAAACAGGTCAAAAGTTCACACTCGAGTGACAAACAAAGTGCATGTTGACATGCGCATGATTTGATTTATGAAGTTGCTCATATGAAAGATAATAAAAGTCGAAAGGTTGCATGAAATGAACTTGAAGTTGACAAAGACACTCTGGCAGACAAAGACAAGCGAGCCAAGTACCAACGCTACAACGAGTACATCATCGACTGATGTTAGAGTGATGCTCTCTGCTGAAGTCAAGAAGATTGACTACTTTGGCTCACGTGGAAGTAATCACTGTGTTAACTCTAAATTTTCAAAAGCAGTTTAAATTCAGTGATCTTCGAATAGGGACAATAATTGACAAGGTAATAACTTATTTTTGATATTAGTTTTTATTTTATTTTATTTTGTAAATCCTTTGTAACTTTTGTAATCATGTAACTTATTGTAAGCGATTTCTCATGTCATTATTAAATGGTTTCTATATTTAACGACATTAAACGGTCTTTCAAAATGTGCTATCATAAAAAGTTTAGAAGACATGAGAAAATGTACCTGAATACTGCTCAATTTAACACATTTTTTCAGCGGCTCAATCATGTGAAGCAAACAATTTTGATGTTGCTCTTGAGGGGTACCTTCAATTTGAAATGGCTGCTCACACACAAAACAATTTGCGAGATCTTGAAAACTGATTAAAATTGAACGTACATTGGCAAATGTGGTTGAGACATTGAGATTATTTAGAACAGGTTTTGGGGATAAATATCTAAGTCGCAACTTAGTCACCAATGGAAGTTTTACAATTTTCTCAGTTTCATCATTTTGCTGTGTTGTTCCATCTCTTAAGCTTAGGTAGAGTTTGCTCAATTGAAACAGTGGTACCAAACATTTGAGCTTCTGAGCTAGCAATGATCGATCGTTGAGACAAACAATTTCAATGGATTTGAGTGAGCAAAAATGCGAACAAAAACGCGACAGCTGAGTATTGTCCTCCACCACAAAATCAGGAACTGGATAAAAACTGATGAATTTGCGAGAAATTTCAGAGCTCAGGTTCATGAATGGTCGAAAATTGTTTTGATTCCACTCGATTACATCAATTTCAATTTCAACAGACTTCAATTGTCCTGAAGAAATTATTGAGTCTGAGTTCTGCTGAAACAATTCCAGAATTTGCCTTGACCCAAACATTGTCTTGCAAACAAAATGGCTTAGTTGAGGCAAGATCGACAACTGGTCGACATAGTTGGATTGGTTTTCAGGGAAATTGTCCGTTAAAGAGAGTTTTTTCAAAGAGCATAGCGAATTGATTGACTTGATCAAACTGAGATAATTCTCGTCAATGTCATTGTAAATTTCCAACGAAACCAATTTGGATGCCCATTCGTGTTGCAGCAAGTTGACTGTCCAACCAATTTCCAATGAACCAAAATTCGAAATATATAGTTCAACAACATTGGGAAATCGATCAACTATCTGTCGATAAAGTTGATGAGGTATCTCACTAAATAAAATTGAATTCCTTTCTCGATAATCATCTGTGGCGATTTCAAGTTGCTTTCGTTGAGTGTCTACACTCAGTTGAAGCTGTCTCAAACGTCGACTAACTTGACCCAACTGATGCTGATCGAACAGGCTTAAACGATCAAAGATTTTGAGCAGACACACATCGGGTAATGTGGATAGTTGATGCATTGTTGGATGTTGAAGAAGGAAAAAAGTTAAATGATTGTACTCTAGAAACGAAAACATAGCATTAAATAGGAAAGGGAAATTGATATGACTAATTTCCCTACTAGTACTAGAGACACGATCACAAATGTCGTGTTTGCTTAATTTGCTGCACATATTTTGGCACAGGTGTTTTACTCAAAATCTTTTATTATTTCTCTTGAAAATTGTGAAATTTTATTTGTCGAATTCCAACACTTAAAAATATTAACATCGTGCTATATTGCCTGATTCATCTAATCGACAATTTGTTGAGGACGACATGTTCAATTATGAATTGTAGGCAAAGTTTTCAAATTGCAAAAGATAACATTTTCCGTTGGACATGACACGCTTTGTAGTTAGAATTAAGAAAATATTTAGTCACTAAATTTTAGTGGAACTGTTCCATTAACCGCAACTATTACAAAAATCACACAAAAATTTAAAAAAAAACATTAATTTTATTGTCAATAAAAATTTAATTCTTTTTGCAAACATTTCTCGATTATTCCTATTCTAATCAAACATTATCGAACGATACGGAGATTGGCCAAATTTTTCCAACCGAATTAAAAATTGTTCAAAATTGCTTCTCTCGATTGGATGATACACGAGTTGATTGTTGCGATAGACTTTTAGTTTCATTCTACCAAAAGTGTCCCACAGTGTGGAAGGGCATAAGCACTGTGAACCACCCTCAAATAGTCTAGACTGTAGATAAATTCTGGCATCAGAATTACAATCGTAACATTGGTACATTTGAATTGACTTCTCGAATCGAAGTTCAGCGAGGCATGGAAAGGCGAGTTGCAGGATATCTTGGTAAAAGTCTACTTCTGGTGTTGTTGGTGTACTAACATTGCTTGCGAGATGAAGCTTTCGAACCGATTGAATTCCATTGCCTAATAGATCTGTATTGGCTTGATATATTCTCGCATATTCTTTGTTTTCTTGCCTAATTGTAGTGGTAAGACGTAAAGATGTGAGCTTTTTCAGCTGAGACAATGGACCGACAATGTCGTGCATGTACAAATCATCATGCAAGCACATGTCCAAATGGGTCAAGGAACCAAAGTGGTCAACAATGAATTTTAACACTGGAAGAGTGACTGAATGATGAGGTGATGAGAGGTTTGTTTGTAAAGCCAAATGTGTCACCTGATTGGATAATGCTTTGGCCAAAACATCATTTTGCAGTAAAGCTTTTCGAGACTTCGTCAATTCCTGTTCAGTGGTTTTGACGTTTGACAAAAATAAATGCTTAATGTTTGCTCCAAATTTGATGATCAAATTAGTTAGTGTCACTATTTTGGCATTTGGAAAACGCCTGATATCGATGCAAAGTGTTTCCAGTTGAGACACATTGGCATATTCAAAATCATGAGTCCAAAGTAAACCAAGATGTTTCAACGAAGTCAATCGATTGATTCGCAACCAAAAATTGCCAATTCCAGCCTTCAAATCACAATCTGCAATGCTCAATTTTTCAAGTCCAGTCCAGTGATCGAGTATGTATGCAACATCTATTTCAGTAAAACAGGGTCGCCACATTGACAACTCTGCGATGTTCGGTAATTTGTTCACAATCCAACGACTCTTGGAAGCACTAAAGGATCTTTGATGTTGAATCAACAACGAATTGTTGTGCTTGATGGGCGAGTAGTGTAGTGGCTCGAAAAACATCAACTGGAAAAAGTCGTCATGTTCGAAGGCAAATTCTTCTTGGTAAAGAGTGAGAGCCTTGATTCGTGCCAGAACGTACTCCTGAACAGATTTCCATCGATGTGACACTAGATCGAGTGGTGCAAGCTCTTGGAGGGACAGTCGGTTGAGTATCTTTACCAGAATCTTGTCAGGCACACGGTTGATGTTGGTACTCATGGCTAAAGAATTCTTAATGCGGATGAACAAAATTATAAAATTTAGGAAATTATTTATCTTCTCAGGCTCAAAAATCAAAAATAAAGTGAGGTTACTTATTTATAACAGGACAGGAACAGGAAAAGAAATTATACATGGCTGATGAACCTACTTAAAACTCAGACACAAATGTCGTAACTATTTATTAAATTAAATTTGCATTACAAATTTTTTACAGGTGTTTATTTAAAATAGTTTTTTTTATCAGACAGGTCAAAAGTCAAGCCACTCGCACGTTTAATGCTTTTTAGTTTTAGAAAGCTTGCAAAAGCGTGTATGCTTGTTGTGAGTGGCCCAGAGTGGGCCATTGCTCCACCAATAGATCTTTCTGCTTATATAAAGACTGCTCGTTGTAACATAATAATGTATATTGCAAAATCAATTGGCTCGTGTGTTTGTCTCCACAACTGAAATTATCTTTTCATCTAAAACTTTCCCGAACAAACCAAAATGTCTATCGAAATGAACCAAGACTCGAATGAATTCATCAAGATCAAGGTTGTGGGCCAGGATACGAATGAGCTGCACTTTCGTGTCAAGAAGAAGACTGCTTTTCACAAGCTGAGAAAGTCTTACAGTGATCGCACTGGAGTGCCTCTGCTTTCGCTTCGGTTCCTTTTCGAGGGTCGCCGAATTGCCGATGATGACACTCCCGCATCGTTGGAAATGGAAGAGAACGATATCGTTCATGCCTTCCAGGAACAGATCGGCGGCGCCTTGTACTAGTTTACAATGTAAACTTTACATTGCACCATCTGCATAGTAATACTAACTTTCAATTTGAGTTGGTTTATGTAATTTCACTATTAGATTTTTTTTATTAAAAAATGATTATACAACTTGACAAATATGATTTTATTTTTGCCATAAATCAGTTGAATATACTGAAGTGTTGGTGTTGGAAATGAGTGATTTGATAACCCAAAGTAACAGAATTTGAGTGACAATTTTTGTAGAAACTTTTTAGAGAATTCGGGTTGATTTGTTTTTGGATTGTCATAAAAGTAAGTTTGGTAATTACATTAATGTTGGGGAAATGCTTCAAAACTATGCCACATTGAAAGTATTTCAAGTGCAGAACATTCAATTTGGAATTATAGGTGTTATGATGATTTTGATATACAAAATTTGTCGGAAATGAATAATAGCTCCTGTTAGTTTCGTTGTTTGCAGTTTGGTTGCAATCTAACAAAGAAATTGCAAACGACTACAAAATTGACCTAAACGAAGTTGATCATATAAACATTGAGTGCATCCGTTAAGTCTCTAGCCTTTGAGCCAAGGGTAGCATAAAATGAGGTATTGGCGCTATTTGTCACATATATCTCATTTGTGAGTGGTACTTTGAAAAGCACTTTTGTACACTGTATAATCAACTTTGCCAATTTATAGACCGAGCAAACGTGGTTCCTGTTTGTCATTTTCTTTCTTTCTTGTCTGTGTGTTTGTGCTGCACACCGCATCACCTTCCCATCCCCAACCATGTCTCTGTCCACTCTACCCGATCTATGTCTATTGAAAATCTTTGACAGAATCCCACTATACGACCTTCTGGCCACTGTCAATCGAGTTTGTCACAGATGGGAAACTATGCGTGCAATTGCGTGTAATCAAAGACGCTCACTAATTTTGATTGAAAGCAAAGATTATTACCAAAGTTTAACTAGAAGTCAAACTCATCATCCTTTGGCTGAAGAAGTTATAAACGAGGATGGCACTCAATACGACAGATCCAAATATCATTTGGAGTATCATACTTTGGCTTTATCGATTGATCACGAATCATTTGAAAATTTGATTCCCCTTTTCGCAAACCTAACATCTTTGCAAATTGTCCAAGATATCTGGTCGACAGACACAATAGAACTGATTGTGCTCCTACTCGCAGAATGGTCAACCAAGCTGGTTCATTTCAATCTAATGCTTCAAAGTATGACTTTTTCTATAGAAGGCAAATCCACTCTGAAGCTGCTTGATTCTCTGTTTGAACAAATCAACCAACTGTCTGTAGTGAAGCGACTCAAGATTAAAACTGCTTTTCCATTCGTCTTACCTCGAAATCTCAAACTCACAACCAAATTGACAGTTTTGCGACAAGTCAAACACTTTGAATATACCGATTTGAGTACGGCTTTTGATGATTTCTACATCAACAACATTGAAGATGCGCTGAAATGGAAAAATTGTTCACTGGAACGTATTTCCATTGGAGATGTAAGTTCCAAATAGTTCGATAGTTTTTCACCCAAATTGCAATCACTTATCACTGATTGTGCGTTAGATAAACCTGAATACTCGAAATTTAGTTTGATCATGTCGCGTTTCAAATCATTAGAAAATCTAACAATTCGTTCACTCAACATTTCTTTTGGCCAATTTATCAATTCAATGTCCCATTTGTCCCACCTGACTTTCCTAAACATTCAAAGCCTTGGGGATGTCTTCTTTGAGCCCACGCTTGTCGTACCGCTCGAAATGCCTTCAATCAAAGCAATTAACATTGGACTTGCCATTGTCAACTCTCATAATCAACTTGAAAATCTCCGTCTTCCAGTGGCTTTCCCCAATTTACAAGTGATTCGATTCAATCACGATTATCAAAAATGTTCTGATTTTGGTTATGGCTTGACTTCGATTTGTTCTTCTAAATTTGCTCAAACGCTTATTGTTGAGTGCACTCTACGAATGTTGAGACCTTTAAAGCAATGCGCCAAGTTGCGCAAAATACATTTTGGAAGAGAAGAATTCTCTCTTGACCAGTTGTGAGGACATTTTAATTATTAACGCAATTTCCAATGCAAATAAATTATTGCTTATCTTCCATTATATTTAATTCAATAAACTTTTATATTTTACTCTATAAATGATACTATTCGAGCCTTTTCAGCAAACATACATCATAGATAGACAAATTTGATACAGGGTTTTCCGAGCAAAGGTGTCACTTGCTACATGTCCCAAAGTAGGCAAAGTGACACATTTGCTCGGAAAACCCTGTAATCTATGGTAAAAGAAACTCATTTTGGTGACAATTTTTGAAGAAACTTTTTTTATTGAGTTCCAATTGATTCATTTTTGGAATCTCATATAAATTAAGTTTGGTAATGATGTGCAAATGTTTTAGTACAAAATGATTTTTATGATTAATTGAAAAGGCGTTAGTTGCATTATGCACGTCATTTCTGTATGGTACAAAGCGAAGGCACTTTTCAATGTATTATTTATAAAAGTGGTTCATGTTTTGTTGTTTTTACTTTTGTTTTGTACACCGCATCATATTTCCACCTTTAAACCATGTCTCTGTCCACTTTACCTGATCTGTGTCTATTGACCATCCTCGACCGAATCCCACTGTACGACCTTCTGGCCACTGTCAATCGAGTTTGTCACAGATGGAAAACTATTCGTCCAACTGCGTGCAATCGAAGACGATCACTGATTTTGGTTGAGGAGAAACAAGATTTAAATTATTTAGTAACTAAAAATTTTAAATCTCTTTTTATTATTGATCCTGTCATACTGAAGGAAATTACCAACGATGATGGAACTCAAACTTTTTGCCAACAAAAAACTGCTCAATTAGAAGCCAACTCTTTGATTTTACCCAAATTGACTACGCATTCAAGTGTCCAATTGGTGGCACTCTTTCCCCGCATAACTTCCCTACAATTCTGTCAAACTTCCAACTCGTGGCCTGATCTAATTGATCAAATCAACAAGCTACTTGCGAATTGGTCGCCCAAATTGATCAATCTAACTTTAGTCCTTTACAATGGTTACAAATCCACTGGTTACAGCACCACAGTGATCTATTCACTGCTCGACCAACTGAATCACTTGCCGGTACTGAAGAAACTCAAACTTAAATTTGATTTTCCTCTAATTGAAGAAGTCGAGGAAAATTTTATTGGTAAAAATTTAATCAAATTGAAATTTTTCCGCCAAATTGAACAATTTCACTTTCGATATGTGAACAAATACTTTGATCAATTTGTATTTGACCAAATTGAAGATTCATTGAAAGAAAAGATGCAAAATTGTTCTTTGAAACGAATAACCTTGGAACCTCAAATTCTTTTGGATCGACTTTTGCACTTTTCTCCTGCATTGTCATCAATTTTGAATAGTACTTTTGTATTAGTTTGTGAACCGCAATTCGATTTGGATCACATCAACCGGGGATTGGCACGTTTCACACACCTTCAAATATTATCAATTCATTTCTTCACTGATCTCAATCTTTCTTCCTCTCAATTCTTCAATATACTATCTACTTCAAATCTATTTGAATTGACATTGCTACAATTGTTTACATGTTATCCGTCTTTTTTTGACTCGACTCATGATCATGTTTCACTCAATCAAATTGCATCTGTTAAGGCACTTGATTTCATATTTGGAAATTTATTTAATTATGCTTTTGATGTAACACATGATCACTTTGAGAGGCTCTCCCTGCCTACTATCTTTCCAAATGTTCAAGTGTTTCAACTGTCGCACTACTTTCTTCAATGCGTGGATTGTGGGTTTGATGCTAGGCTTGATGTAGTACCAGCATTTTGTAGAATGTTGCCGACAGACTGGGTGGAACAATGCTCTAGACGCATGGTGGCGCCACTGAAGCAATGTGAAAAACTACGTAAAGTGTATATTAATGCACGGGTTGGTGGGAAAGTTCCGTGGCATGATCATGTCTTTACGCGAGAGCAATTGTGATTTCACCCTAGATTACTCATATGAATTTTGATCTTTTTAAACAGTTCATTTGATGATTTCATACAATCATAATGTTAAAACCCATTTAATCGATCAAAATTATAAAATTATTTGTACTTTATTTTACCTTTATTTTGTACACCGCATCACTTTCCAACCAAAACCATGTCTCTGTCAACTCTACCCGATTTGTGTCTATTGAAAATCTTTGATCGAATCCCCCTGTACGACCTTCTAATCACTGTGAATCTAGTTTGTCGCAGATGGGCCACTCTGCAGCCATCAGGATGCATTTGACGACAAAGTCTAGTTCTTGTGAAAAACAAACAGCAATCATCAAAATTTGATGTCAATTTAATGCGGCATCTAATCAACGATGATGATGACTGCATTCTCACTTTTCCAACATGGCATCGATTGAACACTTTGTACGAGTACGATTTGAATAAGCAGGAATTGAACAGGAATTACAAATTGGTTCAAAACTTACCCAAAATTTCTTTATTAGAAATTGATCAACAAATTAGCCACTCAGTTTCAGTATGGCAAATCAACGATCTACTAAACGGAACATGGTCAGCCAGATTGGAGCATTTGAATTTGTCTTTATGGCAAAGTGAAATACAGAATCAGCAGATCCATTTTAATCTGAGAATAATCGATTCACTGTTTGAGCATATCTCTCGATTGAAATCGTTGAAGAAACTCAAAATTCACTTTGCTGGTCTTGAAACTCGTAACATTGAACTATCGACAAAGTTACGTCAAATTTTCTCACAACTCGAACAATTTGAATATCGAGAAGAGAAAATTGATTTCGTTCTGTACATTATGAAAGAGCTTGAAGAAGCGCTGCAGCAGCCAAATTGTAGACTAAAGAAAATATTTTTAAATACAAAATTAGATTTAGATGGTAATCTTGATCTAATCGAAACTTATCCAAATCTCTGCGCTAGATTAAGCAGTTGTAAACTAGCTTATAGGAGTCCTGAAAATTTAAATCAAAGTTTTAAATTCGCCATTTCAAGTTTGACTTCTCTGGAATTATTGAAGATTCCAATTTTTGCTAATTTTACCATTTCCTACGTTCAACTGATCAACCTATTGCCTCGTCACATGACTCAACTGACCCTTCTCCGTTTGACCTCAATTGGTGACACTTTTCGAGTCATTCCATATCCGAAACCTCACACAATTCCATCAATCAAAGTACTTGAACTTGAATTTTCTAAATCTTTTGATCCCACACACAATCTAATTGAGAATCTTCAAATGCCGAGCACATTTCCAAATGTCCAGGTGATTCGTCTATTTCACTACGCTAAACGTTGTGAGGAGTGTGACTATGATTTCACTGGCCTTCACTTTCAATCAGAATTTTTCAATAGACGAATCATCGAAGATTGTTTAGGAAGAATGCTTGAACCACTAAAGGAGTGCGCCAAATTACGCAAAATATATTCTATTACACAATTGGTTGGTTATGTGAGACCGTTGGAAATCATTTTGGAACCGTAAAGGCTTTACTAAAGCGATTCTTAATTGGCGTTATTGAAACGTTTTTTGCACAATATCACGAATTTTAAAACAAAAACTACAATTGAAGCTCACATTTCAAATATTACTCAAATATTGCTTTTTATCATAGAATCTATTGTTTTCAAAATATTTTTTTTGAATAATAAATTACTCAATTTGACTCTACTTTTATGCGCTTACATCTACCAGGTGCTCAAAAAGAGCGGAACGTGCTTTTGTATAAAAATTCTTGTAACAAACAAACAAATATAATTTTCTATAGCAGTGCACTTTAAATTTATTACTTATAAGATATTGCATTTTTGTTTTGTATATCACATTGCCATCACTTCACCATGTCTCTGTCTATTGTAGATTCTACAATGTAGAATATATCAAAGTGTTCAAGAGTGCTACATTATGATTGATAAATTGACAAAATGACATCAATCAAGGCTTTTCAAATTGGAACTGAAGATGAATAAGAGGAAACTCACGCACAATTTGAGAACCTCTAACTTTTGCTTGCAAAAGCATTTCCAAGTGATTCGATTTTTGAACGAGAACGAGGATTGTTTCGATTGTGGCTTTTTCGGTTCCCAAAAATCTCTCAACCGTCAAAAATTGACAAAACTCTACAAATGTTGGCGCCTTTGAAGCAGTGCGGTAGGTTGCGCAAAATATATTTCGGTAAACAAATTTTCACTCCTAATCTGTTGTGAAATACGATTACACTGTAAACTCAGATTTCTGATTTAATACTAAATCAAATAGCAAGTAAATCCAAATCTTTTAACAAATACATTGAGATCTAGTAGAATTGTGGTGATCATAGTCAATTGTAATTGGCGCTATTTGCCTCGTACACGTCGTTTGTGTAAGGTACTTTGAAAAAACACTTTCTGTACAAAAATTTTTAGGAAGTTTCCTATAAAACGTGGTTCCTGTTTTGTTATTTCCTTCTTCTCTGCCTGTGTGTTTGTCCTGTACACCGCTTCACATTCCAATTAGTGATCGCATTTTTGCAAAAAAACTCACTCGAACTCACTCACACTCAAACGAGAGCTCAAACTAACTCAAACTATGACGCAATACCTGTTCACAACAAATGCTCACTTGCAGTGTGTAAACTCGACTAACTTGTGAGTGAAATGTTGCAAATTGCAATGTTGTCGAGTTGTTTTGAAACGTGATTACTTTTGACTCGTGTCAAACTTAAAATTAATTTTGTCAACACTTCTCGGCCATTTTATTGAATTGAAAAGATAGTTAGCACTTCCACAATTTGGCGAATCTTAAATCAACTTACTTATGTTAGTTTCAATACGCTTCAATCTTGGAACCTGTTCAAATAAGAAATAAAGCATATCGTAAGCTTTGATTTAATTCGGTATATTGTTTTCTTGAGTCATGAATCTGCTTAAACTGGTTAGTTTACTTCTATTGTCTTTTGTTATAATTATTAACGTCTGATACTTATCTATTCATTTAGATTTCTGTCAATTTAAATTTACTTCTGAAACACTTACTCTGTTCATTTGTGTGCTCGGTTTTAGGTAAATTTACCATTGGTGGAACACAAAATGAAACTCAATTTGTATCCCCGAACCAGATTAATACTTTGAAATTCAATTCGTACTAGTTTCATTGCCTTACCTTTTGCCAAGCCATTCGTTTAGTTCTCCATATCACAAATCAAGCCCTAACACCTAATAATTCCTAAAACAACTGAACTATTCTGTCTACTTCCATTTGAAAAAAATAAACACGGAATTCAAATAAACCAACATGTTTTGTATCGTTTGACTACCTCTTTTACGGAAAAGAAATTCATTTTCAATATTATTTTTGTTGATTTGTCGTGATGCACTGCATTAGCTGATTGAATCGAACAATCTACATGATCACTCACAGAAGAGACAGGTTGAGAAATAGCGGCAGTTTCTGGTGATTTAATGGTCTGGCCAACTGATTCGGTGGCTTTCTCCGTCTTCCTCCTTATCATCATCATCACAATTACATCATTACATCATCAGAAGCATCATGTAATGCAGTGAAACACATTTGCACTGTCTGATTGACTCCAAACATCAATAATGAATCGATTACTAGTTTGATCAGACCAGAAATCAGCAATGTTAAGTCATAACTTAAGACAAATGTACGCAATTGGTAGAGAGTTGTCCGACACAAATGAATAGTTTATTCAATGTCTCAGCAAACAGTCATCAAGAACCAGTTTCGTTACACTGATCGTATCCAAATTAACTGGCAAATCACATTACAATATATACTCTTTTACAATTATTATCACACTCGCTGCAGTGATGATTGGTCGATGGTAATTTGAAGGTCAAACTATTTTCGATTACAATCTTCGGAAATCGTTAGCACAGGTCCATTTCTGCCACATCCATACCAGGCAATCAATGGTCTCGTCACTATGATCATATTTGCTTTACTTTTCCACCAATGACACCAATAGATTCACTGCACTTCGATTGCTTCATTCCAATTCGACAGATTGCCAGGCAGACCATGATAGCATGTAAGGTTGATGGCATTTGATACGATGAATGCCATCATAATCTTACAATTATTCTCAGCAGTTCTATTGTGATTGTCATCAACCGAAACAATAGGCGCACACACAGTATGCACCTGTGAACAATCAGCCAAACCAGAAGCGTTTCCAGTAAGATCAGAACAGTTGTGATCAGAATTGTCGATTGTAGATTCAAAGTGAGCAGATTGGACGAGTACAGAAATGTCACAATCGGTATGAGTGGCCACAAATTGCGTTACTTTATTTGGTGGACTGGGAATTGATGAATTTGGTTATCTGGCAGTTGTGGTTCAAATTTGACTACAGCTTGGATATTTCTAAATACCTCGACTTTTTCTTTTTCCGGTTAGATTAGCCAAGCTGAAGTAGTAGTCAATGTGGGCGTTTGGCGGTTCACTTAATTTCATTGGAACTGAAAAAGGCAATCCATTTATTGATTGCTTGTGTCACTTGTGTGGTTGCACCACCGATTGCCGACCACCATTTCCACCTTCGTGGTCTCAGCGGCGATTTGAACAGCACTCATGCTGCTGCCTCTCACGTGTTGGCCTCGAATCACTAACGGTCAAGTGGTTTCGTCACTGCCGGCCAATGCCGGCGCATCGCCCTTTTGTCACCTCAGCCTCATCTTCCATCGATGAGGTTCATCTTTTTCCTACTTAAGCAGCCTGCGAGGCTCGCATTCATCACCTTCGAGACGAGTAAGCCAGAAGTTTACTTGCCCGAGCAAAGGCTAACCCTTTCTCCTTCTCCCAGGTCGTTTTGGGTCGTTCTCGGTCTTTCTCCGTCTGTCTCCGGACACGGAACCGCTGTATCGCTTCGGACCAAGGTCCAGGATCCTCTCTTCACTCGCCACCACCTTTTCCTTTGTTTTACCTGGCCCACGCGCCATTGTGTTTTTATTAACTTATTTACCTAATTTGTCTATATGACATTAAAATCGACTATCTTCACTCAACTAGCTCTATCTCCTGTGCTAGCGACTATTTCTACAAGGTGTGCGCGATCGGAAGTTTATTTGTACGCTGCCCGAGCATCAGAGCCAACTCGGTGCAACTACACTTGTGCCAGATCTTGTGCCATCGATTTGCACACAATTCGAGATGCTCAGGTCGCATTCTGGTTTGACATTGACGATCCAAAATATGCTTAATATGGTAATACTGATTCAATGTGGACGATTGGTCAATTTCAACACGCTTTTGAGAAAAGTCCACAAATATGACAAATCGTGTTTGGGTGATTTACTCAAGTAGACCCAAATTGAGTAACTTCGATTCACTTCACCTTGTTACGACCTATTTCAAAAATAAAAAGAAGTAGAATTAACAAAGATAATCAATTCAAGAATAAAGTAAACCTATTTTATTAAAGCATTAATAAAAGTAAAATAATCGACCGATGAGTCATCGGTCATCGGCGATGACAAATTGGCGCCAGAACTCATGCACAACAAAGCGATAGTAAAACTACCAAACGTAAACACAGTACGTACTTTTTGTTTGTGTTTTGATTTTGAATAGTTTACAAGCAGACAAATTGTCATAAATGCACGACGGTGGTGTCTTCAACGTTTATTTGTTTTGCGCCAAAATAGTTTCGCGCTCAATCTCATTTCACTTTGCTGTGATTGGCGCCAATTTGCACATATAAACACACATGCAAACTGTCACTGCCAACTTGGTGCTTTATTGCTGACTGTTCGTGTGTGCTTCAATGTTGGGATTTCAACTTAAGTTTGAAACTTGTTTGATGTCTTTTCGTGATTTACTTGATCAATTTGTCTTCTTACTTACCAATCATGGATGAATTCGACGATGATGCGACTGTTACATCAACTGGCAATGGTGCAAAGGAGGAAATTTCAGAGTTGTTTCCGAAGCGTGTCAAATTATCTCCTATGGCAATTCCAAATCAGTCAACTCCGATACGCAATATGCGTCCTGCCTACATTTTCCCGCCTGATTTGTCTGAGTCTTCAATTGAGTCCTGTGAGAATGACAATAACAACGAAGTGAACAATCTATTTGCAGACGAATCTTCACCTGTGTACATTCACCAAAGTGCAGAATCAATTCAGCTATCTTTCCAATCGTCTCAATCTGTCTTAAATGTTAATTCAAACAAATCGTTTAATCAATCCCTGAATATTAGTGTTTCGTCTATCTCTCGCAAGCATTATGCTACACAAGATGTCAGTCATTACGAACCAAGTCATCAATACCCAAAAGTGCAAATTGGCCGAAACGAAACAATGCACAACTTGAATGTCCAATCAAACACTCAAACCAAATTGCAACGCAAACCACTCGGCAATCTTCAATTCGAGTCAAATCAAATGAGTTCACCTCCAAATCTTAATTTCTCACTTGAAGACAACAACAAAAACAATAAACTTTTGCCAGTCCTATTTCCCCTCTCACAACTCTCTACTGTACCTTCTCAACCTTTGTGCCCAGTAACCTCAAACCGCAAACGAATTTCGACAGCAATAATTGAGAATTCGGCAAGTTCGAAACGAGCAAAAGTGCAAGAATCTCGTTTCAGCAAAGAAGCAATTACACAGGTATTTCCTGAGAATATTTCCGAGATAAAATTTTATTTTAATTTGATTTTAAATTTATAGATGATTTTAGCCCATGATGAACGATTGACTTTTGCTGCAAACTTGACTCCTTTGACCAGAGCTGCCTGTTGGGACCAATTTAATCTCATCTTGGTGGACAATGTTGACCAACGATATGGACATTGCACAAATTGTCATTCAGTCTATGACATTGCAAAAAGTCAAAGCCAATTGAACAAGTCACGACATGATAACGAGCTATGTGAGAAAGCCGCCAAATCGTTTGAAAAGAAACGAGCAGAATATTTGAAGTCTCGCAGGTCTGGTTCGAATCAAAGTTCTGGGGCCAAGTCGTACACTCCACTGAGCCAACAACAACAACAGAAGCTTCTCGATCTATCAGCCATGGTTTGCGCAAATGGAATGCGGCCATTTACACTATTCAACGAGAAAACCTTTCGATATTTGCTTCAATACATGTGCCACATTGGTGACAAAAATGGTTGTGTTCCAATGGACGAGGTGAGCATATCTGAATTTAATTTCATTTTCCAATACTATTTCGTTTATTTTCTAGTGTTTGCCAAAGGACCGAGCAATCTCAAAACGCACTGAAGATCTGTACAATGTGGTGAAGGGACGAATGATCGAGGAAATATCGTTGGCAGCCAACTTTGCTGTCACCACCGATCACTGGACTCGAACCAACAAAGGAAAGCACTTTCTTGGAGTAAACCTTCATTATGAAATCAATGGCGTTCTCAAGTGCCGTCAATTGACCATTGCTGTGGTGCCCAATAAGAAATGTGAGGACGCTGCCAACAAAACACAAGAGGTCATCGCAGCGTTTGGTATTGCTTCATGATTTGCCTTGAGTTTACTTTAATTAACAATTAATTAATTTAGGTGTCGATCGTGGCAAGGTTGGTGGCTACGTCAGTGATGGAGCACTCGAAAGTGCCTATGCCCAATCCGAAAAGGGCGAACCTCGTCCTTGGGTCACTGCAAACCAGCACTGGTTCTGGTGCGCTGCCCACATGATGATACTGACCAACGCTCATCTCTTCAACCGAACTTACCACCCTGAGGCTGCTTTTGCTTGTGACCAAATCGACATTTGTAAAGACATTGTGAGTTTTCTTTTGATTCGTTATTTTCACTGATAATTAATCATTCGTCTCAATTTAGTGTCGATATGCCCGAAAGAGCGGACTCAATGTCCAATTAAAGCGTACACTAAAACAAGAAGCAGACACTCGATGGGATTCTAAGTAAGTTTTCGATTAAGATTAAAAGTTATTGACTCAATTCATCATAGACTTAAAATGTTCACATCGATTCTATCTAACTTGGGCCAACTGAACGACAAAGCTAAGAAAAACATGAAACTCAAAGTGAAATTATCCAAGTTGGATATTCAAATGATTACCGATCTAACAGAGTATCTGAGTAATTGGCTCGACTTGCGTCTCTACCTGTGCAGCGAGACACAACCAACACTATGCAGAGTCTGGCCAACTCAAAATAGCCTTCGAAAAGAATCTGTCGAAATATTGAATCAATCAAATCGACTTCGAAATTTACGCAAGGCTTTTGAATTTGAAATTAAACAAACATTTCAAATTGATTTGTGGCATCAAGTGGCTACATTTTTATGGCCGATTTATAGAAATTATACAGAAATTACAACTACAATAATGGAAAATATCGAAGAAGAAATTCAAAGCATTCATGACGACAACAAGGATCGCTTTACACGAAGCGAAACATCGAAAAGTGTCGCATCAAATCAAAGCAAAATCAGGCTGCCTGCTATACTCAGCAAACATTGCCAATTTGGAACATCTATTGGCGGTCGAGCACTGACCCTCAGTGAAGAGATCAAGCAATATCGCGATCCAACCATGTCATCTAGCTTACTTGAAATGCCTGTACTTGGATTTTGGCACCGAATGCAAGACCGATGGCCGATACTCTCGCAAGTGGCCTTAATGGTTCACGTTATACCGGCAACGGAGGTGGACACCGAGAGAGGATTCAATCTGGCCGGACTGACTCTAACCAAGAACCGTGAACGACTTGGCGATAATCGTTTCGATCAGTCCTCTACCATTAAGAAAAATAGTGATTTATTGAATGACTACTTAGAAGATGTTTCGGAAATATCAAACTCGAACGACATCGATGAAAATGACGATGAAGACTTTGAGCAAGAGGAATACGAGTATGAATACTACATCGGCAACAATGAATGATAAGTTTGGATTATTAATTACTTAATATAATATTCTTTTGGAAACACATTTTGATTTATTTTTTAATATTTTTAATATTGATATTTATTATATTTATTATTTTTAATCGATTGCTGATTTGATTATGACAATTGGCAAATAACTTTGAATATGAACTATTTGTATTTTGTTGCTTATAAATTAGATTGAACTTTTAAAGTATTGATTGATAAGTTTAAATCCTCAATTTTGTTTCCTTATCTATAATCTAAACACTACAAATATGAAAATAACATTAATATGCTTGTTGGTTGAATCAATAGCATTCACAATTAGTAATTCTGAAGCGCCCCTGGTGGCGCCTTGACGCCCAATCTCGAAACCAGCACCACTAACGAATTCCCAGACCTTGAAATAGTAAAGTACATCTTTTCCCATCAAAACTGCAATAACATAAAATTCGAGTTTACACGATGCAAGTGTTAGCTAAAACAAAGGGGTATTGCATCATAGTTTGAGTTTGTTTGAGCTTATTTGAGTTTGAGTGAGCGAGTCCGAGTGAGTGCATTTGAGCAAGTGCGATCTCTAATTCCAATCTCATCATCATGTCTCTGTCCACTCTGCCCGATCTGTGTCTTCTGACCATCCTCGACCGAATCCCACTGTACGACCTTCTGGCCACTGTCAATCGAGTTTGTCACAGATGGGCCAGTCTGCGTCCAATTGCGTGCCATCTACGATACTCGTTGATTCTTCTTGAGGATAGAAAAACTATCCATAATCTTCTAACCCAAACTCCATTTCCATCCAACAATTTCTTGATGAGGCAAATTACAAACGACGATGGTACTCCATACTTCAGACCCAATGTTGATTGCCTTTTAGAGTACCACAGCTTGATTATGTCAAACTTGAGTGATCAAGTATGCAAACAGTTGGTTACACTACTTCCAAACATAAGTTCATTCCAAATAAATCAACGTTTAACATCGAAATCTGATCAAATCGAATATGTCAAGTACCTACTGGGAAAATGGTCAACCAAATTGGTGTATTTGAATTTAAAACTGCGTAGTTTCAATAACAATCTGCTACCAATTCAAAATGATATTGACGACTCAAATGTACTCGATTCACTGTTCACTCAATTCAATCTTATGTCCAACTTGAAAGTATTCAAAATTATGTTGGTAATTCCTTCGTTTGGTCATAAGCTCACTGTAAAATTCAAATTTCTAACACATCTCGAACAGTTTGACTTTATGGACAGCAGCAACCAATTCGAAAAACACATCATCGACAATGTAGAAGATGCGCTCAAAGATTCAACCAATTGTGCATTGAAACGCATTTCTTTGGGTTTAAGACTCAGTTTGAATACTGTTTTGCAGTTTTCTCCTGCATTATCCTCCCGTTTGACTCACTATTGGAATCCACTGCACTCGGGTCCAGTTGATTTGACTCATCTGAGTCTTGCATCGCTACGTTTGAAATCGTTGGAAATTTTGGCTTTTAAATTTCTACCTAACAGTCGCTTTACATACGTCGAATTCATCAGCTTTTTATCGCATCTCACACGCTTGACTATGTTGGAAATGAAAGATTTTCCTGAATCTTTCATTCCTGCGGTTGCTGGTGCTGTCCCCGACCAGCAAATGCCATCAATCAAAGCATTAGACATTGGGTTCGATATCAGGCGCTCTCTATCACACAATCACCTTGAGAAACTCTGCCTGCACAAAACTTTTCCAAACGTTCAAGTGATTCAACTTGAGCACTACTTGGACAAATGTACCGACTGTAGCTATGAACTAGCAAATTTGGCTCAAGAATTGTACGATAAGCCACTGATTAGGGAATGCAACCGACAAATGGTAGTGCCACTCAAAAAGTGCACCAAGTTGGGCAATATACAGTTCACTCAGCTTGTGCGAGATCGAGGTCCGGCGCGGCACGTGTATAGAGTGTACAATAAGTTCAAGACGGAACAGTTGTAAGGATTCTTTGAAAATCATGTTTCTTTGCTTTGCACCCCAAATCAATCAAAATTTAATCATTCTGTAATTCCAAATTTTAATAAATTTCTAAATTTGGTTTGCTTGTTACCAAAAAAAATATCCAAAAACCATGAACCAAATAGTATCATATGCTATATCTTATTACACACAATTACTTGTACTGAATTCAGATTTAATAACTGGCTTAACCAATACACTCTATATGTGTATGGTACTTTGAAATCACTTTCTGTACAAAATTTTGCCTTGAGCCAAGGGTAGCATTGAATGAGGTATTGGCGCTATTTGTCACATATATCTCATTTGTGAGTGGTAATTTGAAAAGCACTTTTGTACACTGTATAAACAACTTTGCCAATTTATATACAGGAAGCGTGGTTCCTGTTTTGTCATTTTTTTCTTCACTGCCTGTGTGTTTGTTTTGTAAACCGCATCACCTTCCTATCCTCTCGTCATGTCTCTGTCCACTCTGCCCGATCTGTGTCTTCTGACAATCCTCGACCGAATCCCACTGTACGACCTTCTGGCCACTGTCAATCGAGTTTGTCACAGATGGAAAACTATGCGTCCAATTGCGTGCCATCGACGATACTCGCTGATTCTAGTTAAGAATAGAGCAATTTTTAAAAGTCTTTTGACTCAAACTCCATATACATCCAACGATGGCTTGATGAGAGAAATTACGAACGACGATGGTGCACCATACTACAGACCCAATCTCGATTATCAATTCGAATACAAGAGCTTGATGATGTCCAACTTGAGTGACAAAGTATTCAAACAGTTGGTCACTCTACTTCCAAACATAAGTTCATTACAAATTGGTCAAAATGTTGCATCGTGGCAAACTCAAATTAAACATTTCAAGTACATTGCCGGATGGTCAACCAAATTGATATATTTGAATCTAAATCTTTATAATATCGATGTTAAGCGGCGACCTTTTGAAAGTGAAAATAAAAAATCAAATTTACTCAATTCACTGTTTGATCAATTCAATCTTTTGTCAAACTTGAGAAAATTCCAAATTATGTTACAGCTTCCTTCTTTTCTCAACAAGCTCACCACAAAATTACGGTTTCTGTCTCATCTCGAACAGTTTGACTATATAGATAGTCGCAGCACTTTTCACCTTCACATCCAAGAACGAGTTGAGGATGCGTTAAAATCGCTCAATTGCACATTGAAACGTATTTCCTTGGGAGTTAGTTGTAGAATGGATCCTGTTTTAAACTATTCTGATGCATTATCCGCTCGTTTGACTCACTTTTGGCACAAATGGACTCCTGTTGATCTGGAACAACTGAGTCGTGCATCGTTACGTTGGAAATCATTGGAAATTTTGTCATTTTGGTTTCAAGAAGACAATCACGACTTTTCTTATGTTAAATTAATCATTTTTCTATCCAATCTCACTAAGTTGACTATGTTGGAGATGAAAAATTTCCCTGTGCCATTTTTATCTACTGATGCCATTCCTGATCACCAAATGCTATCAATCAAATCACTGGACATTCAATTCAAATCTCCATTATTGCACCATCATCTTGGGAATCTCTTCATATCTAAAGTCTTTCCCAACGTTCAAGTGATTAAACTTAGACACGACTCAAACAAATGTGCCCAATGTTGCTATGAGCTTCCTGGTGTTAGGTCAGACTACGCAGACTTGCCTCACAGTCAGATCAAGGAATGTGCTCGACGAATTGTGCATCCACTGAAGCAGTGCACTCAAGTTGGCAATGTATATTTCAGACTAACTGTACATCAACGATTTGCAAATGTGAAAGCACTTCATGGATGCGTTCACCATGTTGATCATGTTTTTACGCCTGAACAGATGTAACTTTTCTTTTAATGTTATTGCCATTATTCTGTCGAGATTGGTCAAATAATAATTTTTGCATAAATCAATAAAAATAGTAAAATACATTATGGTTGTGTTGTAAATTGATTCAGATCACTAAAAAGTTTTTTAATTGATTGGTTTAGTCGATTGAAATTCACGCATGACCAATTGTAAAATTTCTGAAACCTAGTCTGCTAAGTATCATTCATTCAAACCAGTCAATTGTCGTATAATTTTGTCTACAACAATAATAAATTGAACACTAAATCGTCAACAGTCAGCCAATTTGCAAACACAACAATTCAACAGTTTTGGATTCAAATTTAGGTTCACCCAAATGGACTGAAGCCATTGTTCTGCACACCGTGATCCAGTGATTTCTCTCACTGCTTACATCTCTTATACAAACCTTTGCTCCTTATTTCTGTCACTGCCTGAACACCTTCGTAACCACCACCTTAGCACTAACCACTTGCAAGATGCATTCAATTTGCATGCTAGTTTTGATTTTGTTATATCCGTCCGTCTTTGCCATGCAAGAATTTAGCCCGTGGCTACGACAGTTAGCCAGAAATGACAAGCTTTCCCGTACCAGCGAAGTTCAAACTCTTCGCTTCCATTTGAAGCCAGATTTCCAGGCTGACATGCTTGGAAATTGTCTCGACTTTATAGTTCCGAACGCGTCAAAGTATATGAATGTATTCGATCAAGGATTACTCGAAGATTGCGCTTTCAAAAATTATTGGCAAGCCGAACCTGACCACAAGTGCAAGGAAATCGTATACGGGCCAACACTACTTGCGCAGATGACTCTTGGCTTCATGGTGTACAAGAGTGCCTATGTTCAGTTGCTCGAGGAGGAAGACAAGACGAAGACGTTAATTGAATCCTGCTGTGAACAATTCTTTTGTACGCATTCGCTCAGTATCGAATGCATTGGCACTGTGAATCGCGTTCTTATCGATTTTGGCCGCACCAAACGATCGCCTAAAGAGATGCGAATGCAGCAGTACTTCTATGGCGCTGCCACCCAGTTCAGCACTGTCGCATGGTAAAAAACTTGGGTTTCAATCGAGATTTTTGTTCAAGATATTCTGAATACCAAGATTACGAATCAAGCAAGCACTCCCGAATTCAAGTCTGACTACCTTGAAAAGTTCCTCCAACTTACAGAAAAGGCAAAGTTTCTGAATCCCGAAGAATTGAACGACATTGGAATTTGCGTTTACAGCATAAATGGACTCTCTGTCGAGGCGTGGAATCAATTTTGCCTGCCAATGGTGGAAAATTATAAAGGGACGCTTGGCGGAATACTTTTGCAAAAGGCTTACCGAGAATTGGCTGAGTAAGACGCTCGAGATAAGATGGACGTACAAGAATGCGCCTGTGATTCAAACACCATTCACTGCGGTGTACTGATGGTCCGAGTACTGAAGAATTTCGATAATTACACTTTGGACTACAAAGAAAACCAGTTGCGAGAGTACTTTGAGGAGGCCCAAGCTGACTGCAAATGCTCGGAGTTCTTTTGTTAGGTTTTGTTAGTTAGAGTTTGTTTTTATTTTATATATTTCTTATTATGTGATCTACTTATGATCAAATAAATTCTATTTCCAACCCAATTCTATTCTCACTTCAGTTTTTTGCATTCAAATCAAAACTTAATATCTTCATGACTGTCTACATGATTTATATATTGCACAGTTTGATGGTTCGGAGGTTTGCCTCGTGTCTAGGCAGATCTAGTTGGTCGACAGGAAAAAGAGATTCTCGGTTGTCTTCATGACTGTCTTCATGATTTATATTGCACAGTTTGATGGTTCGGAGGTTTGCCTCGTGTCTAGGCAGATCTAGTTGGTCGCCAGGAAAAAGAGATTCTCGGATATCTTCATGACTGTCGACACAATTTATATTGCACAGTTTGATGGTTCGGATGTTTGCCTCGTGTCTAGGCAGATCTAGTTGGTCGCCAGGAAAAAGAGATTCTCGGTTGTCTTCATGACTGTCGACACAATTTATATTGCACAGTTTGATGGTTCGGAGGTTTGCCTCGTGTCTAGGCAGATCTAGTTGGTCGACAGGAAAAAGAGATTCTCGGATATCTTCATGACTGTCGACACAATTTATATTGCACAGTTTGATGGTTCGGATGTTTGCCTCGTGTCTAGGCAGATCTAGTTGGTGGACAGGAAAAAGAGATTTTTGGTTGTCTTCATGACTGTCGACACAATTTATATTGCACAGTTTGATGGTTCGGAGGTTTGCCTCGTGTCTAGGCAGATCTAGTTGGTCGACAAGAAAAAGAGATTCTCGGTTGTCTTCATGACTGTCTTCATGATTTATATTGCACAGTTTGATGGTTCGGAGGTTTGCCTCGTGTCTAGGCAGATCTAGTTGGTCGACAGGAAAAAGAGATTCTCGGTTGTCTTCATGACTGTCGACACAATTTATATTGCACAGTTTGATGGTTCGGAGGTTTGCCTCGTGTCTAGGCAGATCTAGTTGGTCGACAGGAAAAAGAGATTCTCGGTTGTCTTCATGACTGTCTTCAGGATTTATATTGCACAGTTTGATGGTTCGGAGGTTTGCCTCGTGTCTAGGCAGATCTAGTTGGTCGACAGGAAAAAGAGATTCTCGGTTGTCTTCATGACTGTCGACACAATTTATATTGCACAGTTTGATGGTTCGGAGGTTTGCCTCGTGTCTAGGCAGATCTAGTTGGTCCAGAGGAAAAAGAGATTCTCGGTTGTCTTCATGACTGTCGACACAATTTATATTGCACAGTTTGATGGTTCGGAGGTTTGCCTCGTGTCTAGGCAGATCTAGTTGGTCGACAAGAAAAAGAGATTCTCGGTTGTCTTCATGACTGTCGACATGATTTATATTGCACAGTTTGATGGTTCGGAGGTTTGCCTCGTGTCTAGGCAGATCTAGTTGGTCGACAGGAAAAAGAGATTCTCGGTTGTCTTCATGACTGTCGACACAATTTATATTGCACAGTTTGAAGGTTCGGAGGTTTGCCTCGTGTCTAGGCAGATCTAGTTGGTCCACAGGAAAAAGAGATTCTCGGTTGTCTTCATGACTGTCGACACAATTTATATTGCACAGTTTGATGGTTCGGAGGTTTGCCTCGTGTCTAAGCAAATCTAGTTGGTCCAGAGGAAAAAGAGATTCTCGGTTGTCTTCATGACTGTCGACACAATTTATATTGCACAGTTTGAAGGTTCGGAGGTTTGCCTCGTGTCTAGGCAGATCTAGTTGGTCCACAGGAAAAAGAGATTCTCGGTTGTCTTCATGACTGTCTTCATGATTTATATTGCACAGTTTGATGGTTCGGAGGTTTGCCTCGTGTCTAGGCAGATCTAGTTGGTCCACAGGAAAAAGAGATTCTCGGTTGTCTTCATGACTGTCTTCATGATTTATATTGCACAGTTTGATGGTTCGGAGGTTTGCCTCGTGTCTAGGCAGATCTAGTTGGTCAACCATAAAAAGAGATTCTCGGTTGTCTTCATGACTGTCGACACAATTTATATTGCACAGTTTGATGGTTCGGAGGTTTGCCTCGTGTCTAGGCAGATCTAGTTGGTCGACAGGAAAAAGAGATTCTCGGTTGTCTTCATGACTGTCGACACAATTTATATTGCACAGTTTGATGGTTCGGAGGTTTGCCTCGTGTCTAGGCAGATCTAGTTGGTCCAGAGGAAAAAGAGATTCTCGGTTGTCTTCATGACTGTCGACACAATTTATATTGCACAGTTTGATGGTTCGGATGTTTGCCTCGTGTCTAGGCAGATCTAGTTGGTCCAGAGGAAAAAGAGATTCTCGGTTGTCTTCATGACTGTCGACACAATTTATATTGCACAGTTTGATGGTTCGGAGGTTTTGCCTCGTGTCTAGGCAGATCTAGTTGGTCCAGAGGAAAAAGAGATTCTCGGTTGTCTTCATGACTGTCGACACAATTTATATTGCACAGTTTGATGGTTCGGAGGTTTGCCTCGTGTCTAGGCAGATCTAGTTGGTCGACAGGAAAAAGAGATTCTCGGTTGTCTTCATGACTGTCGACACAATTTATATTGCACAGTTTGATGGTTCGGAGGTTTGCCTCGTGTCTAGGCAGATCTAGTTGGTCGACAGGAAAAAGAGATTCTCGGTTGTCTTCATGACTGTCTTCATGATTTATATTGCACAGTTTGATGGTTCGGAGGTTTGCCTCGTGTCTAGGCAGATCTAGTTGGTCAACAAGAAAAAGAGATTCTCGGTTGTCTTCATGACTGTCGACACAATTTATATTGCACAGTTTGATGGTTCGGAGGTTTGCCTCGTGTCTAGGCAGATCTAGTTGGTCGACAAGAAAAAGAGATTCTCGGTTGTCTTCATGACTGTCGACACAATTTATATTGCACAGTTTGATGGTTCGGAGGTTTGCCTCGTGTCTAGGCAGATCTAGTTGGTCGACAAGAAAAAGAGATTCTCGGTTGTCTTCATGACTGTCGACACAATTTATATTGCACAGTTTGATGGTTCGGAGGTTTGCCTCGTGTCTAGGCAGATCTAGTTGGTCGACAAGAAAAAGAGATTCTCGGTTGTCTTCATGACTGTCTTCATGATTTATATTGCACAGTTTGATGGTTCGGAGGTTTGCCTCGTGTCTAGGCAGATCTAGTTGGTCGACAGTAAAAAGAGATTCTCGGTTGTCTTCATGACTGTCGACACAATTTATATTGCACAGTTTGATGGTTCGGAGGTTTGCCTCGTGTCTAGGCAGATCTAGTTGGTCGACAGGAAAAAGAGATTCTCGGTTGTCTTCATGACTGTCGACACAATTTATATTGCGCAGTTTGATGGTTCGGAGGTTTGCCTCGTGTCTAGGCAGATCTAGTTGGTCGACAAGAAAAAGAGATTCTCGGTTGTCTTCATGACTGTCGACACAATTTATATTGCACAGTTTGATGGTTCGGAGGTTTGCCTCGTGTCTAGGCAGATCTAGTTGGTCGACAAGAAAAAGAGATTCTCGGTTGTCTTCATGACTGTCTTCATGATTTATATTGCACAGTTTGATGGTTCGGAGGTTTGCCTCGTGTCTAGGCAGATCTAGTTGGTCGACAGGAAAAAGAGATTCTCGGATATCTTCATGACTGTCGACACAATTTATATTGCACAGTTTGATGGTTCGGATGTTTGCCTCGTGTCTAGGCAGATCTAGTTGGTCGACAGGAAAAAAAGATTCTCGGTTGTCTTCATGACTGTCGACACAATTTATATTGCACAGTTTGATGGTTCGGATGTTTGCCTCGTGTCTAGGCAGATCTAGTTGGTCGACAGGAAAAAAAGATTTTTGGTTGTCTTCATGACTGTCGACACAATTTATATTGCACAGTTTGATGGTTCGGAGGTTTGCCTCGTGTCTAGGCAGATCTAGTTGGTCGACAGGAAAAAGAGATTCTCGGTTGTCTTCATGACTGTCTTCATGATTTATATTGCACAGTTTGATGGTTCGGAGGTTTGCCTCGTGTCTAGGCAGATCTAGTTGGTCGCCAGGAAAAAGAGATTCTCGGATATCTTCATGACTGTCGACACAATTTATATTGCACAGTTTGATGGTTCGGAGGTTTGCCTCGTGTCTAGGCAGATCTAGTTGGTCGACAGGAAAAAAAGATTCTCGGATGTCTTCATGACTGTCTTCATGATTTATATTGCACAGTTTGATGGTTCGGATGTTTGCCTCGTGTCTATGGGGATGTAGTTGGTCAATTTGTTGTTTTGTTGATCCTCAATCATCTGTATTGTTAATTTCATTTATAAGATCGATCACAATCCAAATCTAATCACAATAACTTCCAAGGAGACTTAAAACTAAATACTATTTAAAATAGGAGAATCACTTGCTTTTACTCTTTTAATCGTCATATATTGAATGTTATCGCTTGAATTTTTTTCAATCACAATTGGTCTTCACAATATTCTCAACAAATCATATCTTGAATTTATCAATATACTATCGAATCTCTCTCGATTGACTGTGCTAGAATTGAAATATATGCACGAATCTTTCATTCTAAAGTTTATCCTCGCCAAATTGCATTACTCAATGCACTGGACATTGGGTTCGACACTTCACTATCACACCATCAGCTCAAGTACTTCTCAGTACCGCAAACATTTCCCAATGTTCAAGTAATTGGACTCGAACATCAAACGAACCGCTGTGCCGAATTTGGTTATCAATTTAAAGCATTTCAGGCACACTTATCTGATGATAAGTCACTCATTTACGGATGCAATCGCTTAATTGTGAAGCCATTAATGGAAAAGTGCACCAAACTAAAGAAAATCTATTCAAATTCACTAGATCTCATTAGTTGTTATCAATTTAACCAGACATTTAGGAGTAATCCATTGGTAATATGATCCATTTTTTTCATATAATATCATTTCATTGTGATCAATTCAAATATAAAACTTAATCTAGTGATTGAGCCATTGAATAGATTTTTTATGTGTCGCTTATATGATCAAATAAATTCTATTCTATTCTAATTTCAGACTATTTAGTCAAAGAAATATTTTGTTTCGAGAACTAGGCATATAAACAACTTGAGAGTGCAATCAAAGTCTCAAGTCACACATTTATGTTTGTGCAAAAACCGAAAATGATTCGTTCAATTCTGATTTTACTTGTTCTCGTTGAAGTATTAGTATCACTTGGAAACTGTGATGAAACACATTGGAATATTCTATAGATTTTAATAACTTGATTTTATTATGTAAACAATCTCCCTACAGTGAACAAATATATTTAGCCCTCACCGCAAACACGTCTACAGTAAGGACAAGTATTGTTGCCCATATTGAACCACTGTTCGATGCAATCGGCACAAAATAAATGATTACAAGGATTGAGTTTTGCAATTTGACATGGAAGATTGGTTGTCGATTTTTCTAGAACATATTCGAGACAAATTGCACAGCGTACTTGATACAATTGCCAATACTGATGAACAAGTTGACGATAATGTGACCAAGACAACGCTGACCGCAGATTAAAATTGTGATCCCAAAAGCTTATTCCGATAATAGTGAAAATGTGACCATAAACCATCAGTAGAACAGCACTATGCCACAGTTGTTTGTAAAAATATTGCCCAACAGTTTCGTGCATATATAAAACGCCAATCTTTATCCACATACATAAAACACCAAAATTACCAATCAAAATGCTTGGAAAAGCTTCTTTAATTGCCATTTTCATCATTTTGAAGCTCGTAAATTCTAATGTTGTCTGATTGAGCACACATGAGATATATAGACAAAGAGTTCCGACAAGATTTATCACAAATAAATGTGCAAAAATGATACAAATAAAATATGAGCACATTTTGTTCTTGTTGGCAGGAAAATGTTTTGATGTAAAAGATCATCAAGTACAGTTTACCATGCAAAAACATGCTTTCCTTCAAGCATCAGCGACACCTAGAGCGGTTTTCTAACAAAAATAAAAAGCTAGATACAATACAAAGTTCAATTGTACAATTTTCAATCAACATGAAAGTCGTTTAATTGACCAAAAGAATCTACGAAAAAATTATTTTAAATTCAAATGATAATATGCTTTGCATGTTACTAAATATTTTAAAATTATTTTTTACATGAGTATTGTAAAAGTTTATTTGACCAATCAGAATATTGAATTTCACAACTGTTCAAGCCTAAAAACATTATCGATTTGATGATTATCGTATCCATAACGTTCATTCACATTTGCAACTCGTTGATGTACAGCTTGTCCGAAATATACATTGCCAACTTGAGTGCACTGCTTCAGTGGCTGCACAATTAGTCGAGCACATTCCTTGATCTGACTGTGAGGCAAGTCTGCGTACTCTGACCTAACACCAGGAAGCTCATAGTCACATTGAGCACATTTGTTCGAGTCGTATGCAAGTTTAATCACTTGAACGTTGGGAAAGACTTTTGATATGAAGAGATTCTCAAGATGATGGTGCAATAAGGGAGTGTTGAATTTAATGTCCAGTGATGTCCTTTGATTGATGACATTTGGTGATCAGGAATGGCATTGATAGACATGAACTGTTCGGGGAAATTTGTCATCTGCAACATTGTTAGTTGAGTTAGATTAGACAAAAAGCTGATTAATTGAACGTAAGAAGAGTTGCGATTGTCTTGCGGAAACGAAAATGACAACATTCCCAATGATTTCAAACGCAACGATGCAAGACTGAGCTGTTCCAAATTAACTGGAATCCCATCGAAACAACAGCGAGTCAAACGAGCGGACAGTGCATCAGAGTACTGTAAAATATGTTCCAATCTATAATTGACTGCCAATGAAATGTGTTTTAATGCACAATTGGGCGATTTCAGGGAATCCTCAACTCTATCTTTGATGTTTAAATGAAAAGTGCTGCTACCTTCCATATAGTCAAACTGTTCGAGATGTGACAAGAATTGTAATTTTGTTAGCTTATTGAGAAACGGAGGAAGTTGCAACACAATTTGGAATTTTCTTAAATTGGACAAAAGATTGAATCGATCAAACAGTGAATTGAGTAAATTTGAGTTCAAAAGGTCGCTGTTCACAATCAATATTATAAAGTTGTAAATTAAAATGTACCAATTTAGTTGACCAGCCCACTAGGATATACTTGATATGTCCAATTTGAGTTGACCACGATGCCACACATTGGGCAATTTGTAATGAACTTATGTTTTAAAGTAGAATGACCAACTGTTTGCATACTTTGTCACTCATGTTGGACATCATCAAGCTGTGGTACTTGAATAGATAATCGAGATTGGGTCTGTAGTATGGAGTGCCATCGTCGTTGGTAATTTTCCTTATCAATTCAACGTTGGGTGTATATGAAATTTGGGGCAAAAAATTAAAAAGTACTCTGTTCTTAGTCAGAATCAGTGATCGTCTTCGATGGCACGCAATTGGACGCAGACTGGCCCATCTGTGACAAACTCGATTGACAGTGGCCAGAAGGTCGTACAGTGGGATTCGGTCGAGGATGGTCAGAAGACACAGATCGGGTAGAGTGGACAGAGACATGATGAGGTGATGGGAAGGTGCAAGGTACAAAACAAAATTAATATGCATGCAAGAAGGAAATGACAAAACAGGAACCACGCTTCTCTGCTTCAAATTTTAATTTATTAAGCAAATTTTAACACAGAAAAGTAGTTTGAAAGTAACACACAAACACACACAAATGACATGCATGATGCCTAAAAAGGTCCGTTTAGAATTACAATTAAAATTTCTGGAAAAACTTCTTGAACCTCTTGAATTAGTAATTCTGGGAGGTTCGATATTTACCTACAAATAACAACAAAATCAATTTATGGCCTTTGCAAAATGTTGAACTTAATATAAATTTTTTTTATTTTTTGAAAATTTCGACATTTTAATATCAATAATTGTGAATTTTAACACAAGTTTTTAATGTTTATTTTGTGCCTAGATTAACAATTTTTAACATAAAAACAAATTTAAATCAAGTCCACGTTTCGAACCACCGAATTTTCCACTGAAGTTTAAGGTTCTCGCCTTCTCTCTAACCACTGTTCCACAGCTCTCATTTGCCATAAAGGCCTACAGCCCTAGCAAAGCTGTCTTGTCTTTGTTGCTAACCCTTGGGCAAAATGTGACTTGTGGGACAGTGGTTAGAAATAAATCGGGTTACCCCAACTTTCAGTGGGAAATTCGGTGGCTCGAAACGTAGACTTGATTTAAATTTGTTTTTATGTTAAAAATTGTTAATCTAGGCACAAAATTAGCATTAAAACTTGTGTTAAAATTCACAATTATTGATAATAAAATGTCGCAATCAACAAACAAAAAATTTGGAACGCTTCACGATTTTGCGTGTCATCCTTGCGCAGGGGCCATGCTAATCTTCTCTGTATCGTTCCAATTTTAGTATATGTCTCGCCGACGCGAGACAAACAGTAGAGCAAACACAATTTTGAATTTTGAAAACAAAGTTTTAATTACTATGTCATTAGTCATAGTTATTGGTAATTTCAAATACGTAAATGCTTGAGATATAATTTAATTAATAAATGAAGTAATTTGAAACCAAACTTAAAAATTTGAAGTGTTCCAAAAATTTTGGAACGGATTTTGTAACCCGAAGGTACTTTGTTTAATGATACATATATAATAAAGTCTAAATAATATATTTTTCTAGTGAAAATAGGAATTTAAGGCATTTAGCAGGACATTTAGTAAGAAACGACACTTTTTCAACAGTTCCAAGACCATAGTTCCAACACACATTACTGCAAGAATCTAAAATTTCTCAGGTATCTTCTCCACACCATGACAGATCATTGATTTCAAAACTAGACCAAAGTACAATCAGCAAGTATTTTAAAAAAATTTATTACAAAAAGGTCTTGAAAACACCGTCAAAAAGGCGGTGATTTTCAAAATTCGTGTTCCTATTGCTGGAACGACCAAAAATTCTGAAAAAATTCTCAAACCCCTTTGACATGGTGTAGAATCGAATGGCATCCAGACATTTGAGAAAATCCGACCTCACTCATCCGTTCCGGTATTCTACTGTACAGTTTCACTTGTATTTGTTTCATTCAATTCAGACAGGCCAATCTACTTTTGTTTGGCCAAATGCGCTTCAATTTGAATCGCTTCACGCACTATCACACCAAATCGGTGGCCCTCATTTTGTCGTTGAACGCATTTTTCGGCAAATTGATGCTCACTTTTATTGTGGCCAATATGCCCATCAACACTTACCTACTGATTGGCATTATTATGAGCAAATTCACCGCGGCCGCAGTGGTCATGTTTGTCAATTTCATTGCAATGCAATTTGGTGATTGTATTATACAATTTGTATTCTTTCATCTTGTCGCTGCGGCTTACTCGAACCAAGTACACAAATGTGCCAAACGACTGTACCATTTGCAGGTGAAGCGCAATGTTACTGCTAACACAAATCAAACATTGAGACTGGCCAGTTATATTCACAAGTTCAACAGTCAAAAGAAGTATGCCATCACGTATGGTTTGTTTGGATTGATGTCATTTCATTCGTTTGGAAAGGTATACTTTTTAGGTTTGATAATTTTATCTTATTAGCATCACTTTTACAGTTTGTCCTGTTGTACTGTGAATTTATACTCTATTGGTATAGATTGATTCGATAGAGTCGAAATCAAATCAGATCAATGTCAATTTGATTGTCAAATTTGAGTTGCCAAATTTGAGTTGACAAATACTAAAACAAACGAATGTGAATTTGTTTAGTAAACAAAACAAAAGTGGCGCCATCTAGTGACAAAACATCAAAACGCCTTAAAGAACAACTCAAAAATAAGAAGTTCAATTTAAACCTCAAAACAGTTCAACTCAACAAAACAAAACAAAAGCAAAAACATCAAATAAAATAAAATAAAATACACAAGAGAAAAATACATTGCAAAAAATATGAATTTATTATTGTATTTAAAAAATTATAAATAAAATGTAATTGAATATATTAAATGTAATTAATAATAAAATATATGTGTGTGTGTTAATTAATTAATAATGGCACATTATATTAAAAAGAAGAAAATGTGTTGTGTAGTGTTATCGATCACAACAAAATGTGTGTGTCTTACTGTTACATTAAATAGAAATACGAAAAAAGCTAACGAAATATAAATAAATGTGTAAATGGGTGTGTGTGTGGTGTATGGTGATCTAAATCTAAATCTAAATCTAAATATATAAATAAAATGAATAAACAGGTGACCTATAAAAGGATAGAGAAAGGATAGGAGAAAGATAGATAGCTAGATAGATAGATACAAGAGATTTACACTAGATTGAGTGTGTATCAATAGGAAAGGAATAGGAAAGATAGGTCAATGGTCACCTGTGTAGAGTGGGTCACGAGCCTTAACAGTAGTAAAGACGGTTCTTCAGTTCGTCCTTCACCTTGACCATTTCGTTGAGACGCTTGATAATCTCGAGCTCAATGTCCTCGATCTTGGACTTGTCCGTGGCAACCACGTCGACCATATCTCGCTGGGCCTCGACATGCAGCTTGGACCGATAGGCACACAGGTCGGCATAGCGCACCGGGGTGGGAATGGCGAGCACACCACGGGTACGGATCGAGTTGTAGCACACGAGGAAGCACATCTTCTGCACCTGGTCGGCGTTCATGTTGAGATCGTCCCGCAGGATGACGTACTTGGTGGGACGGGAGGTGCCGAGGGGCGAAAAGTGACTGTTGAGGTAGAACATCTTGTAGAGTGGTTCGACGATGGTGTTGTCCACCACGGTGCCACTGGGCACATTCCAGGTAGGCTTGCGGCCGCTCTCGTTCACCTGTGTCAGTGCGAAACGAGTGTTGTGGTGCTTCTGGGTCACAATGAGAGTGATCTTCATGGGCTTGCCCACTCGGTTGATGCCCGCCTGAATCAGTGGCAGTTCGGTCTTTTTGATCTTGTCAAACATGCCCTCGGAGACACCGTCGCGGAAGATGATCAGGTTCTCGGGATGCTTGTGATTGTGCCTGGCATACTCGTCCAACAGTTCAAACACCATCTGGTCGAGGTGCTTGATGATCTCGTCCTTCTCCTTCTTCTGCACTCGAATGGAGGCAGTGTAGGAGGAGTACATGGCGTCAAGCGAGCCAACCGCAGCGGCCACCGAGGAGGTCAGTCGTTCCGTCTCGGAGGGATGGTTCACGTCAATGCCCATCAGCATAGTCTTCGACATGTCAAAGGCGAGTGACTTGATCGTGCCGGGCTCAATCACCGCGTTCAGTCCGCCAATTTTGCCGTTAACCTTCAGGAGAAAGTTGTCAAAGTAGCCACCAGGAGTTTGAAGCAACTTGTCCACGTTGAAGCACTGCGACACGATGCCAAACTTCTGGTCACAGTTGTACTTGACGAGACCGTAGATGTGCGCGGGTGGGATGGTCATATGACCTAGAGAGGATGACATTAGTTTGGCTAAGGTAAAGGTTAAGGTTAAGGGTAACACTTACGGCCAGGAATGCCGACAAAGATGAACTGCGCCTGAGTCTTCTTGACCAGATTGAAGAAGGCATTGGCGATCGAGTTGGCATCGGTAATGCCAACCTTGGCAATCGGATTCGGCGCCTCAAAGTTGAGACCATAAAAACGGGCCCGTTCCATCATTTGGTGTACAAAGTCGTTGAGTTGCTTCTGGTCAATTTGCTGATCAAAGCAAAAGACGGCCCAGCGCTTGGGAGTTTCCTTGACACTGTAGAACTTGTCACGACCAGTGCCGCAAACCTGACGGGGAGTCTGCAGGACGCGACCAGTGAAGGAGACAGGCTTCGTGTCGAGCTCAATGCCAAACTGTCGCTGTAGCTCGGGTTCGGCCTCGCCCACCTTTTTCACGATAGAGTCGAGCTTGTTGAAGTACACGTTCGGTGTGTTGGTAGACTTGAGTAGAAGTTCCCGCTGAATGGTTGGGTTGATCTTCATGTTGGACAGAAATTGATTGGGCGCCAGGGAGCACAGTTCCATGGGAATGTAGCGAGCCTGCTTGCCGGTGGTCTTCACAAGGGGCAACTTTTGCAGCTCCAGCTTGTACTCGCTCAGAAAGTAGTTCTCGATGGTCACGAGTTGGCCCTCACGATTGTTGAACGACATGTCCGCGGGATACTTGTCGATGAGACCATCCATCGTGTAGGTGATCTTCTTCTGAGAGTGTTCGGTGAACATCTTCAGGTGGCGAATGAACTTGTTGACATCGACGATCTGGTTGCGAGTGGGTCGAGTGCCCGGTCTAGAGAAAGGGGAAGTTGATGTTAGACGCGGATGAGACTTGGAAAGTATAACTTACTGAATGTTACCGACCAACCGGGCCAAGTCGGGCAGTTTGGTGATATTCCTCGAGATGATACACGATGTCTTGAGATGCAGATTGAGGGCGAGACCAAACTCTGTCATGCGTACGGCACTGGTAAAGCCCTGCACAAACTCGGCCAACTGCACCTTCGGCGAGGAGTGGACCGTGTCGAGGTCAAAGAACTTGCGCTGAAAGGACTCGTACTTGTGGCCCATAATGAAGCGAAACACAATTTCGTAGGTGGACACGGTCCGCTCGGACAGGTCCTTCTTCTTGCCACTGTAAAAGTCGAGCACCTCGTTCACCATGACGCGCTCCACCATTTTGAGCTTGACAATAAAGTCCGAGGGACGGCCGTCGACTTCGATTTGCACCTTGGCGGTGTACTCGCGCTGGCTGCCAAAGTCGAGCATCTTGATCGTGTAGACATTCTTGAAGCCATCAAAGACGTACTTGACCGTGCTGAACATGGCCTCGTGGTTGTCGATGAACTTCTGCAGAATCAGTGGCGAGAACTTTTTGATGAAGCGTTCGAGGTTGGTGGACACCTCGTCAGAGCCAGTGTCGGAAGAGTGCGACGAACCACTGGGTGAGCCAGGCTTCTGTTCGCCAGACTTGGGCTGCTGTGGCTGTTGGCCGGCGCCGTTGTTGCCGTTTCCATTGCCATGGCCATTACCGTTGCGCTTTTCCTTTTTGATGTCGAGATCGTAATGGAAGACGGTCACATCAGAGGTGGTGAATTTGTAGAAATTCGAGATCAACTCCAGAGGACGGCCTTCGGTACCGTGAGCCATAGGCTGCTGTACCAAAATCTGGTGCTTCGACGTAGCTGGCATGGGCGCGTTAGGAGAGACACCGCCACCGTATCCGCCGCGTCCACCGCCTCGGTCACCGTAGCCACCACGGCCGCCTCGATCACCACCACCGAATCCGCCACGGCCTTGGTAGCCTCCGCGATCGCCACCACCGAAACCTCCGCGGCCTTGATAGCCGCCTCGGTCTCCGCCACCATAGCCGCCGCGGTCGCCACCACCGCCTCCATATCCGCCTCGACCACGGTCGCCGCCGTATCCCCCACGATCGCCACCATATCCCCCGCGTTCACCGCCGAATCCCCCTCGGCCACGTCCGCCTAAGGAAGAGAAAAAGAAACGAGAATTAGAACAACCATCAAACGGCATTTAGAAACAAAAACTAAGGGTTAGGGAGAGGGCTAAGGCAACAGTCCGAGACTGACCGAATACCCAACCAGGCAGTGGGTATAGACGGTCAGGGACGAGTGGCTAAGGACAAAGTTTAAGGGCACTTACGATAGTCACCCATGTCTGGGGATGCAATCGGGAGAAATAAAGGACCAACTTGAGAAGTTGTCGTAAGAGTGGGGAGAAGAGAGAAGTCGCTTGTGACTTGAGCTTGAGATCGTTTGAGATCGCTTGAGAGTTCGTTTGAAAGTCGGGTTTTGAAGGAGAGGGCTTGTAAACAAGGAATAGGTTATTCTTGTTCAAAGGACAGCTCGCTAATGACCTCCTACTGGCAGCCACCGAGGCTTTTTATAGGCAAATTCGACTTGGACGGACAGAGTGACGCGATTGGAGATACCACTAGCGCCACCGCCACCTCCGTTCCCCTTTCGACGCAAATATCCACTCCAAATGAATCGTATAATTCGAACCAGACATGTCCACCCACTAACTTGAACCTGTAGAACACGAATATGCGAGTGTCCATAATTATCAGATCCAATTTGTTGAGATAGCTCAGTAGAAACGGAGGTGTGGTGCACGTCACTTGTGGACGGAATCGGGCGTGAACGAATGACATTGCACAAATGATATCTGATTGCTGCATAATTAGCGCAACGGAGCATGCGTCCTGCGCAATCCGACGTGAGTCAGCATTATTTCGTAATCATCATGTTCGTAAGGTAGCGATCTAATGATGACGTTAGCACTTTTCAAGAGAATCCGCCTGTATCAGTGCACAAATGGATGATAATTCATGGACACGACTTTAATAGATCAATAAAAGTGTCCTCTAAACGATGGGATAATTCCCACAATGATCAATTGGCATTATCGAATACAAATACAACATTACTGATGATATAGAGCTAGAATCCAGACAGACAGAGGGATTCAGAGGATACTAAGACCGTGAGAATTCCGCAAGGTATCGTTGACCTATTGTGCATCTCGTAGTGAGTGGGACAACTTTCGGGGATCGTTCCTCATCGACAAAGGCCACCAAAAGGTCATCAAATCAACCCTCAGTCCGTCGATGTAGGCCAACCAGACAGATGATACCCCAAAAGCGGTTCCCCAAAAGCAGACCAATCAATATCGATTCGACTCAACACCTCTGAATATAGTTTCCATCATAAAACGCCACCATATCAAGTACCAGACCATTGACATCGACAAATACATTAGTTGGTCGCACGTAAGGAAAGTAGAAAACCATATCGAGGCTCATCTCAATGGCCAAACACACAAAAAGTAAGTAAACGATAACAAATATATGGTCGAAAAGGGCCCAAAACACTTCTATAGGAGCAATTAGGAAACATTAACATTGAACCAGAATATCAACAAATCAAAAGTTACCCTTATTTTGGTCAAATAGTCCTCTAGATCGAATCAATACAACGTGATAGTCATACCTAAATACAAAAAAAGGGCAAAACAAATAAATCACAGACAAAAGGGCAATATATTCCATACCTGACGGACCAAAACTGAAAAGTGATATCAAATATGAACTGAAGGCAATAAAAATAGACGATTTAGGTAGACTCGAAATGGTAGTTGATCCACTTTGGGTTGTAAAGTAGGAACTGCATTCAATTAGGCTTTTCTGAACGGAAACGGAGAATAGGCCAATTGGGAACACAGTCCCATTTACTTCAACTATGTCCTATAAACAAAAAAGCCATTAAACCTGTTGCCATCTCTGAGAGCGATACTTACCTTGAATCTTAGTGGCGATGTCCAATACCACGTCGGAGATCTCCACTAGAGACAGTCCTGACAGTGTCCACATATTCCAACATATTCATATCGAGAGCATCACGACATTGCAAAGTAATAATGTAAGTGACAGTTGTGCTTTATAGCGACGGCGATCAAACTGTTTGACTGGTGACGGTAATTAGGGCAATAATTAGGATAGTGGGCACATCGTAGACTACCAGACTGTTCGGTAGTGTCCACTTTGGATTATATTGTAGCCGGCAGGATGTTCTGCAAATAGGAGAGAGATTGTCTAACGGCTTAACGGTGATTGATGCTCTTTAGTTATGCCGAATTGATGAACGACGGCGATGATGCTGAAGAACATATGAGAACCTAAAACATAATGCAATCGACTGTAGATAGGCCTCGATTCTGGTGAAATAGACACCTTGAGGATGGACATTGTAGATTGTACTCTGGACATCGCCATCAGTACACAAGAATAGACAAAATAGTACAGTTCGACACGATAAGAGCTTTCGGGTCTTCAAACATCTCCGATATGCCTCGCAGTTCAAATTGCCACAGTCCGACCGGTTAGTTATTCCTTTAGCGTTTCGGTATATAGCGAGAATAAGAAGTAGATCTTCAGAATATCGTTGACAATTTCGGTAAACATTCGGAATAAGAGTCACGAGAAAAAGTCAGTCCGGCTAACTTCTGAACATCGAGAAAAATAAAATACGGCTGATGTAATAAGGCGTGCCGGGATGTTTGTTTATCTGAGGCATATGGCTGGCCCGTTGAGCACCACCAGCAAAACGAGGCTTTCCAGATAAAGCAGATAGAGATGATCATAACATAACGAAGATATGGTTTAATAATCTATGAAAATAAATATCATTTTAATATTCCAAACAAAAATAAATAAATACAACATAAATACCGTATGGATGCCATCGGGTGACAACCACGGAGCAATACCTTCTGAAATATTCCTTTTCAGTAGTGAGGCGAGGATCCTTCTTCACCGAATATTCTTATTCTTCGGCTTCTATAAAGAATAATTAATTAATTAATAAATAATAAAGAATAAGAGAGTGTCGTGGTACGTACCGAAAATAGACAAAGGTCGGCGTAATGATACACAGGCCAGGAAATACATAATACGAAAAGGGAATATAACGAGTAGATAGAATAGATGGATTGGTGTAGTTGGTTCGGTGAGGAAGTTCGTGGTGCGGTTGATCCAAATTGGGCGCACATTCTTAAAACATAAACACGAGAAAAGGTGAGCCAGGCCTGTAAAAAGGAATATATTAACCGTGACATTACGTGTGATACAAATGACTTACTTACTTTTCATATATGTTCTATGCGCAAGATTTTCGTTGAGAATATATCGAGAATATTCTCGCGATGGTGGTGGTCGGAATGGTGAGGAATTTAAGAATGAAAGAATATGAACCCACATGTTGTTGACAACGTGGTCGCCGACGATGACGAAAGGAGGCGGTACGTGTGAGAGTGGAAATAGCCGCGTTCAGACAGTTTTGCATGAAATAGTCGCCGTACGGTGGGAGGTGATTTCTTTCAAAACAAAACAAACCCTCTCCTTGTCTGTCATTTCTAAAATAGAATCATCAACTTTGGGTCTCTTTTGGATCGATGCTTTCTGTGGGTCATCATCATGAGTGAGTGATACATTTGGGAACGTTCCTATTTAATAGATTGCAACTTTTCAGGAGAATGTCATTTACCTTGGCCTTACCGATGCTTTGTGCCACTATTTATGCCGCCAAAATGAACATTCTTCTAGAGCAGTAACAGCTCGAGTGGATCGAGAGATCCGACGTGAACCATCTCATCCCCCGGAAGACTATTACGATTTATGAATGGAGTATATATTCTTATTCTTATGATTATTTTTATCATAATGTTTATTTTTATTATCTGTGCAGGCATTATGAACGAGAGAAGAGTATATCTGATCGAAAAAGGAGGAATTCAAAACATTCGCCTTTATCTCGTCTTTCTTCGGGTGGTGGTTCACTTAATGATTAATACCTTCTTTTGAAATGTTATTTCACTCTATTCCCGTGATATGCAATCACAGTTAGTGGCACATCAAGAATGGACTGAACAACATTTAGAAGAGGATTGCCTTTTTTATTCACTCTTCTATTATTATGATTATTCTAGAAATTATTATGCTCTCGACTATCTTGACTGTTTCTATGCCTATCCAAATGGTAGCGAACAATGTGGAACGGTGGTCAAACCAACGTCTGGTCGATTTATTGTCACTGTCCCGTTATGATGTTCCCACTGTCGTGATAGTCGTCGTGTTCACGGAACACCGAAACCCAGGAAACTCTCAAGTGGAACATGCTCATTATACTGTGAATGTGGCCGCCTGTGCCACTCACGACCACTTTCTGTACCTAACCGTGACCGACTGGTTCTCAAGGAGATTCTTTACTGCTGTGGCATACCTTAACATCCGACATCCACTGTCTCTACCTCACCGGCCAATGCTAACCATTTCGGCAAGTTGGTGCAATACGTCCCGGGACTACGCACTGCCGAACCACCGATTTCACCGGCACAGACAAATCACAATGGCTTTCCGCTTTAGCTATACAGTATAGCCTATACTCAAATCGGGTCTCTCTTTTTTTGCATCCAGCGACCTCGAATTTTCGGTTCCACTTTGACCGTAATCTATTCTCTTCTCTTCGCTAACCTTTACCTTCAAAAAGTATTACTAACCACCACCAGCATGGCCTTCGTGGTCGAGTCATCGCTCATACGAATTTGGAATACTACAACATTGGTAATTTGTACTTTGTTATTTACGTGTCTCTCTCTCTCTCTCTCTCTCTCTCTCTCTCTCTCTCTCTCTCTCTCTAATATTAATTCTGTGTTGCGTTATCTTCACAAATTAGAATTATTCCTAGTCGTGTTGAAGATGATGAATAGAAATCGTCGACCCCCGTCGAGGAAGACTCGCTGACGAACAACAACAAGATGTGCCAACAATGGAGATAATGTGAAGCCCGATAAAGTTGGCTAGGCTGTCTGTTTTTTTTCCCGATTGCCAGAAACAGTTCAGTATTACAGGATACCTCAAAGTAAATGTACAATGGTGTCTGCCCGACAAATGGAAACATCTCAATTCTGCAATTCTGGATCGTTTGCTGCATAATGCTGATTCTTTGGAGATTCAAATTCCTTTTTGATGATAACTTCGAACCGACTTTACTGGAATCTTATATGGAATGGCGTCCTCGGTGTGTGGTTCGTCTATATGAGTATCAACAGAATTTCCCTGTCATTGAATATTAGATAAACTTTTTACCGCTTGATCATCCTCAATTCATCAATTGCATTCACTTTGCGCGCGATCTCTCTCCCGAACTTTCACAGCATCAGTTTGATGTCAAACTGTTTGACTGTATTTTGGTGACCATGAAGCCCGTGAAATTTGTTTCACTCTTTATTGTGGGAAGTTTTAAATAGATTCATATTCTATTTGTCCCTACCTACCGCCTCAATTTGAATATCTTTGACGAATATTTTTTTCGTAAGGTTTGTAAAAGTATATAAGACTATAGTAATATAATATATTAATAGCAACTCTGATTTCTATCAAGTTGAATCTCTCCGCTGGTCAATTCTCAACTCAAAACGATCATCGTCCCACTAATAATGACCACCTTCAACAACCTTACCGACGATTGTATTTTGCACATTCTGGATCGGCTCAAACTGCAGAATCAAATCCCCCTGCGAATTGTTTGCCGCCGTTGGAAGTCTGAAGTGATTGAATCCAAATGCAACACAATACAGTCACTACGAGTGTTGACCTATCTGTCGGACTTTTCTTCATGAGGCTTCACCCTATCCCACAAGTCGATTGAAACCTCAAAATGGTATCATAATAGGACAAAAATTTGAGAAGAATTTCTTTGTGTGTGAAACATCCCAGTGACGGATCGTTTATACCTTTGACACTCTTTCCCAATGTTGTACATCTCGAGCTGAATCATGTTGATCGAAATGCGCATTTGGTTGCGTGCTTTCTTGAAGCATGGAGAGATAATCTGATTAGTTTGCTTATCAAAAACTCACATCTCACCAAGTTTGAACCGGAAATTTGTTGCCAAATTCGTGGAATGACCAACTTGAAACATCTTGAACTGCGTGAATTTGGCGAAAACCCGTACCCTAATATTGTCGTGCACGAAAAGTCTGTCCTCCCTCAGTTGGAACACCTGACAGTCGATGGTTATCGACACGATTTCAGGAACATTTCTGCGAAACTAGGCCCCAACTTACGGGAACTATTTGTTCGAGGCCCGTGGGTCGAAAAAAGTCTGTACGGCTGAGGAGTTGAATCAATTTGGCCAATTAGTTGCTGACCATTCTCAGTTGGGCTTGACTAAACTCGGAATCAATTTTGCATTCGAAAGTGTACAGGAAGAGATGCGACTTTTGAAACTGATCTGTGACCATTTTGGCTCACTCACCGAACTCGAGTTACTTTTGTCTAATTGTAGAGTAAGTGCAATTGTAAATATTTGAACTTTTTATATTTATTTATTTTGAAATTGATAGATTCCAATCAGCGAAATGACCACTCAACTGTCTCGTCTGTCATCTTTAACTAAATTCAAAACAGAATTAGGTCTGCATCATCACAAATTCGACCACAATCCTGATCATCTCAAACTCGCACCATTGAAGTCAATTCGCCATTTGAATATTCGAATTACCGATCATTTTCCAGTGTTTATCTCGCCGTGGCACAACAACAACAATTCTGGTTATAGCGCAAAAGAGAAGACGACCCTGGCGACATTGATTCATCTTATTCCGCGAGCATTTCCCTCACTGACAAGGTTGACAATGTTTATAACTGCTCATTCAGAAGATCAAGTGAAGACGATTGTGGCTGATGCTTTTGCGAATGGTGAACCTGAAGCACGTTGTAAAGTTGACATTCATGAAAACCAATACATGTTGTAATGTTAATTGAAAATTTAATTAATATTTCATATAGTGGAAACATATAAATTAAATATACATTCATTGTTCATGTTCAATGCGTACCCCCCTCCCGTTCCTCAATAACTCTCAGCTGTTGCTGTTCCTCCTCATCCGGTAGATCGGTCTCACGTGAGAAGCTAATGTGATTGCTATTCTGATGAAGGTGATACACTACAATTGAGAATGGTTAGCACAATCGACAAACAAGCCCAAAACCAAAACATACCCAACTCCTGTGCCGCGTTCGATCCATGTCCACAGGTGACACACATCGAGAGATGATACACCAACTTGTTGGGCTGATAGCTAGGGGCAATATTCAAAGGTGGGCCAGTTCGTGTAGCCAATCCGTGCATGTGATACTTGGCGGACTTGTGACAAGGTGCACTGAAGTGACAGTCAATAAAGGGACAGTCACTCTTGCCTTTCAGGACCAAATGATCCGAAAGCTCAAGGTTGCGCTTCTTCGACACCACCACACTGTCGCACTCGAAGCACTTGAGACTGAAGCGATCATTCGCAATTGGAAAGGTGTTGCACTGTTTGGGCGCAATCGAGGGCTCACGCAGTAGATGACTTTGAAAGAATAGGCGATCGTACTTGTGCTTCCAGGCGGGTTCCAGGTACATTTTATAGTTTGGATCGAATGGGTATCATTCTCTTGGTCATATTCATATTCTTCATCAAAATCTCCGTATTCGCCATATTCTCCTCCATCCTCCTGAAGTGCAACATCGTTCGCTATAAGACAAAAACAACAACTTCAATTTGAGAATATACATTCAAGCAAACTTACAATTCAACTGAAGACTTTGAAGACTCTTCGCCACCTCTTCCTCTTCCACCCCCTCCTCATCTGGACACTTCACCAATCTCATTGGTCCTTCATTGCGAATCGGATAGTCCTTCCGATAATCATATTTATTCACAAACTTGCCATAACTGTAACAGCTACATTTGTTCCACTGCTCTTCAGCCAAATTCAACTTGTACATTTAATTTTAATTTATTTTAATTCCATTTAATTTGCGCCACTCAATTCAAACAATACGTCCACTGTGAACAGCGCACATGTGTATGTGTCTGTTGTGTGTTATTGTTTTCTTCTCTCTCACGGCGTGTATCTAGATGTCTGTGTCTCTCGTGAACTTGGCGTAATTGCAAGGCGCCTTCTACAACGACGACGCCACGTGTTCGTGTGCTTATTGGCGCCCAAATTGCACATACACTCACGCACTCAACTTAGGGCAAACTGCATGAGGACAACATCAACAACACACCACTCAACATGCTATTGTGTGTTTATGTTTTGTGTTTGTATGTGAACAATTTTGTGTGAATCAAATTAAAGGCGCCATCAATCTGCTTTCTCTCAGGCAAATTCTAACAAGTAAGTAACTTGTTCGTGTCCACTTGTACTCTCTTTGCTGTGTGCTCCCAATCATTATCGTAACTTTATACTATGATTACTATGTCCCTCTATCTTCCCCTCAATGACGCCCAGGTTCCCGCACTCACGAATATTTTGAAGTTCTAGGAGGAGCATTTGCATTCTGTTGTGTTGCGGTTGCGAACAAGTCTAGATCTATTCGAATTAGATTGCAGTCCGAGATTGAATCTTCTTTGCTCGGACGGCAAGCCCTCCTCAGTTCGTGCCCTTGCTTGTGTACTTCTGGGTGAGAGCACCATATTGCATTTGTATTTGAATTTGGGCTTTTCTTATTTTGCTCTCGCAAATTTGGTTTGTCTGTCTGTGTACTCTCTGACGCCTTTTCTTTATTCCATCTCGAATTGAGATTGTTTGTGTCAGTTAGCGTGTGGCTCCCAGTACCTCTCTGTCTTGTACTTTCCCTCCCCTTCTCTCATAGCATTTCATATATCCGGACACTATTAATCATACCTTTTATCTCAGATCACTCCACACTGAGACACACAAACATAGACACTCCCTCATTATAATGAACGAATCGACTGATTAATATATTTTTGTATTTCTTTTACTTATATAGTTTGGTTCACCTGCTTGGTTAGTCACCATCTTGCACATCAAATTGACCTGTCACGTAACCGACTACGCCTCGTCGTCCTCGACCACCACCACCGCTACCACTGTCCACTTGTGAACACACCAAATGAACAATTCATGTCATTTTATTTGCCTGAATTGATTTGCTTTATTTTCCGTTCTCATCATTCTGCTCATCATCATGTTTCGGTGCGAATGGAACGAGTGTAGTCAACAGTTTTCAAATGTGGAAGCCTTGCAAAAGCACCTGGACGCTCATGTGGCCCAGCTTGAGAGCCACATCACCATGTCTGCGTTGATGAATGTCCGACAAGCCGCCATGGGCAGGCGAAATTCAGCTTTCGATGAGAAGGAAACTGTTGGTGGTGGTGGTGGCAATGCTGTCAACTTCTCTAAAGGAGCCAACTCGAGAGTGCAATCAAATGGCCCAACTGCGAATGCGTCGGTCACCAAGTCACCGTTCGACCCGCACGGAGTTTCTCTACTGTCTTTCAACAATGGCAACGGAAAGAAACGATTGATGAGCAATAATAATAAGGTTACCAAAATGTAAGCAATTCATTGCCATCCACAATGGACATGTTTATTGTTACTGTTTATTTGTTTCATTCACAGAGTCACAATTCATCATCACCAACCAGAGAACACAATCATCGCGCCACACCAGCCCCATCAGTCTCATATGATTCATATGATCGATCACCCTCACAAGAAAGTGAAAATCTCAAATGGGACTCCTGCACCAAGTGCGACTCATTCGACTGTTGTGAGCCAGTCTGGTGCTGACAAGAAATCTAAATCTCAGCATCCAATTATAAGTTGTCCAGTGGCTGCACCCGCTAATTCAGTGGACATTCTCATAAGTTCAATGGGTGAGACGAGTCAATCGAAACGTGCTGTCTTGTTACAACCGTCTCAATTCCAACTGCAACAACAACAACAGCAACAAGTGGCTCAGCAGAAACGACAACAGCAGCAGCAGCACCAGCAGCCCATCATCACCACCGTGTACCCTCGCTTCTCAGCTCGCAAGCACCTTTGCCCGATGCCCTTGTGTGGAGCGGCCTACACCAAGTCGTGTGACTTGACCGCTCACCTGCGTCGACACACGGGCGAGAAGCCGTACGCGTGTGATTGGCCCGCCTGTGGCTGGCGATTCGCTCGGTCGGACGAACTGGGCCGACACAAGCGATCTCACACCGGCGAGAAGACTCACCACTGTCCCGTCTGCTCGAAGGGCTTCTATCGGTCGGACCACTTGTCGAAACATTTGACCGTACATCGATACCAGTTACCCGACAATTTTGATGTGATCGCCAACTTGGGAATGCCTGCTCAGGCGCCAAGTGATCTCCATCGTGGCTAATTCCAGAGACGCTAACAACAATTGCACCGGCAAACGGCAAACCTCTAGACCTACGATGGTGATAAGCAATCAACCTAACCATCATAATCAAGCTCTCAATCAGTCGAATCATGTCTAATATTTCCCACACCCACAAGTTCTCTCTATTATGTTGCTCAGTGCGCAATCGTTGACTATTTTCACTAATCGATTCCATTTCATATATTCTATATTTACTAATACATTTCTGTTTACTATTTATTATATTCTTTATTCTTATACATTTGAACAATTTGTCAATATATTTCATTGTCTCATTCTTTGTTGGTTCCTTCCTTACCCGACCATTCCACTCAATATTCCAGACACACTGATCAGTACAATCATGACGCGCCCAACTCAACTAGCAAACATATTTCCATAAGACACACTTATTTTACTTTATTTATATTATGTTATTTATATTAAACAATATCCAATCGTATTTTTGTCAGTTTATGAATACGAAAACGCAAAATTGCAAAATCCACTTTCTTCTTGGATCGAATCGAGAGTATTTATACAATCGATGCCTGCCAGGCAAATTAGTCTGGTTAAATGTAACGCTATATGTGAATTGGCTGTATATGGACAATGAATTCGAAAAACATTACATCATATAATATGATTCATATTTACCGTTTCTGGATGCGACTTGTACGAACCCGAATGATAATTGCCGACAACCAGACAGACTGTCAGATCACACGTACTAAATGTTACGATTTTATTATGCACTTATTTACAAAATTGAGAATCTGACATGTGATGGATTTGATACAAAAAAAATTAATTAATTTAAAAAAGATTTCCTAGTGTAGTACTTTGTTGTCTTCTTCTTCACAACAGCTCCTTGACCACCTTGAGGTAAGCCTTCGGGTTGACTCCATTGGTTACCGTTTTGGCACCAGGAGTACGAACGTCCATTTGGAAGTGAACAGCACGAATGTGATTCAACACAGTGGTACGATCCTTGCCGCCCTGGTAATAGCAATCGGGCCAGGTACATAGAAAAGGACGAGCGTCACTGTGAGTTCGTTCGTGTCGAGTACAATCGGAACGATTCTTGAATGACTTCTCACAGCCAACAACTGGACATACGAACATTTTGAGATAGGGGCCCTTGGCGTACAGATGGTCTTGAATTGAATGAGTCTTCGACTTGAAGGATTCCACTGGTGGTAAAGAAAACATTCTAGCAAAACGGAAGCTTTTGACACTTTTTGGTGTTTCTGCTTTAGACGGAATCAACAGTTGAGTGTTGAGGAAAGATTCGGGAACTAGTGAATTAGTAGTGTTTGGTTGGAGTCGAATCAATGCTGGTCGAGGTGAGGATTTGATTGCGACTACACAATTTAGTACAGTTTGAGGTTTGCTGATTGGGTCGATGATGAATTTGTCAAACTTGTGCATCAATTCGGGACTAACATCAATTCGTTTGTCTGAAGATTGTTTCACAATCGTCGGATTCGAGATTAAGGTAAGAGAAGTGTCATTTTGAGGAACAACAAACGGAGCCATTGGAGTCAGCTCGGTAAGTTGACGTTCACGGGTTGACTCGAGATATGCAACATCGTCTTGAGACATTCGACTGTGCTCAATGACATGATGAACATTACTTTGAGCTGTGACAGACTGATGAAGTGAGAAGGCAACAGTAGGAAATGTCGTAGTACGAAAGTCAGAACAACCACCAAATGTGAAATCCATTCGTTGAGCGTTTGGACTGTTGATGTTTTGGTCAGCAAATGAAGACAAAGGTACGGAAAAGTCCATTCTTGGTATAGAAGTTTTAGTAGGTCGTCGTCTTGTCGTAGCGTGTAGAATTGATGATAGAAACAGACACGTGAGGATATCCTGTCAGTGTTGATATTCGTTATAGTCGAATTGACATACAAAAGCATAAAGCACAACACTCGTACAGACGTACAAAACCGAAATCAAAAGTCGAACCACGCCACTCAAGTTTGGCATTAGTCACGATGACAGTCTTCTTATCAGCAAAACGAAATTAGTGTCTTTATCTTATCAGTAACAGTCTGCATAGACTGACTCAGACACACAAAGTACACACAAAATTGCTCAAGATGTATTTTCACATAGGCCATTCATATAGGACGTTTTATGCTCATAATCATAATACAAACAAATAACGGAATTTCGACTTAAAAAGTATTTTTAATATTAAAAATCACATTCATTATGTGTAATCAGATTAGTATGTATATTAAGGTTATCTAACATATGTAAACATCATAAGTAACTGTAAATATATATGTAAACTAATGTCTAAACTAAATGGCCTAACCATAAATGTAAAGGCAGAAAAATGTAAATTCATTTGTTGCTCTTAATTCTTCTTGTCCAGAATTCGATACCAAGCAAATTTGATCGGCTCCAAACAGTTCGAATTCGAGTAAAAGAGACAACAATAAGGCGGAACTCGATTTTCGTCCAACTTCCAAAAATCCTTAATATTCAATTCCTGATTGGTCGTTTCAATACTAAATAGAATTTTACAAAAAAAAATTAGACTAATAAATATAAAAATCAATATACACTCACTTTTCGGTTTCCAATTTGTTGCGAATAAGTTCACTGATCAAGCCAAAACATTGTGGACAAATCCAATCACCGTCGGGATTGTTTTCATTTTGTAATCCAAAACCATCAACATCATCATGTGCAGGATCCAACGGAATTTGTGCACTCAATTCGAATAATATAAAAGTATTAGTTCCTGCCAGTAGATTAGCACGATTGGCTATACATGTGATAATAATCAGAATTAACATCCGAATCGGGAATTAGACTCAAAAGTGAAGCACTTACCGAGAACTTTTCTACCTAATTCTTGGTCAAGTAAAGGATCCCAAACAGGCAAGTTCTGTTGTTCTGGATCTTTGTTCTCTTTCTCAATACTGTTTTGGACTTCTACTTCCTCTTCTTGTAGCCCTTCAACTTCCACTTGTGGCTCAGGAGAAACGGAGGAGGATTTCTTGCGATTTTCGCTAATTCGAGCAGAATTTCGAATAGAATTTGATTTGATAATCAAAGACTCGGCACGTTCTTGCATCTCTTTGACGCCTCGTTCTAAAGCCTTAAACTGTTTCGACTGATTCACCTGTTGTTTGTCGATCAATTGAGATTCCAAATAGACAAAAGGTTTGGAAGCGCGAATTTTCGCTCGAATTTTATTCGAATTTTTAATTCGATTGTAATAATCTGAAAAAAATCAAATTTAGAATGCTCGTTTAATAAGGAATTTACTGAACTTACCAGGAACTTTCGTACCGAATGATACTTTTGGAATAAATAATTCTGATTTCGAAGGGAATTCTTTAGATTGTAATTTTGAATTTGCGTCATCTGCATTTTCTATCTTTTTCACCACCTTTTGTTCGACATTTGCGTTAATAGCCACAGGCTGCTTCTTTTGTTCGTCCACAAATTTCGATATTCGCTCAAAAAGATGGCCACAATTTTGAATTTGATTTTGAAGAGACTCGAGCCGGCGGTAGTTCTCCTCAAATTCGAGTAAAAACGGAGCGAGATGACAGGGCAAATGATTCTCGTATATCACGAGACCATAGAATTTGGTGCCACAGTGATTACAAGCGACAAAGTAGGGTACGTATTTGATAGACTCGCTAGGTCTCAGATTGGTTGTAGTTTTTACGTCAATTCCGTAAACAGATTTGCGCATTTTCAAAGAATTTGAATGAGATTCCGGTTGTGAGCGCTTACGTTTGTTTGCAGATAGGTCAAAAATGCGTGAAATAGAAATATCGCCTTCAGAAGGGACAGAATCCCGTCGGGAGCTATTAGTAGTATAAATTCCACCGGGGCCAGAAGGAACATTAATACGGGACGCCTCACCATAGAATCGGGCGCTTTTGCGACCAAAATGATTCGCATTTTGTGATCGCCTAGGTATCAAAGAATTAAAGCCAAATTCGGCGTCAACACTCGAACGGGACAATTTGGACATTCTGGAAATAATATAAATAATATTATAAATAATTATAATAAAAATATAATTGCAAATAAGAATATTAATATCCATACCTTGGCAGATAAAATAACGTTGCCATGGTTGTTCCAGAAGACTACGTAACAGTTAGATCACTTGAGGAAGAAAAACCAGAAAATAGAAATCTAACCGAAATTGGTCCTCAAATAGAAAGAGAAATAAAGCCGAGTACAACGGAAAAGAAATTACGCACTAAGAGGAGTGAGCGAAAGGGAGTGATTCATAATGAGCAAATTCACTAAATGTGGGTCCATTCACAGACTATGTTACTATAAATGTCTAATGTTCTTCAAAGAAAATTAAAACTTAACTTTAACCGGAAATTCTGTAAATTTTATGAATTGTGTTGGTAAAAGTACTTTGTGATTTGTCACCGATCATGATCTACTTGTGCATGCTACCAGTCAACAAACAAGCTCACTTTTGAATTGGCCAATCAGAGTATCAGCCTAGTATACATTGAACATTCAAACAGTTTTATTGATGCAATATATGAATGACAGATACAATAGAACAAACTTGACAATTCTAATCCGTTCTTCTTTCAACTGTTCACTAAGCAGTGGAAGTTTGCTCTTCAATGAGCGGACCATCAGTCGATAGCAGTGACCACCCTTTCCGTCCTCAAACAAGCCATTGGCGGCGAAACGGCGACAGACGGTGCATCGTGGCCTCGGGTCATCGTACTCGTCCACAAAGATCGCTTCAACTGAAGGAAACACAAATGAGGGCAGTGACTCGAAATCACGGTGAGAACGCTTGTAAATGTTAAACTCGAGAATTTTGACCTGTGGCAGTGAGATTCTACGAGGTTGTTCATCGTCCCCATCAACAGTGCCACCACCATCCGTCAAAGCAAACAGATTCTCAGGGAGTCCCTCAAAGCGAATGAACATCCTGAGATGAGTCAACTGTCGGAGCGAAGACAGGTTGGTCACCAACAGGGTGAAAGTGATGATGCCCATCATGCCTGGCAACAGTGCGATTCCGAGCAAAGTCAAGTTGGAGTAGCGCATACAGAGTTGGTTCAACTGTTGCACAGTATCAAAGTGCCGATAGTAATAAAGGTGACTCACTTTGGTGGTGAAGTTGAATTTGGAATGGTGTGCAAGATTCACAAAGAGATCGGCCACATTGCCCAAACCAATCTGGCGCAAATTGGCACTGTCCAGTCGGTGGACAATGTCCCAAATGGCATTGTCCCGGTCGTACCCGTCAAGGTACAGTTGAGCCACATTGAGACGCCCAATGAAGGAGAACCATTCACGAGGAAAGGAGAATCGCATCGTGGAAGTGCCATTAGTACCAAAGTTGAGAGATACATGACGAAGGGAAGATTGCTGTCGGTTGATGGTGCGAAGTAGAGCGCCAATTGGGTGCAGCTTGGGCCGATTCAGGTAGCTCTTGTCGATGTCCCAATTGAAAAGCCACAGTTTCAAGCTCACCAGTGACCACGAGCATTCGAGAAGATCAATCACCGAGTGCAATTCGCCATCATAGCATTTAGGATGTATCAACACGAGAGTGTCAACATTCGGGAATAGAGCCACCAAATAAGGCATCAGTCGACCATAGAGAAGAGCATTGTGCAGACGGGCCATTTCGGTAAAGTCCTCCTCCTCTGTTTGACCATCAGGAATGGTGTGGAACAAATTGCCAAAGAATCCATCCGACTCTCGGCCATCCAACAGAAAATCGTCAAACGAACTCGGCACCAAGTATGGCAACGTAATGATGGCATCGCGTTCTGACACTGCAAGATTGTAATATTGTCGTTCAACACCGTTTGATACTTCAAAGTTGTTGTTAAACGGAATCTCGGTAACGAGTTGCTCCACTGGATGTCCACCGACAAGCAGCACCAAAGTTCGCCTTCGTACAGCGGCACTCGACTGTAGCATTGCCCAACGAGGACAGACTTGATCCAGTTGGAGTAGATTGGACAGTGGAATTCGGTCAAAGATGAGCAGAAGCAGTTCGTCTGGTAGAGTGTCAATGTGGACACAGATCTTGCCTGATGACAGAGAAAAAGTGAAACGGGAAAAAGACGCGCGATTCTTCAGAACATAACTGACGACAGTCGAACCAAACAGTGAGATGATGTCCACAAAGATGCACATTTTGGAATTAGGGCACGGGAAAACTCGGTTTCGGGATACAAAAGACAGAACTCGGACACGAAACAGGCTAAAATGCACTTTCAAATAGAAATATCAACTCGACAGCGAGTGACACAACACAACAACAAGACAAGTTCTATTTCTCATAGACAGACACAGTAGCACAATGTAGCAGTTGCTATTGTACATGAACATGCACACATTTACACGATGTGACTGTGTCGATTCGGGCGCGTTTCAGGCACAACTCGAGTTGCCTTTTTACTTTGAACTCGTAACGCTTTTTGTGTCACCAAGTGCATTTGGAGTTGTCTCCTTCAACTCGTACACTCGCATCATGATCATCATATATTATCATGTATTATCTTAAAGATAAAATGATGAAAATGGTGTCATACAACTGGAACATCTCGAGTTCGCTAATCACAAACTAAAGCTACATTTCCTTCAAGTTACCACAATTGTTCAATTGTTCAATCAAATGATGTAGGCACTTTTTCGGTTGCACTTTTGGGATATTTCCTCCTCTAGACACCAGTATCTGTCCATAATTAGTTCATTTTGAAATTTGTTGAATGTACATTTTGCTAAACGAAATAAAATTGACAAATTATAAATGAGGTTAAGACTAAGGTCACGTGTGCATTGCTCTATCGAGATTAGTGATTTAGGAATTGCGCTTTAGCCATCACTCGATTTTTTTTATTTAGTCAACAATAAGCAACCGTTCTTGCTTGGCATTAAATGGCAAAAATACATCACATTACAAAAATACTGTTAGATGATAAAGCAAAATGTTACATATTTACAAGTATATTCAGTTAGTTGTGCACACGAAGCGGCTCCCAACGGAGAAGCAACTTGTGAATGCGTTTGAGGTAGTCTGAGAATAATTCATAGTCAGATTGAGAATGAAAGGGTGAGGTGAGGTTGAGATCAGGTATCGCCATTCTGAAGCCATCACTCGATTGGTTTGGTTGCAAACAAATTCGTGTACGCCGCAGCAACCGATTTCGCAGTTTGAGTTTGCAAGAGAAAACCAAACTAATTTGTGAAGGCAATCAATGGAGACAAAAGAAAATGTTTGGAGAGTGAAGAGTACCGAAAGAAAGTACTCGAGTCCAATCGAAAGTATAAAGCCAACATGACTAAACAACAAAAGAAAGTGGCCAGACAGAAGAATGCCGAAGCCCTCAAGGCGATCGAGAGAGAAGAATCAAAAGTTCATCTTTATTATATCAATTGTCAATGTTTCACTAATAAATCCATTGGTACTGACAATTTTTGTTTATTCAAGTTGCTATATACTTTTTGTTTTTGAATATCATGGAACAAAACAAAACAAATAAAAAAACTCCGATACCGGGAATCGAACCCGGGCCTGCTGGGTGAAAGCCAGCTATCCTAGCCACTAGACCATATCGGATGCTTGGTTGACATGACTACTAAATACTTCATTTTTAATGACAAACGATGATAAATTATGAAATCCAAAGCGAAAAGTTTAATATAAAATTTACTAGTTAAGTTTTATGGGTTTGTTGCTTTTGGCTTGACTTATTACTGATTTAGCAGATTGCCCAAATAATAGAACGAGAATTTATTATTAAAATAGTGAAACAAGGAATATTGAATAAAGTGAGATTTAGTGTGAATAGAATTGAATTAACTAATTAAAGGTGTCGTTGGGTGGAGTGCTCTCGAGTATATTGTTTAGTTGGTTTGACTGTGGTGGAGTGAGTAGACCAGTGGTTTCACTCAAAGACGAAGTGCAGCCAGTTCAGTGTCTTCTCGAATGTAATCTTCAGAATCGCGAACGTCAACAGTATTGCCACCTTTGAAATGCACGGCCAGAACATGACGACTGACATTGGCACGTTGTGTAGAGACATATGCACAGTTTGGCCATGCACACAGGAAGGGCTTCACGCCCAGATGAGTGCGCTCGTGTTGAGCCAGAAGGAAATCCAATGGAAATATTTTGCCACAACCAGGATATTTGCAAACATACGACTTGTTCGATCCAGCAGCAGTAGATTCTCGAGTCTTGTGTCGTTTGTTGTGGGATTGTGACTTGTTGGACGTGACTTTACGTTTGTGACCAGATGAAGTGGATGCTCGGTCTCGATCAGGCCGATAATCTTCATCTTTTTGGTCGTCGTCTTGCCATTGTTCCCTGTACCAGGGTCGTGTTCGTGTGAGGCGTTCAGCTCGTCGAGGTGGGACATAATTCGGGGCTTCGAACTCCTGTTTGATGGGCAGTTGGTGAGATTTGTTGTTCCTTTTGGGGACATTGTGACCATTGTGGCCTTTACCGCCTGCTGAAGTGGATGGTTTGTGACGATTCACGGAAACATCATGATTTCCTCCTTGTACCACCAATTGACCAATCGAAGCAGTCACAGTGTGAGGTTCATCATCGAATGCACTCACCATTCCAGCTCGTACACCATTCACAGGACGATTGCCACCAAATCGTGTTTTGATTTTCCGCACTTTTGCCCGCATCAGTGTGACACGTTGATCGACCCATTGGTTGAGTTGACGTTTCAGTCGTTCACCATCCACCACCAGTTGTTCCTCAGATCGATCCAAAAGTGATAAGAAACCTTGCAGTCGAGCCATTTCGATAGGACAAATAGAAATAGAAAACACGCGCTCAAAACAAACTGTGGCGCCGAATGTGCACAATTGTTAACAACGCCAAAACTCACTCAATTTTTCTATTTCTACTCCAAACACAATGACACAACTGTTGTTATTGTAATACTTATATACTCTTGATGCGGTACATTTGTTGAATTAATTAAAGATTATTTTTCTAAAAACATGATAAACAACAAAAACTTTAAAGGAAATGCAGCAAAAGATAATCTTATTTGAGAGATAAGACAATACTTCTTTTTACAATTGAGATTAAATAGGGAAAACAATTGCGATAGACACATTGCAAGCGGATTCGACATGCGAAAAAGTGCTCAGTTGATGGGCATAATTAGCTGTTGACATGATATCCAGTGACTGCCAGTTAATTATGTCCGGCAAATCATTGACCAGAAAGTCCATTCGTTTCACACTAAAGTTACACTCGATTGAGAATGAAATTGTACGAATTGAGAATTAAAGATACATTTATTGCAAATTGAATTGTTCTAACACAAATGTGCTATGGTTGTCATTGTTCAGTTTGTTCAAGTCGGCGTTGGCCGGCAACAAATTCAGTTAGGTAGCGAACCAGGCACAGCCAAATGATCCGACTGCGCACTGCAATCGGGTCAAAGGCCGCGTATTGTCCTTGAGCTGGCGGTTCATCGAGCCAAAGGAGACCATTTATGGGTCTTAGATCATGGCCCAATTGTCTTTGCCTGATTTGAAAATGATCCTCTGCATACTCCACCGCAGCGTCCACGAGAAACTCCATCAACTGTCCATTGGTGACATCGGGCGAAATGATGCTCAATCTGGCCAGAACCTCGAGAATTTGTCTATTGTTTGAAGTGCCAGTAACGGGATGCAGATCAACTTTGTTGTACGAGATGTAGAACGTGATGTCATCGTCTGAGCGAACGTTTGGATCAGCTTCGCGCCAGTCCCACGATTGAGCGTGCACACCGATCAACTCGAGATAGTTACGAAGGTGAGCTCGAAAGAACTTGGGACTCTGTGCCAACAGGGCTAACAGGCCGCGATACACTTCAGTGCGCATGTTCGGGTCCTTTTGCAGATCTTCAACCAGCATAATCTTGTGTTCTCGAACAATCGGCGCAATGGCCATCACTTGATCACGCAAATGATTCAACTCGAGTCTGTCCGGGGGATAAATTGGTGAATTGATGGAAGGGGGAGCGTGTGTTAACTAACCTGAACCTTTCGAACACTGTCAGGCAGTAAGCAAGTCGAGTCTGGTAGACTCGTTTCTCGGTAAACGGACCCAGGTACCGCTCACTTTTCACATGTTGCCAATCATCGTTCCATTGTTTAAATCGAGCCATCATGCCAATCAGAAGATCTTGAACATCGGCGTAACTGACAGTGCAAGTGGCTGGTTGATTGGTCGTGCGAGACTGAGGAAAACCTATTGGCCATATTGAACTTAGCTCGGCCAAATGTTCGATTTGGGCACTGGGCGGTGGCACTAGTCCTGCACGAATTCTTAGGGCTTGAGGAGTGATCCTAAACGGATCGTCTTGTACAACTTGTACATTGTTCCTGTCAGACTGTGGAGAGAGAAAAAGAGTGACTTCCAAGGATTCACACACACACACACACAAACCTGTTGCCAAAGTTGACGGAGTCGAGGACGATCCTGTGTGCGATACGGATGGGCAACAGTTTGCTCGTGATGATACTCCGCGGGCACAAATCCGTGGCAGTCCAAAAAGGCCGCCACTGTCGACAACTGCAAGTTGGCACCGAGATCGTTCTCGAACATGGTGAAGATCACTCGCCAGTAGACATCGGGATACTGATTGATCAGTGATGGCGAGATTCGTACTTCGGCCCAGTGCCGATCCTGTCTTCTGTCATTTAGAGTCGGTTCACGTCCGTAGATCTTCAGAATCTCTGGAAGAGGATCGCACATGACAAAGGAGGAGAGCTCACTCGAACAGAACAGTTTACAAAGCCAACAAACCAATGGCCAGAAAAGTACATTTGTTTCACTAGTTATAGTCAATTTAGAATGATACTTTTCGAATTGAGATATAATTTTATTGAAAAATTGACTGGTCATAGAGGACGTAACCACGGAACGTATGTTCATAATACGGTCAAAAATACAGAACCAATCCGAAATGATGCAAAATTTGTGCAAATCGCAAATCAAGGATGTTGTTGTTGAAGGGATTCTGATTTGTTTAAGATGTTGATGTTGTTTCTTTTCACGAACGCATTCACCTGTACCAGGGAAACTGGTCGTCTTTATTCTTCAGATTGGAAACGTTTGCCAAAACTTTTCAAATTGCCAAACAAAAACAAATCACATCGACACATTCATTTACCACCATTCATATTATTACATTATACTACGAAAGTTTGCATTTGGGTGATGAGTTGGCAAATCAAAAGTGAACCGGCTCGCACAATTGTAATTCATGATTTCACATTCGAATATACCGTTCATGAGGTGAGGATTCTTTTTAGTCAAGGTCATCAAGTTGGGCGAGCCGTCTACCAACTCATCTCAAACATTTACACTTTTAATAACACAAAACTGTAGTGCTGCCATCTATTGGCCGAGTGGGAAACTAAGAGCAAAAACATGTGACATTTCTGTTCGGTTGGCTGCTTCTGTTTCTCTCGCGAGCTCGTCGCTGTCTCGGTGTTTGAATATTTTGGTTTCTATTTGATTGTTTTGACTACTTTTCACGATTGTTTCACGCTTTCTATCACCATCATCACTATCACTACCATCACCACCATCACTACCGCCATCGCCCTCACAATGAATGATACCGTGAAATCGGTGACCGACTTTGAGGACGAGACAGGCATACCGGGCAAAGAGGCCATCCGAGCCATTCTCACCAACAGTGCCGATCCCGTACCCGAAATTAAGCAATTTCAGCGCAACAACCGAATCGTCTTTCCCTCCCTACCAGCAATGTTGCCACTGCTCGATCTGCACGGTGTGCCACGACTCGATTTCAACACAGCAGTGATGGAGGATTTGCGTGACAAGTTGATTCGCCGAATTGAGGAAATCACCAGTGGCACTCAGGTGGACACTGCATCCAAAGAAGACCGTGACCGAATGCTGGCCACAGTACTGCACAAGGCATTCCCACTGATCAAGGTGCCGACCATTCAGCCGGTGGTGATGACACTGCTCAAGAGCGTTCACGTACTCGAGGACAAGTATTTGGCGGCACTGGTGGAGGACAAGTCACTGTACGAGTTGTGTGATGTGAAGGTGAAGAGACAAATCTGGCAGGAACATCACAATCTGTTCGGTGATGAGGTGGCCCCACTCCTGCTTACCTACATCAAACAGGTATGAGCTAATATGTGTCCGAATGTATAATACTAATTCTGTTCTTGTTCTCGCCAACAGATCGAACTCATCTTTAGCCAACTGTCGGACCCTTCGCCAACCTTTTTCCTGTTGCCCCCACGAGTTCGTCGTCAGAACAGCGTTCTGCAGTCTCTGTCCGAAATGATCGGCACCAATGTGCACCTGTACGACTCGATTTGTCAATTCCTTCGGTCCATCTTTGTCCAAACCGCCAACCCCCACTACTGTTCACTGCGAGTGTCCCTACTGATGGAGTTGCACGATGCGAATGTGACCGACATTACCGCACTTGATCCGGTGCACAAGTTTGTCTGGTGTCTGGATGCGTCCATTCGGGAGAACACTCTCGAGGGCAAACGGATGGGCCAGTTGGAAGGCATCCTCGATGGCCGTGGCAAGGGCAGCTCGGTACTGGCCGAGATTGGCATGGCACTCGCCGATCCCTATGCGGTGCACTTTATTGCTCAGTCCATTGTGCGCACTGTGCAGCATCAAATCAGTGTGGAGGCCATGCCGCGGGACAATGGCACACTGCACTTTCTACTGCGATTGCTCAATTTGGGACTGCACGCACACCAAATACTGCAGAGTCAACAGTGGAAGGAGCCCAAGTTGGACTCGACCATTGTCACCAAGTTTGTGCCCATGCTCATGAGTTTGATGGTCGATGATCAGGTATGGATTATATATTAGGTGATGCATTCTGTTAATCCTTTCATTCCCCAATAGATTCGTGCAGTCAACTCGAAACTGCCACCTGAAGATCGTCAATCCGAAGCAACCATTTGTCCATTGTCTGAATCGTTCCTCAGCCATGTCCGTGAAGATCCACTGGCCTCAGTACTGACCATTTACTATGCCGAACAAGTGGCCAAAGCGAAAGACCGTCAATCGGTGGTCCGTGTGTGCAGTGCACTCGCGCGTGTCCAGTCCACCTTTGTCGATCACCATTTGCACATTCTGGTGGCAGGTCTAATTGGCCTTGGCAGTGACTTTGCGAGTGAACAGTTGGCTGCAGTGGTGTTCGATGAGATGCTTCTGCCTGCACTCGACCACAACAACTGTACAGTGGTCATGATGGTGATGAAACTGCTGTGGCATGTTCACATGCATTTGCCTGTGGCTCGGTTGGATGCACTGATGCTGGCACTGAAGCAGTATGTCAACGATTCGGACATTGTCGCACAGCTCTATCTGCAGTTGCAGGAGAAGATCAACTCGTTTGGGGAAGAGGATGGTGATGCTACTTTGGACACTGCTCAACAGTCGGACTCGATCCTTCAACAGGTGATTGTGACCTCTGTGTACTCGGCCAGATCGCCCATCTCATCGATGACCCCGTTCTATAATCCTCAATCGCCGTTTGATGAGCCATCGATGGATGCAGCAGATGATTCGGCCGATGCTGGCTCTAGTGGACTACATTCTGGTCAAGAACCGTTCTGAATCATCCCATCTCTTAATTTACATTTATCCTTCCTCGTTTATTAATACAACATATGTCACTTTGAATACATTTTAACCACTTAAATAAAACTTTACTATTCTACAATACCATTGCCGTACAATACCGAAATGATCAAAATTGCGCCAATCTCTTCAATGCACAGAAGACTGTGAAAAGACTAGACCAGACTACGAAAAGAAGAACAATATTGAGACAAACTATTTATTGATGTAGTAAAGTTAGCAGATTGGTGATAGAACTAATCGTAAAAGATTTTCAAAGGTAAACGGGGTTGGGGCCTTCCCTTCTTTGCATCGATGGTGAACACTCGTGTCCATCCAAAGTCGACCGTGAAGACGTTTTGCCGATTTGCCACCTGCACAATTGACAGTTGAACGTCACCGTGCACCAACAGTTGGAATCCTCTGAGTTGACGGCCAAGGATGGTGTGCTTGATTGCTTGGGAAGGGAATGGTCCGGGCCAGGCGATGGTGCGCACCGAGGCCACTTGACAGGCAGGACAGTGCAAGTCCAACCGGCGGTTGAGATGGGCGTAGTTGTGTCGAACCAGTGGGACACATCGCACGTGCAGAGTGTGGACACAGTTCGCCATGTGAATCCACACAGAATTTGGCTCATCGCGCTTGCGGCAGAAGGCACAGGTTGGAGGCTCGGGTTCGGGTACGACCATTGGCGTCATAATGTGCTTGGCCATCTTGTGAGCGAACACATCCATGTTCTGCAAGTCCTGAGTGGTGGGATGAAAGCCAGACGAGCAACGAACCAGCTCTCGGCAGTCGGGTCGAATTCTGACATTGCACCTAACTGAAGACATTCCAGGCAATCTCGAGTTGACCAGACAGAAGAGACCAGGGAATTGGCGAACTTTGACCCGCTCCTGTATGAACGCGGGAGTGTTCTCTGGCCAGAAGTGGAAGAAGGGACAGGCCTGGCCTTTGACGCAGCTTCGATCCTCTCTGCGCTCGTATGGACACCAAAATTGGAGCAGCAGTTTTTCGCGCTTTTTCACATCGCTCAGCACTGGAGTGGGTCCATAATTGGCTTGGTACGGGCCGTTCTCCTCCAATGGAAGAATGTCTCCCAGATGGAATGCTCTTGCCTGGTCGGCCAAATGAAGGTCTTGTATTAGTTGCACAAGACGAGGCTCGGTCAGTTCATGGTCACTTCGGACATATGCTTGACGAGGCACACGAGGCGCTTGAGCTAGTCGAAGAACTGCTGGTTGCCTGCGCGGTTGGGGATTCTCTTGTCTTTTCATCAGCATAACAGAATTGTCCCTGTTGAAGGTTACTTTGACCAATGGAAATCCATCAAACACGTTAGTCTTTACATGCAAGACGGTTTTTGGTGCCACGCTCAGTCCGAAACCACTCTTCTGAAGTTGGAATAGTTCGGTCTTGTGGGCTTCAGTTGCGAACACTTGAGGCCAGATTAGAAATCTACTTGAGACCGCTCGGCATTCGGGACAGCCAGCAGCATACCGCTGGTCTCTTGTCTGTATCCAATCACGGAGACAGTGGTAGTGGGAAAAGTGGGCACAGTTCTCCATGTAGAGCACTGGTGTGGTCAGGCTCGGCACGATTGGAGTGAGACATACTGCGCACTTTTTAGCGGTGGCTTCCCCGACAGACTGGTCATCATAGGCCGCGATCGCATCCCCCATTCTGTCGTACAGCACCTGTAGGTCTTGGGTGTCTTCGAGAGTAGCGTGCAGTCCACTCGCGCACCCATCCAGACGATCGAGATACTTGACCGATGGCTTGGTGCATGGCAGCACACACACGAACGATGGAACAGTTGGCGAGGCTTGTGAAGCATTCGGGACAGGAGCAGGCGACTCGAGGTTGTGACTTGTTCCACCAGATTGGTCCATCACGAGAGAGGTCTTGATTCGAATCCCTACACAAAGAAGTGACTTGTTCACTCAATAAAATCTTACTCAACAATGACTCGAGTGACCAGTCTGCATCTCTATTTACACTGACTAGCGTTCGATTTGTCCGATAACAAACTCTATTTTTCATATTTTCGAATAGTCGAAGAAAGTGCTCAAACATATTTTCTGTTCGTTCTGTAACGTTCGAGAAGATTTCGAATTTACTCATGTTTGATTGTTTTTCTTGGAAAATCAGCCAATTAGCCAACAGACTGTGGCTTTTGTTATGGTGTGAGTATCATTTTAAAGAAAATTCATAACTATAATGCAAATGTAACGGTCAATTCGGTGTCTCTCTATGGGTCTCTAATTATTGGACAAAAAATTGGTTTCCAAGGAAACCAAGGATTTAAAATCAAAAAAGTTTTTATGACATTTTAATTTAATTTTTTAAACTAACCCCCAAAGGATTGAATTCCGTACAACATCAAAGCAGTGAACTAACAATTTGCATATATCAGGATATAAGCTATCGGTTTTGAATTTGATGGAAACACAAAGAATACATTTGTTCAATAAATAATGTGAATTACACTCATTACAAAATGAAATTGTATTTTTATTTTAAATGTTAAGAGTTACAGGAAAAAGGGCGACATGTGTCAATATTGAGCCAAAATGGCAATGAATAAAGTGACCGAATCTCACTCGAGTCGACGTTCCAGCAGTTCGGCATCCACCCGAACATAATCTTCAGGATTACGATTGTCCACAATGTTGAGTCGTGCTTGGTCTTTCAGGAGTTTGGGTATCTTGAAATGCTTGACGCGGACATGTTCAACTATACGACCCTTTTTCACTGCAAAATAACGACAATCGGGCCAGGTGCATGAGAAGGGCTTAATGTTCAAATGAATACGTTCGTGTACTGCCAATAGAAAATCCTTGGGAAATGATTTGCCGCATCCTTGTGACTTGCATTGATACTTCTTCGATCCGTCATTAGTACCACTTTTCTGTCGTTTGTTGACAGATCGAGATGTACTTGAAGATTCGCGTTTGCGGCCAGTGGAAGTAGACAGAACATCACGACCATGGCCACTCGACTCCACCATAGCACGTTGTTCCTTCATCCACTGATCCAGTTCGACTGTCTCCACTGGTGGATCATCCGAAAGAATTATAGAATGAGTAGTGAGCAATCGATCACCACCAAATCGACTTCGTAGTTGTGTCACCACAGTTCGGAGAACACCAAATTGTTGATCTACTTGAGCGAGCAGTTGACGCTTCAGTCGTTCACAGTCCACCTCGAGACGTTGCTCGAATCGATCCAGGAACGAGTGCAATTTGGTGAAACGAGGCATGGTCAAACACGACAAAGGGACACAAGTGAATTGACAAGTCTGAAGACAAACGAGAACTGCTCCACGAGTGACAACAACAACTCACTAACTTTGTCAGTAGAAAAACTATTTTCACTTGTTTGGGTGGACACCCTCGGCGATGAGCTTTCCTCATGAAAGAAGCCATAATATTTTTAGGTCATGAAAGAAGTTGCCACCACAAAATCTTATATACAAGATGCCGCTTTCTTTTTGTATGTAAAAAAGATGTAAATTACTGCATAGGGTATCTGCTGGTAGGAACTTCTTACATATGATAAAATTTAATTTTAAAGCAATTGCAATATATTATGAATGAATAATGGCTTTAATGATATGTTCATTTCACATAAAATAGATAAAAATGTTATATATTAATCTAAAATTATACTGTAAACAATTTATTCAATGATAAGGATACAAAGATACAAGATACACAAGATTACATCAAACCTCTAATTAGAATGTGCTCATTGTCACAGGAATAATAAAAATCGTTACGATGATGTAAATGTCGTACGTCAATACATTTTGTCTGCTGAAATTTAAGCTTTAGTAGGTCAAATTTTGTAAATTTAGTCGGCTTTCGAGTAAGTTTCAGTTCGTACACGAATCCTTCGGCGTGAATAGAACCATCAACATTTCTCCAAAAAGCAATTGTCCGTATCCAATATTTGTGTCGAGATCCGTCTTCAAATTTCCGCAAAATATTCTTATTCAAAGGATGGAGAATCTCGCTCGAAAGAAGTTTCTTAGCGGACGGCTGTGGAGTTTGCTTTAAAGAAGTTTCATTGAAATTCATTCGTTGGAAAAAGTCCTTAGTCAAAAAAGAAGTCTTTTCAAGCATGACAACTAAAGACATTTGATGTAATTTTGCAAATGTATATGAAGGGTTAATAAAATTTCGCATAATTACAGAAAGGTTTTTGAAATACAAATGTTTCCTTTCGTATTTTAAAGTTGAGAAAAGGACAAGAGGACCGAACAATTTGGTCAAATCAGCGTAATGCAAGAGTGTATGCAATTTACAAAAGACCACGAAATCGTCTTTGAGTTCTTCTTCTTCAATGTCCAAGTTTTCCAAATCTTGCAAATCTTTGCACAAGAGAATAAGCAATTTAGCATTTCTGTCCATTTTCTCGAGGTCTTTTTGGTGGACAACAAAACTAAAAGCAATTGAACAGAACTCATGCAAAAGTTGATACAGTTGAAATCCTTTGCTTGAGAAATCGATGTTATTTGGAGGGAAAATTTCAAGAAACCGTGCTAAAACCTCCAACTTCTAAGTATTCAAATAAATTATAAATTAAAATCAAATAAAGAAGAAACAAAAACAAACCTGGACTGCTTTACCGTATAATTTGAAATGCAGACAAGTTTGGCCCGCGCGATTTTTCTTTGCTTCAATAAAAACGTTTATTTTACCATTGAACAAAGGAAACGTTTGTAAAATATTTTTAATTTCTTCAAAAGTCAGTCCGACTAAGGCATGTCTCAAAATGAAATCCAAGAGTTTTGGAACAACACCTTCACATAAATCGTGACAGACATCAGGGGGACCAATGTTCCAAATGTTGATTCCATCAAAAACCATGAAAATACACATCTTAACAACGCCAAATAGATTCGTAATTGTATATTTTCTTTTCTCATATTGAGTCAGTGGTTCGCCCTTTTCAAGTATTTTTTTGGCTTCGGCTTCTTCCTTTTTCAAAGTAATTTTTTCAGCTTCGGCAATCATTTCCTGGTATTTTTGAATGTTTTCAGCTGAGCCAGTGATCAAGGGAAAATGAACTGATTTTTGAATGTTTTTCTGGTTTGTTCCACATTCGCGGCAAATGAATCCAGCAGAAAATTGAGTTCTGCAACCCAACATCTCATACTCCCCCAAATTGTCACCGACGACAGTCGACAAACAGCCTTTAATATTCTTCGTAACCAAAACACCGGGAGAAACTTCAATTTCGACGTCTAAACCATTTTCAGATAAGTACTTCAAATCATCAACAACACCCTTGGGTCTGTCGTCCTTGCATGCAAGGTAAATCGTATATTTTTTCTTTGCATGCAAGGATTGCAAGCAAACCTTGCATGCAAAGACAACATCCGTACATGCAAAGATGCAATCTTTGTATGAATGGATGTTGTCTTTGCATGCAAGGTTGATTTCATTCTTGCATGTGAAGATACATTCTTTATATGCTAGTTGCATTTTGCCCTCAAATTCCCGTACCACCCCTGCCACACCCACTTTACCACCGATGAACAGGATAGTTGTCATCAAATAATTTATTGTTTAAAGTGATTATAATTTCAATTAATAATTAATAAATATTAAACAGAATTGAGTACAATAATAATTATTTCAAAATACATTAAAAATTAAATACGAAAAACTTAATTACCGTTCTTCTTTTTCTTATTCGAAATTGGTTTCTTTGGGTTCTTGGATTTAGCTTGACTAGTGACTTGAATATTCGATTTCCTCTTCTGTCCTTTTAGCTCCTTCATATATTCAATAATTCGGTCAAAATTCTTTGACATCATTTCGTAATGTTCATAATAACCGAGAACCTCCTTCTTGAACTTTGAAATTCTTTTTCCTTTTTTCAAGTCTCCTAGTTGCTCAACACTTGCTTCAATGTCAACATTGACGTCAAGTTCAACTTGTCCAACAGAGGGGTCCAATGATCCATCAGAGGCGTTCAAAGGTTCGTTAGAGACGTCCTTTCTTTGTTCCTCTTCAAAGAATTCATTATCATCCTTCTGGTTGAGCTCATTATTTGACACATTTTCGTCAGTCTTGGACTTTCCGAATTTTCTAAAATAATACGCATTAGCACATTTTAATTCACATGAATATGAACATACAATTTAGGTGGCCACCAACCACAAGCCTTGATTTTTTGATAACGAGAGTGAAATAGATTTTTAATTTTCAAAGACAATAATTCCTTTTAAAAAAATAAAATTAATAATTTATAAAACTCAAATAAAAATACTTACAACAATATCAGCAGCATCTTTGAATTTAGAAGAGTCTTCTCTTTCCTTGTATATTATAAAGAGAGCATTCAGATCAGTGAGGTTGCCAGCAAACTTTGAAGCTACATTGCTAGCCACATCTGGTGGTAATTCGTATGGAAAAATAAGGAATAGTCTTTCGGCAATTTCAGAAGCAAAAATATCGAACGAATCCGTAAAGTTCACCAAAGGAGCTTTGACTTTTCTCACCAAATCATTAGTAGTTGTAATCCAGGAGTCTTCTTCAAAGTCAAATTCCACAACCGCAAATTTATTTCCTCCTGAAATACAGTTCTTATTCTTTTTTGGGTTTTGATTCATAAAGTACGGCAATTGTCCGTTCATCATCTGGTTACAAATATTTATAATTTCATTTTGAGTAAAAGTTAGGTCTTTTGAAAAATTCAAATTTGCTTCTGAGGTTACTAGAACTGAATCGTCTTGCTTCGAAGAATCCTCTTCATTATTATCAGATTCTTTTTCGATGTCGACAGGTATGATTGTAGTAGTAGTTTTCTCTTCGGGCTCATGAGAAATGTTTGCATGCCTGTTGGTAACAGTTTCTTGGATTGGTAAAGCAATTCCCGGTAATAAATTTGAGTCAGTTACGGTTATATTTTGATAATCTGTGGAATTTATTAATGTTGAATCATCGCCATTAAGGATAGCCCGAGCAACATCGTCCTCGTAGTTTCCAAAAACAAATTCAGTGACCTTAACCACAAAGTGACGCTTTTCGGTCGGATTAATAACCGTTCGGTTAGATTTAAGGTACTTGTTACCGAACCACTTTGACTTGTCCCTAAAAAAGTGAGCAAACTTTCCAAAACAAGCACCTAAAAAATTAGACATATTGAACATGAAATATATTTAGTGATATACTAGAGTAATAATTACCTGTGAATGCATCAGTGTAACAAGCAAATTCGCCATTGCTATACTCGGTACAGTAAAGAACTAACTCGTCGAGCTCTTCCATTCTTGATAAAATGAAAAATGAAAAAGTAACTTCAAGAAAGTGTTTCGAAGACAGACAAGTCACACCGACAAACCAGTTCAGGTCGGTTCAGTCAGCGACTTCGGTGCAAAGTGGCGGGAAAGATGCACAGCAGCAGCCTCGATAACACAACGAACGTCGTCTGTGCGTTCGGCAGACAGAGGCTAGCACCGCTAGTGAAAGCGGCCGCTACACAACTGTGTAAACAACTTCGTCCCTCACTATCGATATATCGGTCTACCACCTGCTCCGCTTTCATCATCATTCTCTAGCTCGGTGGTTGTTCGTTTTGTGTATGATTTCGTGCATTCTCTTTGTCTTTTTGTTTTGGCTTACTTTTTGAAGATCAATTTTTAACCACGTTTGATTCATGTTATCATTTTAAATGTGACAATGTCCGAAGCTAGAAAGCGTCTTCAACTTTCATTTGACGAGTTTATTGAAAATTCGTGCTTTGAGCCGCCTTTCAAGAGAGCTAAGAAGGAATTTATTCTGTCCAAGCAGTCTGGAGGTCCTGCGAGTGGAACACAATGCATCGAAAATTGTTCATTTGATGGTATACAATTCAAACAACCTGCTTACTTTGAGAAGCATATTGAAGAAGTTCACCGAAAAGAATTTTGGACTCTTGTTAAAAAGTTTGCATTTTAATTTCAATAAAACATATTTTTATAAAATATATTTATAATTTAGGCATTTGGATACAAATCCAATTATTGATCGCAATGAATTTATGTTGGACTTTCCACAACTGTTTCTACCATTTGAAGAAATAGTTCCTATGGATGTTGATTATTATGAAGACTCGGATCTTGAAGATGAAATAAAGGATTTTTATGGTTCACGTGAAGACGAATCTCAGGATGGTGGTGAACAAGAACAACCATTTTATGAAGATGACCAAAACGTCGATGAGATTGTCGATTTGAAGTACGATGATATACCAAATTTAGTGGACGTCTCTTCATTTTTCAAAAATTTTGAAAAACAGTTTGATGAAATCGACAAAAAATATGCTATGAATTGTTTCGAATCAATATTGACAGCTTTCGTTGCAAGTGGCATTACTTTTGAAGCATACACAAAGATTTTGCACATTCTTTTGCCCGTTTTATATTCGCATCCTAATAGGAATGTCAAATCTGAACTTGTTGAACAAATCCGGACATTTTCCCAAAGTAAACCAATACAAAGAAAATATGCCAATCGAAATGGCACTTACATTCCACCGGAGAAAGTAATTGTAAATGGCCAAGAAGTTGGTCACCGTGTCGATCTGAAGAAAACTGCGGCTTTAGTATTAAGAAACAAATCTATTGTCCAGAGTATTTTAGAAGAAGAAAAGAACAAGGAAAAGTATATGAATGTGAAGATCGAGGAGTACAATTCGGAATTGACTTGTTGCCCTGAAAGATTGGAAAGACTTTTAGGTTATCTCCGAGGAGAAATTTCTGCTGACGACTTCAATGCCACAAAACACGCGCCATTGCAGCATAAGTACTTTGGTGTTTATCTCAGTTTCACTAACATTCCCATTGAAATGAGACTAAAAAGGCAAAATATTTTTTTTGTTGGCTATCGCAAGTCGTGTTTTGATGAAGAAGGCGAATGCAACTGTCAACGACATCATGAAACCTATTGTTGACGATTTAAATGAGTTGCTCAAAAATGGCATTGATGTGCAAGTACAAACTCGCGGTAGTGACGAATTTGAAACCAAAAATATCAAAGTGGCTCTCTCTACAGTTGTTGGTGACAATCTTGGGGAACAAGAAATACTCGGATTGAGAGCTACTTTCTTCAAAGCCTTCATATGCCGAAATTGTACTGCTGATTGGGAAGCAATGCAGAACTCTACAAATTTATTTCCATTAACCGAAGGAAATGAATCTGATATTGTGGAATATAATCAAGCCGTGGATGATGCAGCTAAACTAACTGAAGCAAAAGAAGCAGCAATCGCTAAGAAACTCGAAGAACAAGGAAAACCGTTGACTAGGACTGAATTAGATAAATTTGCGATAAAAAATCGTTTTGGAGTTGTGAAGGACTGTGTTTTCACTGAAGTTCCTGGAATATCGATTTTTAACTGCTCTCCACAAGATAATTGCCACGATATTGCTGAAGGAGTTGTACCCAGAATCCTGGATTTGTCTTTTCGAACTGCAATCAAAAATTTGACAGTAAAGGAAATATGCGACAGAGTGAACACTTTTCCGTTTTATCATGGGAGAATATTTGTTGCACATGACAATGACCCAAAAAAGTTCATCAAATACAAATTCATCGGAAAAGCAGTACAGGTTCTAATCGTGCTTTTAATTATTAACTAATTATTAATTGATGTTTTACCTTATATTATATATAGAAGGTTGAAGTACTTGCTCGATTTGAACAAATATTCACCACCGATATCGATCGGTCTCAAGTCAACAAAGGATATCGACTTTTTAAAGCTTTGCATGCCTTTTGTTGTATAGCTTTTAGCTATCGAATTTCTCTGGAAGAATTGCCCAAATTGGACCGCTATGCTCAACAAATGATCCTTTTGTGTCAGCAAATATCTGATGAGAACGAGCAAGCAATAATGAAGAAATGGAAAAATGAGCAAGCAGCCAAAGCTAAAGCTGCAACTTCCCGGCGTGGTCGCGGCCGTGGTGGAAATTTGGTCTCTGCAGTTGCACCTTTACCCGAAAAACCACCTGAGGTTCCGAAGTTTCACGTATTTCCTAAGCTACATATGCTTTTGCATTACTCAGATTTGATTAGGAAATTCGGTCCTATGGCTCATTTTTCTACTATCAAATACGAGCGAAAACATTGGACTTTCAAGAATATTTCTGTAATAATGATGAACTTCAAAAATCCCGCATTCACTTTTTCGGACAGACATCAGTTATCATTGGTCATTTGGCTTGAACAAACAAATTTTATCAACACTGACTTTTTCCCAACGACCGATTTTGATGGCACCAAATTTGAAAACTATCTCAACGCTGATCATCGGCCTGGATCAACTAAATTAAAATCAGGCGCTATTCAGCATTCGTTTAATAAAAAGATCCTACGCAAAGTTAATAACACAGTTGATTATGGTACCGGAAGAAGAAGTATGCGTCAACACGAATTTTGGATCTATCCTGTCGCATACTGGCAAAACTTGGATGGAACTGTCCAAGTGCAAGGAAACATCTACGAATTGAAACAAAACCCACGAAATGCTATATTTGCCAACAACTTATTTGCCCATTTAGAAGTTATTCAATTGAAGTATGAAAACAAATTTGTGGATATGAAATATATTCATCATCGGAATGACTTTTTGTATGAGTATGATGATCAATTTGTTTTAATTCGAGGACTTATGTAATTACAATTATAATTAGAATTAATTGTCTAAATCTATGTTGAATTTATTATAATCTTAATGCTTCTTTGTATATATTTTACAAATATAAATAAACTTGTATACTCAACAAATGTTGGATCGGTTTTTTATATTTAAATTATCATTATTGAATTATTATTTTAAATTTAGTTTCCTAGTTTAGAATCCTTTCATACAAAGTAGACATCCTTTCATGCAAAGTAAATTAGTCTTTGTATGCAAAGACTAACATCGATCCTTATATACATGGTTTTGTTCCTTGCATACAAAGATCTACCTTTTCATGTTCATAAAGAAAAGTAGACATCTTTGCATACAAGGATGCCATCTTTGCATCCAAGAATTGGTCTTTGCATACACGGTTAAATATAGTCAATCCTTGCATGCAAGGAGACCAGAACTAAGGGTGCAAGCTGGGCGAGAATATCGTTGACTGAAACACCTAATTTCTTCATCTTCTCCCTATTTGCAATTGCCAAAAGAAAAATATCTTGCCTTTTCAGTCTTTCTTCAATTGGGATATTCGTAAAGCTACAATAGGCAACAAAATACTTGTGATCTTGTTTTGTTATATTGAAATCATCGCAACCAATTTCGATCCGCAATTTGGCAACTATCCTTTTTCGCCTTTCCGGTGCACAAGTTAGTTCGGAATTATAAATTTCAAATTTGATTTCTTTTCCAGCGGAAGGCAAAAGTTTCTCTTCATCAATCACACTTTTCACAATTGACTTGTTCTTCAAAACTATAGCTGCAAGTTTCTTTAAGTCAATTGTTTGTCCGATTGTCTCACCGTTGACCTTTAGCGCCTTTGGTTCAACTAATGTACCTTTTAATTTCAAAAAAGTGTTCTGTAGAGGGTCACTTTTAGCAAATGTTTTGATTTTGTCGATAACACTTTTCTTTATTTTTACAATCTCGATGATTGAAGACGACATTGATGAGCATGAGTGCGACTAATTTAAACGCTTCAAATGACAAATTGCTATTCGACAGGCGAGCTTGCACTATCGAGTTGAACATTCCTTTAATGTACAAAAGGTCTTCTTCACAATGATTCATTTCCAATTTATCAAAGAATGCCGACTTTGCTCATCACTTTGAAACGCATCACATTTGACGTCAGATATTTCACATTTATTGAAATTCACAATTTCGTTTTCGATTAAGATTTCATTTGGTACTACAATTCGTTTCAATATTTCGGGTAAAACTTTTTCGGTTCCATTTCCACTGTCGAGATCCTCCACATCCTCCACAAAAGCTTCAACGTTATCTGAGAAGTCGTTGGCAAATGAATCTACAGAGCTCGAGGAAGACGTTTGCACTTGGCTTGTTCCCTGTTGAAGCTGAAGACGAGCTCGTAGTAGTTCTCGTTTTTGCGACCATCTAAAATTAAAAATCACATTAATAAATAAATATTTTAAACCAAACAGTAACTTTTCAGTAATGGCACGAAACTCCTCAGGATGAGAATGTTCGATGTGAATTTCAAAGTTAGTTTGATCTTTGATTTTGAACGGGCAGCCACTGATACAAGGAGATCCTTCAAAAAGTTGACTTTCGATAGCAGCATCCAGACTTTGACTAAAGTAATTATCATAAACTTCATTAAAGACAGAACCTCTGATAAAAACTTTAAATGAGACATTTAGATCATGTCTAAATTGTCCGTAGTGAGACATGACGAGAAACAATTTGATGCAAACAAGATAAACAAATAAACAAGTGCACTTAATAATCAGACAGTTGTTTGTCTTTACGTGATGTTTGCAGCTGCAATTTGACTAAAGTGACGTCACTTTCGACAGTTGTTAGTCAGTCCTGACTAGAGACAGCAGCTTGGTGGTACCAAAACAATAGAAATGCTGTGGTGATATGCGACGCTATCGATAGTTCAGGCGCCCATCGAAAAAGAGAGAGCACACTCGCTGCATGCTTTCACATTCGGCCACCGCCGGTTGCGTTTGTCAAGTTGTCATCTCTTGCATCAACCCGACAAGTCTGTTTGCTGCGATTTTCAACTTATTTATTTGTTATCAGATTTGAACAAATTATTGAACTGCGCTTAGTCATTGTTGACAGATTAGTTTCACTATGTCTCGTGAATATCAGATGATTGATTTTTGTCAAGAATATTATCCAGATTATGCCCTCACAATGAAAGGTCTGTTTTTATTATTCATTATTATTAGTAAGTTTATTTGTATTTTTATTTTAGAAGCAAAATTTCTAACGTTTCGTGATTTTTTTGCTGATCGTCAAAAATGGTATTTACAAAAGTATTTTACCTCAAAGAAAATATTGATAGGTAAAAGTGAAAAGGATAAATTTGTTAGCGTGTTAAAGCTATTTATTGAGGCTAACTATGAAGATAATGTAGCGAAGGCAATTCTTAATGAGTCTTGTTCTGAGTCTTTTTATGACAAATCGATTATTGGGAGTAATAATGAAGAATCTATTCACGAACAAACTATCGATGCATCATATGTCAATGTCTCCGAAATAGACAAAAGTTCGAGCTCGAAACTAAACGACGATTTCGAAGACGAGTCAAATTTAATTGACATTTCTTCCCCTCTCGAGAATGGAGATGATCAAATTGGAATTTGTTTAAATCTTCAAACTATTTATTTTGTTAATCCAAATCCGCCAAACAATAAGACTGCAATTGTCAAGGGAAAGTTCTCCACTATGCGTTTTCAATTTAACGAAGAAAGATGGATTTATAAACCTAAAGATAAATTGGCTAAACTTATGTCCAACTTTAATACTTCATCATCTACTTTTATGAGTATTTTTGCAAAGTTTGCCACCGAGTTATCAATTAGGCTTTTGGAGATCTTTCCATATGAAATTCCCAATCCAGTTGTTTCCCGAGTTGCTTCGAAATTTTGTTCAAAATATGACAATTTGGCTGATTTATACGACGAATATAAGGAGAAGTATACTTTTTTGAGCCAATTTGAAGACGCTATTGTGAGTTTTGTACAGAACGTTATATTATAATTTAATCGATTTATTTTTTTATAGAGTTTACTTGAATATAAAATTAAGAATATCTATAAATATAGATCTTCAGTGATCAAAAGTTTAAAGTTATGGCCTTATCGACCTCAAGACAGAACTAAAGAGAAGTAATTACATTGTTTATGAAATATAATTTTTAATTTCTTATTTCTCCTTAGGCCTTTGGAAGAGCCACAAACAGAAGAGTTATTACAAGCAAGAGAACTCAAGATTGAAGAATTGTGTGAGTGCGGTTTTGACTATCGATCGATGAAAATAAAAGTTGAAGAGATATACGATAGTATGTTAGCTGCGGACATGGCTCAAAAAGCCCAAAAGAAAGAAGAGAAAAAACGTCAGCAAGATGCCAAGGTCGCTGAAGCCCAAGAAGCAAGCAAGAAGAAAAGACAACCGAAAACAAAGCCACCTCTACCGAAACGAAAGCGTCGAAATTAATCGCTGTATCTGATGTTTCTCCACACAAGTCTTTGTGGTCGCTTTACAAAAATGTTTGTTGAAGTTTCTCAATTACGTGATATTCGTTAATCATCAAAACGTACGAAACTAAAAATTCTGTTTCTTTACTATGCTATACGTAAGATACGTTTTGTTTATGTTTATTTAGCTTAAGATTTATTAATATATACTCATTATTTAGCTAATTTTCAATCATTAATTATTTTGACTCAATGTTTTATCATGAATTATTAATTATTAATAAATTATTATGTTGCAATTTTGAGTTTAGAGCTAATTTAAGTGGTATTATTTTTGTAAAAAGCACTCAAATATATAACCCAAACTTATTTGATACAAGAAGTGAAACTTTATACATATAAGAAGACTCTTCTTCTTGTATGTATAAAGAGACGCAGGAATCTTCGTTCATGTCATAAAAAGGTGTCACTTCTTGCATATAAAAAGCCATATTGAAAATCTTCTTGCATGCCCCAAGGCCAAAGCGCTCGGTGGGAGATAGTTTGCAGTTGCAATTGCTGCAGCGCTGCAGGAAACTGCTTTGTGTTGATTTCAATTTCTCCACTTCTCTCCTCACCTGTTTGACCATGCCTCGATTAACTCAATTGAACTCGTTCCTGGCACTGTCAACATCGATCCATCCATTGACGACCCACCAGTGGACACTGTTCCACTCGATCAGTGCATTCGAGAACAACAAACCGATTTGGTGAATCAACCATCAACTTGCACTGGTCGTAAACGAAAGCTTCCATCAACTCAGTCCGGTGGTGTCAAGAAACGTATTGTCCAAGCAAGTGCAAATGTATCCAACCGAAAGTATGTCTGCAAGTTTGTTGGATGCAATCGATCGTTTGATTTTGACAGTCAACTGGCTATACACGAACGTATTCATCTCGGAATCAAGCCATACTTCTGCACCTGGCCAGACTGCAAATATTCTTCGGAGCAGCGCCCTACTGTTATTACACACATTCGTATTGTCCATTTCAAGTTGCCTCAATCTCTCAAGAAACAGAACGAACTGAACATCGTCGATGATCGTGATCCGAACGAGTTTGTTCGTGTCGATCAGCAGTTGGCCAGTCGTCGACTTTGAATTTGATTGTAACACTAACTATACATTCGGGAAATAAATAATGGGAATTACACTCCTTATAAAGGTTAATATTGTTATTTAATTTTTTGCAAAAATGAGTCTGTGGTCATAAACTAAATCACAAATAATCGATATCATAATGATCTTTATCAAATCAAATTAAATTAAAATTTGGTTTACCATTGGTCATTGAATGAATCGCTTGAGATTTTTTGATTTCATAAGAAAGACTCGACTTGCGACAATCCCACATGGGAGATGCATTGTAAAGGTCGTAATATCGATAGTCAATGATATGAATCGATTCAATGGTTGCAAAGAATGGAGCTAAATGGTTACTACAATTGTGAAACGAAAGCCTATGCCTGATTTGAGAACAAAATCAAGTGCTTTTGGAAATGCTTGAATAGGTGATGTTTTTAATCTCCTTTAACGATAGGATTTGAACAAAACGATTTGTCCAAATGGAATCGTATGTGAATCAAATTAATTAGAGGTCGAAAGTACTTGACCAAAATTTTGTAATTTCTTTGATGCCTGGATTACTCTCCTCACATATCGAGATTATACATTTTATTTTAAATTTTATCGATTACAAAAACAACGATGACATACAGTCAAATGGCAATGAATAATAAAAGTGACCAGATCTCACTCGAGTCGACGTTCCAGCAGTTCGTTATCCACCCGAATGTAGTCTTCAGGATTGCGGTTGTCCACAATGTTGAGTCGAGTCTGTTCTTTTTTGAGGGGAGGCAACTTGAAATGCTTGATGCGGACGTGTTTGATGGCATCGCCCTTTTTACCAGCAGAATAACGACAACCAGACCAAGTGCAGGAGAATGGCTTGAAGTTCAAATGAATACGTTCGTGTATTGCCAAATGAGAATCCGTAGGAAATGATTTGCCGCATCCTTGTGACTTGCATTGATACTTCTTCGATCCGTCATTAGTGCCACTTTTCTGTCGTTTGTTGTTGTTGACAGATTGAGATGAACTTGAGGATTTGCGTTTACGACCAGTGGAAGTGGATGGAACATCATGACCACTCGACTCCACCAGAGTACGTTGATCCTGCAACCACTGATCCAATTGGACAGTCTCCACTGGTGGATCATCGAAAAGAGTGACAGAACGAGTAGTGGGCACACGATCACCACCAAATTGACTTCGTAGTTCTCTAACCTTCATCTTGAGAACACCAAATTGTTGATCTACTTGAGCGAGCAGTTGACGCTTCAGTCGTTCGCAATCCACCTCGAGACGTTGCTCGAATCGATCCAGGAACGAGTGCACGAGGCTGAGACGAGGCATGGTCAAACACGACAAAGGGACACAAGTGAATTGACAAGTCTGAAGACAAACGAGAACTGCTCCACGAGTGACAACAACAACTCACTAACTTTGTCAGTAGAAAAACTATTTTCACTTGTTTGGGTGGAAATAGTTGCACTTGCAGTTGCTATTTTTTCAGTCTGTATATTTCTCTTCTTTCTCCCCTCATTTACATCAACACCGAAAATGGTTCGTCCCATCTCGACTCGTTTTGTCTCGTTCCTGGATCGATTCGAGGAAAGAATGCAAGTGGACTGTGAACAATTGAAACTTCAACTCACTGCTCAGGTGGATGCACGATTCGGAATTCTCCGTGAAAAGATGGTTCAACTTCGAAACCAATTTGGTTGTGGTAGTCAGTCTCGGTCTGCTCGTTCTGCCCAAGTCGAATTGCCTGATGATCCACTAGTGGAGAATGTCTCACTCGAGCAATGCATTCACGAACGTACAGTTGAAGCTCAGGCACAGCAAGCCTCAACATCCACTGGTCGTAAACGCAAATCGTCAACTAAAACTGTCAACATTAAAAGGTCGAAAAGTGGCACTTCTGATGGAGCGAGCAAGTATCAATGCAAGTCACCAGGTTGTGGCAAATCATTTCGTGACGTTTTCAATTTGGCCCAACACGAACGAATTCATCTCAACATCAAGCCATATTTTTGCACTTGGCCAAATTGTAAATATTCTTCGAAACAGCGCTCTGATGTAGTTAAACACATTCGTTTTGATCATTTCAAGTTGCCCAGAAGTGTCAAGGAACAGAACGAATTGAATATCGTCGATGATCGTGATCCGAACGAGTTTGTTCGTGTGGATGAGCAGTTGGCCGATCGTCGACTTTGAATTTAATTAATCAAATTACAATTGTAACACAAAGTATACATTCAATAAATAATGTCAATTACACTTTTATTGATTACAAAATGAAATTATGTTTTATTTAACCAATTTTACTTTAACCAAACTGTATTACACAATACTCTGATACTATACGATACACTGATTTTGTCATTTGCTGAGATTGTACTCATTTGTTCAATAAATTATAACATTTGAATTACAAACTGAGATAGTATTTATTGTAAGTATTATTAAAGATTACAAGAACATGAATGACATTGAATGGCAATGAAGATAGTGACCAGTTCTCACTCGAGTCGGCGTTCCAACAGTTCGACATCCACCTGAACGTAATCTTCCGGATTACGGTTGTCCACAATGTTGAGACGTGCCTGTTCTTTCTGGATTTGGGGCAATTTGAAATGCTGCTTGCGAACGTGTTTAACCACATCTCCCTTTTGAACAGCCGAATAACGACAATCGGGCCAAGTGCAGGAGAATGGCTTTATGCCCAGATGGATGCGTTGGTGTCGAGACAAATTAAAAGCTGTTTGAAATGATTTGCCGCATCCTGGTGACGTGCATTGATGTTTGCTCGATCCATCAGAAGTGCCAGTTTTGTGTCGTTTGTTGTTGACAGATCGAGATGCACCCGAGGATTGGAGTTTACGACCAGTGGAAGTTGACGGTTGATTCTCTAAAGCACGTTGTTCTTGTTGTTCTCGAATGCACTGATCGAGTGGAACAGTGTCCACTGGTGGGTCGTCAATGGATGGATCGATATTGACAGTGCCAGCACGATCACCACCAAATCGCCGTCGTAGTTCTTTAACCTTAGTCTGCAGAACACCAAATTGTTGATCTACTTGAGCGAGTAGTTGACGCTTCAGTCGTTCGCAATCCACCTCGAGACGTTGCTCGAATCGATCCAGGAACGAGTTCAATCGAGTTAAACGAGGCATGGTCAAACAGGCGAGGAGAAAAGTGGAGAAATTGAAATCAACACAAAGCAGACAGTTTTGTCAGTCCTGCAGGCTGCAGCAATAGCAACTGCAAGTGCAACTATCTCCACCCAAACAAGTGAAAATAGTTTTGAGACTGACAAAGTTAGTGAGTTGTTGTTGTCACTCGTGGAGCAGTTCTCGTTTGTCTTCAGACTTGTCAATTCACTTGTGTCCCTTTGTCGTGTTTGACCATGCCTCGTCTCAGCCTCGTGCACTCGTTCCTGGATCGATTCGAGCAACGTCTCGAGGTGGATTGCGAACGACTGAAGCGTCAACTGCTCGCTCAAGTAGATCAACAATTTGGTGTTCTCAAAATGAAGGTTAGAGAACTACGAAGTGGCTTTCGTGGTACTCGTGCTGGCACTGTCAACATCGATCCATCCATTGACGACCCACCAGTGGACACTGTTCCACTCGATCTGTGCATTCGAGAAGATGCTGCTGCAGTGAATCAACCATCAACTTGCACTGGTCGTAAACGAAAGCTTCCACCAACTCAGTCAGGTGGTGTCAAGAAACGTACTGTCCAAACAAGTGCAAATGCACCCAACCGAAAGTATGTCTGCAAGTTTGTTGGATGCGGTCGATCGTTTGATTGGGACAAGGATCTAGCTCTACACGAACGAATTCATCTCAACATCAAGCCATACTCGTGCACTTGGCCAGACTGCAAATATTCTTCGAAACAGCGCCCTGCTGTTGTCACACACATTCGTTTTGATCATTTCAAGTTGCCCCGAAGTGTCAAGGAACAGAACGAACTGAACATCTTCGATGATCGCGATCCGAACGAGTTTGTTCGTGTGGATCAGCAGTTGGCCAATCGTCGACTTTGAATTTGATTAATCAAATTACAATTGTAACACAAAGTATACATTCAATAAATAATGTGAATTACAGTGTAATTTACACTTTGATTAATTACAAAATGAAATTGTATTTTTATTTAAAATATTAAAGATTACAAGAACATGAATGACATTGTGTCAATAAACGATAGACATTTATGTCTTTTCAAATAGTTTTCATTTATGCACAGAATATAATAAAGTATATAAACTTTTAATAATTTTCTACTATTTACCGGTGAGGAATTGTAATGAAGAACCAACAAAAGAAGCAACTGGATTTAAGGCATTTGTTTGCAATTACAGACAGAAAGCATTCAAAGGGGCGTTGAAAGTGTTAATTGTAGTTGTGTGTACTTACCTTTCGAGTAGCAAAATAAGAACTGTGCGTGTGACTGTCCAGTGTCCACGAAAAATACACAACAGCTATCGCTCAACTGTGTTTTCTGCCACTTGATGGCGCCGTGTGTTCTATGAAAAATGGTAATAAAATGCAATCGCCTGCTTTGTGGCTTTGTAAACAGCAAACACAACACAGGCACGGTGTTTGATTTGGCTGGTTCTGTTTCTGTTTACGATTTCTATTTGTACTTTCTACTTGTGAGCCTTCACATTAGTCGCTCCTCTCTACATATTAATATATTCTGCACATCTTCTACATCTCCTTCCCCAGAATGATGCTCACCGACTTGACCACCACCACCACCGGCACCAGCTCAGCTGCCTCATCCACCGTGAGTCTGCCCGATTTGTCCTGTTTCGGTGCGGGTCAAGTTGGCCCCCGTCCACCGCCGCCAACCGTGCCCGAACTGTCCCACCAACTAGCCAAGTACTGGCACCTGTATCACCTGTCCACCAGTCCCTACTATGAGGAGACGCCCTACGGAACTATTCTGGCGAAGAGTGCCCAGTTCTGTGATCGGATTAATGCACTGTCCGACGAACTGGACAAGCCACAGAGGGTGCAACTGCTGGTGAGACTGTTTGTGCAGCACATACTGCCCATTACCAGAATTAAGGGTGAGTGATGATACTGTGGTGGAACATACATGTATACATACATGCATTCGAGTAATTTGTGTACTCTTTTCTCAGGTACTTCGATCGATTATCTGCGATTCTCGAGTTGGTGTGCCGTGCCAAATGATCCACAGATTCTGGTGGAAAAGTACGTTCTTCCCTTGTACAATGAACGTTTGGAACTGATTCGTAAGGAAATATCGGGTATGTACTGGTGAGGATTCTATATATGACCTTTAATAATATTATTAACGCAGGTCACCGTATATTTCTGTCGTTCACTCTTGAAGAGTTCATACACGGCGACGAGAAGAATTTTGGTAAGGTTTATGGGGAAGATCGAGACTTTCTCGACTATCTCTTTGTGATTGTGGGCGTGTATGACAATGAGGACGATGTCGAAGGTCAAGGCTGGCGAAAGGTGAAGAAGACGTTCGTGTTGAAGGTTGTGCGACTGCTGGAGGGAGTGGATGATTCGATGGACGATGATGTGTTCAAGAAGATTGTGATCGATTCGGTGGTAAGTGAGGACTTGATGTGATTGGTTTTTTTTTGTTTGGAAAACCAGTTCGGGTATCTTTATTGATTAGACTGGATGTGATTGGTGGAGTACATTTTGTGTACAATCGATTCTATCTTTACTTTCCCCTTCCCACCCACACAGCAACTCCTCTGGCCCAACCAGGACCACTTTTCCCACTCCTCTCACCAACTGGTGCATCTCATTTCGGAACTATTTTTGGATCTCTCTTCAACGGTCGCCGATCTCCGTCTCACTCACCCATCTGCTTTCGGCCGCCTCGCCCACCTGTCCTACTCGTACGACACTTTGAATCGAATTGAGCTGTCCCTGCGTGCCTCCCACCAAACAGTGGTCCACGTGATTGAGGCCATTCGAATGCAGTGGAACAAGTCTGGCGCCTTTCGTGACAAGTACATCACTTTCAATAATGTGTCTAATAATGAGGAGAGTGAACAACAAAAGGTGTTACCAGCCAATTTGGAACCGCCCGAATCGTTTTACGATGCAGCCGCCTTCTATCGAGACCACTTCACGGACGTTCAGGTTGGTGTGCTCAAGTGGCGCAGTCCTCGATTCATCGAAGTGCGTCGAGCCTTTTCCGATCCTGAATTTCGTGAACAGTTGGACGAATTTGCCCAACACGAGTCACTGTTGGGTGCACTCGGCGCCACCAATCGAGCCTGGTGCGACCGTTCACACGAATTTTCCCATCGAATTGGTCTACTCGTCGAACAAGTCAAGAATGTGGATCTGTCCATTCCGAACGAATGTGCCATTGAAGGTGTGAATGATGGTCGCTACAAACTGCTGCACGAACTCGTCTCCCGATCACTTTCAGCCGAATCGCGTTCGATTGTGTCAAGTGAAGTGGTGAAGCAGTGTCTGATGGATTCACTCGCAAATGGAATACTCGATGGCGGGCAGCAGACAGACGGTCGTGAATGGGTTCCACCGCTCAATTTGAGTCAAATGTATCGCACTTTCCCGCGCTTTATGCACATGTTCGGCAAGAGCAGCAACCCACTCGTGTGGAAGTACATGGACCAGTGTGCTCTGGTCTATTGCTATGCTGAGACCGACAAATGATCGATCGATCCATGCACATACCTTTTTTTATTACTATAGTATACATCTGTCAATGTATTTCCAACTTTAAAATAGCATAGTATTACTAATTAAATAAATAATAAATCAAACCTTATCTGTAGATGAACTTTGATTGATGCAAGTTCAAAGTACAAATTACTACATCTTCAAGGACTTTACGCGTCATCCATAAATTACGTTCGTGTGGTTGTATTGACAGTCACTCACACAGTCTGCCTCTGCTGCGCCTCGGTGCGTGTCTGTGTTTACATTTCTAGTAGAAATTCGGTCTATTCTCGTGCTCTTTTGATTAATCTTTTTGATATGTCTACCTGATTGAATCATCATCATTGTCGTAATCATCATGAACAGCAATCGAGTACCGTTTCGTTCTCTACTGCACACATTTGCCAATTTGCCATCATCATCATCAACATCACGTGACGACGATCACATATTTCGTCATCCACAGCAACCACCAAAACCGAAGAAGCAACAGCAGCCGAATCACCTCAAAGTTAGTGCCACTCTGTCTCGACTCGTCCGTGTACTGAAGGACAATCCGTACCATAACAAGGTTCGCCTGTTCAAGGTGTGTGCCAGTGAGGCGGAGGCAGAATTGTATCTGGTGGATGGTTCGATTGTGCGCGAGAGTGCCAAAGGCAAGTGGCAGGCCGACTACTGCAGGAACATTGATGGCGTGGTGGGCAAGGACAAGATGCTTGCTTTCGTCTTTCTCAAAGTGGATGACTTGTTCTACTCAGGTTCGTGATGGTGATGATCATGTGGATCATGTGATTGAGTGTGCGATCCAAATGGAACGATAATCATATTGTCGAAGTATTTGACTCTATTTGACTCAATTTGACCATTTTCCTCTACAGCCAAACCCAAATGGGTCATGATCTACTGCTGTCCCGATGGAGTGGACCCCACCAACCCGACCAGTAACATCAAATTTCTCTGTTCCCTTGAGCACAATCAACAGACACTTCGCTGCCTGTTTGATCGTTCCCTGTTTGGCGTTCTGAAGGCAACTAATCCCCTCCAACTACGACTCGACTATCTGCTGATTTGGATGGCCCGACAGGAACGGCACGACATTCTGTGCATTGAAGCGAATGCCAAACTATGGCCACCACCGATACCACTCGGCACTGACTTTCACATTCCACAACCTCGTGAAAGCACCACCAAACAGGGCAAGAAGAGGAACTCGGCCCAGATGGAACATGAAAACAAGCCCAGTTACGTTGTTCGTGTCCAACTCGATATCGACAAAGATATGGATCTTCAATGTGAGTGCAATCAGTAGAATGTAGAATCGAGTATGACTTGTGTGAACTTATGACATATTAGGTTACTTGTGGGTTCGTACAATGATGTAATGATTTATGTTGTGTATATTTTGTATAATACATTTTCTCTTTATTGCTTATTTGAATTGTGTCACTATATTTGTATTCGTAAGTTCCATTCACCATTCATAATGGCAAAGGTAATGGTCAATGGACTGGCAGAGTGGTCACTGATCAGTAATGTTTGACCAAAATTGACCAAAATCGACTTGTCTTCTTGTGTGACTTTGACTGTAACTACGAAACGTGTTGACCATTTGTGTGTTCGGACCAATTGATTTTGTGGTATTTGTATTGTTTTTTGTTAAATGATTAAATCGATTTAGATTTACATTGAAATTGTTAGAATATTATTATTAAACGAATACAAATTATAACTTTGCGATAATGTTTAAAGACAAAGCTGGTGAGACCTCAAAAGAAGAACATTCAAACTGAACATTTGAAAAATTGTACATTTGTTTAGGAATAATGTTTGGTGTTAAATGAAATATATTGATGGTTTGTGTAATACAAAATTGTAACGAGTGTCAACGAGTGTGTGAGTGAGTGTGTGTGTGTTTGTGTGTGTAATAAAAATATATTAATGAATAGAAACAAACGATTGGGACATGTGTTGAGTGTGTGGTACAGTGAGTGAGTGAGTGAGTACACTTGTAATACTAGAACTAGACTTTAGATGTAGTGATAATGTTTAATAATCTCAAAATGGGACTTGACTGCATGTGCATAAGACTTGGAACATGTGTTGAGTGTGTGTGGTACATTGAGTGACAATAATACTAGAGATAGAACTTATTTTTAGTGATGTTCAATCCATTCATATATCTGTAAAATTTTCCTGTAAACATGTATGCATTGGCCTTATTGGCACAATCATACATCAATTGTCCGCAAGTAATCAGGTGTTCTTGGGCATAATGATGACAGGTGGTGCCTATCTCATTGCTCGTAAATGTACAACTGGCAAATGTACATTGATACTGAGAGGTGTGATGAATGGCATAGTGCTTGAATAAATCATGTTGGGAATCATAATGACCAGAACATTTAGCACAGACCGACTTGGTAGTATTCTTGTGACCATTCTTGTAGTGATCAATTAGAGTGCGCCTAAAAGAACAACATTAGTTTGTTCAATCATTCAACCAATAGTCAAACTCACCTGTCATCGAAAGATTTTTTGCAATCCTTGACCAGACAAGGAAATTCACGAATTCGATGTTTCTTCCACATGTGATGGTTGAGTTCTTTCTCAGTGTCAAACAGTTGTTCACACTTCAATTGGAAACATTCGAGACCCAGAAAGATGGCCATGTCTTTTGGGATGAGCACTTGTGGTACTTCTTTTGTAGGATTGTACTTGGCCTTTGGTTCAGACTGACTGGTGACTTGTGATTGTGCATGATCTGACTGAGTAGAATCCAAGTTGGGTTTATTCGCAGATGAACTTGATTGCCCTTGATCACATAGGTCAACGCAATCTTCGTTATCAGTAATAATATGACGAGATTCCAGTCTGGTACTTAGAGGAACTTGATGAATTGAAGTTGTTGGTTCGGTCGATGATTGCAGTGACACAATTGGACGTTTACTAAGATTGGTATTCTGAACGGTAGTGAGGACATTTTTCACAGTACTGATCGCCAACTGATTGAGGTGCGGGTGAACCAGCTTGGTGTGTTTCTCTAGGTCATTACTAGAAGAAGTGAATTTGGTTAGTGGAAAACTATTTCGAATGCACACAAACAGACTTACAGGTTATCAAAGGACAAAGCACAATTCTCGATTAAACAACGATGACGAGACTGGTCGACTCTTTGTGCATTGTTTGAATGAGTTGAATTCAATTTAACTTTCTTCATACTCAATTGACCATCATCATCTACGTAAACTTGACTACATTCTTCATTATTGCCAGATTGTATAGATCTCTTCATAGTTTTAGGTTCTGTTGAAGTGGATGGTTGTTGTACCACTGGAAGATCGTTTGAATCATCACTGCCACTTGCCACTGGAGACGGAACTGTTACCGTTGAACCTTGATTGATTGGTCGAACATTAGCATTCTCTTCTGAATTAACCTCATCTTTAGACAAGTCATCATCACCATCATCAGCATTCTGATTGGTAGATTTGTCCTCGTGATTGTTCACAATAGCAGAGACCATATGACGTTCTTCGAAATGCTTTGTGACTTGTCTTTTAGTTTTGCTCGTAAATGCACAACTGGCAAATGTACATTGAAAGATGTCGAAAGCGTGTTTCTTTTGATAATGACGTTCCAAAGCGGTGTATGTGCTGTAATGCTTGTGACATAGAGCACAGTGCCACACTCGAGTGTTCTGGTGATCCTTATCGATGTGATCCTGTCGAATGCGACTGAAACGAAATTAGGTAGTTCAAATATGAATCACAAACAAATCAAACTCACCTGTAATCGAATTTAGTGCCACAGTCCTTCACCAGACATGTAGCTGGCTCAAGGGGAAGCTTCTTCCACATGTCTTTCTTCGAGATGTGAACTGGTGGCTCGATGACCACTGGACGGTTGTTTGTGTTTTGTTCGAGAACTGGACCAACAAGTTGAGGCAATTGATTTATTACTGGAATTATTATTGCTTCATCATTCTGTTGTGCAGAAGTTGAGGGCTGCAGTTGGGAATCATTAATAGTACTAGTAGAGGGAGTTTGAACTTGTGAGTTGAGAAGAGGTGACTCTTGACTGACTTCTTCAACTTTCACCTCTACATTAGCCAAACCCACGTCCAGATTATCATCAGCCTGAGTAACTAGTAACCTATTTGTGGGATTCTCTTCTGGATTTGTATAAATCATCAACTTCTTGACAACATCATTAACGAAACCATTGACAGCAGGATTTTTGGGAAAGGAAAACATTATTCGGTACATAGTGTATCTCATTTTGACCACTATTTTGTTGTACAACTCATCCATCTCCAGTGCCATGTCCGGATGCAATTTCTCCTTAAGTTTCTGAACCTCCAGTTTGAATTCGTCTTCAAGTTTACATATCTCTCCGATCGGTACATTCACGTCGGGAGATTCCATGATGATGATGTGGATGGATGGTTGCGTGATGTAACATTCAAAATAGACAAATTGAACAAAACACGAACGAAAAGTCTCGAGTAGAACTGAACTTGTAGTGGACCGTTGAACTCATTCGCAAATGCCAAAACAAAGCCAAGTATACATTTGTGAAGGAGTGTGCAACAAAATAGAAATGTCATCGTAACTCGTAAGGCAACCAAATTCGAACTTTGACGCTAACACCGCGTTCGATTCCATTTTCTATTTCGAATGCGCGCTGAGGGGCGCCAGGCGCGGTTAAGGTGCTTGTCTTGTCCATTTGTGTGCCACTACAACACACACACACACACACACACACACACACACACACACACACACACACACACACACACACACACACACACACACACACACACACACACACACACACACACACACACACACACACACACACACACACACACACACACACACACACACACACACACACACACACACACACACACACACACACACACACACACACACACACACACACACACACACACACACACACACACACACACACACACACACACACACACACACACACACACACACACACACACACACACACACACACACACACACACACACACACACACACACACACACACACACACACACACACACACACACACACACACACACACACACACACACACACACACACACACACACACACACACACACACACACACACACACACACACACACACACACACACACACACACACACACACACACACACACACACACACACACACACAGTGCACTGTTGCCGAGGCCGCGTGCGCGCTCTAGAGTCTAGACAAAAGAATACGTTTGCGTGTGCGTTCTTGTCGACAACTGAGTGACGTCACAACTGAGTTCGCCTTCTCTCTCCTCACATCTCGAGGCTCACTGATATGAGTCTTCTGATCTCTCAACCCTTCAAATCTCGTCATTTGCTTCGTGGCCACTGGCCAGTCTACTTTCACGTTAACCCTCACCATCATAATGGAACTGCTTCGTGCACTGTCCGAGAAGAAATGTTTGCTCGAAGGACGTATTCACACTCAACTGAGCAATGCTCTTCACAAAATAGTGCACGATATGCCGAGTGAAGTCATTTCGAAATCACCCAATGCAAATGGAGCGATCAACGAAGGATCGGTGGAGGAGAATGTGACCGTGCCAGTTCAGACCCAGACTGTCACAGTTTCTGCTGCTGTTGCCACAGAAGAACAATCGTCATCAATTCCAGCTACTACTCAAGTGTCCGAACCGACTGCCAACATCGAGCCAACCAACATCCGACGATCAATCCGAGTGTCCCGCAAGCGTAGTCTATCGGTTTATTCTAACCCCGAACCTCAACCTCAAGCCAAGAAGAGTACTCGACGCAGTGCACCACCAGCCCAACCGACTGCAGCAATTCGTCCTGCAACCGTTGAACGTTCTGGAGCTTTTCCATGGGTCTGTGCCGAATGTGGACAAGTATTCACTGGAAGTGGTGTGCTCGCCACCCATGTTCGCACTCACACTGGCGAGAAGCCATATCGGTGGACGGGATGTGACTTCAGTGCGGGTGATCGATCCAACGTGGCACGACACGTTCGAGGGGTGCATCTCAAGCTGCCTGTAACCAAAAAGGAACAACGTCAACTTGGAATTGTGCAACAACGACACGAACGGGACTACATCATAAAAGTGCAACAACAGCAACATTGATTCTATTTACTCATTTTTTTACTTTTTTTATGTTTTTATAACATAACCTTTACTCAAGTTATTTAACCTGTACTTAAACTAACCAATTTTTTATTCAAAGTCAGGTTGAAAGTCAAATAAAAATGTACCACTGTTTGTATGTTGGAATTGATCTATTCGGCAACTGTTTGCATCAACAAACTGGAGCAACAAGTTAAGGTATTTGATTTGATTGATTTGTAACACTGCAATCATTACTTCATCCCTCGAAAGTGAACAAGTTTACCTTTGTTATTTAGAATCATTATCGCTTCTTTAGACTGAGCTACTTCAGTTGAGTCTTGATCCATTTCTTCAACTTTCACTTTTGTGACGTGGTTTGTGGTCACTTTGGAAACCGAAAACAAACAATTTCGATAATCGAGAGGGATAGAAGGGGAAATCAAATTCAAACATGCACACATTAAGTATTTCTCTTTGAAACACGTGGTTCGAGTGAATATAATCGAAACACGTTGAAAAGTGATGAAATGCCTCAAGTCTATCTGCACTGTTGACTAGACGGCCTCGTCGAGACCGTACATTGTACGAGACTATTTGACTCAAATTGACCCTTTCCCTCTATAGCCAAACCCAAATGGGTTTACTGCTGTCCCGATGGAGTGGACCCCAGTTCGAGCACCAACCCGACCAGTAACCTCAAACTTCTCTGTTCCCTTGAGCACAATCAACAGACACTCCGCTGCCTGTTTGATCGTTCTCTGTTTGGCGTTCTCAAGGTAACCAATCCACTCCAACTACGACTCGACCATCTACTAATTTGGATGGCCCGACAGGAACGGCACGACATTCTGTGCATTGAAGCAAATGCCAAACTATGGCCACCACCGATACCACTGGGAACTGAGTTTCACATTCTCCAACCTCGTGAATGCACCATCAAACAGGGCAAGAAGAGGAACTCGGCCCAGATGGAACATGAAACTTGTGTACATTATGACATATTAGGTTAACCGACCCTTGTGGGTTCTATACATTGATGATGTAATGATTTATGTTGCGTATATTTTGTATAATACATTTTCTCTTTATTGCTTATTTGAGTTGTGTCACTTTATTTGTATTCGTAAGTACCATTCATGAAGCAGAGTGGTCACTGGTCAGTAATGTTTGACCAAAATCGACTTGTCTTCTTGTGAGACTCTACACTTTTTACAGTAACCACGAAACATTTTGACTATTTCTATGTTCGGACCAATTGATTTTGTGGTATTTGTATTGCTTTTTGTTGAATGATTAAATCGATTTAGATTTAGATTGAAATTGTTATTAGAATATTATTAAACGAATACAAATTATCATTTGGTGATAATGTTTAAGGACAAGGTTGGTGAGACCTCAAGAGGAAGAACATTCAAACTAAACTTATTTGACAAATTGTACATTTGAGAAGGAATAGTGTTTGGTGTTAAATGAAATATATTGATGGTTTGTGTAATACAAATTGTAACGAGTGTCAACGAGTGTGTGTGTGTGTGTGTGTGTGTGTGTGTGTGTTTAATAAAAAATAGATTAATGAATAGAAACGACTGGGACATGTGTTGAGTGTGTGGTACAGTGAGTGAGTGAGTGAGTTACACTTGTAATGATACTAGAACTAGACTTTAGATGTAGTGATAATGTTTCTGTATATTCCCATGCTGGAAATAGAATGCATGTGCATAAGATTTTTTGGTACATGCTGACTGACTACAAAAAATCAAGTGTGCTCGGACGTAATGATAACGGATCAAACTTTCGTCTTCGCTCGAAAATGTACAACTGCCAAATGAACATTGATATTGAGTGGAGTGGCAATTGGTGAAGTGACTGGATAAACCATTTACTGTTTTGTAAGAGTGATTGTTACATTTGGCACATTTCCAGGCGAATCCATCGTTGTGATCATTCTCGATGTGATCATTTCGTCTGCGTCTATAACAAAAAAAACATTAGTTTGTTCAATCATTCAAAAATAGTTAAACTCACCTGTCATCAAAAGATTTGTCACAGTCCTTGACCAAACAAGGAAATTCACGAATGCGATGTTTCTTCCACATGTGAAGGTTGAGTTCCTCCTCAGTGTCGAACACTTGTTTACAGTCCAATTGGAAACATTTGAGACCGAGAAGGATGACCATTCTATTTTTGTTGAGCAGTTTTGGTACTTCTGTGACAAGATTATCCTTGGCATTTGAAATCTGTTCTGGCCCATTAGTGACTTGTGATTGTGCATTATTGAGAGTTGTATCCAACTTGTGATTATTTGCTAATGAACTTGATTGTTCTTGATCGGCTACGTCAATAACTTCTTCGTTATCATGAGATTCCAGCAGTCTGAGAGAAACCAGCCTGGAAGCTACAGGAACTTCAAAGTGGATTGAGGATATTGGTTCGGTTGAGATCGATGATTGCTGTGACACAATTGGACCAGTAGATTGGATTTAGTAGTAGTGAGAGCATTTTCCACGGCACTCATCGCTAATGGATTGAGTTGCGAGTGAACCAGCTTGATGTGTTGATCTAGGTCATCACTAGAAGAAGTGAACTTGGTTAGTGGAAAACTATTTCGAATGCACACAAACAGACTTACAGGTTATCAAAGGACAAAGCACAATGCTCGGGTATACAACGATGACGAGACTGGTCGACTCTTTGTGCATTGTTTGAATGAGTTGAATCCAATTTAGCCTTCTTCACACTCAATTGACCATCATCATCTACGTAAACTTGATTACATTCTTCATTACTACCAGATTGTATAGATCTCTTCATAGTTTTGTGTTCTGTTGAAGTGGATGGTTGTTGTACCACTGGAAGTTCGTTTGAATCATCACTGCCACTTGCCACTGGAGACGGAACTGTAGCCGTTGAACCTTGATTGATTGGTCGAACATTAGCATTCTCTTCTGAATTGACCTCATCTTTAGACAAGTCATCATCACCATCATCAGAATCCTGATTGGTTGATTTGTCCTCAGGATAGTTCACAATAGCAGAGACCATATGACGTTCTTCGAAATGCTTTGTGACTTGTCTTTTGGTTTTGCTCGTAAATGCACAATTGGCAAATGTACATTGAAAGATCTTGAACGCGTGTTTCTTTTGATAATGACGTTCCAAAGTGGTGTATGTGGTGTAATGCTTGTGACATAGAGCACAGTGCCACACTCGAGTGTTCTGGTGATCCTTCTCGATGTGATCCTGTCGAATACGTCTGCAACGAAATTAGGTAGTTATAATATGAATCACAATCAAATCAAACTCACCTGTAATCGAATTTAGTGCCACAGTCCTTCACCAGACATGTAGCTGGCTCAAGGGGAAGCTTCTTCCACATGTCTTTCTTCGAGATGTGAACTGGTGGCTCGATGACCAATGGACGGTTGTTGGAATTTTGTTCGAGAACTGGACCAGCAAGTTGAGGCAATTGATTTATTACTGGAATTGCTTCATCTTTCGAATGTGAAGAAGTTGAGAGTTGAAGTTCGAGATCATCGCTACTCGCCACCGGAGACAGAACAACTTCAGTTGAGTCTTGATCCATTTCAACTTTCACTTCTAAATTAGCCAATTCGGACACGTGTCCAACATCTGTGCCCATCAATTGATTAGTGAGATTGTCTTCAGGATTAGCCACAATGCCACAAGTTAACATTTCGACGACATCAATCGCGTAACCATTCACGTCAGGATTGTTGTTGAAGAAATAAAGCAAAACTAATTTTATTTGGCCTTTGAAAGCGACCGCCAACCTGCTGGTCAACACATTCGCCTGATCGTCCAACAGTTTCTGTATCGGTCCTTTATACTTTGCAGGAATTGACTTCTTCTTTAGTTCCTCATTCAACTTGAAAGTATCCATATATTGTTGTTTCACTTTTATGGGTTCTTCTTCACATCCACGTAGTACTTCGATCAGGGCACGCACAGCGTCATCCATGTTGCTAATGTTGTTGGGTGGATGAGTGGCGAAGAGTAAGTAACTCAAAATAGACCAATTGACCAAAACACTAACGAAAAGTCTCGAGCAGAATTTTAACGTCAGTGGACCGTTGAACTCATTCGCACTCGCCAAAACAAAGCAAAGTATACATTTGTGTGCCACTACCACTCAACACACACCACAACACACTGCAGTGCACTGCCGAGGCCGCGCGCGCTCTAGACAAAAGAATACGTTTTGTGTGTGTTCGTGTCGACACGTGACTGAGTTTCAACTGAGTTTGCCTTCTCTCTGCTCACATCTCACGGCTCACGAGTCACGACTTAAAGTTGTCCACTTCTTTTGTTTGTCAAAGTCTTTTGGTCACCCAACCCTTCAAATCTCGTCATTTTTTGTGTTCAGTCTACTTTCACTCAATCCTCACCATCATGGAACTGCTTCGTGCACTGTCCGAGAAGAAATGTTTGCTCGAAGGACGTATTCACACTCAACTGAGCAATGCTCTTCACAAAATAGTGCACGATATGCCGAGTGACGTCCTCTCGAAATCGCCCAATGTCTCACAAGAAGAGGCATACGACTTTGCATCTTCTCGACTCGTTTTGCTTGACCATTTACTCGCCTCTGTCCTCACCAATATATCTACAGTAGATTGTACTTATGAAGTCGATACTTCGAACTCTTCAAATGCCGAACCTAATACTCCACCATCTGCTGTGGTACAAACTGAAGCAAATGGGACGATCAAAGAGGGAGGACCGGTGGAGGAGAATGTGACCGTGCCAGTAGCCATTTCTAATCAAGAGACACAGATTGTCACCGTTTCTGCTGGTGTGGCCAAAGAAGGACAAACATTGAAGAGCTCTGTGGTTCAACAAGTGGCCACTAATGTTCCAGCAGCTGAACAGCTTGCAGTCGAATTATTGGATCGTAACCAACAAACTCCACAAGACCCCATCAAAACTGGAACAATCACTTCTGCAGAAGACAGCAAAATCGGAGATGAAGAAGCAAATCCATCGATCAAAGAGGGAGGACCGGTGGAGGAGAATGTGACCGTGCCTGTTCAGACCCAGACTGTCACCGTTTCTGCTGCTGTTGCCACAGAAGAGCAATCGTCATCAATCCCAGCTACTACTCAAGTGTCCGAACCGACTGCCAACATCGAGCCAACCAATGTCCGACGATCAAGCCGAGTGTCCCGCAAGCGTAGTCTATCGGTTTATTCTAACCCCGAACCTCAAGCCAAGAAGAATACTCGACACAGTGCACCACCAGCCCAACCGACTGTAGCAACTCGGCCTGCAACCGTTGGACGTTCTGGAGCTTTTCCATGGGTCTGTGCCGAATGTGGACAAGGATTCACGGCAGGTGCTGTGCTCGCCACCCATGTTCGCACTCACACTGGCGAGAAGCCATTCCGGTGCAACTGGACGGGATGTGACTTCAGTGCGGGTGATCGATCCAACGTGGCACGACACGTTCGAGGGGTGCATCTCAAGCTGCCTGTAACCAAGAAGGAACAACGCGAACTTGGAATAGTGCAGCAACGACACGAACGGGACTACATCATCAAAGTGCAACAACAACAACATTGATTCTATTTACTCATTTACTTTACTTTATTATATCCTTTTATAACCTAACCTATACCCCAAGTTATATAACCTGTACTAAACTAACCAACTTTTTATTCAAAGTCAGGTTGAAAGTCAAATAAAAACAAATGTACCACTGTTTATGTTTGAATTGATTGATATTCGACAACTCTTTGCATCAACAAACTGGAGTAACAAGTTAAGGTATTTGGTTTGATTGATTTGTAACACTGCAATCATTGCTTCATCCCTCGAAAGTGAACAAGTTTACCTTTGTTATTTAGAATCATTATCGCTTCTTTAGACTGAGCTACTTCAGTTGAGTCTTGATCCATTTCTTAAACTTTCACTTTTGTGACGTGATTTGTAATCACGTTGGAAACCGAAAACAAACAATTTCGATAATCGAGAGGGATAGAAGGGGAAAACAAATTCAAACTTGCACACATTGAGTATTTCTCTGTGAAACACGTGGTTCGAGTGAATATAATCGAAACACGTGGAAAAGTGATGAAATGCCTCAAGTCTATCTGCACTGTTGACTAGACGGCCTCGTCGAGACCGTACATTGTACGAGACTCAATTTGACCCTTTCCCTCTATAGCCAAACCCAAATGGATCTACTGTCCCGATGGAGTGGACCCCAGTTCAGGCACCAACCCGACCACTAACATCAAATTTTTCTGTTCCCTTGAGCACAATCAACAGACACTCCGTTCCCTTTTTGATCGTTCCCTGTTTGGCGTTCTGAAGGCAACCAATCCACTCCAACTACGACTCGACCATCTACTGATTTGGATGGCCCGACAGGAACGGCACGACATTCTGTGCATTGAAGCGAATGCCAAACTATGGCCACCTCCAATACCACTCGGCACTGACTTTCACATTCCACAACCACGTGAAAGCACCACCAAAAAGGGCAAGAAGAGGAACTCGGCCCAGATGGAACATGAAAACAAGCCCAGTTACGTTGTTCGTGTCCAACTCGACAAAGATATGGATCTTCAATGTGAGATTAGATTCGAATATGACTTGTGTGACATTATGACATATTAGGTTAACCGACCCTTGTGGGTTCTATACATTGATGATGTAATGATTTATGTTGCGTATATTTTGTATAATACATTTTCTCTTTATTGCTTATTTGAGTTGTGTCACTTTATTTGTAATCGTAAGTACCATTCATGAATGGACTGACAGAGTGGTCACTGGTCAGTAATGTTTGACCATAATTGACTCGTCTTCTTGTGAGACTTCTCTACACTTTTACAGCAACCACGAAATGTGTCGAGCATTGTGTGTTCGGACATTGTAGTATTTGTATTGTTTTTGTTGAATGATTAAATCAATTTAGATTTACATTGAAATTGTTATTAGAATATTATTAATATTATTAACGAATACAAATTATGATTTTGTGATAATGTTTAAGGACAAGATTGGTGAGACCTCAAAAGAAGAACATTCAAACTGAACATTTGACAAATTGTACATTTGTTTAGGAATAATGTTTGGTGTTAAATGAAATAGATTGATGGTTTGTGTAATACAAACTGTAACGAGTGTCAACGAGTGTGTGTGTGTGTGTAATAAAAATAGATTAATGAATAGAAAAATTTGGGACATGTGTTGAGTGTGTGGTACATTGAGTGACAATAGTAATACTAGAACTAGACTTTAGATGTAGTGATAATGTTTCAGTATATTCCCATTTTGGAAATAGACTGCATGTGCATTAGACTTTTTGGTACATTCTGACTGTCTACAAGCATGCATGTGTACTCGGGTGTAATGCTTACAGATCAAACTTTCGTCTTCGCTCGTAAATGTACAACTGCCAAATGAACATTGATATTGAGTGGAGTGGCAATTGGCATAATGACTGGATAAATCATCTACTGTTTTGTAAGAGTGACATTTGGCACATTCCCATGCGAATCCATCGTTGTGATCATTATTGATGTGATCATTTCGTCTGCTTCTATAACAAAAAAAACATAAGTTTGTTCAATCATTCAAACAATAGTCAAACTCACCTGTGAACAAATGATTTGTCACAGTCCTTGACCAGACAAGGAAATGCACGAATGCGATGTTTCTTCCACATGTGATGGTTGAGTTTCTCCTTAGTGTCGAACACTCGTTTAAAATTTAATTGAAAACATTTGAGACCGAGAAGGATGACCATTCTAGTTTTGTTGAGCAGTTTTGGTACTTTGACAAGATTATCTTTGGCATTTGAAATCTGTTCTGGCCCATTAGTGACTTGTGATTGTGCATTATTGAGAGTTGCATCCAACTTGTGATTATTTGCGAATGAACTTGATTGTCCTTGATCGGCTACGTCAATACATTCTTCGTTATCATGAGATTCCAGCAGTCTGAGAGAAACCAGCCTGGAAGCTACAGGAACTTCAAAGTGGATTGAGGTTGTTGGTTCGGTTGAGATCGATGATTGCTGTGACACAATTGGACCAGTAGATTGGATAGTAGTGAGAGCATCTTCCACGGCACTCATCGCTAACTGATTGAATTGCGAGTGAACCAGCTTGGTGTGTTGATCTAGATCATCACTAGAATAAATGAAGTTGGTTAGTTGAAGACAATTTCTAAAGCACAAACAGACTTACAGGTTATCAAAGGACAAACCACAATGCTCGGTTATACAACGATGACGAGACTGGTCGACTCTTTGTGCATTGTTTGAATGAGTTGAATCCAATTTGGCTTTCTTCATAGAAGCACTCGATTGTACTTGACTATCTACGTAAACTTGATTACATTCTTCATTATTACCAGATTGTATAGTTCTCTTCATAGTTTTGTGTTCTGTTGAAGTGGATGGTTGTTGTGCCACTGGAAGTTCGTTTGAATCATCACTGCCACTTGCCACTGGAGACGGAACTGCAACAGTTGAACCTTGATGGATTGGTCGAACATTAGCATTCTCTTCTGAATTAACCTCATCTTTAGACAAGTCATCACCATCATCAGAATTCTGATTGGTATATTTGTGCTCAAGATAGTTCGCAATAACAGAGACCATATGACGTTCTTCGAAATGATTTGTGACTTGTCTTTTGGTTTGGCTCGTAAATGCACAATTGGCAAATGTACATTGAAAGATCTTGAACGCGTGTTTCTTTTGATAATGACGTTCCAAAGTGGTGTATGTGGTGTAATGCTTGTGACATAGAGCACAGTGCCACACTCGAGTGTTCTGGTGATCCTTATCGATGTGATCCTGTCGAATACGTCTGCAACGAAATTAGGTAGTTAAAATATGAATCACAATCAAATCAAACTCACCTGTAATCGAATTTAGTGCCACAGTCCTTCACCAGACATGTTGCTGGCTCAAGGGGAAGCTTCTTCCACATGTCTTTCTTCGAGATGTGAAATGGTGGCTCGATGACCAATGGACGGTTGTTGGAATTTTGTTCGAGAACTGGACCAACAAGTTGAGGCAATTGATTTATTACTGGAATTGCTTCATCTTTCGAATGTGAAGAAGTTGAGAGATGAAGTTCGAGATCATCGCTACTCGCCACCGGAGACAGAACAACTTCAGTTGAGTCTTGATCCATTTCAACTTTCACTTCTAAATTAGCCAATTCGGACACGTGTCCAACATCTGTGCCCATCAACTGATTAGTGAGATTGTCTTCAGGATTAGCCACAATGCCACAAGTTAACATTTCGACGACATCAATCGCGTAACCATTCACATCAGGATTGTTGTTGGCAAAATGAAGCAAAACTTCTTTTATTTGGCATTTAAAAACGACCGCCAACCTGCTGGTCATCACATTCACCTGATCGTCCATCAATTGTTGAATCGGGCCTTTATACTTTGCAGGTATTGACTTCATCCTTAGTTCCTCATTCAACTTGAAAGTATCCATATATTCTTGTTTCACTTTTTTGGGTTCCTTTTCACATCCACGTAGTACTTCGATCAGGGCACGCACAGCGTCATCCATGTTGCTAATGTTGTTGGGTGGATGAGTGGCGAAGAGTAAGTAACTCAAAATAGACAAATTGACCAAAACACCAACGAAAAATCTCGAGCAGAACTGAACTTGTAGTGGTCCGTTGAACTCATTCGCACTCGCCAAAACAAAGCAAAGTATACTTTGTGTGCCACTACCACTCAACACACACCACAACACACTGCAGTGCACTGCCGAGGCCGCGCGCGCTCTAGACAAAAGAATACGTTTTGTGTGTGTTCGTGTCGACACGTGACTGAGTTTCAACTGAGTTTGCCTTCTCTCTGCTCACATCTCACGGCTCACGAGTCACGACTTAAAGTTGTCCACTTCTTTTGTTTGTCAAAGTCTTTTGGTCACCCAACCCTTCAAATCTCGTCATTTTTTGTGTTCAGTCTACTTTCACTCAATCCTCACCATCATGGAACTGCTTCGTGCACTGTCCGAGAAGAAATGTTTGCTCGAAGGACGTATTCACACTCAACTGTGCAATGCTCTTCACAAAATTGTGTACGAAATGCCGAGTGAAGTCATCTCGAAATCGCCCAATGCCTCACAAGAAGAGGCATACGACTTTGCATCTTCTCGACTCGATTTGCTTGACCATTTACTCGCCTCTGTCCTCACCAATATATCTAATTATGAAGCCGATACTTCGAACTCTTCAAATGCCGAGCCTAATACTGCACCATCTGCTGTGGTCCAAACTGAAGCAAATCGGTTGATCAAAGATGGAGCGGTGAAGGATAATGTGACCGTGCCACAGACTGTCACCGGTTCTGTTGGTGTGGCCAAAGAAGAGAAAACATTGGAGGGAGCTGTGGCTCAACAAGTGACCACTAATGTTCCAGCAGCTGAACAGCAAGACCAACTCACGGTCGAATTATTGGATCGTAACCAACAAACTCAACAAGACCCCATCAAAACTGTGACAGTAACTCCTGGTGATGTCATAGAACCAGCTGTGGAGAATACTGTTCAACACGTGGTTCCAATTACGACTGTGACCACTCGGCCACAGACTGAAGAGCTTGAGGATGTTCTTCACGATTCCTATGATGAGAATGCCACCCTTCTTCCAGCTACTCCACCATCTGCTGTGGTCCAAACTGAAGCAAATCGGTTGATCAAAGAGGGAGGACCGGTGGAGGAGAATGTGACCGTGCCAGTAGCCATTTCCAATCAAGAGACACAGATTGTCACCGTTTCTGCTGGTGTGGCCAAAGAAGAGCAAACATTGGAGAGCACTGTGGCTCAACAAGTGGCCACTCAAGTATCCGAACCGACTGCCAACATCGAAAGAACTAATAGAGAGTCTAATACTGCACCATCTGCTGTGGTACAAACTGAAGCAAATGGAGCGACCAAAGAAGGACTGGTGGAGGAGAATGTGATCGTGCCAGTTCAGACCCAGACTGTGACAGATTCAGCTGCTGTTGCCACAGAAGAGCAATCGTCATCAATGCCAGCTACTACTCAAGTGTCCGAACCGACTGCCAACATCGAGACAACCAATGTCCGACGATCAAGCCGAGTGTCCCGCAAGCGTAGACTATCGGGTTTTTCTAACCCCGAACCTCAAGCCAAGAAGAATACTCGACAGAATACTCGACGCAGTGCACCACCAGCCCAACCGACTGCAGCAACTCGTCCTGCAACCGTTGGACCTTCTCGAGCTGGTCCATGGGTCTGTGCCGAATGTGGACAAGGATTCACGGGAAGTGGTGTGCTCGCCACCCATGTTCGCACTCACACTGGCGAGAAGCCATATCGGTGCAACTGGACGGGATGTGACTTCAGTGCGGGTGATCGATCCAACGTGGCACGACATGTTCGAGGGGTGCATCTCAAGCTGCCTGTGACCAAGAAGGAACAACGTCAACTTGGAATTGTGCAGCAACGACACGAACGGGACTACATCATCAAGGTGGATCAACAGCAACATTGATTCTATTTACTCATTCACTTTACTTTATTATATACTTTTATAACCTAACCTATATCCCAAGTTATATAACCTGTACTAAACTAACCAACTTTTTATTCAAAGTCAGGTTGAAAGTCAAATAAAAATGTACCACTGTTTATGTTTGAATTGATCTATTCGGCAACTCTTTGCATCAACAAACTGGAGTAACAAGTTGAGGCATTTGATTTGATTGATTTGTAGCACTCGAATCATTGGCTTCATCGCTCGAATGTGAACAAGTTGACCTTTGTGATTTAGAATCATCATCGCTACTTTAGACTGAACTACTTCAGTTGAGTCTTGATCCATTTCTTCAACTTTCACTTTTGTGACGTGGTTTGTGGTCACGTTGGAAACCTAAAACAAACAATTTCGATAATCGAGAGGGATAGAAGGGGAAAACAAATTCAAACATGCACACATTAAGTATTTCTCTTTGAAACACGTGGTTCGAGTGAATATAATCGAAACACGTTGAAAAGTGATGAAATGCCTCAAGTCTATCTGCACTGTTGACTAGACGGCCTCGTCGAGACCGTACATTGTACGAGACTATTTGACTCAAATTGACCCTTTCCCTCTATAGCCAAACCCAAATGGGTTTACTGCTGTCCCGATGGAGTGGACCCCAGTTCGAGCACCAACCCGACCAGTAACCTCAAACTTCTCTGTTCCCTTGAGCACAATCAACAGACACTCCGCTGCCTGTTTGATCGTTCTCTGTTTGGCGTTCTCAAGGTAACCAATCCACTCCAACTACGACTCGACCATCTACTAATTTGGATGGCCCGACAGGAACGGCACGACATTCTGTGCATTGAAGCAAATGCCAAACTATGGCCACCACCGATACCACTGGGAACTGAGTTTCACATTCTCCAACCTCGTGAATGCACCAAACAGGGCAAGAAGAGGAACTCGGCCCAGATGGACAAAGACGACAAGCCCAGTTACGTAGTTCGTGTCCAACTCGACAAAGATATTGATCATCAATGTGAATGTGAGTGCAATCAGTAGAATGTATATTCGAGTATGACTTGTGTGACATTATGACATATTAGGTTAACTGACCCTTGTGTGTTCATATACAATGATGTAATGATTTATGTTGTGTATATTTTGTATAATACAATTTCTTTTTATTGCTTTTTTGAATGGTGTCACTTTATTTGTATTCGTAAGTACCATTCCCTTGCGGCAAGACTTTATCATCTTTGATTGTTGGTTGTTGGATGCGGAAGGCAACCAGTACAAGTCATGAGAACCTGTGTTTGACATTCATACGAAAACCTCATCGATGTCAAATGATGATAAAAACAGAGGCAGAAGAAGGTGTGAACAAATGTGGTCTGGATTTGGCGGTGCTGAATACATTTCAAAATGACACTATCGGCCAATAATGTCAAATGTAATGGTCAATGGACTGGCACTGACTTGTGAGTGGTCACTTGTCAGTAATGTTTGACCAAAATCGACAAAAACCGACTTGTGAGATTTCTCTACACTTTTACTGTAACCACGGAACGTGTTGACCATTTCTATGTTCGGACATTGATTTTGTGGTATTTGTATTGTTTTTTGAATTGAATGATTAAATCGATTTAGATTTACATTGAAATTGTTAGAATAGTATTATTAAACGAATACAAATTATGATTTTGTGATAATGTTTAAGGACAAAGTTGGTGAGACCTCAAAAGAAGAACATTCAAACTGAACCTATTTGACAAATTGTACATTTGAGAAGGAATAGTGTTTGGTGTTAAATGAAATAGATTGGTGGTTTGTGTAATACAAATTGTAACGAGTGTCAGCGTGTGTGTGTGTGTGTGTGTGTGTGTGTGTGTGTGTGTGTGTGTGTGTGTGTGTGTGTGTGTGTGTGTGTGTGTGTGTGTGTGTGTGTGTGTGTGTGTGTGTGTGTGTGTGTGTGTGTGTGTGTGTGTGTGTGTGTGTGTGTGTGTGTGTGTGTGTGTGTGTGTGTGTGTGTAATAAAAATATATTAATGAATAGAAACAAACGATTGGAACATGTGTTGAGTGTGTGTGGTACATTGAGTGAGTGAGTGAGTACACTTGTAATACTAGAACTAGACTTTAGATGTAGTGATAATGTTTAATAATCTCAAATTGGGACTTGACTGCATGTGCATAAGACTTGGAACATGTGTTGAGTGTCTGTGTGGTACATTGAGTGACAGTGATACTAGAGATAGGACTTATTTGTAGTGATGATGTTTCAATCCACTCGAATAATTGTAAAAGTTTACTTCATATGCATTGGCCTTATTGGCACAATCATACTGTCCACAATAAATCATGTGTTCTTGGACATAATGAAGACAGGTGGTGTCTATCTGATTGCTCGTAAATGTACAACTGGCAAATGTACATTTATACTTAGAGGTGTGAAGAGTGGCATAGTGCTTGAATAAATCATGTTTGGAATCATAATGACCAGAACATTTAGCACACCCCCACTCGGTAGTATTCTTGTGGTTATTATTGTAGTGCACAATTAGATTGGATCTAAAACAGCAACTTTAGTTTGTTTAATTATTCAACAATAGTCAAACTCACCCGTAATTGAATGATTTGTCACATCCCTTAACCAGACAAGGAAATGCACGAATGAGATGTCTCTCCCACATGTGATCGGTGAGTTGCTTCTCAGAGTCGAACAGTTGTTCACAATCCAATTGGAAACATTTAAGACCGAGAAAGATGGCCATGTCATTTGTGTTGAGCACTTGTCGTCCTTCTTCGGAAGGATTGCACTTGGCCTTTGGTTCAGACTGACTGGTGACCTGTGATTGTGCGCGATCTGACTGAGTAGAATCCAAGTTTGGTTTCTTCACCAATGAACTTGATTGTCCTTGATCGGCTACGTCAATAACTTCTTCGTTATCATGAGATTCCAGCAGTCTGAGAGAAACCAGCCTGGAAGCTACAGGAACTTCAAAGTGGATTGAGGCTGTTGGTTCGGTTGAGATCGATGATTGCTGTGACACAATTAGACCAGTAGATTGGATAGAAGTGAGAGCATCTTCCACGGCACTCATCGCTAACTGATTGAGTTGCGAGTGAACCAGCTTGGTGTGTTGATCTAGATCATCACTAGAAGAAGTGAACTTGGTTAGTGGAAAATTAATTCGAATGCACACAGACAGACTTACAGGTTATCAAAAAACAAACCACAATTCTCGATTAAACAACGATGACGAGACTGGTAGACACTTTGTGCAATGTTTGATTGAGTTGAATCCAATTTAACCTTCTTCACACTCAATAGACAATCATCATCTACGTAAACTTGATTGTATTCTTCATTATTGCCAGATTGTATAGTTCTCTTCATAGTTTTAGATTCTGTTGAAGTGGATGGTTGTTGTACCACTGAAAGTTCGTTTGAATCATCACTGCCACTTGCCACTGGAGACGGAACTGTAGCCGTTGAACCTTGATTGATAGGTCGAACATTAGCATTCTCTTCTGAATTGACCTCATCTTTAGACAAGTCATCATCACCATCATCAGAATCCTGATTGGTTGATTTGTCCATGTGATTATTCACAATAGCAGAGACCATATGACATTCTTTGAAATGATTTGTGACTTGTCTTTTAGTTTTGTTCGTAAATGCACAATTGGGAAATGCACATTGAAAGATGTCGAACACGTGTTTCTTTTGATAATGACTTTCCAAATTGATGTATGTGGTGTAATGCTTGTGACAGAGTGCACAGTGCCACACTCGAGTGTTCTGGTAATCCTTATCGATATGATCTTGTCGAATACGTCTGCAACAAAATTAGGTAGTTAAAATATGAATCACAATCAAATCAAACTCACCTGTAATCGAATTTAGTGCCACAGTCCTTCACCAGACATGTAGCTGGCTCAAGGGGAAGCTTCTTCCACATGTCTTTCTTCGAGATGTGAACTGGTGGCTCGATGACCAATGGACGGTTGTTGGAATTTTGTTCGAGAACTGGACCAACAAGTTGAGGCAATTGATTTATTACTGGAATTATTATTGCTTCATCGTTCTGTTGTGCAGAAGTTGAGGGCTGCAATTGGGAACCATTAATAGTACTAGTAGAGGGAGTTTGAACTTGTGAGTTGAGAACAGGTGACTCTTGACTGACTTCTTCAACTTTCACCTCTACATTAGCCAAACCCACGTCCAGATTATCATCAGTCCGAGTGCCTGGTAACTCATTTGTGGGATTCTCTTCTGGATTTGTATAAATCATCAACTTCTTGACAACTTCATTAACGAAACCATTGACAGCAGGATTGTTGGGAAAGGAAAACATTATTCGATACATGGTGTATCTCATTTTGACCACCATTTTGTTGTACAACTCATCCATCTCCATTGCCATGTCCGGATGCAATTTCTCCTTAAGTTTCTGAACCTCTAGTTTGAATTCGTCTTCAAGTTTACATATCTCTCCGATCGGTACATTCACGTCGGCCCGACATTCCATGATGATGATGTTGATGGATGGTTGCGTGATGTAACATTCAAAATAGACAAATTAACCAAAACACGAACGAAAAGTCTCGAGCAGAACTGAACTTGCAGTGAACCGTTAAACTCATTCGCACTCGCCAAGACAAAGCAAAGTAAACATTTGTGTGCCACTACCACACACAAACACGTGTTGTAGTGGCACCACAACACAACACAACACTCTGCATGCATGCAGTGCACTGTTGCCGAGGCCGCGTGCGCGCTCTAGACAAAAGAATACGTTTTGTGTGCTTTCTTGTTAGTCACGTACGTCACAACTGAGTTTGCCTTCTCTCTCCTCACATCTCGACGCTCACAACTTAAAGTTGTCAACTTTTGTCAACGTCTTTTGGTCACTCAACCCCTCAAATCTCGTCATTTGCTTTGTGTCCGGTCTACTTTCACTTTAACCCTCACAACCATGGAACTCTTTCGTGCACTGTCCGAGAAGAAATGTTGTGCAAATGCTGTGGTACAAACTGAAGCAAATCCGTCGATCAAAGAGGGAGGACCGGTGGAGGAGAATGTGACCGTGCCAGTAGCCATTCCTAATCAAGAGACACAGACTGTCACCGTTTCTGCTGGTGTGGCCAAAGAAGAGCAAACATTGGAGAGCACTGTGGTTCAACAAGTGGCCACTAATGTTCCAGCAGCTGAACAGAAAGACCAACTCACGGTCGAATTATTGGATCGTAACCAACAAACTCCACAAGACCTCATCAAAACTGTGACAGTAACTCCTGGTGATGTCAAAGAAGGATCAACTGTGGAGAATACTGTTCAACACGTGGTTCCAATTACGACTGTGACCACTCGGCCACAGACTGAAGAGCTTGAGGATGTTCTTCACGATTCCTATGATGAGAATGCCACCCTTCTTCCAGCTACTGCACCATCTGCTGTGGTCCACACTGAAGCAAATCAGTTGATCAAAGAGGGAGGACCGGTGGAGGAGAATGTGACCGTGCCAGTAGCCATTTCTAATCAAGAGACACAGATTGTCACCGTTTCTGCTGATGTGGCCAAAGAAGAGCAAACATTGGAGAGCACTGTGGCTCAACAAGTGGCCACTAATGTTCCATCAGCTGAACAGAAAGACCAACTCACGGTCGAATTATTGGATCGTAACCAACAAACTCCACAAGACCTCATCAAAACTGTGACTCTTTGTGATTCCATAGAACCAACTGTGGAGAATACTGTTCAACACGCGGTGCCAATTGCGACTGTGACCACTCGGCCACAGACTGAAGAGCTTGAGGATGTTCTTCACGATTGCTATGATGAGAATGCCACCCTTCTTACAGCTACTCCACCATCTGCTGCGGTCCAAACTGAAGCAAATGGAGCGATCAACGAAGGATCGGTGGAGGAGAATGTGACCGTGCCAGTTCAGACCCAGACTGTCACTGTTTCTGCTGCTGTTGCCACAGAAGAGCAATCGTCATCAATCCCAGCTACTACTCAAGTGTCCGAACCGACTGTCAACATCGAGCTAACCAATGTCCGACGATCAGGCCGAGTGTCCCGCAAGCGTTTTCTATCGGTTTCTTCTAATCCCGCACCTCAAGCTCAAGCCAAGAAGAATACTCGACGCAGTGCACCACCAGCCCAACCGACTGCAGCAACTCGTCCTGCAACCGTTGGACCTTCTCGAGCTGGTCCATGGGTCTGTGCCGAATGTGGACAAGTATTCACGGGAAGTGGTGTGCTCGCCACCCATGTTCGCACTCACACTGGCGAGAAGCCATACCGGTGCAACTGGACGGGATGTGACTTCAGTGCGGGTGATCGATCCAACGTGGCACGACACGTTCGAGGGGTGCATCTCAAGCTGCCTGTAACCAAGAAGGAACAACGTGAACTTGGAATTGTGCAACAACGACACGAACGGGACTACATCATAAAAGTGCAACAACAGCAACATTGATTCTAATTACTCATTTTTTATTTTTTTATTATATACTTTTATAACCTAACCTATACCCAAGTTTTATAACCTGTACTAACAAAGTTGTAAGCTAACCAATTTTTTATTCAAAGTCAGGATGAAAGTAAAATAAAAATGTACCACTGTTTGTTATGTTTAAATTGATCTATTCATGGCAACTCTTTGCATCAACAAACTGGAGTAACAAGTTGAGGCATTTGGTTTGATTGATTTGTAACACTCGAATCATTGGCTTCATCGCTCGAATGTGAACAAGTTGACCTTTGTGATTTAGAATCATTATCGCTACTTTCTGAACTACTTCAGTTGATCAATTTCTTCAACTTTCACATTTGTCACGTGCTTTGTGGTCACGTTGGAAACCTAAAACAAACAATTTCGATAATCGAGGGAGCGAAGGGGAAAACAAATTCAAACATGCACATACTGAGTTTCACTTTGAAAATACGTAGTTCGAGTGAAAATAATCGAAACAATTGGACGGGATGTGGCTTCAGTGCCGGTGATCGATCCAACGTGGCACGACATGTTCGAGTGATACATCTCAATTTTCCCACAACCAAAAAAGAACAACGTGAAAGTGGAATTGTGGAAGAACGAGACGAACGGGACTACTTCATCAAGGGGTAACAACAGGAAGATTGATTTTGCACTCACATGTTTTAATATATTTTTATTTATTTTGCACTGAACTTAACTTGAACCAACGTATTAGATTGAAAGCTTAAAATTAAAATAAACCACCGAATCACAATTTGAATTCATGTATTCTACAACTATTTGTAACGATTGTTGATGCCTAACTGCTCAATTGGCAGAAAACCCCAAAGGAAATTAAAAGACAAAGGCTTCTAGCAGATTTAATTTGAAATTATTTTGATTATATAATCATCAAAATTGAGAATAAACAAAGATTGGTGAATAGAAACAAACGATTGGAACATGTGTTGAGTGTGTGTGGTATATTGAGTGACAATAGTGATATTAGAGACAGGACTTATTTGTAGTGATAATGTTTCAATCCACTCGAATAACTGTAAAAGTTGAATTCATATGCATTGGCCTTATTGGCACAATCATACTGTTTACAAGAAATCATGTGTTTGTTGACATAATGAAGACAGGTGGTGACTATCTGATTGCTCGTAAAAGTACAACTGGCAAATGTACATTGATAAAAAGAGGTGTGATGAGAGACATAGTGATTGAATAAATAATGTTGGGAATAAGAATGACCAGAACATTTAGCACAGCCCCACTTGGTAGTATTCGTGTGGTCATTCTTGAAGTGCTCAAATAGAGTGCGCCTAAAACAGCAACATTAGTTTGTTTAATCATTCAACAATAGTCAAACTCACTTGGAATTGAATGATTTGTCACAGTGTTTGGCCAGACAAGGAGATGCACGAATGCCATGTTTCTCCCGCATGTGATCGGTGAGTTCTTTCGCAGTGTCAAACAGTTGTTCACAGTTCAATTGGAAACATTCGAGACCGATAAAGATGGCCATGTCATTTGGGTTGAGCACTTGTCGTCTTTTTTTGGTAGGATTGCACTTGGCCTTTGGTTCAGACTGACTGGTGACCTGTGATTGTGCATTATCTGACTGAGTAGAATCCAAGTTGGGTTTATTCGCAGATGAACTTGATTGTCCTTGATCACATACGTCAATGCATTCTTCGTGATCAGTAATAATATGACGAGATTCCAGCCTGGAACCTATAGGAACTTGATGAATTGAAGTTGTTGGTTCGGTCGATGATTGCAGTGACACAATTGGACCTTTACCAAAATTGGTATTCTGAATGGTAGTGAGGGCATTTTCCACAGTACTGATCGCCAACTGATTGAGGTGCGAGTGAACCAGCTTGGTGTGTTGCTCTAGGTCATAACTAGAAGAAGTGAATTTGGTTAGTGGAAAACTATTTCGAATCCACACAGACTTACAGGTTATCAAAGGACAAACCACAATTCTCGATTATACAACGATGACGAGACTGGTCGACTCTTTGTGCATTGTTTGAATGAGTTGAATCCAATTTAGCCTTCTTCACAGATGCACTCGATTGTGCTTGACCATCTACGTAAACTTGATTACATTCTTCATTATTACCAAATTGTATAGATCTCTTCATAGTTTTAGGTTCTATTGAAGTCGATGGTTGTTGTGCCACTGAAAGTTCGTTTGAATCATCACTGCCACTTGCCACTGGAGACGGAACTGTAGCCGTTGAACCTTGATTGATTGGTCGAACATTAGCATTCTCTTCTGAATTGACCTCATCTTTAGACAAGTCATCATCACCATCATCAGAATCCTGATTGGTTGATTTGTCCTCGTGATTATTCACAATAGCAGAGACCATATGACGTTCTTCGAAATGCTTTGTGACTTGTCTTTTGGTTTTGCTCGTAAATGCACAACTGGCAAATGTACATTGATAGCTGAACGCGTGCTTCTTTTGATAATGACGATCCAAAGTGGTGTATGTGGTGAAATGCTCAGGACACAGTGGACAGGCCAACTCAGTGTTCTGGTGATCCTTATCGATATGATCCTGTCGAAAGCCTCTACAACAACAACATTACACAGTCGAACACATAAATACAATCAAATCAAACTCACCTGTAATCGAATTTAGTGCCACAGTCCTTCACCAGACATGTAGCTGGCTCAAGGGGAAGCTTCTTCCACATGTCTTTCTTCGAGATGTGAACTGGTGGCTCGATGACCAATGGACGGTTGTTTGTGTTTTGTTCGAGAACTGGACCAACAAGTTGAGGCAATTCATTTATCATTGCTTCTTCATTCGAATGTGAAGTAGTTGAGGGTTGTAACTGGGAATCATCGCTACTCGCCTCTTTAGACAGAACTACTTCAGTTGAGTCTTGATCCATTTGTTCAACTTTCACTTGTAAATTGGCAAATTCTTCAATCCCGTGTCCAACCTCCTCCTCCATGTCCATCAACTGATTAGCCACATTGTCCTCTTCAGCATTGTACCAATTATTGTTCATCAAAATTCGAGCAACTTCACCAGCAAAACCATTCACCTCCTCGTTGTAGTTTGCAAAAGTAATCAGGATCCGATTCAATGCGCATTTGAAAGCGACCATCCTCCTGCCAGATAGCTCATTCTCCTGATCGTCCAACAGTCGCTGTATCTTGCCTTTATACTTTACAGGAATTGACAGCTTCTTTAGTTTCAGGTCCAAATGTAAATTATCTTTATATTCTTGCTTCACTTCTTTGAATTTTGTTTCAAATTGACGTAGTAATTCGAGCAGTCCACGTTTGGCGTTATCCATGCTGTTGATGGTAGATGAGTGGTTTGTCAGAGATTCAACACAACAAAAGGTTATTATTCAAACCAAAACACAAACACAAAAGGTCTTTCTGTCGCAAAGCACGCACACAGGCCGAGCAACACAAAGCAAAATAACGTGCCTTCTCTCTGTAATACACGTACTGTTCACAAATGTCATTACCGCAAAATACATCAATTCATATATTTCTTTTAGATTAATTTCAATTTCAATTCATTTTCTGAGTAAATAATATTACCAAAAAAATATCTATGATTTATTTTAAAATTCTGATTTATTTTTGGCATCTTGGACTAAGAAATTTTTTTAATTACCGTTCTCAACTGTAATTTGCATTAGGCATTACACATTATAAAATTGTTGTAAAATCTTGTTTAATCAATTTGGTCATTTATAAACTGCAAAATTGCGTTTGCGTAAAAACGTTTTTTAAACAAATTAAGAGAATTATTATAAAATAAATCTCGCGAGTTGATTTGTCCTCACTTTCGAGTTTGTCTCAAAACCTTCTCTTCCCATAACTCAAACTCCGAGTAGCGGACTTACTCCTAACACTCAATTTGCCAATCAAATCAACCAAAAAAAACAAGGAATGCTCGAGGAATTGTCGACGAACGAGACGAACGGAACTACTTCATCAACATTAACAATATGAATCAAACATTTTAATTTTATTAATTAATTATAATAATGATTATGTATAATTACAAAATGAATATATGTTTAAATGTAATATATGAAATGTATTAAAGAAAGTCATTATTATGAACTTAAGTGAAAGCTTCTTCAAAGCAGTAGACCACAGCGCACTCGTGCATGTAATTCCACGGAATTGGCGCATGATACTGACGGAACAGTGACATGAAATGGGGGAAACTGTTGGCCAGTTGAACAGTCCACAAAGGTCGAATCCAACTTGATGAATGTTCATTCAGTTTGGTCTTTGCAGTACAGAAGTGACCCTTCTCCACCGTCTTGATCAAATGCCATTTAGTGACTTCACTTTTGTCAATATGGCTCAACTCCATTGATCGAGCCAGTCGTCGAATCAGTTCACTCAACAGTTTGTAGTCTCCACTGTCGGCTATTTGTTGAGCAGCCTCATCACCACCAATCTGTTTGAGGATCACAGCTCGGTAGCCAATTGCCGCGGCTGGGGTGCCCAGCACTTGATTCAACTTGATCACTTGGTGCAGTATTTCACCGATTTGAGCGGAAAAGTCGTACCAATCGCCACTCGACTCACTGGCACGTGCCAACGCCTTCAACAGTTGCGAGTGTTGCACAAAATCGTCCAACAGTTCCTTGAACTCAGGATCGGACAGCTTCGAGTGGACATCACGAAATTTGCCACTTCTCCAGTAGAGCACCTCCTTCTGCACAATCCAAAAGTGATCACGATAAAAGTCGGCCGACTCGTAGAAGGACTCGGGCGGTGGATGATCCCGAGCGTAGTAGAAATACTTGTCACGGAAACCTGGCGATTCGTTCCAGTGCCAACGGACGGTGTCGATGAGGGACACAACCGACGAGTGTTTCTGTCGGAGATCACACTCGATCTGATGCAACACTGAGCCACAGTAGAAGTGGTGAACGAGGTTGGGCAGTGCAGTGCGTTGAAGTTCACCAGCCAAATTGTACATTTCGAGTTCGGGCGGAGTGAACAGATGTACAAGATGACGAGCTGCTTGGGTGAGGTGATCATGGTTGGGCCAGAGGATTTTCTGGTTAAAGGTAAAAGATCATTAGCGAAAGCTATTACATAAAAAAGTTATTCACTAACCAGAGAATCAAAGAAAATGCACCGAAAGACATCATCCCCGAGTGTATCATTCTCATGTTCGAGCAGTCGTGCCACCTTAATCACAAATTTCCCGTCCACCACTCGATGTCCACCCACGTGTCCACCAGTACTGTACACACCAACAATCACAAACAGACTGGTCATGTACTGTCCCGAGTGCCACTCTCCGGTAATCTCGTTAGCCAGTCCAAATTCGTGTAATGAAAAAGCGAGAAATAGTTGACGATTGGCGATGGCCTCACGAATCTTGATGAGCGTTCCCTGATAGAGTGGACGCACATAGTCGCGTGCCAGTTCGAATGGTACAGGAAAGCGATTCATGAACATGTCATCACGGGAACGCATCCAACACGATAGTCGTAGTTGCGTGAGTGGGAGATGCTGTCGAATGAACTGACGAACGAGAAGTTCAATCTTCTTACTTCTATTAAGTGGTAGAGGCAAAATGCGATTGCAAATGCTGTGGGCCTTGACATTGACTGTCCGGAGTGGGTTCGGTTCGAAGTAAGGACTCTGCTCCAGATTGTGACGGTAAAAATAATAACCGAGATCACGAATGCCACCAAAGTGTGGACGGAAAGGTACAGTGGGGGAGACAGAAGAAGATGATGATGGTGAAGGTAGTGCTGGTGGCGACTCAATTCCACTGTCTTCGTCATCGGACTCGATCAGCAGCACAGCTCCGTAGGTCTCACACAATTGGAGTATCATCTTGAGAGTGACCGAGAAGGAGAACAAAATAGAAAGTCCAAGTTGCAGGACAGGTAAGTTGAGTGGAAGTCAAATAGAACACACAACATAGACAGTGTTTTGCTATGTTTCGCAAAGTAGAAATCGAAATGAGTCATTTCAAATGACGAAACGGAGGTAGGACAGGACGTCTCCGACATATGTGAATGGGCCCCATGTATTTCAATGGGAACATTTCATTTTGCGTTTGGACCTTTTTCTCCGAAACCAGTGTACCGATTTTTTCCTACAAAATCTTAAATTAAAGGTAAATGTATGATCTTTAGAATTGACAATCTGAAATTTGCTAATTCTATATATTTCACAATGATATGATCTCATTCTGTCAGTTGGAGAAAGAATGTTTGAATACTTTGAGAATTGTCTTCAATTTTGGTTTAAATTGCACACGAATAGTTCAATCAATCTCTCTAATTGTGAATTTATTTTATTTTATAATTTATAATAGTTCATTTGTATCTACATTGCATACATAATGTTGTCGGTCCAGTTTATACGGACGAGTAAAATTAAGGATAATTAACAATATGAATGATATAATTAATATGGAATATAATTAATGTAGATTGTAATTAATAAATAATATAACTAATTAGGAATATAATAAACTAATAAATATAATTTGAGATGATTTTAGAAATATATTTCTGGAATTTCTAATTTGGAATTTTACCTTTTTCTTCGTTTTGACTGATTACTTTTCAATTTTTGAACATTCTTGAACACATATTCTTCAAACCCAAGCTCTAAACAGTCGTAAATTGTCAAAAATTGCCAAATTGTCCGCCACCACTCGAACTTGTTCCACCTCATCAGGTCGATGTTGTATGAGTAATGTTTCCATATTGGGGAAAATGCCCGAGAGCACACGACAAAAGCGAACGCCATCAAAATTGTTCAAATTGTTGAAATGAAGATTTATAAAAATAAAACAATGAAGCAGCGAAACCGAACGAATGTTGACAAGTGGCGGTGGATTGGCCTGCTCGATAGAGTTCAAATCAATTTGGCAACTTACTAGACCCAATTCGTGGAGATGGGTCAGTCTGGTTAGGGGTGGAATCCATTCGGCCGTAACCTAAATGATAATTTGTATTAATTTAAAAAATAATCATAAATAATAAAAATAAAATTCCTACCCTATTCTCGATAGCATGTAGAGTTTCAAGCAAATTAAAATGACCACCAATAAAGTCGAGCACCTCGAGATGGTCAATACGCAAGCGGAGATGTCTCAAATTGTCCACCAAATGTCGATTACGCACGAGCCATTGAGCGAGGAATGTACGCGTGAAATGAAATCGACATCGCAAAAATAGACTCAAACAGTCGGGCCCGAGATGGTGAATAATATCGAGAAGCACGTTCTTGTTAAAACTGAGAGCAGACAAATGTTGTAGTCGAGCAAATGTTGGTTGGAGTAGTGTCGAGTCGTTCTCTGTGCAGCCACCCAGGTTGAATCGTCTCAAATTAGTCAGATTGTTGATGTGAGTACACAGAGAGGCGTGCAGTGCACTGGGAAAGGCCTTCTCCAGGGACAGAGCCACCAAACTTTCGGACCAGATTGTGAGAAGGCGGGCAAAATTAGCACCACAATTTGGCCGATTTGCGAGAAATGGTTCAAACAGAAGCTCTTGAATTCGTGGGAAGAGTCTCAGCACAAAATCAACAAATTCGCCAGATATTAGAATGATCCTTCCATTGCCAACATTCGGTGGCAGTGGAGCAACTCGGCAAATAACGGGCTTTTCATTTTGTCCAAAAAATAGTTCCGAAATTGAGATGCCACCAAGTTCTAGTGAAGATAACGAGCTCATTATAACCAGACACTTTGTCGCGTGACACATTTCTTCGATTACTGCCCTCCAACGAGAGCAAACAATTCGCAGAATGATCAGTTCGTGTATGTCCAATTTGACCAGAATCGCTTCCATCATTTCGTTTGGTAGTGAATCGAAAGAGACAGTTCTTGTGCTTGCTGCAATTGGGAAAATGGCCACTTGTCGCCCACGAGACACATTGGCAATTCGATAAGAATACATTTAGAATTGTGAGCATAACAACTTGGTCAGTAGCAAAATCGAAAATAACAATCAAAAGTTAGTTACTCGAATCGAGTGTCACAGAAGTACCACTCACAAAAGAAAACATCACAGTCTGTGATGATTCATATTCATCATCACCTGTTCATAGAGTACGTATAAGTTGCCAAAGTGTGCGATCTTAAGGTCCGGTCTCCTCAACTTTCTGAGCAGGAATTAGAAATCCGTCTGTATGGAGAATTAATTAAGCTTGGTCGCAAGTTTAATTACAATTTTTCGACTCTCGGTAGAATTGAGCCACCACTCAATTATTCTGAAGAACAGATGCACGAACTAATTGACGGCGAAGAGATGCGTGCTGCAGCTACTGCATCGTATGCAGTGATGAATGCCGACAAGAAGGCTGCCTTTGACGCAATCAAGGCCAGCGTTTATGATCCTGATCCGAAATCGGAGAAAGGATTTTATTGAACAACCTGTACAATTTTTAATGAAATTGGAGAATATACTGTTCTAATTGCTCAAAGCATCAAATCCCGAGTATAAAAACCGCCGCCAATTGTGCCCAAATTGATTTTATTGAACATCCTTGTCAATTTTCAATGAAATTGGAGAATATACTGTTCTAATTGCTCAAAGCATCAAATCCCGAGTATAAAAACCGCCGCCAATTGTGCCCAAATTGATTTTATTGAACAACCTGTACAATTTTCAATGAAATTGGAGAATATACTGTTCTAATTGCTCAAAGCATCAAATCCCGAGTATAAAAACCGCGGCCAATTGTGCCCAAATTGATTTTATTGAACAACCTGTACAATTTTTAATGAAATTGGAGAATATACTGTTCTAATTGCTCAAAGCATCAAATCCCGAGTATAAAAACCGCCGCCAATTGTGCCCAAATTGATTTTATTGAACAACCTGTACAATTTTTAATGAAATTGGAGAATATACTGTTCTAATTGCTCAAAGCATCAAATCCCGAGTATAAAAACCGCCGCCAATTGCGCACAAATTGATTTTATTGAACATCCTTGTCAATTTTCAATAAAATTGGAGAATATACTGTTCTAATTGCTCAAAGCATCAAATCCCGAGTATAAAAACCGCCGCCAATTGCGCACAAATTGATTTTATTGAACATCCTTGTCAATTTTGAATGAAATTGGAGAATATACTGTTCTAATTGCTCAAAGCATCAAATCCCGAGTATAAAAACCGCCGCCAATTGCGCACAAATTGATTTTATTGAACATCCTTGTCAATTTTCAATGAAATTGGAGAATATACTGTTCTAATTGCTCAAAGCATCAAATCCCGAGTATAAAAACCGCCGCCAATTGTGCCCTATGACAGTGACACAGTGAAACAGTGACGATTCATTGATGTCAACTGATGTGATGATGATGATAAAGACAGAGGCAGAGGAGAGTGGGAACAAATGTGGTCTGGATGTGGTGGTGCTGAATACATTTCAAAATGATATTATCGGCTAATAATGTCAAAGGTAATGGTCAATGGACTGGCAGAGTGGTCACTGGTTAGTAATGTTTGACCAAATTGACTTGTCTCCTTGTGAGACTTTGACTGTAATCACACTCAACGAAACTGAAACGTGTTGACCATTTGTGTCTTCGGACACTGATTTTGTGGTATTTGTTAAAACTTTTGTTAATGATAATTAAATCAATTGAGATTAAGATTCTCATTGAAACTATTAGAATTTTATTATTAAGTGAATACAAATTATAATTTTGTGAAAATGTTTGTACGAAAAAAAAATTGCGAAAGTTCAAAATGAAACTGAAGCATTTGAAGAAGGAAAAGTGTGCCGGTGTAATATTAAATAGATTGATGATTGATGTAATGTACAGTAAAGTGCAAAAGAACACTCCTTCACATGCTCGAATCTATTCGTCAACTTGCTCCTCCACTCGGACAAATTCGTTCGGGTCTCGCACATCGACAATGTTCTTCGCTGCCTGCTCTTTCATCGTTAAAGGCAGACCAAAGTGTCGCGCTCGAATGTGTTTGAGCAGATTTTCACGTAGATTTGTGCGATGACTGCATTGGTGCCAGCTGCAATGAAATGATCGTGTGTTGAGATGGGTCCGTTCGTGTCGTTCCAATTCACGTTTAGTGACAAATGACGAGGAACAGCCAGCCCGAGGACATTCGAATCGTTCCGATTCGGGACAATGTTTGTACTGTTGATGACTGCGCACCTTTGAACGAGTGTCATACACTTTGGCACAGTCGTTCAAATTGCACCGAAATTGACCAATCAGATGAACGTATCGCCAGTGATTGTAGGTTTCATGTTGAGAAGCGAATTCTTTGTGACACACATGACACTCAAATTGAGTTGGGTTGGAATGTTGATGTTTGATGTGATGACCGAGTATTGCACTGAAACAACAATTCATTAAGAAAGCACATTCGAATAGAAGTCAATTCACTTACGGATTGTCACATCGGCAATTGCAATTGAGTACAAAACAACGGAAAGGGAGAAGCTCGTGTGAGGTACGCAAGTGATTGCTCAGTTGAGTCAACGAATTCGACTTGACTACACAGTTGGATACGGTGCAATTCAAATGAAGCACTTTGATCTTGTTGTCAACTTGATCTTCATTGGCAATGTCTTCTTCCTCTCCATCATTATCCTCGATAGTTTTCTTTGATTTCTTCACTGTACGATTTGTTTGAGATTGTTTTCGTTTGTTGTTGACATTGTGAGGAGTGGAAGTAGTTGGCTGTTCGGTTGTGACTCGATTCGATCGTCGTCGTCGAGCACTGGTGGATGGTTCATTAAATTCGACCACAGATCGATCGTGATTGTCGTTTGTGCTGTTGGACATCTCTTGATTCTCTTCATCTGCCAATGCATTCTCGTGATTCATCACTTCGTTGTTGTCTGCCTGTTCTTCCTTCGATTGGAACATTTGAGTGGACTGTTCCAGTAGATCGCCATTTGAGCCAATCGCTTGTTGGTCAACACTATCTTCAATCACCAAACTGTTGATCACTTCCATTTGTTGTTCATTTGGTGGTGCAGCACATTGAAAGACAGAGTTGGTTGTGGTGTTGAGATGATCTCGTGAAAAGGTGTCGATTGAATGATTCTGATTGTGCTGCATCACTTCATCGGCATTAGCTGAATCATAGAGTTGCATCGAGTTGACATCATCATCATCACTCACCAATTCCTGTTTCACAATACATCGGTCACATCCTCCACAGTCATTCTCGTTATCCTCTTCATATTCCCCTTTGATCTCCTGCTTGATTTTGACCTTCACATTTTTATCATCTTCCTCCTCAATGATTTCCAGTTTGATTATTTCCTTAGCATCTTCATCACTCGATTCTGTTTTGACAGTCACTTGATTTGTCGATGTGCCTGTGCAAATAGCAACAAATGTAAATAAAGTCAAATACAAACAACCATAACTCATACCTCCGTTGTCCATTTGTTGTTGTTGTTGTTGTTCGTTGTGTGACTCGTGGTCATCGTCATATTCTCGTTTGATGTTATAATAGTGCACCAGTAAATCGTCATACTTTTTGTTCTCTTCTCGTTTCATCTCCACCAGTTGTGCTCGTAATTTATCATTTTCATTAACCAGCACTTGTTCACGGTGCACAAGTTGATCCATTTGCTCAAATAACGAGTGATGTGATTGATGATTTGCCTCGTCGTTTCCTGCAACTGCGTGACGATCCATTTCTTCGTAGATGAGAATGGACAATGCAGAGATAAGCAGAGAAAAAATCTATAATAAACAACAGAGAAGAGACGAAGGGGACAACACGAAATGTGCTTCCGAGCGAAAATGAGCTGTTTGTTTTGGTCTCCGCGTGTGTGAGAGAGGTTATGCCATCGATAGTATCGAGACTAGCATGATTCAAAATAGACCAAAACACAAACGAAAAGTCTCGAGCAGAACTGAACTTGTAGTGGACCGTTGAACTCATTCGCACTCGCCAAAACGAAGCAAAGTATGCATTTGTGTGCCACTACCACTCACATAGACCACAACACACTGCAGTGCACTGTTGCCGAGGCCGCGTGCGCTCTAGACAAAAGAATACGTTTTGTGTGCATTCGTGTCGACACGTGACGTCACAACTGAGTTTGCCTTTTTCTCTTTTCACATCTCCTGGCTCAGGTATCAACTTTTGATCTCTCAACCCTTCAAATCTCGTCATTTGCTTCGTGGCCAGTCTTCTTTTACGTTAACCCTCACCATCATGGAATTGCTTCGTGCACTGCCCGAGAAGAAATGTTTGCTCGAAGGACGTATTCACACTCAACTGAGCAATGCTCTTCACAAAATAGTGCACGATATGCCGAGTGAAGTCATTTCGAAATCGCCCAATGCCTCACAAGAAAAGGCATACGACGCTGCATCATATCGACTCGATTTGACGGAGAATTTGTTCACCTCTATCCTCACCAATATATCTAATTATGAAGCCGATACTTTGAACTCTTCTAATGCCGAGCCTAATACTCCACCATCTGCTGTGGTACAAACTGAAGCAAATCCATCGATCAAAGAGGGAGGACCGGTGGAGGAGAATGTGACCGTGCCAGTAGCCATTTCTAATCAAGAGACCCAGGTTGTTTCTGCTGATGTGGCCAAAGAAGGACAAACATTGGAGAGCACAGTGGTTCAACAAGTGGCCACTAATGTTTCAGCAGCTGAGCAGCTTGCCGTTGAATTATTGGATCGTAACCAAGAAACTCATCAAAACCCCCATCAAAACTGTTACAGTAACTCCTGGTGATGTCAAAGAAGAACCAACTGTGGAGAATACAGCTCAACACGTGGTACCAATTACGACTGTGACCACTCGGCCACATTCTGAAGAGCTTGAGGATGTTCTTCACGATTCCTATGATGAGAATGCCACCCTTCTTTCGGCTACTTCACCATCTGCTGTGGTACAAACTGAAGCAAATCCATCGATCAAAGAGGGAGGACCGGTGGAGGAGAATGTGACCGTGCTAGTTCAGACCCAGACTTTCACCGTTTCTGCTGCTGTTGCCACAGAAGAGCAAACATCGGAGAGCACTTTGGCTCAACAAGTGGCCACTAATGTTCCAGCAGCTGAACAGCAAGACCAACTAACGGTCGAATTATGGTATCGTAACCAACAAACTCAACAAGACCCCCATCACAACTGTAACAATAACTTCTGCAGAAGACAGCAAGATCGGAGATGAAGAAGCAAATCGGTTGATCAAAGATGGAGCAGTGAAGGAGAATGTGACAGTGCCAGTTCAGACCCAGACTGTCACCGTTTCTGCTGCTGTTGCCACAGATCGCAATTCGTCATCAATGCCAGCTACTACTCAAGTGTCCGAGCCGATTGCAAACATTGAGCAAACCAATGTCCGACGATCAGGAAGAGTGTCCCTCAAGCGTCGTCTATCGCTTTCTACAGAAGCCGAACCTCAACCAAAGAAGAGGACTCGACGCAGTGCACCAGCCCAACCGATTTCAGCAACTCGTCCTACAACCGCTCGACCATCTCAAGGTGCTCCACTGATCTGTCCTGAATGTGGAAAGGTATACAAACGAAGTGGAGATCTCACCAAGCATGCAAAAAACCGATGTAATATTTGAATCAAATATGGTTTCAATACAGGTGATCGATCGAATGTTGACGACATGTGCGGTTGAAGCAACCAAGAAAGAACAACGTGCACGAGGAATTGTAGATGAACTAGATAAACAACTTCATCAAACAACAAGTAAATTGATTTTATTGAGTGAGTGACTTCACTGTGAGTCACTTGTGATCATTCATGTAATACAATATTTCAGTTTTAATTACTATTGAGAATAAACAAAGATTGGTGAATAGAAACAAACGATTGGAACATTTGTTGAGTGTGTGTGTGATACATTGAGTGACAGTGATACTAGAGATAGAACTTATTTGTGGTGATAATGTTTCAATCCCCTCGAATATGTGTAATAGTGGAATTCATATGCATTGGCCTTGTTGGCACAATCATACTGTTCACAAGAAATCATGTGTTTGTTGACATAATGAAGACAGGTCGTGACTATCTGATTGCTCGTAAAAGTACAACTGGCAAATGTACATTGATACTTAGAGGTGTGATGAGTGGCATAGTGATTGAATAAATCTTGTTGGGAATCATAATGACCAGAACATTTAGCACAGCCCCACTTGGTAGTATTCTTGTGGCTATTCTTGTAGTGATGAAATAGATTGGGCCTAAAACAGCAACATTAGTTTGTTTAATCATTCAACAATAGTCAAACTCACATGTCATCAAAAGATTTTCCGCAATGCTTGAGCAGACAAGGAAATTCACGAATTCGATGTTTCTTCCACATGTGATGGTTGAGTTTTTTATGAGTGTTGAACATTCGTTTACAATTTAATTGAAAACATTTATGACCGAGAAAAATGGCCATATCATTTCGGTTGAGCACTTGTCGTCCTTCTTTGGTAGGATTGTACTTGGCCTTTGGTTCAGACTGACTGGTGACCTGTGCATTATCTGAGCGAGTAACATTCAATTTAGCCTTCTTCACAGATGCACTCGATTGTGCTTGACCATCTACGTAAACTTGATTACATTCTTCATTATTACCAAATTGTATAGATCTCTTCATAGTTTTAGGTTCTATTGAAGTCGATGGTTGTTGTGCCACTGAAAGTTCGTTTGAATCATCACTGCCACTTGCCACTGGAGACGGAACTGTAGCCGTTGAACCTTGATTGATTGATCGAACATTAGCATTCTCTTCTGAATTGACCTCATCTTTAGACAAGTCATCATCACCATCGTCAGAATCCTGATTGGTTGATTTGTCCTCGTGATTATTCACAATAGCAGAGACCATATGACGTTCTTCGAAATGATTTGTGACTTGTCTTTTGGTTTTGCTCGTAAATGCACAACTGGCAAATGTACATTGATAGCTGAACGCGTGCTTCTTTTGATAATGATGATCCAAAGTGGTGTATGTGGTGAAAATCTCAGGACAAAGTGGACAGGCCAACTCAGTGTTCTGGTGATCTTTATCGATATGATCTTGTCGAAAGCTTCTACAACAACAACATTACACAGTCGAAATATAAATAAAAACAAATCAAACTCACCTGTAATCGAATTTAGTGCCACAGTCCTTCACCAGACATGTTGCTGGCTCAAGGGGAAGCTTCTTCCACATGTCTTTCTTCGAGATGTGAACTGGTGGCTCGATGACCAATGAACGGGTGTTTGTGTTTTGTTCAAGAACTGGAGTAACAAGTTGAGGCAATTCATTTATCATTGCTTCTTCATTCGAACGTGAAGAAGTTGACGGTTGTAACTGGGAATCATCGCTACTCGCCTCTGTAGACAAAACTACTTCAGTTGAGTCTTGATCCATTTCTTCAACTTTCACTTTTAAATTGGCCAATTCTTCAGGCCCGTGTCCAACCTCCTCCTCCATGTCCATCAACTGATTAGCCACATTATCCTCTTCAGCATTGTACCCAATATTGTTCATCAAAATTCGAGCAACTTCACCAGCAAAACCATTCACCTCTTCGTTGTAGTTTGCAAAAGTAATCAGGATCAGATTCAATGCGCATTTGAAAGAGACCATCCTCCTGCCAGAAAGCTCATTCTCCTGATCGTCCAACAGTCGCTGTATCTTGCCTTTATACTTTGCAGGAATTGACAGCCTCTTTAGTTTCGCGTCCAAATGTAAATTATCTTTATATTCTTGCTTCGCTTCTTTGAATTGTGTTTCAAATTGACGTAGTAATTCGAGCAGTCCACGTTTGGCGTTATCCATGATGTTGGTGGTAGATGAGAGGTTTGTCAAAGAGATTCAACACAACAAATTTGTTCTTTAAAGATTATTATTCAAACCAAAACACAAACACAAAAGGTCTTTCTGTAGCAAAGCACGCACACCGGCCGAGCAACACAAAGCAAAACAACGTGCTTTCTCTCTGTAATACACGTACTGTTCACAAATGTCATTACCGAAAAATATATTAATTGATACATTTCTTTTAGATTTCAATTTCAATTCATTTTCTGAGTAAATAATATTACAAAAAAATATCTATGATTTATTTTAAAATTCTGATTTATTTTTGGCATCTTGGGTTAAGAAATTTTTTTAATTACCGTTCTCAACTGTAAATTGCATTAGGCATTACACATTATAAAATTGTTGTAAAATCATGTTTAATCAATTTGTGCATTTATAAACTGCAAAATTGCGTTTGTGTAAAAGCGTTTTTTTTAAACAAATTAAGAGAATTACTATAAAATAAATCTCGCGAGTTGATTTGTCTTCACTTTCGAGTTTGTCTCTTCCCATAACTCAAACTGCGAGTAGCGGACTTACTCCTAACCCCTAAATTGTCGTACCTTTTTGTCCACTTTCACCAATCAGTCAACATAATGGATCACTTTCGAAAACTGATAAGGAGAAGAAATGTTTGGTTGAGCAGAGTATCCACACTCAAGTAGCGAATGCACTCAACAAACTACTAGTATTCGATGTTCCAGAAGGTAGGGGAATCAATACACCTCAATTTCTAGAAGCATCCAGTGCCGCATTTTCACGATTCGATTTGATTGAACATTCAATCTCATCGGTCCTCGCTCTTTTGGTACCGGCTGCATTATCACAGCCTAGTGCTCAACAATCAAAACCTTCTGCAATTGAGGTTTCAAATGAGCAATCGGGCAATCAACAAAGAACCGATGGAGGAGACGGCTGTTCCTTATCAAGAGACTGAAATTGTCACTGTTTTATTTTGTGCGATCAAAGAGAAACAAACGATGGAGGTGAAAAATTGCTCTCCGCAGCCAAGAGCTCAACAATCAAGAACTTGTGCAATTCAGATTCCGATTGAAGTTTGCCAGCAACCAAAAAGGAACAACGAGCACTTAAAATTCTGGATGAACGAGACGAACGGGTCTACTTCATCAACATTGACAATATGAATCAAACATTTTAATTTTATTAATTTATAATAATGTTTGTATAATTACAAAATGAATATATGTTAAATATTAAAAATGTTAAATATATGTTTAAATGTAATATATGAAATGTATTAAAGAAAGTCATTATTATGAACTTAAGTGAAAGCTTCTTCAAAGCAGTAGACCACAGCGCACTCGTGCATGTAATTCCACGGAATTGGCGCATGATACTGACGGAACCGTGACATGAAATGGGGGAAACTGTTGGCCAGTTGAACAGTCCACAAAGGTCGAATCCATTTGCTTGATGAATGTTCATTCAGTTTGGTCTTTGCAGTACAGAAGTGACCCTTCTCAACCGTCTTGATCAAATGCCATTTAGTGACTTCACTCGTGCCAATATGAATTTCCAACTCCATGGATCGTATCAATCGTTGAATCAATTCACTCAACAGTTTGTAGTCTCCACTCTCGGCTATTTGTTGGGCAGCCTCATCACCACCAATCTGTTTGAGGATCACAGTTCGGTAGCCAATTGCCGCGGCTCGAGTGCCCAGCACTTGATTCAACTTGATCACTTGGTGCAGTATTTGACCGATTTGAGCGGAAAAGTCATACCAATCGCCACTTGACTCACTGGCACGTGCCAACGCCTTCAACAGTTGTGAGTGTTGAACAAAATCGTCCAACAGTTCCTTGAACTCGGGATCGGACAGCTTCGAGTGGACATCACGAAATTTGCCACTTCTCCAGTAGAGCACCTCCTTCTGCACAATCCAAAAGTGATCACGATAAAAGTCGGCCGACTCGTAGAAGGACTCGGGCGGTGGATGATCCCGAGCGTAGTAGAAATACTTGTCACGGAATCCGGGCGATTCGTTCCAGTGCCAACGGACGGTGTCGATGAGGGACACAACCGACGAGTGCTTCTGTCGGAGGTCACACTCGATCTTGTGCAACACTGAGCCACAGTAGAAGTGATGAACGAGGTTGGGCAGTGCAGTGCGTTGAAGTTCACGAACCAAATTGTACATTTGGAGTTCGGGTGGAGTGAACAGATGCTCAAGGTGACGAGCTGCTTGGGTGAGGTGATCATGGTTGGGCCAGAGGATTTTCTGGTTAAAGGTAAAAGATCATTAGCGAAAGCTATTACATAAAAAGGTTATTCACTAACCAGAGAATCAAAGAAAATGCACCGAAAGACATCATCCCCGAGTGTATCATTCTCCCGTTCGAGCAGCCGTGCCACCTTAATCACAAATTTCCCTTCCACCACTCTCCGTCCACCCACGTGTCCATCAGGACTGTACACACCAACAATCACAAACAGACTGGTCATGTACTGTCCCGAGTGCCACTCGCCGGTTATTTCGTTAGCCAGTCCAAATTCGTGTAATGAAAAAGAGAGAAATAGTTGACGATTGGCGATGGCCTCACGAATCTTGATGAGCGTTCCCTGATAGAGTGGACGTACATAGTCGCGTGCCAGTTCGAATGGTACAGGAAAGCTATTCATGAACATGTCATCACGGGAACGTATCCAACACGATAGTCGTAGTTGTGTGAGTGGGAGGCGCTGTCGAATGAACTGACGAACGAGCAGATCAATCTTCTTACTTCTATTAAGTGGCAGAGGCAAAATGCGATTGCAAATGCTGTGGGCCTTGACATTGACTGTCCGGAGTGGGTTCGGTTCGAAGTAGGGACTCTGCTCCAGACTGTGACGGTAAAAATAATAACCGAGATCACGAATGCCACCAAAGTGTGGACGGAAAGGTACAGTGGGGGAGACAGAAGATGATGATGGTGAAGGTGGTACCGACTCAATTCCACTGTCTTCGTCATCGGACTCGATCAGCAGCACAGCTCCGTACGTGTCACACAATTGGAGTATCATCTTGAGAGTGACCAAGAAGGAGAACAAAATAGAAAGTCCAAGTTGAAGGACAGGTAAGTTGAGTGTAAGTCAAATAGAACACACAACATAGACAGTGTTTTGCTATGTTTCGCAAAGTAGAAATCGAAATGAGTCATTTCAAATGACGAAACGGATTAAGGTAGGACAGGACGTCTCCGACATATGTGAACGGGCCCCATGTATTTCAATGGGAACATTTCATTTTGCGTTTGGACCTTTTTCTCCGAAACCAGTGTACCGATTTTTTCCTACAAAATCTTAAATTAAAGGTAAATGTATGATCTTTAGAATTGACAATCTGAAATTTGCTAATTCTATATATTTCACAATGATATGATCTCATTCTGTCAGTTGAAGAAAGAATGTTTGAATACTTTGAGAATTGTCTTCAATTTTGGTTTAAATTGCACACGAATAGTTCAATCAATCTCTCATTCTATGCAACTTTTTGTTTGTAATCTATTTTGTCTGTTCATTCTTGACTTTATAATTGAGGCAACTCGATGGGCTGCTATTTATCACTAAATATTGGTTCTTCTTGGAATTTATTAAAAAGCGAAAATGCAATTTATAGTAAAGAAAAATTTCATTTTCAAGTGAACTTGGTTGTTCGGCAATAGTCGGGTGAATCCAATCAATTAGAAAGACTGGACCAATTGCAATTATGCATTTATATTTAATTGTGAATTTATTTTATAATTTATAATAGTTCATTTGTATCTACATTGCATACATAATGTTGACGGTCCAGTTTATACGGACGAGTAAAATTAAGGATAATTAACAATATGAATGATATAATTAATATGGAATATAATTAATAAGGAATATAATTAATAATAAATATAATTTGAGTTGATTTTTAAAATATATTTCTGGAATTTCAAATTTGAAATTTTACTTTTTTCTTCGTTTTGATTGATTACTTTTCGTTTTGAACATATTCTTCAAACCCAAGCTCTAAACAGTCGTAAATTGACGAAAATGGCCAAATTGTCCGCCACCACTCGAACTTGTTCCACCTCATCAGGTCGATGTTGTATGAGTAATGTTTCCATATTGGGGAAAATGCCCGAAAGTACACGACAAAAGCGAACGCCATCAAAATGGTTCAAATTGTTGAAATGAAGATTAATAAAGACAAAACAATGAAGTGGCGAAACCGAACGAATGTTGACAAGTGGCGGTGGATTGGCCTGCTCGATAGAGTTCAAATCAATTTGGCAATTAACTAGACCCAATTCGTGGAGATGGGTCAGTCTGGTTAGGGGTGGAATCCATTCGGCCGTAACCTAAATGATAATAAAATTGGTATTAATTTAAAAAATAATCATAAATAATAAAAATAAAATTCCTACTCTATTCTCGATAGCATGTAGAGTTTCAAGCAAAGTAAAATGACCACCAATAAAGTCGAGCACCTCGAGATGGTCAATACGCAAACGGAGATGTCTCAAATTGTCCACCAAATGTCGATTACGTACGAGATATTGAGCGAGGAATGTACGCGTAAAATGGAATCGACATCGCAAAAATAGACTCAAACAGTCGGGTCCGAGATGGTGAATAATATCGAGCAGCACATTCTTGTTAAAACTTAGAGCAGACAAATGTTCTATCCGACCAAATGTTGGTTGGAGTAGTGTCGGGTCGTTCTCTGTGCAGTCGCCCAGGTTGAATCGTCTCAAATTGGTCAGATTGTTGATGTGGCCACACAGGGAGGCGTGCAGCGCACTGGGAAAGGCCTTCTCCAGGGACAGGGCCACCAAACTTTCGGACCAGTTTGTGAGAAGGCGGGCAAAATTATTACCACAATTTGGCCGATTTACGAGAAATGGTTCAAACAGGAGCTGTTGAATTCGAGGGAAGAGTCTCAGCACAAAATCAACAAATTCGCCAGACAATAGAATGATCCTTCCATGGCCAACATTCGGTGGCAGTGGAACAACTTTGCAAATAACGGGTTTTTCATTTTGTCCAAAAAATAGTTCGGCAATTGAGATGCCACCAAGTTCTAGTGAAGATAACGAGCTCATAATGACCAGACACTTTATCCCGTGACACATTTCTTCGATTACTGCCCTCCAACGAGTGCAAACAATTCGCAGAATGATCAGTTCGTGTATGTCCAATTTGACCAGAATCGCTTCCATCATTTCGTTTGGTAGTGTATCGAAAGAGACAGTTCTTGTGCTGTTGTTGCTTGTTGCAATTGGGAAAATGGGCACTTGTCGCCCACGAGACACATTGGGAATTCGATAAGAATACATTTGAGAATTGTGAGCATAACAACTTGGTCAGTAGCAAAATCGAAATTAACAATCAAAAGTTAGTAACTCGAGTCGAGTGTCGCAGGAGTACCACACACAAAAGAATTTCTTTTAAAGAAAACATCACAGTCTGTGATGATTCATATTCATCATCACCTGTTCATAAAGTACGTTTAAGTTGCCAAAGTGTGCGATCTTAAGGTCCGGTCTCCTCAACTTTCTGAGCAGGAATTAGAAATCCGTCTGTATGGAGAATTAATTAAGCTTGGTCGCAAGTTTAATTACAATTTTTCGACTCTCGGTAGAATTGAGCCACCACTCAATTATTCTGAAGAACAGATGCACGAACTAATTGACGGCGAAGAGATGCGTGCTGCAGCTACTGCATCGTATGCAGTGATGAATGCCGACAAGAAGGCTGCCTTTGACGCAATCAAGGCCAGCGTTTATGATCCTGATCCGAAATCGGAGAAAGGATTTTATTGAACAACCTGTACAATTTTTAATGAAATTGGAGAATATACTGTTCTAATTGCTCAAAGCATCAAATCCCGAGTATAAAAACCGCCGCCAATTGTGCCCAAATTGATTTTATTGAACAACCTGTACAATTTTCAATGAAATTGGAGAATATACTGTTCTAATTGCTCAAAGCATCAAATCCCGAGTATAAAAACCGCCGCCAATTGCGCACAAATTGATTTTATTGAACAACCTGTACAATTTTCAATGAAATTGGAGAATATACTGTTCTAATTGCTCAAAGCATCAAATCCCGAGTATAAAAACCGCCGCCAATTGTGCCCAAATTGATTTTATTGAACATCCTTGTCAATTTTCAATGAAATTGGAGAATATACTGTTCTAATTGCTCAAAGCATCAAATCCCGAGTATAAAAACCGCCGCCAATTGTGCCCAAATTGATTTTATTGAACATCCTTGTCAATTTTCAATGAAATTGGAGAATATACTGTTCTAATTGCTCAAAGCATCAAATCCCGAGTATAAAAACCGCCGCCAATTGTGCACAAATTGATTTTATTGAACAACCTGTACAATTTTTAATGAAATTGGAGAATATACTGTTCTAATTGCTCAAAGCATCAAATCCCGAGTATAAAAACCGCCGCCAATTGTGCCCTATGACAGTGACACAGTGAAACAGTGACGATTCATTGATGTCAACTGATGTGATGATGATGATAAAGACAGAGGCAGAGGAGAGTGGGAACAAATGTGGTCTGGATGTGGTGGTGCTGAATACATTTCAAAATGATATTATCGGCCAATAATGTCAAAGGTAATGGTCAATGGACTGGCAGAGTGGTCACTGGTTAGTAATGTTTGACCAAAATTGACTTGTCTCCTTGTGAGACTTTGACTGTAATCACACTCAACGAAACTGAAACGTGTTGACCATTTGTGTCTTCGGACACTGATTTTGTGGTATTTGTTATAACTTTTGTTAATGATAATTAAATCAATTGAGATTAAGATTCTCATTGAAACTATTAGAATTTTATTATTAAGTGAATACAAATTATAATTTTGTGAAAATGTTTGTACGAAAAAAAATTGCGAAAGTTCAAAATGAAACTGAAGCATTTGAAGAAGGAAAAGTGTGCCGGTGTAATATTAAATAGATTGATGATTGATGTAATATACAGTAAAGTGCAAAAGAACACTCCTTCACATGCTCGAATCTATTCGTCAACTTGCTCCTCCACTCGGACAAATTCGTTCGGGTCTCGCACATCGACAATGTTCTTCGCAGTCTGCTCTTTCATCGTTAAAGGTAGACCAAAGTGTCGCGCTCGAATGTGCTTGAGCAGATTTTCACGTAGATTTGTGCGATGACTGCATTGGTGCCAGCTGCAATGAAATGATCGTGTGTTGAGATGGGTCCGTTCGTGTCGTTCCAATTCACGTTTAGTGACAAATGACGAGGAACAGCCAGCCCGAGGACATTCGAATCGTTCCGATTCGGGACAATGTTTGTACTGTTGATGACTGCGCACCTTTGAACGAGTGTCATACACTTTTGACTGGATAAATCATCTATTGTTCTGTAATAGTGATTGTTACATTTGGCACATCTCAAATAGATTCCATCGTTGTGGACATTCTCGACGTGATCATTTCGTCTGCGTCTATAACAAAAAAAAACATTAGTTTGTTCAATTATTCAAAAATAGTCAAACTCACCTGTCATTAAATGATTTGCCACAGTACTTGACCAGACAAGGAAATTCACGAAAGCGATGTTTCTTCCACATGTGATGTTTGAGTTCCTCCTTAGTGCCGAACACTTCTTTACAGCTGAATGGGAAACATTTGAAACCGAGAAGGATGACCATTCTATTTTTGTTGAACAGTTTTGGTACTTCTTTGACAAGATTATCATTTGAAATCTGTTCTGGCCCATCTTACTATCATCATGTCATCTTTGATTGTTGATTGTTGGATGCGGAAGGTAACCAAACCAATTCATGAGAACCTGTGTTTGACATTCATACGAAGACCTCATCGATGCCAATTGATGTGATGATGATGATGATAAAGACGGAAGCAGAGAAGAGTGAGAACAAATGTGGTCTTGATTTGACAGTGCTGAAAACATTTCAAAATGACACTATCGGCCAAACCAAAATTACTTGGATGGACATTCCATGATTAAAATTTAATCATTAAATCAATTGACATTAAGATTCGCATTAAAATAGTTGGAATTTTATTATTAAATGAATACAAATTATATTTTACACATATTTTTGTGAAAATGTGTGTACGGAAAAATGGCGAAAGTTCAAAATGAAACTGAAGCATTTGAAGAAGGAAAAGTATGTTTGTGTAAAATTAAATATCATAGATATGATAGATAGCTGATTGGTGTAATGTAAAGTAAAGTGCAAACTAATGTTGGTTGATATGTCCGAATCTACTCGACATCTTCCGCCACTACTCGAACAAATTCGTTCGGGTCTCTCACATCCACGATGTTCTTCGCAGTCTGCTCTTTCATCGTTTTAGGTAGACCAAAGTGTCGCACTCGAATGTGCTTGAGCAGATTTGGACGTAGATTAGTGCGATGGTTGCATTCGGGCCAGCTGCAATGAAATGGTCGAGTGTTGAGATGAGTCCGCTCGTGTCGTTCCAATTCACGTTTAATGGCAAATGATGAGGAACAACCAGCGCGAGGACATTCGAATCGTTTCGAATCGGGACAATGTTTGTACCGGTGATGACTGCGCACCTGCGAACAAGTGTCAAACACTTCGGCACAGTCGTTCAAATTGCACCGAAATTGACCAATCAGATGAAGGTATCGCCAGTGATTGTAGGTTTCATGTTGAGAAGCGAATACTTTGTGACAAACATGACACACAAATTGCGTTGGGTTAGAATGTTGATGTTTGATGTGACCAGCGAGTTGTGCACTAGAACAACAATTCATTAAGTAAGCACATTCGAATAGAAAGTCAATTCACTTACGGATTGTCACATCGGCAATTGCAGTTGAGTGCAAAACAACGAAGAGGGAGAAGATCGTGTGAAGTACGCAAGTGATTGCTCAGTTGAGTCAACGAATTCGACTTGACTTCGCAGTTAGATACGGTGCAATTCAAATGAATCACTTTGACCTTGCTGTCAACTTGATCTTCATTAGCAATGTCTTCTTCCTCTCGATCCTCTCCATCATTATCCTCGATAGTTTTCTTTGATTTCTTTGCATTACGATTTGATTGAGATTGTTTCCGTTTGGTGTTGACATTGTGAGGAGTGGAAGTAGTTGGCTGTTGGGTTGTGACTCGATTCGATTGTCGTCGTCGAGCACTGGTGGATGGTTCATTCAATTCGACCACAGATCGATCGTGATTGTCGTTTGTGCTGTTGGACATCTCTTGATTCTCTTCATCTGCCAATGCATTCTCGTGATTCATCACTTCGTTGTTGTCTGCCTGTTCTTCCTTCGATTGGAACATTTGAGTAGACTGTTCCAGTAGATCGCCATTTGAGCCAATCGCTTGTTGGTCAACACTTTCATCAGTCACCAAACTGTTGGTCACTTCCATTTGTTGTTCATTTGGTGGTGCATCACATTGAAAGACAGAGTTGGTTGTGGTGTTGAGATGATCTCGTGAAAAGGGGTCGATTGACTGATTCGGATTGTGCTGCATCACTTCATCGGCATTGGCTGAATCATCGAGTTGCATCGAGTTGACATCATCATCATCACTCACCAATTCCTGTTTCACAACACATCGGTCACATCCTCCACAGTCATATTCGTGATTCTCTTCATATTCCTCTTTGATCTCGTGCTTAATATCTACCTTCACAATTTCATCATATTCCTCCTCCTTGATTTCCAGTTTGATTATTTCCTTAACATCTTCAACACTCGATTCTGTTTTGACAGTCACTTGGTTGGTTGATGTGCCTGTGCAAATAGCAACAAATGTAAATCAAGTCAAATACAAACAACCATAACTCATACCTTCGGTGTCCATTTGTTGTTGTTCGTTGTCTGATTGGTGGTCATCGTCATATTCTCGTTTGATGTTATAATATTGCACCAGTAAATCGCCATACTTCTTGTTCTCTTCTCGTTTCAACTCCACCAGTTGTGCTCGTAATTTATCGTTTTTACCAATCAGCACTTGTTCACGGTGCCCAAGTTGACCCATTTGCTCTGATAACTCGTGATGTGATTGACAATTTTCCTCGTCGGTGCCTGCAACTGCGTGACGATTCATTTCTTCGTAGATGAGAATGGACAATGCAGAGATAAGCAGAGATAAACAACAGAGAAGAGACGAAGAGGATAACACAAAATGTGCTTCCGTGCGAAAGTGAGCTGTTTGTTTTGGTCTCCGCGTGTGTGAGAGAGCTCTAGGTTATGCCACATGACAAGCCATCGATAGTATCGAGACTAGCATGAAGGTAAGATTCAAAATAGGCAAATTGACCAAAACACCAACGAAAAGTCTCGGACAGAACTTGTAGTGGACCGTTGAACTCATTCGCACTCGCCAAAGCAAAGCAAAGTAAACATTTGTGTGCCACTACCACTCCACACTCAACACACAAGTTGTGTAGTGCACTGTTGCCGAGGCCGCGCGCGCGCTCTAGACAAAAGAATACGTTTGCGTGTGTGTTCTCGTCACAACTGAGTTTGCCTTTGTTCTACTCATATCTCGAAGCTCACGACTTAAAGTTGCCAACTTTGTCATATTCTTTTGGTCACTCAACCCTTCAAATCTCGTCATTTGCTTCGTGGCCAGTCTACTTTAACCCTCACCATCATGGAACTGCTTCGTGCACTGTCCGAGAAGAAATGTTTGCTCGAAGGACGTATTCACACTCAACTGAGCAATGCTCTTCACAAAATAGTGCACAATATGCCGAGTGACGTCATTTCGAAATCGCCCAATGTCTCACAAGAAGAGGCATACGACCTGGCATCTTTTCGACTCGATGTGATGGAGAATTTGTTCACCTCTATCCTCACCAATATATCTACAGTAGATTGTACTTATGAAGTCGATACTTCGAACTCTTCTAATGCCGAGCCCAATACTGCACCATCTGCTGTGGTACAAACTGAAACAAATGGAGCGATCAACGAAGGACCGGTGGAGGAGAATGTGACCGTGCCAGTAGCCATTCCTAATCAAGGGACACAGACTGTCACCGTTTCTGTTGGTGTGGCCAAAGAAGAGCAAACATTGGAGAGCACTGTGGTTCAACAAGTGGCCACTAATGTTCCAGCAGCTGAGCAGCTTGCGGTCGAGTTATTGGATCGTAACCAACAAACTCAACAAGACCTCATCAAAACTGTGACAGTAACTCCTGGTGATGTCAAAGAAGGACCAACTGTGGAGAATACTGTTCAACACGTGGTGCCAATTACGACTGTGACCACTCGGCCACAGACTGAAGAGCTTGAGGATGTTCATCACGATTGCTATGATGAGAATGCCACCCTTCTTCCAGCTACTCCACCATCTGCTGTGGTCCACACTGAAGCAAATCCGTCGATCAAAGAGGGAGGACCGGTGGAGGAGAATGTGACCGTGCCAGTAGCCATTTCTAATCAAGAGACACAGATTGTCACCGTTTCTGTTGGTGTGGCCAAAGAAGAGCAAACATTGGAGAGCACTGTGGCTCAACAAGTGGCCACTCAAGTATCCGAACCGATTGCCAACATCGAGAGAACTAATAGCGAGTCTAATACTGCACCATCTGCTGTGGTACAATCTGAAGCAAATGGAGCGATCAAAGAAGGACCGGTGGAGGAGAATGTGACCGTGCCAGTAGCCATTTCTAATCGTTGCTTCATCGCTCGAATGTGAACAAGTTGACCTTTGTGATTTAGAATCATCATCGCTACTTTAGACTGAACTACTTCAGTTGAGTCTTGATCCATTTCTTCAACTTTCAATTTGTGTGACGTGGTTTGTGGTCACGTTGGAAACCTAAAACAAACAATTTCGATAATCGAGGGAGAGAATGGGAAAACAAATTCAAACATGCACACATTGAGTATTTCTTTTTGAAACACGTGGTTCGAGTGAATATAATCGAAACACGTTGAAAAGTGATGAAATGCCTCAAGTCTATCTGCACTGTTGACTAGACGGCCTCGTGGAGACCGTACATTGTACGAGACTCTATTTGACTCAATTTGACCTTTTCCCTCTATAGCCAAACCCAAATGGGTCTACTGCTGTCCCGATGGAGTGGACCCCAGTTCGAGCACCAACCCGACCAGTAACCTCAAATTTCTCTGTTCCCTTGAGCACAATCAGCAGACACTCAGCTGCCTGTTTGATCGTTCCCTGTTTGGCGTTCTGAAGGCAACAAATCCACTCCAACTACGACTCGACCATCTACTGATTTGGATGGCCCGACAGGAACGGCACGACATTTTGTGCATTGAAGCGAATGCCAAACTATGGCCACCACCGATACCACTCGGCACTGACTTTCACATTCCACAAGCACGTGAAAGCACCACCAAACAGGGCAAGAAGAGGAACTCGGCCCAGATGGACAAAGACGACAAGCCCAGTTACGTTGTTCGTGTCCAACTCGATATCGACAAAGATATTGATCATCAATGTGAGTGCAATCAGTAGAATGTACATTCGAGTATGACTTGTGTGAACTTATGACATACATGTATTAGGTTAACCGACCCTTGTGGGTTCTACATATTGATGATGTAATGATTTATGTTGTGTATATTTTGTATAATACAATTTCTCTTTATTGCTTATTTGAATGGTGTCACTTTATTTGTATTCGTGAGTACCATTTCCTTGCCGCAAGACTTTATCATCTTTGATTGTTGGTTGTTGGATGCGGAAGGCAACCAGTACAAGTCATGAGAACCTGTGTTTGACATTCATACGAAAACCTCGATGTCAATTGATGATAAAGACAGAGGAAGAAGAAAGTGTGAACAAATGTGGTCTGGATTTGGCGGTGCTGAATACATTTCAAAATGACACTATCGGCAAATAATGTCAAAGGTAATGGTCAATGCACTGGCACTGAGTGGTCACTGGTCAGTAATGTTTGACCAAAATCGACAAAAATCGACTTGTGAGATTTCTCTACACTTTTACTGTAACCACGAAACGTGTTGACCATTTTTATGTTCGGATATTGATTTTGTGGAATTTGTATTGTTTTTGAATTGAATGATTAAATCGATTTAGATTTACATTGAAATTGTTAGAATAGTATTATTAAACGAATACAAATTATGATTTTGTGATAATGTTTAAGGACAAAGTTGGTGAGCCCTCAACAAGAACATTCAAACTGAACCTATTTGACAAATTGTACATTTGCTTAGGAATAGTGTTTGGTGTTAAATGAAATATATTGATGGTTTGTGTAATACAAATTGTAACGAGTGTCAACGAGTATGTGTGTGTGTGTGTGTGTGTGTGTGTGTGTGTGTGTGTGTGTGTGTGTAATAAAAATATATTAATGAATAGAAACAAACGATTGGAACATGTGTTGAGTGTGTGTGGTACATTGAGTGACAGTGATACTAGAGATAGGACTTATTTGTAGTGATGATGTTTCAATCCACTCGAATAATTGTAAAAGTTTACTTCATATGCATTGGCCTTATTGGCACAATCATACTGTCCACAATAAATCATGTGTTCTTGGACATAATGAAGACAGGTGGTGTCTATCTGATTGCTCGTAAATGTACAACTGGCAAATGTACATTGATACTTAGAGGTGTGATGAGTAGCATAGTGCTTGAATAAATCATGTTGGGAATCATAATGACCAGAACATTTAGCACAGCCCCACTTGGTAGTATTCTTGTGGCCATTCTTGTAGTGATGAAATAGATTGGGCCTAAAACAGCAACTTTAGTTTGTTTAATTATTCAACTATAGTCAAACTCACCCGTAATTGAATGATTTGTCACATCCCTTGACCAGACAAGGAAATGCACGAATGAGATGTCTCTCCCACATGTGATCGGTGAGTTGCTTCTCAGAGTCGAACAGTTGTTCACAATCCAATTGGAAACATTTAAGACCGAGAAAGATTGCCATGTCATTTGTGTTGAGCACTTGTCGTCCTTCTTCGGTAGGATTGCACTTGGCCTTTGGTTCAGACTGACTGGTGACCTGTGATTGTGCGCGATCTGACTGAGTAGCATCCAAGTTGGGTTTATTCGCAGATGAACTTGATTGTCCTTGATCACATACGTCAATGCATTCTTCCCTATCAGTTCCAATAATATGACGAGATTCCTGCCTGGTACCTTGAGGAACTTGATGAATTGAAGTTGTTGGTTCGGTCGATGATTGCAGTGACACAATTGGACGTTGACCAGGATTGGTATTCTGAACGGTGGTGAGAACATTTTCCACAGTACTGATCGCCAACTGATTGAGGTGAGAGTGAACCAGTTTGGTGTGTTGCTCTAGGTCATAACTAGAAGAAGTGAACTTGGTTAGTGGAAAACTATTTCGAATGCACACAGACAGACTTACAGGTTATCAAAGGACAAAGCACAATGCTCGGGTATACAACGATGACGAGACTGGTCGACTCTTTGTGCATTGCTTGAAGGAGTTGAATCCAATTTAGCCTTCTTCACACTCAATTGACCATCATCATCTACGTAAACTTGATTACATTCTTCATTATTGCCAGATTGTATAGATCTCTTCATAGTTTTGTGTTCTGTTGAAGTGGATGGTTGTTGTACCACTGAAAGTTCGTTTGGACCGTCACTGCCACTTGCCACTAGAGACGGAACTGTAGCCGTTGAACCTTGATTGATTGGTCGAACATTAGCATTCTCTTCTGAATTGACCTCATCTTTAGACAAGTCATCATCACCATCATCAGAATCCTGATTGGTAGATTTGTCCTCAAGATTGTTCACAATAGCAGAGACCATATGACATTCTTCGAAATGCTTTGTGACTTGTCTTTTGGTTTTGCTCGTAAATGCACAACTGGCAAATGTACATTGAAAGATCTTGAACGCGTGTTTCTTTTGATAATGACGTTCCAAAGTGGTGTATGTGGTGTAATGCTTGTGACATAGAGCACAGTGCCACACTCGAGTGTTCTGGTGATCCTTATCGATGTGATCCTGTCGAATACGTCTGCAACGAAATTAGGTAGTTAAAATATGAATCACAATCAAATCAAACTCACCTGTAATCGAATTTAGTGCCACAGTCCTTCACCAGACATGTAGCTGGCTCAAGGGGAAGCTTCTTCCACATGTCTTTCTTCGAGATGTGAACTGGTGGCTCGATGACCAATGGACGGTTGTTGATATTTTGTTCGAGAACTGGACCAACAAGTTGAGGCAATTGATTTATTACTGGAATTATTATTGCTTCATCGTTCTGTTGTGCAGAAGTTGAAGGCTGCAATTGGGAACCATTAATAGTACTAGCAGAGGGAGTTTGAACTTGTGAGTTGAGAACAGATGACTCTTGACTGACTTCTTCAACTTTCACTTCTACATTAGCCAAACCCACGTCCAGATTATCATCAGTCTGAGTACCAAGTAACTCATTTGTGGGATTCTCTTCTGGATTTGTATAAATCATCAACTTCTTGACAACTTCATTAACGAAACCATTGACAGCAGGATTATTGGGAAAGGAAAACATGATTCGATACATGGCGTATCTCATTTTGACCACCATTTTGTTGTAGAACTCATCCATGTCCAGTGCCATGTCCGGATGCAATTTCTCCTTAAGTTTCTGAACCTCTAGTTTGAGTTCGATTTCAAGTTTACATATCTCTCCGATCGGTACATCCACGTCGGGACATTCCATGATGATTATGTTGATGGATGGTTGCGTGATGTAACATTCAAAATAGACAAATTGACCAAAACACCAACGAAAAGTCTCGAGCAGAACTGAACTTGTAGTGGACCGTTGAACACATTCGCACTCGCCAAAACAAAGCAAAGTATACATTTGTGTGCCACTACAACACACACACACACACACACACACACACACACACACAACACACTGCAGTGCACTGTTGCCGAGGCCGCGCGCGCTCTACACAAAAGAATACGTTTTGTGTGCGTTCTTGTCGACAACTGAGTGACGTCACAACTGAGTTTGCTTTCTCTCTCCTCACATCTCGATGCTCACAGCTTAAAGTTATCAACTTTTGTCAAAGTCTTCATGATTATGTTGATGGATGGTTGCGTGATGTAACATTCAAAATAGACAAATTGACCAAAACACCAACGAAAAGTCTCGAGCAGAACTGAACTTGTAGTGGACCGTTGAACACATTAGCACTCGCCAAAACAAAGCAAAGTATACATTTGTGTGCCACTACAACACACACACACCACAACACAGTGCAGTGCACTGTTGCCGAGGCCGCGCGCGCTCTACACAAAAGAATACGTTTGCGTGTGCGTTCTTGTCGACAACTGAGTGACGTCACAACTGAGTTTGCCTTCTCTCTCCTCACATCTCAAGGCTCACTGATCTGAGTCTTCTGATCTCTCAACCCCTCAAATCACGTCATTTCTTTCGTGGCCAGTCTATAGTATACTTTCACTCAATCCTCACCACCATCATGGAACTGCTTCGTGCACTGTCCGAGAAGAAATGTTTGCTCGAAGGACGTATTCACACTCAACTGAGCACTGCTCTTCACAAAATAGTGCACGATATGCCGAGTGAAGTCATTTCGAAATCACCCAATGCCTCACAAGAAGAGGCATACAACCTTGCATCTTATCGACTCGATTTGATGGAACATTTGTTCACCTCTATCCTCACCAATATATCTACAGTAGATTCTACTTATGAAGTCGATACTTTGAACTCTTCTAATGCCGAGCCTAATACTGCACCATCTGCTGTGGTACAGACTGAAGCAAATCGGTTGATCAAAGAGGGAGGACCGGTGGAGGAGAATGTGACCGTGCCAGTAGCCATTTCTAATCAAGAGACACAGATTGTCCTTGTTTCTGCTGATGTGGCCAAAGAAGAGCAAACATTGGAGAGCACAGTGGTTCAACAAGTGGCCACTAATGTTCCAGCAGCTGAACAGCAAGACCAACTCATGGTTGAGTTATTGGATCGTAACCAACAAACTCCACAAGACCCCATCAAAACTGTGACAGTAACTGCTGGTGATGTCATAGAACCAACTGTGGAGAATACTGTTGAACACGTGGTTCCAATTACGACTGTGACCACTCGGCCACAGACTGAAGAGTTTGAGGATGTTCTTCACGATTCCTATGAGAATGCCACCCTTCTTCCAGCTACTGCACCATCTGCTGTGGTCCACACTGAAGCAAATCAGTTGATCAAAGAGGGAGGACCGGTGGAGGAGAATGTGACCGTGCCACTAGCCATTTCTAATCAAGAGACCCAGATTGTCACCGTTTCTGCTGATGTGGCCAAAGAAGAGCAAACATTGGAGAGCACTGTGGCTCAACAAGTGGCCACTAAAGTATCCGAACCGACTGCCAACATCGAGAGAACCAATAGAGAGTCTAATACTCTACCATCTGCTGTGGTACAAACTGAAACAATTCGAGCGATCAACGAAGGATCGGTGGAGGAGAATGTGACCGTGCCAGTTCAGACCCAGACTGTCACTGTTTCTGCTGCTGTTGCCACAGAAGAGCAATCGTCATCAATCCCAGCTACTACTCAAGTGTCTGAACCGACTGCCAACATCGAGCCAACCAACATCCGACGATCAGGCCGATTGTCCCGCAAGCGTAGTCTATCGGGTTTTTCTAACCCCGAACCTCAAGCCAAGAAGAATACTCGACGCAGTGCACCAGCCCAACCGACTGCAGCAACTCGTCCTGCAACCGTTGGACGTTCTGGAGCTTTTCCATGGGTCTGTGCCGAATGTGGACAAGGATTCACGGGAAGTGGTGTGCTCGCCACCCATGTTCGCACTCACACTGGCGAGAAGCCATATCGGTGCAACTGGACGGGATGTGACTTCAGTGCCGGTGATCGATCCAACGTGGCACGACACGTTCGAGGGGTGCATCTCAAGCTGCCTGTAACCAAAAAGGAACAACGCGAACTTGGAATTGTGCAGCAACGACACGAACGGGACTACATCATCAAGGTGGAACAACAGGAAGATTGATTCTATTTACTCATTTTTTACTTTTTATTATATACTTTTATAACCTAACGGTAACTAGGCTAACCCAAGTTATATAACCTGTACTAAACTAACCAATTTTTTATTTAAAGTCAGTTTGAAAGATTAAAGTCAAATAAAAACAAATGTACCACTGTTTGTTATGTTTGAATTGATCTATTCGGCAACTGTTTGCATCAACAAACTGGAGTAACACAAGTTGAGGCATTTGATTTGATTGATTTGTAGCACTCGAATCATTGGCTTCATCGCTCGAATGTGAACAAGTTGACATTTGTGATTTAGAATCATCATCGCTACTTTAGACTGAACTACTTCAGTTGATCCATTTCTACAACTTTCACTTTTGTGACGTGGTTTGTGGTCACGTTGGAAACCGAAAACAAACAATTTCGATAATCGAGAGGGATAGAAGGGGAAAACAAATTTAAACATGCACACACTGAGTAATTCTCTGTAAAACACTTGGTTCGAGTGAAAATAATCGAAACGAGTTGAAAAGTGATGAAATGCCTCAAGTCAATCTGCACTGTTGACTAGACCGCTGCATCTACAAAAGGGGCACATTTTCTGTTCGTTCCGCACACAACTCAGTTTGCCTTCAAAGTGCATACAACTCGAGGCTCGAAACTTTTGATTTCTCCACACAGTCTTCGGATGAAGAAAATGGCGATCAAACCGTTGAATCGTTGAAATGGATGTGCATCAGGATTCCAATGAGAATGTCATCGTTGAACTAGCTATACCAAATGAACAAAATGTTCTTGATCTATCCAGCCCAGCTACTAAAGTATTCGAACCAAGTGTCAACATTGAGCAAACCAATGTCCGACGATCAGGCCGAGTATCCCGCAAGCGTCGTCTATCGCTTTCTACAGAACACGAACCTCAACCCAAGAAGAATACTCGACGCAGTGCACCAGCCCAACCGATTGTTGCAACTCGTCCTGCAACCACACGACCATCTCAATCTGCACTGGTCTGTCCCGATTGTGGAAAATTATACAAGCTAAGTGGAGATCTCACCAAGCATGTTCGCACTCACACTGGCGAGAAGCCAGTACCGGTGCATTTGGACGGGATGTGGCTTCAGTGCCGGTGATCGATCCAACGTGGCCCGACATGTTCGAGTAATGCATCTCAATTTTCCCGCAACCAAGAAAGAACAACGTGAACGTGGAATTGTACAGGAACGAGACTTCTTCATCAAAGTGTAAGAACAGGATAATTGATTTCATGTTTTAAAATATTTTTTGTACTGGACTAACTTAACTTGATCCAGTCATAGATTGAAAGCTTTAAATTAAAATAAACTAACGAATCACTATTTGAATTCATCTATTCTACAACTATTTGTAACGATTGTTGATGCCTAACTGCTCAATTGGCAAAAAAACCCAAAGGAAATTAAAAGACAAAGGCTTCTAGCAGATTTAATTTGAAATTATTTTGATTACATAAAAATAATCATCAAAATTGAGTATAAACAAAGATTGGTGAATAGAAACAAACGATTGGAACATGTGTTGAGTGTGTGTGGTACATTGAGTGACAGTGATACTAGAGATAGGACTTATTTGTAGTGATGATGTTTCAATCCACTCGAATAATTGTAAAAGTTTACTTCATATGCATTGGCCTTATTGGCACAATCATACTGTCCACAATAAATCATGTGTTCTTGGACATAATGAAGACAGGTGGTGGCTATCTGATTGCTCGTAAATGTACAACTGGCAAATGTACATTTATAATTAGAGGTGTGAAGAGTGTCATAGTGCTTGAATAAATCATGTCGGGAATAATAATGACCAGAACATTTAGCACAGCCCCACTCGGTAGTATTCTTGTGGTTATTATAGTAGTGATGATCTAGAGTGCCCCTAAAAGAACAACATTGGTTTGTTTAATCATTCAACAATAGTCAAACTCACTTGGAATTGAATGATTTGTCACAGTGTTTGGCCAGACAAGGAGATGCACGAATGCCATGTTTCTCCCGCATGTGATCGGTGAGTTCTTTCGCAGTGTCAAACAGTTGTTCACAGTTCAATTGGAAACATTCGAGACCGATAAAGATGGCCATGTCATTTGGGTTGAGCACTTGTCGTCTTTTTTTGGTAGGATTGCACTTGGCCTTTGGTTCAGACTGACTGGTGACCTGTGATTGTGCATTATCTGACTGAGTAGAATCCAAGTTGGGTTTATTCTGAACGGTAGTGAGGACATTTTTCACAGTACTGATCGCCAACTGATTGAGGTGCGGGTGAACCAGCTTGGTGTGTTTCTCTAGGTCATTACTAGAAGAAGTGAATTTGGTTAGTGGAAAACTATTTCGAATGCACACAAACAGACTTACAGGTTATCAAAGGACAAAGCACAATTCTCGATTAAACAACGATGACGAGACTGGTCGACTCTTTGTGCATTGTTTGAATGAGTTGAATTCAATTTAACTTTCTTCATACTCAATTGACCATCATCATCTACGTAAACTTGATTACATTCTTCATTATTGCCAGATTGTATAGATCTCTTCGTAGTTTTGGGTTCTGCTGAAGTCGATTGTTGTTGTGCCACTGAAAGTTCGTTTGAATCATCACTGCCACTTGCCTCTGGAGACGGAACTGTAGCCGTTGAACCTTGATTGATTGGTCCAACATTAGCATTCTCTTCTGAATTGACCTCATCTTTAGACAAGTCATCATCACCATCATCAGTGTCCTGATTGGTAGATTTGTCCTCAAGATTGTTCGCAATAACAGACACCATATGACATTCTTCGAAATGCTTTGTGACTTGTCTTTTAGTTTTGCTCGTAAATGCACAACTGGCAAATGTACATTGAAAGATGTCGAAAGCGTGTTTCTTTTGATAATGACGTTCCAAAGTGGTGTATGTGGTGTAATGCTTGTGACATAGAGCACAGTGCCACACTCGAGTGTTCTGGTGATCCTTATCGATATGATCCTGTCGAAAGCCTCTACAACAACAACATTACACAGTCGAAATATGAATACAAACAAATCAAACTCACCTGTAATCGAATTTAGTGCCACAGTCCTTCACCAGACATGTTGCTGGCTCAAGGGGAAGCTTCTTATACATGTCTTTCTTCGAGATGTGAACTGGTGGCTCGATGACCAATGGACGGTTGTTGATATTTTGTTCGAGAATTGGACCAACAAGTTGAGGCAATTGATTTATCATTGCTTCTTCATTCGAATGTGAAGAAGTTGAGGGTTGTAACTGGGAATCATCACCACTCGCCACTGTAGACAGAACTACTTCAGTTGAGTCTTGATCCATTTGTTCAACTTTCACTTGTAAATTGGCCAATTCTTCAGGCCCGTGTCCAACCTCCTCCTCCATGTCCATCAACTGATTAGCCACATTGTCCTCTTCAGCATTGTACCAATTATTGTTCATCAAAATTCGAGCAACTTCACCAGCAAAACCATTCACCTCCTCGTTGTAGTTTGCAAAAGTAATCAGAATCAGATTCAATGCGCATTTGAAAGCGACCATCCTCCTGCCAGATAGCTCATTCTCCTGATCGTCCAACAGATGCTGTATCTTGCCTTTATACTTTACAGGAATTGACAGCAACTTTAGTTTCGCGTCCAAATGTAAATTATCTTTATATTCTTGCTTCGCTTCTTTGAATTGTGTTTCAAATTGACGTAGTAATTCGAGCAGTCCACGTTTGGCGTTATCCATGACGATGATGGTAGATGAGTGGTTTGTCAAAGAGATTCGACACAACAAAAGGTTATTATTCAAACCAAAACACAAACACAAAAGGTCTTTCTGTCGCAAAGCACGCACACAGGCCGAGCAACACAAAGCAAAACAACGTGCTTTCTCTCTGTAATACACGTACTCTTCACAAATGACATTACCGCAAAATATATTAATTCACACATTTCTTTTAGATTAATTTAAATTTAAATTTCAATTCATTTTCTGAATAAATAATATTACCAAAAAAATATCAATGATTTATTTTAAAATTCTGATTTATTTTTGGCATCTTGGGTTAAGAAATTTTTTTTAATTACCGTTCTCAACTGTAAATTGCATTAGGCATTACACATTATAAAATTGTTGTAAAATCATGTTTAATCAATTTGTGCATTTATAAACTGCAAAACTGCGTTTTGCGTAAAAACGTTTTTTAAACAAATTAAGAGATTTACTATAAAATCAATCTCGCGAGTTGATTTGTCCTCACTTTCGAGTTTGTCTCTTCCCATAACTCAAACTGCGAGTAGCGGACTTACTCCTAACCCCTAAATTGTCGTACCTTTTTGTCCACTTTCACCAATCAGTCAACATAATGGATCACTTTCGAAAACTGATAAGGAGAAGAAATGTTTGGTTGAGCAGAGTATCCACACTCAAGTAGCGAATGCACTCAACAAACTACTAGTATTCGATGTTCCAGAAGGTAGGGGAATCAATACACCTCAATTTCTAGAAGCATCCAGTGCCGCATTTTCACGACTCGATTTGATTGAACATTCAATCTCATCGGTCCTCGCTCTTTTGGTACCGGCTGCATTATCACAGCCTAGTGCTCAACAATCAAAACCTTCTGCAATTGAGGTTTCAAATGAGCAATCGGGCAATCAACAAAGAACCGATGGAGGAGACGGCTGTTCCTTATCAAGAGACTGAAATTGTCACTGTTTTATTTTGTGCGATCAAAGAGAAACAAACGATGGAGGTGAAAAATTGCTCTCCGCAGCCAAGAGCTCAACAATCAAGAACTTGTGCAATTCAGATTCCGATTGAAGTTTGCCAGCAACCAAAAAGGAACAACGTGCACGAGAAATTGTGGAGGAACGAGACGAACGGGACTACTTCATCAATATCACCAATATGAATCAAACATTTTAATTTTATTAATTAATTATAATAATGATTGTATAATTATAAAGTGCATTATATGTTTAAATGTAAATGAATATAATGAATGAATAAAATGTATATGAAATGTATTAAAAAAAAGTCATTATTATGAACTTAAGTGAAAGCTTCTTCAAAGCAGTAAACCACAGCACACTCGTGCATGTAATTCCACGGAATTGGCGCATGATACTGACGGAACAGAGACATGAAATGGGGGAAATTGTTGGCCAGTTGAACGGTCCACAAAGGTCGAATCCATTTGCTTGATGAATGTCCACTCAGTTGGGTCTCTGAAGTAGTAGCACAAAAGTGACCCTTCTCCACCGTCTTGATCAAATGCCATTTAGTGACTTCACTCTTGCCAATATGAACTTCTAACTCCATCGATCGCGCCAGTCGTCGAATCAGTTCACTCAACAGTTTGTAGTCTCCACTGTCGGCTATTTGTTGGGCAACTTCATCGCCACCAATCTGTTTGAGGATCACAGCTCGGTAGCCAATTACCGCGGCTGGACTGCCCAGCACTTGATTCAACTTGATCACTTGGTGCAGTATTTGACCGATTTGAACGGAAAAGTCATACCAATCACCACTTGACTCACTGGCACGTGCCAACGCCTTCAACAGTTGCGAGTGTTGCACAAAATCGTCCAACAGCTCTTTGAACTCAGGATCGGACAGCTTCGAGTGGACATCACGAAATTTGCCACTTCTCCAGTAGAGCACCTCCTTCTGTACAATCCAAAAGTGATCACGATAAAAGTCGGCCGACTCGTAGAAGGACTCGGGCGGTGGATGATCCCGAGCGTAGTAGAAATACTTGTCACGGAAACCTGGCGATTCGTTCCAATGCCAACGGACGGTGTCGATGAGGGATACAACCGAGGAGTGCTTCTGTCGGAGATCACACTCGATCTGATGCAACACTGAGCCACAGTAGAAGTGATGAACGAGGTTGGGCAGTGCAGTGCGTTGAAGTTCACGAGCCAAATTGTACATTTCGAGTTCGGGTGGAGTGAACAGATGCACAAGATGACGAGCTGCTTGGGTGAGGTGATCATGGTTGGGCCAGAGGATTTTCTGGTTAAAGGTAAAAGATCATTAGCGAAAGCTATTACATAAAAAAGTTATTCACTAACCAGAGAATCAAAGAAAATGCACCGAAAGACATCATCCCCGAGTGTATCATCCTCCCGTTCGAGCAGCCGTGCCACCTTAATCACAAATTTCCTTTCCACCACTCGATGTCCACCCACGTGTCCATCAGGACTGTACACACCAACAATCACAAACAGACTGGTCATGTACTGTCCAGAGTGCCACTCGCCGGTTATTTCATTAGCCAGTCCAAATTCGTGTAATGAAAAAGAGAGAAATAGTTGACGATTGGCGATGGCCTCACGAATCTTGATGAGCGTTACCTGGTAGAGTGGACGCACAAAGTCGCGTGCCAGTTCGAATGGTACGGGAAAGCTATTCATGAACATGTCATCACGGGAACGTACCCAACACGATTTTCGTAGTTGTGTGAGTGGGAGGCGCTGTCGAATGAACTGACGAACTAGAAGTTCAATCTTCTTAATTCTATTAAGTGGCAGAGGCAAAATGCGATTGCAAATGGATTGGGCCTTGACATTGACTGTCTGGAGTGGGTTCGGTTCGTAGTAGGGACTCTGCTCCAGACTGTGACGGTAAAAATAATAACCGAGATCACGAATGCCACCAAAGTGTGGACGGAAAGGTACAGTGGGGGAGACAGAAGATGATGGTGGTGAAGGTAGTGCTGGTGGCGACTCAATTCCACTGTCTTCGTCATCGGAATCGATCAGCAACACAGCTCCGTAGGTGTCACACAATTGGAGTATCATCTTGAAAGTGGCCAAGAAGGAAAACAAAATAGAAAGTCCAAGTTGAAGGACAGGTAAGTTGAGTGTAAGTCAAATAGAACACACAACATAGACAGTGTTTTGCTATGTTTCGCAAAGTAGAAATCGAAATGAGTCATTTCAAATGACGAAACGGATTAAGGTAGGACAGGACGTCGCCGACATATGTGAACGGGCCCCATGTATTTCAATGGAAACATTTCATTTTGCGTTTGGACCTTTTTCTCCGAAACCAGTATACCGATTTTTGCCTACAAAATCTTAAATTAAAGGTAAATGTTTGATCGTTAGATATGACAATTTTGCTAATTCTATATATTTCACAATGATATGATCTCATTTATAATTCTGTCAGTTGGAGAAAGAATGTTTGAATGCTTTGAGAATTGTCTTCAATTTTGGTTTAAATTGCACACGAATAGTTCAATCAATCTCTCATTCTATGCAACTTTTTGTTTGTAATCTATTTTGTCTGTTCATTCTTGACTTTATAATTGAGGCAACTCGATGGGCTGCTATTTATCACTAAATATTGGTTCTTCTTGGAATTTATTAAAAAGCGAAAATGCAATTTATAGTAAAGAAAAATTTCATTTTCAAGTGAACTTGGTTGTTCGCCAATAGTCGGGTGAATCCAATTAATTAGAAAGACTGAACCAATTGCAATTATGCATTTATATTTAATTGTGAATTTATTTTATAATTTATAATTTATAATAGTTCATTTGTATCTACATTGCATACATAATGTTGACGGTCCAGTTTATACGGACGAGTAAAATTAAGGATAATTAACAATATGAATGATATAATTAATATGGAATATAATTAATATGGAATATAATTAATGTAGATTGTAATTAATAAATAATATAAATAATTAGGAATATAATAAACTAATAAATATAATTTGAGTTGATTTTTAAAATATATTTCTGGAATTTCAAATTTGAAATTTTACTTTTTTCTTCGTTTTGATTGATTACTTTTCGTTTTGAACATATTCTTCAAACCCAAGCTCTAAACAGTCGTAAATTGACGAAAATGGCCAAATTGTCCGCCACCACTCGAACTTGTTCCACCTCATCAGGTCGATGTTGTATGAGTAATGTTTCCATATTGGGGAAAATGCCCGAAAGTACACGACAAAAGCGAACGCCATCAAAATGGTTCAAATTGTTGAAATGAAGATTAATAAAGACAAAACAATGAAGTGGCGAAACCGAACGAATGTTGACAAGTGGCGGTGGATTAGCCTGCTCGATAGAGTGCAAATCAATTTGGCAACTTACTAGACCCAATTCGTGGAGATGGGTCAGTCTGGTTAGGGGTGGAATCCATTCGGCCGTAACCTAAATGATAATAAAATTGGTATTAATTTAAAAAATAATCATAAATAATAAAAATAAAATTCCTACCGTATTCTCGATAGCATGTAGAGTTTCAAGCATAGTAAAATGACCACCAATAAAGTCGAGCACCTCGAGATGGTCAATACGCAAACGGAGATGTCTCAAATTGTCCACCAAATGTCGATTACGTACGAGCCATTGAGCGAGGAATGTACGCGTGAAATGAAATCGACATCGCAAAAATAGACTCAAACAGTCGGGCCCGAGATGGTGAATAATATCGAGCAGCACATTCTTGTTAAAACTGAGAGCAGACAAATGTTCTAGTCGGCCAAATGTTGGCACAAGTAGTGTCGAGTCGTTCTCTGTGCAGCCGCCCAGGTTGAATCGTCTCAAATTGGTCAGATTGTTGATGTGATTACACAAAGTGGCGTGAAGTGCACTGGGAAAGGCCTTCTCCAGGGACAGAGCCACCAAACTTTCGGACCAGTTGGTGAGAAGGCGGGCAAAATTAGCACCACAATTTGGCCGATTTGCGAGAAATGGTTCAAATAGGAGCTGTTGAATTCGAGGGAAGAGTCTCAGCACAAAATCAACAAATTCGCCAGATAATAGAATGATCCTTCCATTGCCAACATTCGGTGGCAGTGGGGCAACTTTGCAAATAACGAACTTTTCATTTTGTCCAAAAAATAGTTCCGCAATTGAGATGCCACCAAGTTCTAGTGAAGATAACGAGCTCATGATAACCAGTGACTTTGTCCCGTGACACATTTCTTCGATTACTCCCATCCAACGAGTGCAAACAATTCGCAGTAAGATCAGTTCGTGTATGTCCAATTTGACCAGAATCGCTTCCATCATTTCGTTTGGTAGTGTATCGAAAGAGACAGTTCTTGTGCTGCTGTTGTTGCTTGTTGCAATTGGGAAAATGGGCACTTGTCGCCCACGAGACACATTGGCAATTCGATAAGAATACATTTGAGAATTGTGAGCATAACAACTTGGTCAGTAGCAAAATCGAAATTAACAATCAAAAGTTAGTAACTCGAGTCGAGTGTCACAGGAGTACCACACACAAAAGAAAACACAACAGAAAATACAAAAAGAAAACACACTCTTTGATGATTCACAGATATTTATAGCCGTCTGTTCATAGAGTACGTAAAGCTGTTCTGAGAAATTTCCAAATTCCGATTATTTTTGGAGGCGTTTGAGGCTCTTTTTTGAGCGCCACTAGTTTGGCTTAAACGAAAAATTCTATAATTTTATTTAATTTTGATTTAAAGTAGATTTGTATCTACTATTGTACATGAAATTTATACAGAGGATACAATAAAGAGTACAATTATTAAAGACAAATGACTGGATTTTACTATTTGAGCAAACATTTGATAAAGATTTTGAGTTTCGGATTGAGATTTACTACTTTTACTTTTCGATTGATAATTTCTCTTGAATATTTCCAAACCCAAACATTTCCAACATCATCAGTTGTGCCTGTAGACGCTGTTGAGTTGAATGTTGAATATTTATGTAGTTCAGTAGCTAAATGAAAAATCGGTTGCTTCAATAATATGTCAAAAGAAGTAGATTCCATAGATTGGTAGTACTCAAAGGCACACTAATATTGCAACCTGTACAATTTTCAATCAAATTGGAGAATATACTGTTCTAATTGCTCAAAGCATCAAATCCCGAGTAAAAAAACCGCCGCCAATTGTGCCCAAATTGATTTTATTGAACAACCTGTACAATTTTCAATGAAATTGGAGAATATACTGTTCTAATTGCTCAAAGCATCAAATCCCGAGTAAAAAAACCGCCGCCAATTGTGCTCAAATTGATTTTATTGAACAACCTGTACAATTTTCAATGAAATTGGAGAATATACTGTTCTAATTGCTCAAAGCATCAAATCCCGAGTAAAAAAACCCGCCGCCAATTGTGCCCAAATTGATTTTATTGAACAACCTGTACAATTTTCAATGAAATTGGAGAATATACTGTTCTAATTGCTCAAAGCATCAAATCCCGAGTATAAAAACCGCCGCCAATTGGAAAATCAATTTATCCTTATTGAAACGCCTGTCACTTTTAATTGACTATAACTGTACATTTCCTATCGTCTCCCAACTTGAAGTATTTGAGTGCAGTTTGACTTTTGATGTCAACTGGCTCAAGATGCATGCAGAAAGCAATGCCGCACTGCGTCGAATTGATATTCAACTTTCTGAACCTTCTGATAATGTAATAGAGTCGTATCTCAAGTTGTCGCCACAATTTGCACGCAAATTCACCGGACTCAAGACACACGAATGCATTCAAATTGACGATTCACTTTTGGCACGTTTTTGTTCGCACTTTTCTTCTCTTCAGAAGATTGAAATCGAATGCAAAACTGATTTTGTTAAACGTCTTTCTTGTTTGTCTCCACTTAAACAACTAAATTCACTTAATTTGAAATTGCATTATCTCAATCCACTCGACATCTCTCGCCAACTTGACATTGCTCCATTCGAATCGGTGAGCACTTTGATTGTAACGCTTGGTCACTATTCCAACGATGCCCGAGAATTGATGAATTCAATCAATTTTGTTCACTTCTTTCCTAATCTACAATTTGTGAAACTGGATTGGTGCTATGGGGACGGAAATCAATCTTTTCTACACAAATAAAAAAAACACGCAAAGAAATATTATGAAGGATTAATCAAACCGATCAAAAAGTGCAAACAATTGCTTAGAATTGTCTTTATTAGTATGAAATACATTTTCGTATGGACTCAATAGAGCATAATCGATTCTTACTGAATTTAATATTATATTTATATTTTTGTTGTTAATCAATGTTTGTAAGTTTTAATTTTTCATAAAAATAAAGAGATATCCTTTCTATTCAGTGGAATTTTAACATATAAGAAATAATGCCTTTAAGCATAAAACTTACTAAAGCATACAAATACATCTTCAACTGGTCCATCACACGAATGGAAGAAAATTTAACGTTTTAATTTAAACTCGCTGCTGGATTCGATGTACAAGCGAGTGACTTGATCATATTCGATTTGTGAACATAACGAATTGCCGAAACTCAAGGGACGTGCTACTCAAGTTTTGGATAAATAATGATCGAATTGATGTCATGGTGAATTATGTGTACGTTGAAGGCAAACATATCTTCCGACGGGGACAATTGCCTCAAGATAATCAGGTTGAATATTTCTTTTGTTTTGAACGTATTTACTGCTTGATTGCCTGATTCGTTAATGCCAACCGAATACCAAGCTTCATGAAATTGTTTTACAAGGAGGTCACGTACAGCAATTTACGGACCAATTTAGCATTGAATTTTTCTCCAAATTGCGAATGTTGCAATGAATGCGAACAATGGCCAATTGAGATGTGATGAATGTGATTTTATGTTCAACAAGCAGTCGAGCATACATTTGGGTGCATTTGCCTGTACACAATTCCACATTGGCAATGTGACAAAACCTTTGATGACAGTCAACAGCTGAGAAAAACATCTCAACCCACATTCATCTGCAAACCTTCAAGTACGAATTGCAATTACATTATTGCAACCATTCAACATTTGGATAAACAGTTATTGATGATCATAAATAGATTTTGGTAGTGACACTGTGAAATGGATTGAAGCGAGTGTGAAGCGATTGGTGGGAACGTTCAATTTAGTTTGGTTTGGTTCAGGTGTCATACTGTTTAAAATTACATTCACACCAAACACGATGTTGACTGGTTCGGACGTGAACACTTCTCTATTCTTCTGTTTGAGATATAGCGAATGGGTGCTTAAGAATGTTCTACTTTTGAAGGATGCTCTTTTTCTGGATGGACATACGTATCTTGCTACAACAGGGTTATTGTCTACCACTGTCTATGACCAAACTCGAGCAAGTACTTAAGGCATTAGCAAAGTTCTTCTTTTTTAGTTCAAAATCGACGATTTCAACGATTTGTTTAGATGAGCTTCAATCATGATCATGTTCCAAAAATGATATATATCATTACACAATCAACCGATCACACCAACTTTCAACCATCACCAATTCTACTTTCACTGTTCATTTCCCTCATGATACATTCACAGGAGAATGTAAAGCAAAATTGTCCCAAGCATTACAAGCAACAGACACTCAACTCGAATTCAATCTATCCAATTCAACATGTCCAACTACATATCAAGAAATTCGATAAACACTAACATATGAAGTGAATCCTTTTGTGTCTTCAATAATACTTTTGATTTACACGAATCGAGATAACAGAATATATTTATTCATTGTAAAAGTGGACAAAATACACAGGAAAATAAAAACAATATTATTTGTATCAAAATAAATCAGATAAAGATGACAAATGAAATGAGCGGCATGGCTGCTTCCCTAGAACGCTCTTTCGTACAACCACAAACAAAATGATGAGCAACTGTGAGCATGTAGTTTCATTTGAGATGAGATGAAGAAGCATTTCGTTCGGCCGTGTGCAGATTACGATGAATGAACAAGTTGTATTGAGTCGTCAACTTGCGAGCACAATCGACCCAATCGCAGACCAACTGATCATCATCGATGCCATCGTCCGAGTGGGTAAGATAGTGCGACTGATAATTGCCCTCCGAGTAGAACACCTTGTCACAGTCAGCCCATCCACAAATGATCACCTTCGGGTCGGTGTGGTCTCGTTTGTGTAGGTTCAAGGTTCCAATGTTCTTGAAACGTTTCACACAGCCAGGCAAATCGCACTGAAGCACATTCACAGTATGAGTCTTCTTGTGACGAGTGCAAGTACTTTGACAAGTGAATCGTCTGACACAACCATCAAAGTCACAAACATACGGCTTGGTGTGCACTTTTAGGTGTGCTAGCTGCTGCTGCTCATCCGGTCCAATTTGTTTTCCACAGAGAGGAAAGCGGCACCAAAACGGACCACCAGGCTGACCAATTGGCTTCATGAACACAGATAGAAGCATTTGTAGTTCGTGCTCAATATCCGAAAGATGATGCTTATCTTGATCGTGTTCAATTTGGTCAACGAATCGGCACGTACGGGTTGGTGAAGATACATTCGAAGGTGACATTGATGAGACAGAATTGGTTGAACTGGTTGAAGGATGGCCATCGGAAACGTTTGCACTAGTGGATGCCATCGAAAACAACGAGGCACGAGTCTCAGTTTGAAATGACTCGTGATTGGTTTGTTGTTCACTGTTGCTTGTTTGTGCTGAAGTGTCCTGTTCGGTGTTGTCCAAATTGTCATTGGTGAGAAGAGAAAAAGAAGAATGCATCGATGCTGAAGGAGACAGTTGGTGGTGAGAGGATTGCTCGAAAATGTGTTGGGATTGGTGTTGATTTGGTTGTACATTGTCGAGTGGAATGGAGACAGACTGGCCAAAGGGAAAGGTTACATCGCCAATACATTGAGAGGTTGGGGACATAGCTGCACAGGAGGTTAGCAAAGCTGATGGAATGCCTTCGATGAAACTAATGGTCGAGTGATTGGCCATTTGAGGAACATCACCAAAACGAACTAGTGAGGTCAATTCGGGTTTGAACGTGCCCAGTCTGCTGTCGACAGTCGAGTCCACATGCTCGTGCAGTGATGTCTTCAGGTCAGCCACTGTGGCATCCACTCGGGCCCAGAGATGTTCAAAAAACGGATTCATTTCGAGTGACGAGGACACGATCGAGTCGACTGGCCAGAAGAAGGTACAATACAAAGGAGAGAGCGCAGATAACATATTTTCCTCAAATAGTGCATTTAGCGTTGAAACTTACCTTAAGCCACACCCCTTGCACAACTTGCAAGTCTATTTCGTATAACTACGCATTACTAGGCAGAGGCGGAGCTTTATTTCAATAAGTTTTTGGTACTACTGTTTGGTGAGTGTGTGTTTGTTTGTGTTTACACGTGTTTAGTTTGTTCAGTTAACTAGTTGCTGTGTGTTACTGTGCGTACTTTTGCTTTTGTTGTTTTCTCACAAATCGAGATTCTCTCTCGTATCTCTTCTTTTTCCTGCCTCACCAGACTGTCCACCCAAACTGCAACATGCAGCAAGAAAACAGTGCTCTCGATCGAGCCAACGACTGTAATGAGTCTACTCGCGAACATTGCTACGATCGAGACTGTTCATGTGAGCAATGCATGATGAAACGTGAATCGAACCTCGAAGTGGAAGTGGACACTGATGGACCGTTTGTGAAGAGACACCGAACTGAGACAGTCAAACATGAAGTGATGATTGCTGATGGACATGGTGACGATGCTGAAGCGCATGAAGAAGGTGAACTCGATGGAGGTGGCCAACAAGTTAGTGGTGGTGGATCTGTACAAAGTGATCAAGTGAACCAGGAACAGAATGTGAATGTGATTCGAGAAGGGGGTCCAACTCAACTCTCGGTCGACATTATTAGTGCTGACCAAATTGAACAATCGCTACACGATCAAGAAGAGCATCATCTGTCGGACATTGAGCACGAACTACAAATGCTACGAAATGTGTTCATGAAACCAATTGACAATGGTCAGTTTGGTGGGAAATTTTTGTGCGATTACCCAAAATGTGGCAAACGATTTGGACCGGATGAGCAGGAGCAGCTAGCACATCTCAAAGTGCACACCAAGCCATATGTTTGTGACTTTGGTGGTTGTCTCAGACGATTCACTTACCCTACTGCTTACACTCGTCACAAGAAGACTCACACTGTCAATGTACTTCAGTGCGATCTGCCTGGCTGTGTGAAACGTTTCAAGAACATTGGCAACTTGAATCTACACAAACGAGACCACACCGACCCGATGGTGTGGTTCTGTGGATGGGCTGACTGTGACAAGGTGTACTACTCCGAGGGTAATTATCAGTCGCACTATCTCACTCACTCGGACGATGGCATCCCCGATCATCAGTTGGTCTGCGATTGGGTCGATTGTGCTCTCAAGTTTACGACTCAATTCAACTTCTCAATTCATCGTAGACTGCACACCGCCGAACAAAATTCTTCTTCATCTCATCTCAAATGAAACAACATGCTCATCATTTTGTTTGTGGTTGTACGAAAGAGAGTTCAAGAGAAGAAGCTATGCACATATTTCAATTTTCACCCTTATCTGATTTATTTTGATGCAAACATTATGGTTTCCATTTTCTGTGTATTTTGTACACTTTTACAATAAATAAATATTCTGTTATCTCGGTTCTTGTAATTCAAAAGTATTATTAAAGACACATCCTGTATAAACTTATATCCATTCAATGTGTTCACTTGATTGTGACTCAAGTATTGGCGAGCCACCGAAAAAGACTACGAATCTCTTTGATCGATTGTTCACGAATCACATTACAATCACCATTAATATGTCGACTGTACAGAATGGACACTAGTAATCCACGATAACTGACAATGACAATGTATTGCGAAATATTATGAAAAAGTACAAAAATTGAACGATGAGTTTACGGTTCGTTTTGTTTAATGAACTGAAAAGAGGACAATTTATATTTCAAATTAATCGAAAAGTCGAATGAGTAGATAAATTTAATTTTTCCCCATTGAACAGACAGGTAAATTAGTTAATAAGATTAATATTGTGATAAGTGATATTGAGTATTATGAGGCACACAAATTAATGGATGATCCAATCCATTTATCTCAAGATCATCGACGATTACATGATTAATGGTCATTGTCGGAGTAATCGGGCTCGCCATCTCCGCGTTTTCTCTTTCGGTTACGAGTTTCCGTCTGCTGCTTCGAGACAATCATTGAAGCCCACGATTGATATTGACGATCAACTTCGATCCGATTTCGCAATTGTTCTCGACACTTTCGAAGACGAGCCGCACGTTGTTCCGCTGTCTCCGTGGCCAATTTCGCCCGATAACGAATGCGCATTTGAGCATTTTTTCGCTCACGTCGTGCCTCAATCAGATCGAGAGTGGCGCCATTCTGTAGTTGTGAATTCTGGTTCGGGGTTTCGATTCGAGAAGTGGCCCCTTGTGAATCCTCATTTGTATTCCTTAAGAACTTGTCCATTTTTGGCTGGTTTGGGTTCTTCTCCTGAACGGTTGGGTCATCGAACGATATGCTGGGCATAATCACGTGAGAATCTTGTGGTCGCTTATCTTCTTCCACAGTGGATCGATCCATGTTGGCATCTTGAAGCCACCACCATCGCCATTTGTTCAAATCGTTCGGTCTGCTCAAGATCTTCATGAGTGAGTCGATAAGATAATAATCGATTTATAGTGTCAAACTAGTATAATCGAGAACATTCACTATGCAATGAGAAGAAGAAAGTCGATCGAAAGTAGAAATGACGGCAATTTCTACAACCTCACACGCATAGATTGACGGCTTATCATGACTCATTCAGTCGAAGCGAAAAGCACATTGTTTGTCAAAATAGCAGTCTTGATACGCATTCTCATATATTCCAATTTTGTGGCCCTTCTACAGTAAAAAAAAAATTTGTAATGATGATTAAATTGTTTGGGAAAAAGTCTTATAGCAGTTCAATAAGAAGAAAATAACACAGACTCACAATTGATCAGGCGTGAAAGTAAATTAAAATTCTACATTTTTCATTAGATTCAATGAGATCGCAGCTTTTGAAAAGCATTAAGTTTGTCTTATAAATCACTTTGTTCACAAACACAAATCATCGAACACAGTGAAACAGTATCACGTGTGGCTTTGTAAGAAGTACTTTGGCTAGTACTAGTGGCTCGATTGAGGAATTACAAGCAGATAAAAATGGACAAACATTTTATTGATGCATTAAAGTACTACTCGATTCTAATCGTATTCGATTCGCGTATGTCCAGGACTGAGTTGTGCAGCATCGATGGTGAACACTCGAGACCGGCCAATGTCGATGGTGAAGGTGTCCTCTCGGTTGGGCACTTGCACAATTGCCAGTTGAACGTCAGCGTAAAGGGAGAGTCGTAATCCTGTGAGCTGACGGTCAAGGATGATTTGCTTGACCAAATCGGAACGGAATGGTCCGGGCCAGGCGATTGTGCGCACCGATGGGACTTGACAGGCGGGACAGTGCAGTTTGCGGACCAAATGGGCGTAAATGTGTCGGACCAGTGGGACACATTGCACGTGCAGGACGTGGTCACAGTTCTCCATGTGCATCCAAACCGAGTTGGGCTCTGCGGTCTGGCGGCAGAAGGCACAGGCGAGTTGCTTTGGTTCGGGCTGTTGCACTGGGGCCATAATGTGCTTTGCAATCTTGTGTGCGAATGCATCCATGTTCTGCAAATCCTGAGTGGTGGGATGAAAGCCATTCGAGCAACGAACCGGTTCTTGGCTGTTCGACTGAATCCGTTCATAGCACAGTCGTGTCTGAGGAAATAGAGAGTGCATCACGCAGAAGAAGCTTGGAAAGAGGCTAACTTTGACACGTTCCTGTATGAACGCGGGAGTATTCTCAGGCCAGGCGTGGAAAAAGGGGCAGAACTCGCCTTTGAAGCAGCTTCTTGCTTCTTCGTTCACAAGGTGCGGGCACTTGAATTGAAGCAACAATTTCTCGCGTTTTTCTCCATCGTACAGTGGTGCCTTTGGTCTATACCTGGCTTGATACTGTGCATTCTCCTCGAGTGGAAGAATGTCTCCCAGATAAAATGTTCCTGGCTGTTCGGCCCAATGAAGTTCCTGGATCGCTTCCACAAGATGGCGCTCGGTCACTTCGTGCTCGGCTCGAATGTATGGAGGCGGAGGCGTAGGCTCCACGGGATCTTGCACATTGACCGGAAGGGGAGTTGGAGTTTGAGGTTGCGGTTGTGGTGCTACTTGTGGAGCTGCTTGTGGTACTGGTGCTGGTGCCGGTTGTGCTTGTGGTCGCGGTCGAGGTCCCAGATTTTCATGTTTCTTTCTCAGAGCAAATGACTTTTGTCCATTAATGGTGACATGAACATATGGAAATCCTCTAAAGGAACTAGCACTAACCACCAAGGCGGTTTTCGGTGCCACATCGATTCCAAACCCACGCTTCTGAAGCTGAAATAGTTCATCCTTGTGAGCTGGTGTATGGAACAGTTGAGGCCAAATAAAGGCTCTACTCGAGGCCACTCGACACTTGGGACAGCCCGCAACATGCGGCTGCTCTCGTGTTCGAATCCATTCACAGAGGCAGTCATAGTGGGCGTAGTGGCGACAGTTCTCCATATAGAGCACAGGCGATACTTGACTAGGCACGACTGAGGCAAGGCATACAGTGCATGGCTCGGCGGTTGCATCCTCAATAGACTGATCTTCATGGGCCACGATCGCATCCGTCATTTTGCCGTAAAGCACATGCAGGTCCTGAATGTCCTCGAGAGTTGCGTGTAGACCATTTGCGCATCCATCCAGGCGGTCGAGATACTTGACTGATGGATTGGTGCATGGTAGAACACACACAAACGAGGGGACGGTTCTTGGCGGGCCTTGGGACGCATTCGGGACAGGCATCTTGGCATTGTGACTTGTTCCACCAGATTGGTCCATCCCGAGAGAAGTCTTGGGCACGGTCTTGATTCGAATCCCTACACAAAGAAGTGACTTGTTCACTCAATAAAATCTTACTCAACAATGACTCGATTGACCAGTCTGCATCTCTATTTATACTGACTTGAGTTCGATTTTTCCTGAAACGTTTTCTGTTTGTTCTGGAACGTTCGAGAAGGTTTCGAATTGTGATGATTTACTATGACGATTCACTGATAAACTAAAATTTAGTGCTCCGTTTCGAATTCTGTTAAATGTAACGAGGCATAATCTGATTAGTTGAACATTCAGAAATGTGGCCAATCCAATCTTTCCAAAACATGAATTTGTTAGAGGGAAGGTTGCTCTGTTTCTCGTATTCAACTGAAACCTTGATTAATGGCAATTGAGTTAACCTATCGTTGTAAGTTGTTGCCTTAAAAATGAATTCACTAAATCATGAAATCATTAACTATTAAACAAGCTAACTGACAAGTAAGACAAATAAGTTGAAAGTGAATTTTACAAATGAAGGGAGTTGAAAAAACTACATTGATTATGAGAGTTTTCAAAGAAATTAAATAAGAAATTGCACGGTTAGATTTTTTAATAATCGAAATTGTTATTCTGCTCTATTCCGAAATCTATTTAAAATTGAGGCCAAAAGTGATGCAAATTGAGGTCAATTTAGATCGCCAATGACTTTCAAACATAAACTGAAATATATAATTTCTGTAGCGAACAATTAGGCCTCCTCACTGAGTCCTCAGTGCACCCTCAATTTTAGCCACAAAGAATCGATAATTGAATACACAAAAGCCACTTTTTATTTCTGTGTGTTCCAATGTTTCAATTTAGGGAGAACGTTCAATTTGTTTGAAAAGCCTTCAAAAATGTTGTATAATCGGACTAGTATATGGTGTGATTGAATTCGAAGCCTTTTCAATTGTGACATTAGGCTTAAGTATTCGTTTGCATAACATTTCTCCTTTAGTTTGTTTGTGTCTCGTACAATCACAAAATCGTCTTTTCGATTTTATCTGTACTGTTTCTTTGTGTGTTTGTGTGTAAAGTGGACTTTGTTTCATCCACTAAATTCAACATTCATTTATTTGTGTAACATGTAATCAATAAAGAAAGTTGAAAGCTAGAGCTGTTGCAAAGTTAAGTTTAAGTTCCTATCGAATTAATATTAACACATTTTACCAATCATTGAACGCACACACATCTTTCTAAATGTATTTTTTAAAGACTTTACTCTACACACATTTTTGATTTTGGTATTGGTTGTTCATTCAGGTCATAATGGATTTGTGCCATGCATAATCATGTGGAATCATAAATCTTTGATTCTTGCTTTTAAACCTTTTTTGGTGCTGAACCAGGTCTGTTTGTGAAATGGTGATTTGTCTAAAGGCAAGGTTTGTTCATATGGAGTAATTCATTGATTAACGTATGCAATGTTTTCTCTCAATGCAATGCAAACTCATCACCAATTGAACACTTGAAATAATACGGAAAAATTGATTTATTGAAATTTTACAAATAAAGGAAGAGATTTCAAGATTTCAAGCTTTAAGCTATAAATGTCAGTGTGTCAGTTAATGAACCAATTAACAGCAGCAAGCAGCATACGTTTCACAACTAACGCACCAGCTCGATGTAATCCTTAGGCTTGCCGAGATGGCTCAGGTCTAGACTCGAACTTGTCTTTGATCTTGACTTGAAATGAGTTATCTTGATGTGATCCAATGTGTAGCCCTGCGAGGCACTCGAGTAGTGACAGTCGGGCCATTTGCAGTGGTAGGGCTTGATGCCGAGATGGGAATGTTCGTGTGCCTTGAATCGGGTTGGGCGCTTGGTTCGAAAGACACAACCAGCCACTGGACACACCAATTCGGGCTTGTCCTTGTGATGGTGTGTGTAATGGGCGTACACTTTTCTTTTGTATTCTCCCGTGAATGTACACGAGGCAAATGAACACTGAAAGTGACCTAGCTGGTGATAGTCAATGTTGTGAGTGGATAATAGACTATATGAGGTGAAGTGTTTGGGACATTTGTGGCAGTGCCATTGGCTGGTGTGCTGGTGGCACTGGGTGAGGTGTTGACCGAGAAGCTGCCTACAAATAAGAAAGTCTGTTGTAGTGATGCAACAACAAAAAACAATTGAACTCACTTGTCAGTGAACCATTGAGCACAGTCCTTGACTGCACATTGAAACGAACCAATCGAATGTTGCTCCATCAAGTGTTTGTGGAATTCGTGTTTGGCAATCTCACCACAACCCACTTGGGGGCATCGAAGCCTGATAGTGATGATTTTCTTCTCCTTGGCACTACTCAAAGTAGCTGGTCGGCATGGACGAGCTCGCTTGACTGAACGGAACGTGACTTCATCATCAACTTGATCATCTTCCTTGTCTCCCTCAATGTCTCGAATGTTCACTTCATTCGGCGCTTGTGCTTGTTGTTGTGGTTCTTTATCGGTTTGTTTGCGTTTCTCACGTCTTCGAGACTGGATGATGTTCACTTGAGATTGTCCACTTGAATGTGGTGAAGTCGTGTCCATTGGTGCGTTCTCCACCGATCGAGATTCATCATCATCACTTTGGTTGCTTTCAGCCACTTCGTCGATGTCATTAACCAGAGTTTCGTTAACTTCCTCTTCCTCCTCTTCTTCCTTAATCTCCAACTTTACTTCATTGTTGGCAGTTTGGCCCTCCTCTTCTTGTTTAATTACAACTTCCTGTTCATAGTCAAATTCTCCTTTGAACACTGCTTCGTTGCAATCCATCTGTTGAGTAGTGTCAATTCTTGCATTCCCCCCAGATCGAGATTCATAATTACCACCTTCGCTGTCTCCAGTCATGTCAATAATCCGAGTCTCATCTTCATCCTCCACCTCTTTCTTAATGTCCATCATTTCTCCGTCCTCGAATTCTTCCTTGATCTCTTGTTTCACACAATCCTCAGTCTGTCCATTCGTCGATGGTTGGGCAATAAGACAAACCGGTTGATGTGATTGAGGATTGGGTGATTCGGCTTGGTCCAACGTATGCACCACCTGAGCACGGTCACCAGAATCCTCCGATCGATCCAAAGCAGAATTCCTCAACTTGTTGGTTAGTCTTCCGAAGAGAGTATTGGTAAGTCGATTCATTTCGCCTTGCAGCACCTTCCTCACTTGTTCCTTTTCTCCTTCAAGCTGTTTACATAACTCGGCCACAGTCGAACGTGATTGAGGTACAGCAGATGACGACGACGAGCAGATTAGTCCGTGGAAGATCGAATCGACCAGTGGATCAGGAATTTGGATCATCTCATCCCGCAACCACACTCGACAAGGCTCCTCCTCGCCTTTCAACAATTCATACAATACGGACACAGTCGAACAGTGATGAGGGTCACCTGCTGGGAATGACGATGACCACGATGGAGACGAAGAAGACGACGACATGATGATAATCGAGGACCTAGTACAAAATAGAAAAGAATTAAAATCAGGAATTTAAAAATATATCATTTTATCATTTTGAATATCAATAATTAAAAATAATATATGAATGGATAATTCAAGAAAATTCTACTTGCCCTCAAAAGAAAAAACGCACCTCTCTCTCTCTTAATACTGATCGGAGACTAAGGCAGGACAATGGGACGTAGTGACCACACCAAAAAGGAATCGTGTAGTAGTCGGGAGAGCCCTAGAAAAATATAAAATAAATAAAAATCTAGAAAATCCTCGTAAACCGAGAATCCTCAATAGAGAAACCTATTCTTATGTACCTATAGACCACCGAGGTTATAAGGTCATAAGGCCTAGGGTCCTAGAAGTCTTAAAACTTACCGTAAAGTAGATAGAGGAAAAGGTCTACGATTCACGGAGACACGAACAGAACCGAACCGAGAGCAATTTGAGGTCCTTATTATGAGGAAGATGTCAACAAAACACGTGAACACGTGAATGAGCTGGCGTATTCAGAAAATTTGAATTAATGGGCAATACTACCGAATAAGCATAAAACATGAAGTTTCATAAACAGTGTTACTTTATATTATAGTGTAGTGGGCAAATGTTCAGAATGTGTGGCACAGCCCACAAATAACAGTGGCCTTTTATGATGTTTATATGATTTTGTGTGCTGTATGTGTGAATTATTTGTGTTGTGTATTGGTAATACATATGGTTATTGGAAAATGGTCTTGAAAACGGGTGGAGGCGTGGCTTAAGTTGCGTTTTTAACGCGAAGAGAGGTATTTCACGAGAACATGTCAACTGTTTTTGGTCGAACTCAATTGATCAATGGAGTACTGCAGTATTACTGAGTTTACGAGTGGGATACAGACTATTTAGAGGTCGGGGAATCCGAATATGATGACAATTTTGTGATTGGGCGTCATGGCGCCACCAGGGGGGCGTTCGAAAATGGTGAAGTTGGGTTTTACGAGCTGACAAGTTGGTTATTGGCTAATTGGAGGTTTAGGAATCCGAATAAGATGACAATTTTGTGATTGGGCGTCATGGCGCCACCAGGGGGCGTTCGAAAATGGTGAAGTTGGGTTTTACGAGCTGACAAGTGGGTTACTGGCTAATTGGATGTCTAGGAATCCGAATATATTGACCAATTTGAGATTGGGCGTCATGGCGCCACCAGGGGGCGTTCGAAAATGGTGAAGTTGGGTTCTACGAGCTGACAAGTGGGTTACTGGCTAATTGGAGGTCTAGGAATCCGAATAAGATGACGATTTTGTGATTGGGCGTCATGGCGCCACCAGGGGGCGTTCGAAAATGGTGAAGTTGGGTTTTACGAGCTGACAAGTTGGTTATTGGCTAATTGGAGGTCTAGGAATCCGAATAAGATGACAATTTTGTGATTGGGCGTCATGGCGCCACCAGGGGGCGTTCGAAAATGGTGAAGTTGGGTTTTACGAGCTGACAAGTGGGTTACTGGCTAATTGGATGTCTAGGAATCCGAATATATTGACCAATTTAAGATTGGGCGTCATGGCGCCACCAGGGGGCGTTCGAAAATGGTGAAGTTGGGCTGCTGGTTCTATCCCACAGTTGGGTTGCTGGTTCATATCCCACAATTGGGTTGCTGGTTCTTATCCCACAGTTGGGCTGCTGGTTCTTATCCACCAATTGGTTGCTGGTTCTATCCCACAATTGGGTTGCTGGTTCTTATCCACCAATTGGTTGCTGGTTATATCCCACAGTTGGGTTGCTGGTTCAATCCCACAATTGGTTGCTGGTTCTATCCCACAATTGGTTGCTGGTTCTATCCCACAATTGGTTGCTGGTTCTATCCCACAGTTTTGTTGCTGGTTCAATCCCACAATTGGTTGCTGGTTCTATCCCACAGTTGGGTTGCTGGTTCTATCCCACAATTGGTTGCTGGTTCTATCCCACAGTTGGGTCGCTGGTTCTTATCTGATGATTTGCGTTTCAAGGGTTTCGAATCCAGCAGTGGCGATTTTTGCATCATGGAACACCATGGAACCCAAAATTACACACGAAGATGGTGATTTTTGGACTTAGTGGTTATTGGCTATTCGAGGATGGCAAATATAGTATGTGGTTCGGGTGATTTAATTTCAGTACTGTTCATACTCCAAATGGTGGAAAAGAACCAGCAACCCAACTGTGGGATAGAACCAGCAGCCCAACTGTGGGATATGAACCAGCAACCAATTGTGGGATAGAACCAGCAACCAATTGTGGGATTGAACCAGCAACCCAACTGTGGGATTGAACCAGCAACCCAACTGTGGGATAGAACCAGCAACCCAACTGTGGGATAGAACCAGCAACCCAACTGTGGGATAGAACCAGCTACCCAACTGTGGGATAAGAACCAGCAACCTAACTGTGGGATAGAACCAGCAACCAATTGTGGGATTGAACCAGCAACCCAACTGTGGGATAGAACCAGCAACCAATTTGTGGATAAGAACCAGCAACCCAAATGTGGGATTGAACCAGCAACCAATTGTGGGATTGAACCAGCAACCAATTGGTGGATAAGAACCAGCAACCCAACTGTGGGATAAGAACCAGCAACTAATTGGTGGATAAGAACCAGCAACCCAACTGTGGGATAAGAACCAGCAACCAATTGGTGGATAAGAACCAGCAACCAATTGTGGGATTGAACCAGCAACCAATTGGTGGATAAGAACCAGCAACCAATTGTGGGATTGAACCAGCAGTCAGTAACCCACTTGTCAGCTCGTAAAACCCAACTTCACCATTTTCGAACGCCCCCTGGTGGCGCCATGACGCCCAATCACAAATTGGTCAATATATTCGGATTCCTAGACATCCAATTAGTCAGTAACCCACTTGTCAGCTCGTAGAACCCAACTTCACCCTTTTCGAACGCCCCCTGGTGGCGCCATGACGCCCAATCTCAAATTGGTCAATAAATTCGGATTCCTAGACATCCAATTAGTCAGTAACCCACTTGTCAGCTCGTAGAACCCAACTTCACCATTTTCGAACGCCCCCTGGTGGCGCCATGACGCCCAATCACAAAATGGTCATCATATTCGGATTCCCCGACCTCTAAATAGTCTGTATCCCACTCGTAAACTCAGTAATACTGCAGTACTCCATTGATCAATTGAGTTCGACCAAAAAACAGCTGACATGTTCTCGTGAATTACCTCTCTTCGCGTTAAAACGCAACTTAAGCCACGCCTCCACCCGTTTTCAAGACCATTTTCCAATAACCATACAGTAATACAGTACAATACAGTATTGCTATCTACTCTCCTCTTGTGATATTATCTGAATTTGTCACCTTTCTCACGATGAATCCTCTTGAACCAGCCCAATTGGATGCCATCCTACTCGCAATTGACATTCTCAAGGATAGACTGCGACAGGAATTGTCCAAAGAAATGGCTAACATAATCAACACAGTGGTGGACAAACGTTTCGAGGCGATTCTACATGAGATTCGTACACTGGTGGCCGTGACTCGCAATCAGACTGTGAACAGTCAGGATGGACCGGGAGATGGTGATTCTTCTGCCACTGAAGAAGTAGAAGAAGAAGAGGATGAAGTTAAGGACGAAGATAAGGATGAAGAAGCGAACGAGGTGGACCCGTGGCTGTCACAAATGAAACGCAAATCGTCGCCGTCGAATGTGAAATCAGCCAAACGGCAAAAGGTCGAGTCTGGTGATGGTGACGATGATCAGGACACTTCACTGGAGGAAGCGTCCGAGACGGACAACACTGAGTCGAGTGTGATGGGCTCGAAAGACCCTGTCAAACCCCGAAATAGTCTCTGTAATGTTATGTAAATGTAATTGACATTACAACTAATTAGTTTATTATTATTATAAAATGTATTAGATTATGTTTCAGATTAGATTATATTATAAATAAAATTATTTTTATTTATTTTTAATTTCTTGACTACCGTGTGTTCATTATCGTGTTTTATATTCAACAACAGCAACAAGCTCGTGCTCATCGTGAAATAGTAATCACAATTTCTATTTAGCACCCTTGGAATTATGGTTTGTCTGCCTACTAATTTACACTCAGAAGCATTTTGGTGACTGATTGAATCGTCGACGAGAGATTGCCATTTAGTCTCTCTGCTTGACTATCACTTTCCCACAGTTCGACCATCTTATCAAACATGCTGGAAACCACATTCATGGAATGTTGCAATTCTCATGAAACATTTAAACCTCATCACATCAATTGAACGAACCACTGTTGAATGGAGCTGATGATCAGCATGAGCATCTTCATTGTTCGTGTCGCCTTGAGCACCAATTTCACCACGATCAGAATGATTCATATTCACCGGAGAGTGAAGCGAGATGAGGTAGAGTGGATGAGCACTTGAATATTTATTATATGGCATATGTTACCATCAAATGCATTTTTTTCAAAAGATTTTCGTAATTGCGAAAATTTCATTGATAACATGTTCACCAATCGAGTCTGAAGCTGTGAACCACTTGCACGTAGTCACTGGCCTTGAATTCGATTGTAATTTGAGTTACTAAATAAAGTGAATTACACTCCTTACAAAATGAAATTGTATTTTATTTTAAATGGTAAGAATTACAAAACTATAGCATTAAGCCAAATGGCAATGAATTAAAAATGGCCGAATCTCACTCGAGTCGACGTTCCAACAGTTCGGCATCCACCCGAATATAATCTTCAGGATTACGATTGTCCACAATGTTGAGCCGTGCCTGGTCTTTGAGGAGTCGGGGTACCTTGAAATGCTTGCCGAGGACATGTTGAACAATATGACCCTTTTGCACAGCAGAATAACGACAATCAGGCCAAGTACAGGAGAAGGGCTTGATGTTCAAATGAATGCGTTCGTGTACTGCCAATAGGGAATCCTTGGGAAAAGATTTGCCACATCCTGGTGACTTGCATTGATACTTGCTCGATCCTTCATTTGTTCCAATTTTCTGTCGTTTGTTGACAGATCGAGATGTACTTGAAGATTCGCGTTTACGGCCAGTGGACGTGGACGGAACATAGCCACTCGACTCCACCAAAGAACGTTGTTCCTTCAACCATTGATCCAGTTCAACTGTCTCCACTGGTGGATCATCCGAAAGAGTGGTAGAACGAGTAGAGGGCACTCGATTACCACCAAAGCCACTTCGTATTTCTCTCACCTTCGTTCGGAGAACACCAAATTGTTGATCTACTTGAGCGAGCAGTTGACGCTTCAGTCGTTCGCAATCCACCTCGAGACGTTGCTCGAATCGATCCAGGAACGAGTGCACGAGGCTGAGACGAGGCATGGTCAAACAGGCGAGGAGAGAAGTGGAGAAATTGAAATCAACTAATCAACACAAAGCAGACAGTTTTGTCAGTCCTGCTGCAAATTGCAAATCAAATGAAGCATTCACAAACAAAGTTACAGTGCTTAAGGATGAAACTGAATAGATGAGTTGGTAGAGGGCTCGCACCCACTCGGTGGACTTGACCAAAAAGAATCCTCACCTCATGAACGGAACATTGCAATATGAATTGAATTGTGCGAGCCGGCTCGCATTGGGTCTGCCAACTCATCACTCAAACGAACACTATCACACAACATTATAGTCATTACCGCAATTCTTAGTCGATTTATTCAATAAATTTCAATTTGCAAATTTGAAGTATGAGAACAGAGGAAAATCTTTTTAAAAAATACATTCTGGTGTTATTTAATTATTTATGAATAGCTATTATTTTTTTATTTTGTGTCAAAATATCAACCGTTCTTGTATGAATAGCTATTAGATGGTGCATGTTGATTGTCTCAGCCAATCAGAATGCAGCGTTCGTTCAATCCCGATTATATCAACCAACCAGAATATATAGCATTCTTTTGCACGTTCGAATGTGTGACTGTCTTATCCAGTCAAAGTGCAGCATTCTATCGTGTATTCGAATGTATGTCTCACGACAGTCAATCAGAATCAAGTTCATTTTTGAATCAGCCAATCAGAATGCAGAATGCGATTCGAACACACCAAAACAGACCAATCAAAATCGTCACTACGTAGTATATTGTCACGAGATGCATCCGAAATGCAAATCAGAATCGATACATTCGAACGCTAAATATCTCGTCATATAAGAACGTGATCGTAACAGAACTAAAATAACAAAAGAAAAATACCAGTAAAACAATTTATTTTGTAAATTGTAAATTAAATTGTAAATTCGAGGAAAAAGTAACAAATATCTAGCAAATGCATCATCATTTACGATTGTCCAAAGCAATTTTGAATAGTTCAAAGTACAGCTTTGGACTGTTTTCGATTGCTTTCCAGTTGTCGGTCTCGATCAAGGAGGCGATGTTTCCTTTGATGTACTCGATGGAGCTGGATCGAAGCAGCCTGGCCGAGTGTCTGTCTGCGATGATCAACAGAGACAGAACAGTTTCGGTGTTGAGATTGTCAGTGAGGTGCTTCTCACAGCAGTCCTTCAACAGGTCCAGTCCGTACTTGTCGGCAGCAATGAGCAGCTTCTCAGCGAGTTGGTCCAGTTTGGTCACTTTTGCTGAGTAGATGAAACGAAGCATGCACTCGATCACATCGCCGTCCAGGTCATCGATCAGCACTCGACCCGAGTTGCGCTCGATGGTGTCGTGCTCAAACATTGCGCCAAAAACTGGAGATCGAGCAGTGAGAATTGCTTTATGAGCTCGGTGTTCAGTTGAATCTCGAGCCACCAGCACAACGTCAGTGAACTTTCTAGTCTCCAACAGTGTGGCATAGTTGTCCAAAACTTGAGATTCGATTGGGCTGTCTTGATTTGTACTTCCAGTTGTGTGAATTCGGTCAAGCAGTGCTTCAATCTGTAAATGAAACAATGCTTAGTGTTTGAGTATTGACCAAATATCAGAGCCATACCTCACAAAAGATAGTCAACTTGTCATTAGTCAGTAAACCGTCGACTTTTTCATGGCTAATGTATTTCACACTTCCCCATCCAGCTTCATGTGGGACTAGTTTTGTTAAAATGGCTAATGAAAAATTCAAAAATCAATTTGCTTGTTCATTTGCAATTATTAATTGTTAGTGTTTTAAACAATAATACTTGCCCATAGTATTTTGTTTGATGTTGTGCTGATCGAGGATGGACAGTCTGCACTGTACTCGTACATCGGGCTTGGCACAAGAACACAATTGCACAAATAAAGAAACGTGACCTTTTGCGTTTTCAGTCACGCCTTTTGGGTACAATGACAAAATAAATTGCCGTGTTGCATCATTGGGTGGGGAAAATTTTGGTGAGGTAATCACAGCGAGATCAGGATCGGATTCTTTAGAAGTACATTTCGAATAGAAAGTAAAATTCCCAATTGTCCAGCGAAAAGTGAATTTGACCATTTGGTGACTGGTGCTGGTACAGATGTCCGCTGGTTGGTCAACTTTGTGGCTCATTTTGGTTGGATGAATAGATGAGGTAGAGTACGAAATCACAAGAGGAAAATAATTCGTGGTCATTCAAGGCACAGAACAAACTAAACACGCGAAACAAACAGCTGGCAACGCTCTACAATGAAGCCATTCATAGACGAGGTAACATCGTAATAAAATGTAATATTGATTGAATTTTCATTGATGTTTGATGAAATATAAAAAGCCACAAATCTAAATGATTTTGAAATGGGCACCTGAAATGTGAAACAAAATGCCAAACACATCAACAACATTGCAAAGTAGAATGTTCTTCGATGTTGGTGAATAGATTTGGTTGAGTACAATTTGATGAATTAAACTTGTTCGTGGCAATTTAGTTGACATGCGGTCCGCACTTTGAAACCCTTTTATATTGTGCACAACTGAATGTGCTGATTAGCTCACACTTTTGACATTCCATAGAACATGCATCTATCTGTGGGCCGCAAATCAAACGTTGACAATCGTCATCAAATGTTTCGCAAACAAACCAAATCTCACTTGCTGCAATTGAACGAAACCAAATTGAGTCACAGAACTTGCTTTCGTCTACAAGTGACCACAGTTTCATTTGAATCACTAAACATTGGGCTTACTGATAAACCAATTACTAATTAGTTTATAAAGAGTATGGATGGGCAATCAAATGGATGAACCAAACGATCACAGTCCAAAACTGAAACTGATTCAAATATACAATCGGATATATTGAGTGCTATTTAATACCAAAACAGACTCATTCTTTAAAATCAACAAAACAAGTATTGTCAATTTGATAATATAAGATGAAATGTAACGTAAATGTACTCTTTTATTTTCAACAAATGTGTGGTTTCTAATTGAAAATACGAGATTGGAATTTGCTGTTTGTGATTGAAATACCAAATAGATTCTACGGAATTATAAGCGCAGTTTTGCCTGAAGCAAGCTTCATTCGATCCAAAACGAGCATTTTTCTGTTTTGAGGCAATTTGACTTTTTCTTGGCGACAATCGCTTGCCCTCTAGGCATGACACACAAAATCATTTAACGCAAAGGTCAGTTTAGTTTTGTGTTTGACTCTCAACAAGAGCGAATCTCTTTATTGCTAATTTTGAACTCTTTTTTCTTCATCAAATTCCCCATGAAAATGCAAAATCTATCCCGCAAATTAAGTGCACTTGAACGAACTGTTGTCAACAATTTGGATACACTCGAATTTGATGGTTCCCAAATGGTACTAAATGCTGCAAAGGTTTGGGATGCATAAACTACAATGTTTGTCGACATTTCAAAACAAAAGTTCATGAAAATTGTGAGAATAACCGACATTTGAACAGTTTCAAAATTGCGAAATTCAATCAATTTGCGTATGACATCGTGGAGTATTTATGGCCATCAATAATGTGTCTATGTATCGTAACTGTATTCTGAAGAACAAAACCATTCCCAAACTTCTTGAAATGATGACAGATGAATTAAAACAACAAATGAAGGAGATGACACAAATGATTACTTAAACTTAATGAACATATTTTGTAATACGAAATGGCTGAGAAATTGAAATCAACACAAAGCAGACAGTTTTGTTCAGTCCTGCTGCAAAAGCAACTGCAAGTGCAACTATCTCCACCCAAACAAGTGAAAATAGTTTTGAGACTGACAAAGTTAGTGAGTTGTTGTTGTCACTCGTGGAGCAGTTCTCGTTTGTCTTCAGACTTGTCAATTCACTTGTGTCCCTTTGTCGTGTTTGACCATGCCTCGTCTCAGCCTCGTGCACTCGTTCCTGGATCGATTCGAGCAACGTCTCGAGGTGGATTGCGAACGACTGAAGCGTCAACTGCTCGCTCAAGTAGATCAACAATTTGGTGTTCTCAAGATGAAGGTTAGAGAACTACGAAGTCGATTTGGTGGTGATCGTGCTGGCACTGTCAACATCGATCCATCCATTGACGACCCACCAGTGGACACTGTTCCACTCGATCAGTGCATTCGAGAACAGGGACAACATGCAGATTTGGTGAATCAACCATCAACTTGCACTGGTCGTAAACGAAAGCTTCCATCAACTCAGTCTGGTGGTGTCAAGAAACGTACTGTCCAAGCAAGTGCAAATGCATCCAACCTAAAGTATGTCTGCAAGTTTGTTGGATGCGGTCGGTCGTTTATTCGGGACATTGAGCTTATTCGACACGAACGAATTCATCTCAACATAAAGCCATACTTCTGCACTTGGCCAGACTGCAAATATTCTTCCAAAAATCGCCCTGATGTTGTCAAGCACATTCGTATTGTCCATTTCAAGTTGCCCCAAACTATCAAGGAACAGAACGAACTGAACATCGTCGATGATCGTGATCCGAACGAGTTTGTTCGTGTGGATCAGCAGTTGGCCAGTCGTCGACTTTGAATTTGATTGTAACACTAACTATACATTCGTTCAATAAATAATTAAATATGAATTGCACTTGTTATAAACAAATTTAAATATTGTTATTTAATATATAGATGTGTTGTTGCATGAATTATTTATTGATGAACTTAAATAATCCAAACTAATCAATAATCAATTTCAGTTATTTCTGAACTTTCCGATACCTTAATAGGAAATGTCGGGTTTTCTTGAACAATCGCGGTTAAATCACTCGCATCAACAGCCTTGCACATTTTTATCTTTGGAAAAAGTCTACCAAGATTCGCGTAGACTTGTTCAACGAATTCGCCATTAGGACAGGGACAGTGAAGTTGCTGCAAGTTTGGGAAAATGATTGGCAGTGTGGACTCAAAGCTTTTAAATGTGTCATTCGACCCAAAAGTACAGCACATGAGGTACTTCACCTGGGTCAGTGGGGTTGGCTCATTCTGTTTCATATGTTCGGCCAAATCGTTCACACTGAAGGGGAGGTGGAGTCTTCTCAGTTTGGGCATTTGAACGTACTGGCCGAGTGCGTGTCCAATTGAATGCTACAGAGAGAAATGATAAATTAACATTGATTCGATTTAAATTGAAATGAACTTACCGAAGGCGAAGATGGCAACATCAAATCACGTATATTTGGAAATCTCTTCCGAACCATTTCGAGCAGCTCCACACTCTTCCGTCGATTGAATTCCAAATGAAGTTCGGTCACTTTGCGCACCTTCTCCGGATGTTTACGCAAATAATCGTCCACTGCCTTCACCGGAAATGGATGATCATATGCATTTAGGATGGCGAGTCTAGTGTGCTCAGTTCCCATGGCACGAAACATTGCCATCACTTTGGGCTTCAGATCGGTGGCATCGGCAAAATTGGCATAGACACAAGCAGCTGTCTTGTCGATGTATGATTCCATGAACTTGTTCATCTTCTTGATACAAAATCAAAGTCGGTGGTTTATGAAATGTGAGACAAAAATGTAAGTGATCTCTTGGAAAGATCAAACGAGCAATGTGATCGACTTGGACACTTTGAACTACTTAAATATCGAATGAGGCATGCTTTACTGCTCTATTACGAAGCACTGCATCGAGCATGCTCTAAACCATTATTAGTGATGACCTTCATAGATCACCGCCAGTTCAGTTGTTTCAAGTAGTTAACGCTTTTTCGAACCATGGCTGCATTTGTGCTCAATACATTAACACCAGTAATGCAGCGCGAGTTGAAATTGCAACTATAATTTTAAGATAAACACTGCTTCCATGTTGGCACTTTGAAATTCAGCAATTCGATCGATCAACTCAGATCTCAAAATCATTTTTGATTAAGCAAATACGACTTTATTAATTTTATTACTTTACTGACTTTATTACTCAGGAAAATTGCCCAAACTCGTTGATCTGTAATATATTCAGTTTTAATTTACTTTTTTAACTCAAAATTTTCATATTCTAAATTGTTCCATTATGGAGTACAATTTTGACGCTTTCAAACATTGATTTTCGTGCACCAAGTGCTACAAGTGGCTGTTTATTTTGTTTATTTTTTACTGTAGAATTATATGGAAACACTTGTCTGAGTGATGATTAAAGACTGAGGAATCACAAAAAAGGACGATGACTTGAATCTGGACAGTAATGATTTTCTACAATCACAAATTGTTTATTTTATTTTCACATAAATTATGAGATTCTACAATTTGCCGGTTCTCAGATCCGTCAATTTATAAAATGACGCGTTTGACAATTTGACGCTAACATATATATGTTTAGTCGGTAAAAAGGAGCTCTAGTGCTTCAACGATGTGCTGGACCTCCTCTTGAATCTCAGCCAAGACCAATATCTCTAATATAAGATCGAAGGCCTCAATAATGGGTTCACATGCTTCTAGGAATGGAGCGGCATGTTCGGACAGCGCTAAATTGTTGACATTTCCAACTGGAAGCACACGGGGAAGCTCGCGAGGAACTTCATCTTCTAAGAAGTCCTCGTAATAGGTTCTGATGTCGGTTCGCAAGTTTGCATAGATTCTGGCAAGTTCATCCAGACTGCAGTGGGTTGCAGTTACATTTTCAGTATCTTCGGATACACTTTTAAATGTCTGCCATAGATGGGCAGAAAATCACCGGGTTGCTTGTAGAAAAAGGAAATCGTTGTTGCAAAATTTAAAAACACTCAACAGCTTGAACATACTCTGATTGACTCTGTGAATATATACGGCATCACTATCGAGGGCTATCCCTTGAATACTTTGAAGATAAACATCGATCCATCAAATGGCATTAGTCTCAATAATAGCTGTGTTTTGAATTTAGGAAGAAAACTTTGCAACGTAACTAGTCTTGAATTGATTCAATATAATCAATGCAATGCAAAAGAACTTGACTATTTATTAACTGAGTGGACGTCTAATATGCAAAATAAAATAACCAAACTGAAAATTATTTGGAATAATTGTGCAATTGTGCCAAAAGAAGTTGTGCAGAAGCAACGACAAGAATTGAATGCTTTGGATGATACTAAATAAAGCGAAACAATTTTGCCCATCAATCAGTGGTGCACAAATTTGGAATCTTTACGTGTTCGATTTTGGTATAAGATCAATTCTACACATGCAAAACAAATCGATCTTGAACCACTGAAATTTACTGTGGGCAAAAAGGTTCAACTGAGATCGGTTACAACTTTACATTTGTTTGATCATCATTCAAACAGAGAAACATTGACACTGGAAAAATTACTTGAAATTAAAAGCATTTTTTCAGAATTAAAGGTATTTAATATATTGTATTTATAACTTATATTGTAACATATCTAATAATCACATTATTTCCTAGAACATTTATCTAGATTCAAATTGGAATTGTTGGTGTGCGGAGAGCACTATTCCATTGTACTGGTGCAATGATGATCAATGCACGATTAAACTTCGAGAAATACTTTGTGCAGCATTTCCCACTTTGAAACACATTTATGCAGAATGTCCAACAAGAAAAGGTACAACAAATTACCGAAAACTTGTACAAGTGCCACTCATAGATATTTATTGCAACAATAAGCGCAACATATTTCATCGAATAATTACTCTATGATATTTTTGCATTTTGCATTATTAATTTACTACAAAGTATACCACATTAGTTCAGTAACAATAAAATGGATTGCAAAATATAGTACAACTCAACATAATCTTGTAAAAGTAAATTAGCAGTGGGCTGTGAATTTATCAGTTTAAATTTAATTTTTCGGTTTTAATTTCTCCTCTTTTCCACTCGTTCGTTCTCCTTTGTCATCTTTTCTTCCTCCTCCAGAGTGAAATCATTGTAAATGAGTTATGCAACATATTAAACATAACTTTATTAAATATTATGAACGGACAGAATTTGACAAAAATTAACTCAACAGAGTATACAAAATAGTCAAAAGCTCAAGTCACAACAGCTCACGCAACACCTCAAAGTAGTCTTTCGGTTGACCGAGTTGTTCAACATCCAGAAATAAAGTCTTCTTTGGATTGAAATGGACATTTCGAATGTGAGCCCGAGCGTTGCCTGGCTCTGTGCTGGCATAAGCACAACCTGGCCATTTACATCGATATGGCTTGATACCGAGATGAGCATGTTTGTGTCTCTTCAGTGATGAACTACTATACGTTCGATATTTACAACCTGGTTGACCACAAATCAAATCTGGTCTGTGTTCCTTCATATAATGACCATGGACTTTAGCTCGATTATTCTGAATTGGATACGAACAACCAGAAATGGAGCATTGAAACTGACCGAGGTGATGATAACGAAGTGTGTGGAACATTAATTCGTAGTATGTCGGATAATGTTTGTCAGGACACTGGCCACAGTGCCATTCAGTGGTGTGAGAGTGAGCTTGCTTGATGTGATAACCTAGAGTAAGGCTAAAAGAAAAGATTAACACAAACATTGAAATCACAAGTCAAACAAACTCACTGGTCTCTGAAGGATTGATTGCAATTGACAACCAAACATTGATTTCTTTGAATGGAATGAACGTGCAACATGTGATCGAGGAGTAGAGACTTGTTGGTGAACATTTGTGGACAGTTCGGTTGGTGACATTTGAGACTGATGGTGATGAAGTTGAGTGAAGTTTCATCCTTCGCTTGTGCAGCATCAGTTCTCGCTATCTTGCTTGGTTTGACAATGTCATCGCGTTCTTCGTCAGAGACAATCAATTCAGTACATAATTCTGGCTGTTGTCTGTGTTCTCGTTTGAAGTGAGCCTTCACTTTGCTTCTCTTCAACCCAACGAATTCACATTCACTCACAGAACATCCAAACCGACCACGATGATGCTTCTCGATTGTGTGCTTGGTTAGACGATCGTAGGATTCGTAGTGTTTTGAACATTGACCACAATTCCATTTAGTGACATCAGAATGAACTTTCTCGAGATGTTTGCTCAAACGGCGACTAATGTAGAAAAAAGTGATTAATTAGTTGGTAAATATACTCGATGGAAACAAAATTAAACAAACCTTGAACTGAAAGATCGGGCACAGTCCTTGGCTAGACAACGAAATTCTTTAATCGAATGGACTCGAAACAAGTGATCGTCAAGTTGAGATTGGTTGTCAAACATTTCTGAACAATTCGGTGCAATACATTCGAGACTGAGAGTGGTGTAACTGTCCGATTGTGTTTCCTCAATTGGTTGCTGTTGTTGTTGTTCGGGTTTCGAAACACCTTGACCACCGTCTTCTTTATCATCGTCGTCGTCAATCAGCACAACACTGTCGTTATCTTCAATTGGATGTTCTCGTTTGTAGTGCTTGTTGACATTTCTTCTCTTCCTCCCAACGAATTCACATCCACTCACAGAACACCCAAACCGACCACGATGATGCTTCTCGAAAGTGTGCTTCGTTAGACGATCGTAGGAATTGTAATGTTTTGAACATTCATTACAACTCCATTCGGTGGTATTTCGGTGATGTTTGTTGAGATGTTTCGTTAGACGACGACTAAAAGAAACAATTTGTGAATGTTGATGAATTATAGGAAAGGGAACAAACCTCGAACCGAAAGAGCGATCACAATGCTTGAGCAGACAAGGAAACGCACGAATGGAATGATCGTGTAACATGTGATGGTCGAGTTGAGATTGGTTGGTGAACATTTGTGCACAATTCGGTGCGATACATTCGAGACTGAGAGTGGTGAATAACTCTCGGCTCACATCACCAGTGTCATCAACCACAGCCATGTCGTCACCACCATCCAGATCAATCACTTCTTTAACCGTAAACATGACATAGGAATCAGAAAAACAATTTGGATGACATCAAATTACGTTGTGCAACAAGTGGAAGGCAAACACGTGAGTGCAATGCGACCACGCTGCTGTCAGCTGTGAGACAGTCTCTAGGTTCAATTGAACATCATAGATGGCGACTCGTATACTATTTTTAAATCAAAGTTTTGTGAAATATCTCAAACTAAATTAGTTCAACTAATAGAATCAATCAATTGTCAAAAGTTAAGTGAATATGGTTAGAAAAATATATTCTTTATTTGAATATGTATTACAAAATATAGTAAAAAGTTAGTTAGAATTTACCAAATGGGTTTTGGATTTATTCGTGTTCATTTCTCCTCGAGCCACTCGTTCTCCTTGCGAATCTTTTCTTCCTCCTCAGGAGTGAAATCATTTTCAATGTCAAACTGTTTGCGAATCTCCTCGGGAGTCTTGCCCTTGATCATGTTGGCCACAGTCTGACAGGACACGTCGAGCAGTCCCTTCACGTCCAAGTAGTTGGCTGCCAGGATGATATCAAACAGAGTGCTCTGGTCCACTTTGAGAAATTCTGCATCCCACTGGGGAATCTCGTCCGTGAAACGACGCTCACGATCCTCGTCGTCCTCATCCTCTGGGATCTTTGGATCGTCTTTGTGCTGTTCTGCCCACTTGAGCACCAATTTGAGGATTGTGGCATTGACATTGGGCAGTGGCACTGGTTCATCGTCGGTAATGCCCAAATCCTGAAGCAATGTGTTGACAGTGACAGACATTCGAGCCACTTTTTCTTCGACTTCGAAGGTTTCACCATCGTTACTCTTGAGTTTGATCATGGCTGGGGTGGAAGACATGGTGAGGGGATTGGTTTGGTGGTTGGTGAAATATGAGAAGTAAGAAATAAAGTAAGCAAGTGATCACTTGGAAAGATCAAACGAGCAATGTGATCGACTTGGACATTTTGGGCTACTTAAATATAGAGAGAAGCAAGGCTTTACTACTTTTTTTGCATCGAGCATGCTCAAAAGCATGATCACCACGGGTTTAATAGGTTCAAGTAGTTTTCCATCTGTACGCAAAACTTTAACGCCTGAAGTTGGTGTTTTAACATTTAAAATGTTAAATTTAAAGATAAACACTGCTTCCTTGTTGCTCGTACTTTGAACTTTGCCTCAACATTTCGATCGATCAACTCAAGCCTCAAAATCATTTTTGATTATGTAATTACACTATTTTATTAATAAAAATATTCAATCCAAAAAAACATTGCAAATTCCTCATCACTTATCAACAATATCAAAATACTCAACAAGATCGCCATTAGTTTGGTGATGAACCGCAACAATATGACACCACTGATGGGATTAATTTGTGTGATCTTGAGACTGAACAGCCAACAAAGGCGCAGTGGAATAGTCGAGTTTGCTGTTTGGAACATTTGTGGGCGGACAAAATGTGCGCATTCAAAGTGGCACGGGCTTCGAATCGATTGCTACAATGGGGACAGTCGAGGTTGGCTGGTTTGAGTTGGCCGATTGGTGATGCTTGAGAAGTGATTGCATTATCCACAGATTGGTTTGCCGTGAAAGAAGCTTCAACTGAAGATTTAGGGATCTTTGAAGAACGACTAGGAGTTTCATCAGTAGTAACCAAAATTCGTTTCCCAGAATTGTTGAAACTATTTGCAGTAGATGTTGAAGGGGAAGATGGTGTAGCGATAGTAGTTGAAGCCACCCTCGAGACATTCGCTTCCACCGAACCCACCAAATCTTCAACACATTAACCCTTTCAGTCCGAGCGGGAAAGATTCTTCCCGCTACTTTGAGATAATATATTTTGAGGAGTTTGCCTTATTTCCTGTTATCCAACTTACCAAATTTGTTCATTGGTGTGTCCTTAAGCAATTTAAGCTAATAAATCCGTACTGACGACTTTTAGATTTACCAGACCCCATTTTATCTGATCAAAAGTCGCGTTTTTTTTTAATAAATGTTTTGACTTTCGACCTTCTCAAACTTATGGTCCATCGGATAAGCAATATTACTTTGATTGGTCTAATATTTTAATATTTTATCATTTATGCGTCTAACATCGATATTCTAAACAAAAAAGTAGTATAAAAAGTTGATTAGACTCATTTTGGGGCATTCGAAGTAGCGGGAAGAATTATTCCCGCTCGGACTCTAGAGCAGTGCAAAAGTCACTTTTTGCCTACTTCCACAGTTCAAACTTGTCAGCGAGACTAATCACGTGACAAAGTCAACAGAATCAAACTCAACACATTTCAATGCAACTTTTTGGTTTCAACATTTTCGAGTATATCTCGACTTAGGCATATTACCCGACCGAAATACTTTACAGAAATCTTATTGGGCATGATATTGAGATAAATAAAAAATCCCAACATGATCTGCCGTGTCGGACTGAAAGGGTTAAATTGTGTCAGTTTCTGGTTCAAGTGAAAGACTTGGAGTGCTTGATGAAATCGAAACAACACTTTTATCAACCTGTGCTTGAATAGGTTTAGTCGAAACGATCGTTGCAATTCCTAGGGCTTCACTTTTTTGTTGAATGAACAGATTGTCCATCAACTGAACCGATTGTGCTTGTTCGACAGACAACGAACCACACAACTGAATGTGATTGTCCGCCTCTTCAGGGCTCAATTCTTGTCCAATGAAATGCGCATTTCGAATGTGATCTCGACAAATTTGTTTTTGTTTGAATTTTCTTTTACAAAATGAGTCGAACACAAAGGGTCGATCTTCAATGTGTGTCATGAGATGTCCTCGGGTGGCGTGCAAAGAACCAAAATCCGAGCCACAGCCTTGAAAGGGACACACAACTCTGCTCGTCTCGTCAACAAAATTTCTGTAAGAAAGTGATCGACTGGCCGCCTCCAGTACTTCGTTCCATCCAACCTTGAACGTACAGTTCGACTCAGTACAAGCCAAAAACACCTGATTGAGAGTGCCAAGTTTCTTGATGAATAAACAAGTCGGTGTAGCTTTTGTATCTGAACGGATTGAGATGCAACCTACAGGAGAACAATTTGATTTCACAGTGTTGTTCACCAATGTGAGCAGTCTTCTAGAGTGGCAAATTTGGCTTCACAACTAAGCAAACAGTTGTACGGAAGTATGCCGTGAACTGAGAGTAGATGCTGATCCATTAGGATTCGTTTGGATACTAAAGATGAGCGTTGAATTAGATGTGCCTGAGTTTGCTTTGGAGCAGGTGAAATTAGATTTGCAGTTTGAGATTGATGAACTACTGATGATGAGCAATTTGAGGTAGAAGGAGATTGGGAAAGTTGTTGCTCAAGTGGTTCGGATTGTTTCGGTTGCTCCAACTCAAAAGTATGGTGACTCTCGTTAGATATTTGTTGGGATTGTTCATTATGATTTACCAAGTCAGAAATAGAAGTAGATTGAGAACGAGGCGATTGTTGCTGGAGTTGCTGTCTATTTAGTTGTAAATCAATCTGTTCGTTCTTCTGCATCTGTAATCGTCGTAAAAGCATGGTCTGTTCGAGCAGTTGATATCGCTCCAACTTGCGAATCAACACACACATTTGAGCAATCTTCTCACAACTCACTTCGGTCTGTCCTTTCTCTTGATTTCGTTTAGGTTTGTTCTGTTCAATCTCCATGATTGAGATAGCCATACTTGAGCACTGGCACAAACGGTCAAAGAGTAACAACAACGCCACAACAAACTGTCAGTTTCATGTACATTTTATTTCGAATCGAATCCTGAAACAGAGTTAATTTGCTCCAATTCGAAAAAGTATTCAGAGAAGTAGCAAATCGATACAACGACATTTACAGCAAAATTTTAAATTAATGTTTTAATAATAATTTTTTGACAGTGGTTTTCTCTATAGATAATTTCAAATTTTAATTATTAATTTGCAACATTATTTAAAATTATTTAAAATATTTCCATTATAATACATTGAATATATTAGAATTTTATCATCGATCATGATCGAATTGATAAAATTATTTTGAGTTTAATTTGAGTTATCAGTTTGTACATTGATCATTTAGATTATAAAAGGTTCAAATTAAAGCGTGTAAATTTCCGCTTTTTAAGTTTAAGTTACACTTACTTTACTTTTAAGTCTCAAGCGTGTATTTTGATAAGAAGAACAATAAGAAATAACTCAAAATTTATAAACGTTTCAATGATATTTTTTTTTGTTAACCCCCAATTTCAAATTCACATCCAACTCGAAAATGTCTTTCTCAACACTACCAGACCTTCCACTTCTCCAAATCTTTGATCGAATTCCACTACACAATTTGCTTACAACCATAAATCGCGTAAACCATCGTTGGTCATCACTTCAGCTGGCGGCATGTCATCGTCGTCGTTCGCTTGTGTTGGCTCAATCCGAAGACGAATTGATGAATTCTGATTTTAAACATAAAACTTTAAATAATCGCAAAAATCAGGACGATTTTGTTCTATTTTACAAACATCAAAGTGAAATCAGAAAATGTCTCCTTCGACACAATGCTCTAATTGGTCCAAAATTGACAAACCACTTTTGGGAACGTTTGTGCAGATTGCTTCCAAGAATAACTTCCTTCAAAATGCTTTATTGTACAGTTTTACCTTATATTCTTGAATGTTTTCATATTTTACTATGCAATTGGTCTGGTTCTTTAATAGAATTGAAATTTTGCTTCAATATCAAACACCACGATCAACCACAAGCAATTATGCGAAAATATTTTGCACTTTTTCAAACATCAATAGACTCACTGAAAGCCCTGCGACATTTGGACGCTCAACTTTATATGAAAATTGAAGATCGAAAAATTACGATCGACATTCCAATCATTGGCCAATTAAAAAGTTTTGCATTTCAGTTCAGTGGTTTCAAGGACAGTAGTCTCTTTGCTCAAATATGCAATCCCAAATGATCAATTGCAAATTATTGGAACCAATGGCGATTTGACCAAATATGATTTGTTGGACTTTCCACTTGAATTATGTGGTCGTTTTGTCACTTTTTGCATATTTCGAACTATTAAACCACAAAGCTTTGAATTTTTCAATCAATTTTGCACGCGTTTTACTGCGCTCAAGTCACTGGAAATCACAATCTCGAAACTATCGATAACTCAATTAGTGAACGCATTATCTAATTCAATCCAACTGAATCATCTGAACCTAAATTTGAGCGAATTCTCCAAAATAAAATCATTTGATACAAACGAACCCAAACCACAACTTGCCACTGTCAAATCACTGAAAATCACAATCGATTATCCGTCTCATATTGATCTAGAAGTACTACAAGTGAGGGAAACATTTCCAAATGTTGAAGTATGCGAACTTGTGGGCGTGACAACGTTGAACTCGTGTTTCATTTGTCAATATAATAATGAGCGTGATAGTGTTACGAATTTGGATGTAGAAAATTGTCGCAAATTGTGGCTTAGACCACTGAAAGATTGTGCCAAATTGAAAATAATTTTTGTTCTTAGACGCAGAGGTGGTAGTAATTACTATGCAGAAGAGATTGCTCGGGAAAATTTGTAACATTTTTTTATTGACTTTAATATTTAACTTTTGAATGTGATTTTTTAAGATAAAATCAATTAGAGACAGATTGAGAAATTCGATAAACGCTAACAAGATATGAAGAGAATCCTTTTGTGTCTAATACTTTTGATTTACAAGAATCTAGATAACAGAATATATTTATTTATTGTAAAAGTGGACAAAAATACACAGAAAAATAGAAACAATATTGTTTTGTATCAAGATAAATAAATCAGATAAAAGTGAAAATTGAAATGGCTGCTTCTCTTGAACGCTCTTTCGTACAATCACAAACAAAATGATGAGCAACTGTGAGCATGTTGTTTCATTTGAGATGAAATGAAGAAGCATTTCGTTAGTCCTTGTGCACTGCAATGTGCAGTTGACGATGAACTGACAAGTTGTATTGAGTGGTAAACTTGCGAGCACAATCGACCCAATCGCAGACCAACTGATCATCATCGAGCCCATCGTCCGAGTGTGTGAGATAGTGCACAACGAAATTACCCTCCGAGTAGAACACCTTGTCACAGTCAGCCCATCCACAAATGGTCACCTTCGGGTCGGTGTGGTCTCGTTTGTGTAGGTTCAAGTTGCCAATGTTCTTGAAACGTTTCAAACAGCCAGGCAAATCGCACTGAAGTACATTGACAGTGTGAGTCTTCGTGTGACGAATGCAAGTACTTGGACTAGTGAATCGTCTGAGACAACCATCAAAATCACAAACATACGGCTTGGTGTGCAATTTGAGGTGGGCAATCTGCTGCTGCTCATACGGTCCAAGTCGTTTGCCACATTTTGGATAATCGCACAAAAATAACTCACCAAACTGAGCATTTTCAATTGGTTTCATGAACACATTTCGTAGCATTTGTAGTTCGTGCTCAATGTCTGAAAGATGACGATGCTCTTCTTGATCGTGTTGCGATTGTTCAATTTGGTGAGCACTGATAATGTCCACCAGGAGTTGAGTTGCATCCTCTTCTCGAATCACATTCACATTCTGTTCATGGTTCACTTGATCATCATGGTTCAGTTGATCACTTTGTACAGATCCACGACCACCACCACCAACTTGTTGACCACCTCCATCGAGTTCACCTTCTTCATTCGCTTCAGCATCATCGCCATCTCCATCCCCAATCTTCACTTCATCTTCATGTTTGATTGACTCAGTTCGGTGTCTCTTCACAGACGGTCGATCAGTGTTCACTTCCACTTCGAGGTTCGATTCACGTTTCATCATGCATTGCTCACATGAACAGTCTCGATCGTAGCAATGTTCACGAGTAGACTCACAACAGTATCGATCGAGAGCACTGTTTGGTTGATGCATGTTGCAATTTGGTGGACAGTCTGGTGAGGCAGGAGAATTGGTGCAAAGAAGAGAGAATCTAGATTTGTGAGGAAACAACAAAAACAAAAATACGCACAGCAATTGACGAAATTACCAAACACGTGTAAACACAAACACGCACACACACACACACACAACAGTAGTAATGCAAAATGATTGAAATAAAGCCCCGCCTCTGCCTAGCATTGAGTAGTTATACAAACAAGACTTGCAAGTTGTGTGGGGGTGTGGCTTAAGTTGCGTTTCAATATCTTCAAAATATTAAAATCTATGTCATAAATGTTTCTTCATATGCGTTAATTTTGCAATTAAAAATTTTCTGTTTCTAGATATATAATTTATTTTTGTTTTTAAATAATATTTCAATATAATAATATCATATCATAATCATTCATGCAAATAAACAAATTATCTAGATCGACTATGTTGCCATCTATCTGCGCAAAAAGTTATTGAAAGAGTGAACTTTATTCGAATCAAAACATACACACAACATAGCACTACTTTTGCTAACCATTTGAACGTTATCATTTCGATTTGTATGTTTTGTTATGCAACTCAGGCATGAGAAGAACATTTCAATTATGCCTCTCTCGCAGTTGGAACCGTCACTGGTCTACCGAGGACATTGTTCATGGAGGCAGCCAATTTGGACTTGCAACCAGAACCGATACATGCCCATTCCACCGATTTGGACATTGCCCAAGGTCTCGAGTACCTGAAGGATCATTTTGTATTTGCCCACTTGGACATAAAGATGGACAACCTGGTGCTGTTCGATCGACCCATCACCAACACCGGCAAAGAGCTTGTCCAAGAGTATACCGACCCGGCTTGTCTCTTATTGACTTTGGCCTCGCCTACCCTGGGAATGAGCAGTGTTCACGGCGGTGGGGCACCACGCCATTCATGTCCAAGCTTTGCGAAAGCAGCCACACTGTCCATACAAATTGGTCGTATGGTACTCGGAATCACCTACTTTATGATGCTTCAAAAGAAGCTGCCGTTCAGTCCTAGCAAAAGTTCCGCAACGTGCAAAAATCGATGAAAAGAAATGACGGAAAGAGTTGCGATAGTGCGCGAAATTTGTCCGAATAAGAGCCAAAGGTTAGTACCCAACTGAATGTGTGACCCAATTGGGTCGTATTCATATGAAATGATACATGATACTATAGTATACTAATCATTTGTTATTGTTTGCATTTCTCATTGTATACAGAATTGATGAGGTGAGGACAAATATCGAACCCAAATGGCCACACCTGATTGAATCGATGCGGGACTAGGCTCGGCGCTGCAATTTGGACTTTGTTTTCGCGAAGCTGAATGAGATTGTCAAATCGTGTTCATAAATTGAATCGAGTCTGTGTTCGTTTTGCCACTTCATTAACATGTCTTTACTTCTCTCACCATTAGTCTTTTTGTCTTCTGTATCAAACGAATCGTCACCATCCATTTACAATTTACACTGTACATTCTATTCAGATATAAATCGAATATTCCTTACTAATAATACTTTCATGTAATCGAACTGTTCATTTTTTTAATATCTCACTTATCTTATATCACTTTATTGTCTACATTTGTTAATAACAATAAAATCTAATTACATTTGCTCACTGATCCACAATGATCAATGGTCCACAAACTCGAAATCCACGATTCGCAAACATTGAACTAGCTATAGCTACAAAATTACCATAAATTTTCTCACAACTCGAACAATTTGAAGAGAGTTCGCATGTTTTAGTAAGATTTATTTTTTCCATGATAATGGTATTATTAAAAAATAAAAAATAAAAAACAATTAAATCAGGTCTACGTTTCGAGCCACCGATTTATCCACTGAAAGTTGGAGACCCAGCTCTCTTTCTAACCACTGTGCCGTAGGTCTCATTTTGCACAGAGCCATCATACATGCCAAAGAGAAGACAGCTTTGCTGTGGGCTGTGGGACCATGTGGGCAAATGAGGCATCAAAATCAGGCAAACTGAGGGTCAGTGGTAAGAGGGAAGGAAACCCTACACTTCAGTGGAAAACTCGGTGGCTCGAAACGTGGTCTTGATTCAAATTTGTTTTAATTTTTAATTTTGTGATCTAGGCAATAAATTGACATTCAAAATTATTTTCAAACTTCACAATAATTCAAAATAAAAATTAAATCGATTAAAATGTTGAAGGAATTTTCAAGGATTGCAAATTGAATTGTTGTGCAAGTTGATGGACACATATTGGTTCGAAATTTCACATTTTAGGCCACTCACTGGGTTTGCACGTTTCTGAAACACTGATACCCAGTCTGTAGACAGCATTCACACGGATGCTCGACCAATTTGGGACATGCTCGGCTATGGTTCGTAAATTAGGAGTCCTTATGATAAGGAAGATTATCAAATGATTTATTTACGATTGAATCATGAAAAATTCTTTTAGTTATTTTCATCTCAATACCTAGGATCGTATTCAATAAATTGTACAACAAAATTCGTTTACATAGCCTTGACTTTCAACTCAATTTTCAGTTTGTGTTATGAGCTTGTTTGATTTATCAGGAATTTTTATTTTGGGAAAATTTCGACATTTTAATATATTAATCCTTTACTTGACATTAGTCCTAACGAGTCTTGAATAAGTGTAAATTTAGACAAAAAAATTAAATGTTATTTTCGCCTAGATCTCAAAATTAAAAATAAAAACAAATTTAAATCAAGTCCACGTTTCTAGCCACCGAATTTCCCACTGAAAGTTGTAGACTCGGCTCTCTTTCTGACCACTGTCCCACAGAACACATTGTACACAAGAGCCAACAGACAACAACACAGACAGGACAGCTTTGCTAGGACCTTGGGAGTATGTGGCAAATGTATGTTGTGGGACAGTGGTTAGAGAGAAGGCGGGAAGCCTAAACTTCAGTGAAAAACTCGGTGGTTCGAAACGTAGCTTTGATTTATATTCGTTTTTATTTTTAATTTTGAGATCTAGGCGACAAATTGACATTGAAAAATTTTGTCTAAATTTACACTTATTCAAGACTCGTTAATCCATTGACATTAAAATGTCGAAATTTTCCTAAAATATAAATTTCTAATAAATCAAACAAGCTCAGAACACAAACTAAAAATTGAGTTGAAAGTTATTGTGAACTGTTGTGAGCAATTGGTCACTGCCGAACATAAGTTCACTTCAAATTGGTCAATATGTCAGCTCGTGGTCAACTCAAAACTATCACATCAACAATCTACTTCAATCGTGGTCAACCAAATTGGTGTATTTGAATTTAAATCTATATGATAACTTTAACTGCGAAACAAATAAAAATAAAAACAATAAAGTCAAATGTACGTCTTAAGCCACCGAATTTTCAACTCAGTTTTGAGTGGTCGCTCACTTTAACCACTGGCCCACAGGGCACTTTACCTCACAACGGGCCACACATCAAAGCAAAGCTGTCTGTCTGTGCCTTGTATGTTTAATCTTTGAATGACTGACAGCTGTGGGTCAGTAGTCAAAGTGAGGGGCCACTCAAACCTGAGTTAAAAATTCGGTGGCTCAAAACGTACATTGGATTTAAATGTTTTTATTTTTGATTAAATAAATAAATATTGATTTTTTAGTGTTAAAAATTGTTTAAATATATTTTGATATGCACTTGCAAATTTTAATAAAAATAAAAAATACAAATATAACAGACGAATTCAAGATCAAGAAACAAACCTATGAGCAAATGCATTGGAAACGATCTCAACAACATCAAATCACAGGTTTTATTTATGTCCAAGAGATGGGGCATACATAGCTGGGGAATGATGTCCCTCTCCACCCTTCCCAATCTGTGTCTTCTTTACATCTTTCACCGTGTCCCAGTGTACGATCTACTCGCAACAGTAACCCTGGTATGTCATTTCTTTTATTGGCCAATGCAAATGTTTTGACTCACATTGATAATGATTGGTCTCTGAATTACACTTTTCTTGTCAAATGTCAAATGGCTTAAATTCGCAAATACCATTTTCACAAAACGCGTTATGGCAAAAATAAGTCAAAAATAAATTGAAAGCAAATAAAAATGAATAATAATTTTAATAATTAATGAAAATTAAAAGTAGCATTAAGCTAAGAATAGTTTGCATATTGCAAAGTACATTTTGTACTAGTAATTAAAGCTGTGAATTCGAATGAATTCATTTGGGACAGGTAGGCACAATTAGGCCTGTGATAAGTCTTGGTACTATCGAGTTAGTCAAATTAAAGTTGGTTTAATTTGCTTGGAAGGTTGCTTGGCAGGTTGCTTGGAAGGTTGCTTGGAAGGTTGCTTAGCAGGTTGCTTGGCAGGTTGCTTGGAAGGTTGCTTGGGAGGTTGCTTGGGAGGTTGCTTGGGAGGTTGGTTTTTCCAAGCGCTATCAGGCGAACTTTTCCTTACTTTGAACGACGGCGTTACGAATTCTTTCGATTTGAGGTAGTGTGTAGGTAGTGTGTAGATAGGTCCTCCAACCACCTCATCTATGTCATCCATTGGAGACGATCCTTGCCCGAACTTGGTCTGGGACGCCTTGATGGACCCCTTTGAGACATTGCGAGCATTGGCACTGACTTTGCTGTCATTTGGTGACGATGACGATGCCAGTTTGATGTTGCCACCACTTTTGCCGTCCTTCGAGGCCTTGGTGCGACACCAACAAAAGTAAGCAAGGCCCAGAGCCACAATGACCACAAGACCGATCACTACGACCACAATGATGATGATGGTAGTTGAAGAGCCTGGTGAAGTGGATAAACATTAGTTTTATAGAGGGTGGGAATGGATTGATGGATATTACCTTTGGAAGTAGTGCTCATGTGGGTCGAATTGGTAGAGATCTGTGGGAAGGTTACATTGGGCGAGGTCGGAAGTGGAGTCATGGTTGTCGGTTTGTAGCACTGGAAAAAGTCGGTCAAGGACACTGTTTGCAGTTTGGTGTAGTCCGATTCGGCTTGCTCCGAGAAGATGTAGACTTTGGTCGATCCAAAGAGGTAGAACTGCTTGTGGTAGAGCACTCCCTTCTTCACGGACCAGTCTATTGGGGAGTCGGTGCAGTTACCATCCTGGAACCGAATTTGAAGAGCGTCTTTCGAGCCGGTACTGCAGACGTTCTTCTCGGTGCCATTTGATTTGATAATCACTTGGCCGTCGCTCTCATCTTTACCAAACCTAATTTTTTGCACTTTCATGGTACGATTAAAAAGTCTGAATGCTTTTTCTTTTTCATCAGAAGAAATCCAAAAGTCTTTGTATAAGTTCTCGTCCAAAGCACCAGTAGTGACCGCATTGTTTTTGCCAAAATCAAAGCCAAAATACTTGTATCTGATGAAAGATTCACTATGCATTGCGAGAATAGTATGTCCGAATGCCAAACTGGCCATTATGACCGAACTGTCAACCGTAAAAGTGAAATCCTTTGCTTTGGCAGCAGACTTGGCAGATTCGGCAAGTTGAGGCCATTTAGTGTCAACCTTAACAGGCGAGTCGACCTTCATGCAGTGGACGAGAGAGTCGTCGGCAGGGCCACACGGAGTCAGTTTGTAGACGTTCCAGTCGGGCTTGGTGATGGCCCACAATGCATCATCGATCGAGCCAATCGTGTGGATCTGGCTGGCAAAGTTGGCCGAGTCCTGTTGACACTGGTCCTGTTGGGCAAATAGAAAAGAAATGTTGACAAGGGAAATAGAAAAGACGTGTTCTATGACTCACCTTAAGCTGAGAGGAAGCGACCACAGTTGCGACCAAGAGGACAGTGATCACTGTGAAGTGATGCACGCGACTTTGTGGGACACTTGACCATCCTGGTGAGAGTGAGGCTCGACCAAGTCGTGGCACAGACATTGCTTGAGGACAGAGGCGTCGGAGTAGCGTGAAAGGAGAAGTAGAGACGAGTGGCACTCGAAAGACAGTTCGAACACTAAATGACCAAATGACTGGCGCGTTAGACTTTCTATAATAGAAAAGTGGGCTTGTGCTGCGACATAATTCGATCGAATGTTTCGTCATGCCATACGTTGCTCATATTTTTGTGGAACAATATTTGTTCTCTGCCATTGGAGAATAGTTTTGCAATCACTGCAAAAAACAACTCATGTTCTAGGTTCGAAGGTTGTCAAATTAAGTAGAAACACAAGTCACGATGAGTCATCGCAATCATTCAACAGCATCATCCTTTCAAATCAAATCCATGAATAGACTCACTTTGGCACTAGTTTCCATAGTTTTCAGTCACCTTAATTGTTATCGCCACATTAACTACAGAGACAACAGTTTTGACTAAATGTTAATTACAAATAATAAATAGAATTCAAAGAGAAAGTAATAATAATACTTTTAATATAAAAGTGCAAAGTGAGATCATATATGAATCTCAAATAGAAGTAGCCAAATGTGCTTGAGAATTGTGCACTAGAATGCATTCGAACCCTTCAAACGGCCTGCTTGCTGAGGGAAGCCTTGGGTGGAACAGGTCTGACTTTTGTCTGGGACCGCTTGAGAGATCCCTTTGAGACATTGCGAGCCTTGGCACTGACTTTGCTGTCATTTGGTGACGATGACGATGCCAGTTTGATGTTGCCACCACTTTTGCCGTCCTTCGAGGCCTTGGTGCGACACCAACAGAAGTACGCAAAGACCAGTGCCACAATGACCACAAGCCCGATCACTACGACCACAATGATGATGATGGTAGTAGAAGAGCCTGGTGAAGTGGATAAACATTAGTGTCATATAGGGTGGGAATGGATTGATGGATGTTACCTTTGGCAGTAGTGCTCATGTGGGTCGAGTTGGTAGAGATCTGTGGGAAGGTTACATTGGGCGAGGTCGAAGGTGGGGTCATGGTGCTCGGTTTGTAGCACTGGAAGAAGTCGGTCGAGGACACTGTTTGCAGTTTGGTGTAGTCCGTTTCGGCCTGCTCCGAGAAGATGTAGACTTTGGTCGATTCAAAGAGGTAGTACTGCTTGTGGTAGAGCACTCCCTTCTTCACGGACCAGTCCATTGGGGAGCCGGTGCAGTCACCATCCTGGAACCGAATTTGAAGAGCGTCTTTCGAGCCGGTACTGCAGATGTTCTTCTGTGTACCATTTGGTTTGATCAACAATGTGCCGTCACCGGGATTCCAAAAGAAAATATTTTCCATTTTGGTACTAGAATTGAAAAGTCTGTATGCTTTGTCTTTTTCATCAGAAGAAATCCAAAAGTCTTTGTATACTTCCACGAACATAGCCCCAGTAGTCACCGCATTGTTTGTGCCAAAATCGAAGCCAAAATAGTAGGTTTTGATGAAAGATTCACTATGCATTGCGAGAATAGTATGTCCGAATGCCAAACTGGCCATTATGACCGAACTGTCAACGGTAAAAGTGAAGTCCTTTTCTTTGGCAGCTGACTTGACGGATTCGGCAAGTTTGGGCCATTTGGTGTCCACCGCGATTGGCGAGTCGACCTTCATGCAGTGGACGAGAGAATCGCTGCCAGGGCCACACGGAGTCAGTTTGTAGACGTTCCAGTCGGGCTTGGTGATCGCCCACAATGCAGCATCGATCGAGCCAATCGTGTGGATCTGGCTGGCAAAGTTGGCCGAGTCCTGTTGACACTGGTCCTGTTGGACAAATAGAAAAGAAATGTTGACATGTGAAATAGAAAAGACATGTTCGATGACTCACCTTAAGCTGAGAGGAAGCGACCACGGTCGCGACCAAGAGGACAGTGATCACCGTGAAGCGATGCACGCGACTTTGTGGGACCCTTGACCATCCTGGTGAGAGTGAGGCTCGACCAAGTCGTGGCACAGACATTGCGTGAGGACAGAGGCGTCGGAGTAGCGTGAAAGGAGAAGTAGAGACGAGTGGCACTCGAAAGACAGTTCGAACACTAAATGACCAAATGACTGGCGCGTTAGACTTTCTATAATAGAAATGTGGGTTTGTGTTGCGACATAATTCTATCGAATGTTTCGTCATGCCATACGTTGCTCATATTTTTGTGGAACAAAATTTGTTCTCTGCCATTGTAGAATAGTTTTGCAATCACTGCAAAAAACAGCTCATGTTCTAGGATTCGAAGGTTGTCAAATTAAGTAGAAACACAAGTCACAATGAGTCATCGGCAATATTCAACAGCATCATCCCTTCAAATTAAATCCATGAACAGACTCACTTTGGCACTAGCTTCCATAGCCTTCAGTCACCTTAATTGTTATCGCCACATTAACTACAGAGACAACAGTTTTGACTAAATGTTAATTACAAATAATAAATAGAATTCAAAGAGAAAGTAATAATAATACTTTTAATATAAAAGTGCAAAGTGAGATCATATATGAATATCAAATGGAACTAGCAAAATGTGCTTGAGAATTGTGCACTAGAATGCATTCGAACTACTGCCCCTTCATACGGCCTGCTTGTTGAGGGAAGCCTTGGGTGGAACAGGCCTGACTTTTGTCTGGGACCGCTTGAGGGACCCCTTTGAGACATTGCGAGCCTTGGCACTGACTTTGCAGTCATTTGGTGACGATGACGATGCCAGTTTGATGTTGCCACCACTTTTGCCGTCCTTCGAGGCCTTGGTGCGACACCAACAGAAGTAAGCAAGGCCCAGAGCCACAATGACCACAAGACCGATCACTACGACCACAATGATGATGATGGTAGTAGAAGAGCCTGGTGAAGTGGGTAAACATTAGTGTCATAGAGGGTGGGAATGGATTGATGGATATTACCTTTGGCAGTGGTGGTCATGAGGGTCGAGTTGGTAGAGATCTGTGGGAAGGTTGCATTGGGCGAGGCTGAAGTCGGTACCTGAGTCGTCTGTCCGTGGCACTGGAAGAAGTCGGTCGAGGGCACAGTTTGCAGTTTGGTGTAGTCTGTTTCGGCCAGGTCCGAGAAGATGTAGACTTTGGTCGATCCAAAGAGGTAGAACTGCTTGTGGTAGAGCACTCCCTTCTTCACGGACCAGTTCATTGGGGAGTCGGTGCAGTCACCATCCTGGAACCGAATTTGAAGAGCGTCTTTCGAGCCGGTGCTGCAGATGTTCTTCTGGGTACCATTTGGTTTGATAACCCATGAGCGTAACCCATCTTCTTCACCAAAGGTAATTTTTACCACTTTTACGGCATGATCATTAAGTCTAAATGCTTTGTCTTCTTCATCAGAAGAGATCCACAAACCTTCGGACATATTATCACTTTCAAACGCATTTGTAGTTAACGATCTGCTTGTGTCAAAATCAAAGCCAAAATACTTTGTATCTTTGAAAGATTTGCTATGCATAGCCAGAACCTTGTGTGCGAATTTCGAATTATCCATTACGACGGAATTATCAACGGGAAAAGTAAAATCTATTGCTTTGGCTTCTGATTTGGCAGATTCAGCAAGTTTGGGCCATTTGCTGTCCACCGCGATTGGCGAGTCGACCTTCATGCAGTGGACGAGAGAGTCGCTGCCAGGGCCACACGGAGTCAGTTTGTAGACGTTCCAGTCGGGCTTGGTGATTGCCCACAATGCATCATCGATCGAGCCAATCGTGTGGATCTGGCTGGCAAAGTTGGCCGAGTCCTGTTGACACTGGTCCTGTTGGACAAATAGAAAAGAAATGTTGACATGTGAAATAGAAAAGACGTGTTCGATGACTCACCTTAGGCTGAGAGGAAGCGACCACGGTCGCGACCAAGAGGACAGTGATCACTGTGAAGTGATGCACGCGACATTGAGGGACACTTGACCGTCCTGGTGGGAGTGAGACTCGACCAAGTCGTGGCACAGACATTGCGTGAGGACAGAGGCGTCGGAGGTAGCGTGGAAGGAGAAGTAGAGACGAGTGGCACTCGAAAGACAGTTCGAACACTAAATGACCAAATGACTGACGCGTTAGACTTTCTATAATAGAAATGTGGGTTTGTGTTGCGACATAATTCTATCGAATGTTTCGTCATGCCATACGTTGCTCATATTTTTGTGGAACAAAATTTGTTCTCTGCCATTGTAGAATAGTTTTGCAATCACTGCAAAAAACAGCTCATGTTCTAGGATTCGAAGGTTGTCAAATTAAGTAGAAATGCATCCGATTGGTATTCTGTATTTTTATTTTATTTTAATTAAATAATTTTATTTAATATTCAATTTTAAAAAAATATGCGAAATAATCAAAATTTCTGTAGAGCTTATAAGATTAATCATAATCGATGGAGAATTTTTAACTGGAAAACCAATTGAACTGCTCAAAGCTGGCAATTTATGCATTATGAAACAAAATGTTCAAGATGTATAAAAATCCGTTAATCTAAATAAGAAAAAAAACATTTTTAATAAAATTTAGTAAACAAAAAAACAAATTAAAAATAATTTATAGTGTAATAAAAGTCAAGAATCAAAAATCAATTTGCTCACCACAAATTATCAATATCCACAACTCTGCCCTCACTCTCCCCAATCGCTTCATATTCCACCACAATTCTTTTCAAATTCTTGAACTTTCTCAACGGCAACAAGAATTTCCTCGTGCACTCCATCCGTTCCTGAATACCGAAACCATAGCCCACATAGTCACACTCTCTACAAGCAGATGAATCGTTGTAGTAGTGGAGCACTTCAACCTTGGGCAAAACCAAATTGAGAGTATCACTTTTGAGTTGATTTTCGAGTTCATTGTGAAGGGCGATACAGTTCCAGACGCGCACTGAGAGTCGGTTGATTGATTTGGATGTGCACGTTGGGAATATGTCCACGTACGAGATTCGTAGTCCCTGACTGGTTTCCTGTGGTTTGCGTTGTTTGATGTTTGAACTTGTGTTTACGTCCAACACTAAATGGTCCAGTGATTTGAGCAGTGACAGACATTGAGACACGATTTGGATCAAAAATCAAATTTAAATGTTAATAATAAAAGCATTTTACTAAAATTAAATTGTGCGTTACTTTTTACTGTTATTACATAAATTAATAATAACATAACAATCAATCTATGAATCATTTTAACGATAACAAAAAAGAGTGCAATCACAATTTTAAAGTTCATCAAAAACAATTTAAATGCCCATTAAATTAATGTGCTGTTCATAGAGCACGTAACCTAACACGTGCGCGTGCAATTTTGTAAACAAACAAAGTCATCGTCCTACAGTAGGACTCCTACTGCTGTGGACTTTGTTGTTATTTTGTGATTATTTGGCTTTTTCTTTTTTGTCCACCAACGATTTCTGGTAATGTTGATGAAGATTTGTAGTATAGAAATTTAACAATTTGTATCCCTAGTTTTCGTTTCTCACCAATTTTCGTGTGATTTCTCTTCTCTAATGACGTCCTTTTCCTTCACTCTGCCCGATGTTTGTCTGTCGATTGTGTTTGACAAGTTGCCCATCGAAGATCTTCTCCACGTGAATCTGGTCTGTCGTCAATGGTACGACAACTACCGATCTGCATGTGCCCGTCGTCGTAAAGTGGCCCTGCTGATTGGTGATCGACACGATGATGTTCATGTGTTTGGTTATGTGGCGAATGTGTCCGCCTTTGAGCCTCATCCATTCGGTGATTGGACCGAGCGCAACTCACCGATTCGACACTCGTGGATTGAGCGACTGCAGAGTGGTGCACTGAAGGATCGACTTGTCTCGGGTTTGGTGGCCAATTTCGACAACATCACCTCACTCGAGCTCAGTCTAATTCACATTTCGACCGAATCGCTTTGTGGTGTGGTGAGTTTGCTTGGATTTCTGGCCCACAAACTGATTTCACTCAAACTGTGGTGTAAACTCAAGTTTTCTGATTCTCTTGTCGATCTTGAGGAATTCTATCTCGGAGTGAACATGCCGGAGCAGGCCAAAATTGAGTCACGCAAATTAGAGTCAAGTCAGCGTGCTCTTATCGACCTAATCAACTCGATGCCAAAGTTGATTCGTCTTTCCATCGACGACTACGAAGAGTCAATCTTCATGATGGACGCAACCAATCAGCCAATTTTGCCACTTCAAAACGAAACACTCGAAGAGTTTCACTATGGTTCATACGAAATCAGTCGAGCCACCTACAATGCCATCTTCGCGTACGTTCAGTCGAGCCCCAATTTAGGTTCGATTAGCCTTGGTCAACGAGTCTCCACTGTGGAACAGTTTGAGCATCTCGTCTCATGTGACCCTCAAGTTGCCTCACGAATCAGTCAACTTTACTTGCACTCGTTTGTGTCCGAGTCCCAATTGGGCCAACTGTGTGGTCACTTCACCAACCTCACCACTCTTCGATTGACTCAACCAAAGTCATCACTTTCGTACGGTCAACTGACCGCCTGTTTGTCTCACTGTGCCCGACTCGACCATTTTGTGTTGGATCGTATCAAGATGCATCCACAAGCACAACAACAACACGATCACAATCCACACCAATTCACAATTCAATTGCCCTCTATCCGAAAGCTATCGCTCACTTTTGACTATGTTGGATCGCATCGTGAATTGGACAATTTTAAACTCGCTCTCACTTTTCCCAATCTCGAGAAGATTTCACTCAATGTGCACCTGTTTGTGTGCTCGATTTGTGCCGATTTTGGCTGGGACTTTGATTCGAGTGGCATGGAGTGGACTGACTGTCGAGTGCACTTTTTGGCGCCATTGAAGAAGCACCAACAGTTGCGATTGATCAAGTATCAGGATGCCCAAACTCAGATTAGACTTTATTCGAAGGAGGATTTGTTGTAATGCGGAATGGGCATATTTTGTGTATTTTGAATATTGTAACTTGTGATTAATAAAATATATCTTTACTTTTTGGGTAATTACGTTTGATCCGATGTTTGTATGAATTCCTGAGAATTGGCTCAATCATTTGTTTAGTGTAAACAGTATTCAACATTAATGTTTTAAAATTTTGGCGAGACACGATTCAAATTGGCTCAATTCGACACGAATGCATTTTGACTGTGTTTAAATAAATATTTATAAAATGCATTTTTAGAAATCGTTTCTAGATTGATTTTGGCAAACAAAAATATCATATATGAAAAAAATTTAATAAACTACAAATTGAATTGATTAGTTGGCTTTATTGGTTTTAAACTGCATATTTTTTTTAATATTCCGAATATGTAGAAAAAGTGCATTATTTTCTTTTACATTTTATTTTCATTTTCATTTTATTAATATTAAAAAATAACATTATTAACTTTGAATAAAATGTTTTGTGTACTATTTAGATAATTTAATTTTCTTCAATTTTGTTTTCTCATTTTCTCAAAGTATGCCAAGAAATGTAAACAAAAAGTTCATTTTAAAAAATCCCTTATGCCCAGTCAAAATTCAAGCAAATGCATTGAGCCAATTTGAATCGTGTCTCCTCTTACGCATTACCAAATTGTGAATACTGTTTACACCAAACAAATTTTTGATTTTGAGTCAATTCACGGAAAATTGTTTATTGCTATCCAATGAAACGATTGCACCAACCAATCGCACGAAGCAGCAAAAATATTCAATTTTAAATGTTGCAATATAATGCTTCGTTTAGATTCTGTATTGACACAAAAATGCACAAAAATCTATTATTTATTTAAATCGAAACAATTTCAATATTTTGCCTTTCAATGTATTGATCACTTTGGGGCGAGTTTCGTTGACCTGAGTTTGCAACCAATCCTCACAAATTTGGTTATTATCAAACATCTTTTGACCATCTTGGGAACATCTTGCAACAATCACTGGATTGGATGATAGTTGGTCTTGAAATGGTTCGACTAATGCTTGAATGCATTCACGAGTAATGTGGTTGGATTGAGATGGGATTGATGATGAATTAAAGACTTTCTCACATTCAGCACAACGATTGTAATATTGGCTGATTTGGACAAATTGTAAATGTGGAAAAAGAAATTTTGGCTTCAATTGCTCCAAGTCTGAGTGACTACTGATGTTCACCCATAGTGTCAATATTTTCACTGATGATAATTGGTGGTCTAGTTTGGACTCAATTGACGTAGATTGAAGCCATCTGGGAGTGGTTTGATTCGGGTAGACTATCGTTTCTATGTATAAATTCAAGTGAATCAGTTGTGACAGTTTGGAGAGACATTGCGCGAGTTCAACAATCGTCAATTCACGTATTGAAAGTGAGACTGTGCGAATATTAGTTAGATTATCACAAAATCGGTCCAATTTGCTAATGGAAAGATCCAAATGAGCTGGAAGATGAGTTATTTTGGATAGAAATTTCGGACAATAATTTAGAAAATCATCCAACCCATCCCCATAGGCTAACCTTGAGTACATGCCAAGACCAATTTGTCTGAGATTTTTGCTTGAGACAACATATTTGTCCAACCAGAACATACTGGGATCATGATGACTGAAGTATAGGCTTTCAAGTTGTGCCATCGCAGGCATTTCGGCGTCGGGATAGTACAAAATGTCTGGCGATTCGATTAGCAAACATTTCAGTGCAGACAAAGAGTTGATTGCGTTCATTAGGTCAGAACAGTACGTAACGGGATCACACCATCTATCATCAGGCACCCATAAATTTACGTATTTTCGAAGCCACAATTGTAAACTCTCCAAACATGGTCGCCAGTGCTCAAGCAAATTCTCAAAATAGACAAATTTCTCCTCTTCAACATCACACAAAACTATGGACAGTGATTTCATTTGTGGAAATGCGACAATCAATTGAGATGCCACTTTCTGATCAATATCTGTGTAGACCAATCTGTCATGTTCGGGATTTAAATATTCAATTGGATTGTTCATTGGATCGTGATTTGGATCATCAACTTTATCGATGAGCGGAATTGCAAATTGTGATATTAACTGAAGCGGATCTTGTCCAATCAAAAGTGTCAACGATCGTCGTGCAACACAAATTGTCACTTGCAGTGTCTTCCATCTGGCACAAACACGTGCCACACTGTACAGAACGTGCTGCAGTGGAACTCGATCAAAGATCAACAACAAACAATCGTCGTCAAGTTGGTTAATGTGCATTTTGGTCTCTTTGGATAGAGAATACAAAAAGAAACACTTTCTTCCACTGTTGCTGACTAAACCAACGGCAAATAAACATTGTAAACAAGTTTTATACTCTAAACATAATGCAGGATGAGGGCAAAACATTATATAATAGGCAAAGTATACATTGATTAAATTGTGTTACAACTCATGTCGGTTGTCTGGTGCAATCTTTTCGTTGGAAAGCATTAAGCAAAGCCGTCACAGGATGTCTTTGACTATTTGCAAACTCGTTTTCCTCTACATGCTCATCTATCCGTTCACTTTTTAGTTGTTAATGAATTAATAGTGTGCTGTAAATTGTGTACATATGGAAGAAAAATATCGAGAATAACGTTTCCGTGGTATATTCCGTCAAATGTAAAACTCTTTCCAGTTTCTTACAATTTGCATTCAAATCAGTCAATTGTTGTACTGAATTCAAAATATAAATTAATAATTCAAGTCAATTTCAAATCATTTCCATAGTGTTTACTGTAAACTTTACATTGTTTCCCAAAATGCATTGACAATTAGCTTGAATATCAATAATCACTCAGATTAATTTCTTATTTTCAGGAAATGCATTGATAAAAATAGCAACACTTGAATTTCCAAAAAAAGTGAAACAAATGATGTTTTTTGACAAAGGAAATGATTTATAAATCTAAATCGCATAAATTGCGAATACATTCTTGTATTTATTTACTGCACGATTCATTGAATCATGAATCATTTATTTTAAAGAAATGTGTTTGAACAATGTGTTTAAAATGAGAGAGTAAGCACTAGACGACCAACTAAACAGCCTCGAGTGTGAGCCCGGACTGGATAGGTACAAGTCAAGTCAGACCGAAGAGTTTGAAATGTGTGTTTAAAGTGAGAGTTTAAAATAAGAGTAAAAAAGAGTTTAAAATTTGTGTTTGAAAGGGAGAGTATTGAACTGAGCGATTGATAAAAAGCAAATATGCCACTAAGTAAACATACATGTTTGTGATAAAGGAAAAGGTTAAAGTTCAATCTGCATTTCCGGAGAGGATTCTCAATTTTTAAGATATGCTTGTTAGCTCACAAACATAGGTCAAGATGCAAAATGCATTTGTAGTTAATCAAGAAGCCATTGGATTTTCTGGTGTAAGACAAAAACTATTTTACGTACAATGGTGTTGATTAATTGTGAATTCAAGCATTTTCTTTCACTAAAAGGTTATGATTAAAATTTTTCTATTTTGTTATGACTTGATCTTTATGAACGACCCTTCAGTTTAGATGTACTTTCTCTTTTAACCTGAACAACAAGCCCCCGCAATATAATCAAAATCTCTCTCCTGTTTCTACCTCTTTAACCACAAACACATTGATTGAAAAGTCCTTTTCCTCTTCCTCACATTGTGTCTCAAGTCATCGTATTGTTCGCAGTTGATTTGTCCATCTCAACTAAAAGAACTTTTAATTTCGGAATTTTGTTCTTCTCAAACTACCTTCAAATTGGATACTTCGCTTCTATAAAACATTATCAAAAACAATTATCAACAAAATGTCTCAACTCTCCTCACTGCCCGACGTTTGTATGCTCAACATTTATGATCGTTTGTACATGCACGATCAAGTTCACTTGGGTCAAACTTGTCATCGCTTTCGAATCCTGCAACTCAGTGCTCAGAAGAAGACATGCAAATTGATGCTTGCTGATTCAAATTTATGCTTGGATGAAAACGATTCCGAAACGAAAACGAAAAAATTTATTAAACTCCAAACACTTTCTCGTGAAATTTGTGACAAAATATTTGAACAATTTCCAAATGTTGTTGATTTAGAGATTAGAAAACCTCTCTGTGACGGAGAATCTATTTCTATGGATTCAATTATAAATTTGCTCACAATTGAATTACAAGATCGCCAATGGTCATCGAAACTTGTTTCTCTTGCACTTATTCAAATGTATCATCCAGGACACGATAACAGTAAATGGAATTACTTGTTAATTTATTTAACCAAATCCATCAACTCATTATCGTCACTAAAGTATTTGACCCTGGATTATGCTTTACCAGCATCTCAACTTTGCAATTTAACAATTTTGCCACAGCTCAAGCACTTTCAGTACAGTTCAAATTACTGTGCTAATGAGCTGTTAAACTTGCTCCAAGAACACTCTGAATCAATTATAAAGTTGGATCAATTAAAGTCGATTCGAATTTACAATGGATCCAAGTGGAAAAATACGGTATTGGAAGAATACTTCAAATTGCATCGAAAATTAGCTTGTAGATTCACTCAGATTGCTCCAATACATCCGAGAATGAGCAATGATCTTCTTTTGCGCTTTTGTCCAAACAATAGACGCCATTTGTATTCCCGACAATGAGCCATCACTTGGGCAACGTCTCAACAGTTTGTCTCCACTCAAACAGCTCACCAAACAACTTCGTCTGTGCATTGATGAATCAATATCGATTGACCATAATCCAATTGTTTGTCCACTCAAATCGTTACGCATCGTTGAGCATTTCATTTGTTCGAACTTGGCAAACTGATATTATTAATTTAATTAATTGTATTAAAGAGTTTAAGAATTTAAACTTTTCTAGACATTTCCCAAATTTACAAACAGTCACAATCGCATTTCCTGACAGATACTGGCGGAGACCAAATTGTTCAGTTTGTGACGGATCATATTGTTCACAATGGGAACAAAATGACATTCAAGAGCATGAGAAAAAATGTTTGCTCAATTACATTGAGCCAATGAAAGCGTGTGGAACATTGCTTGAAATTCAAACAATAAATCCATCGATGATTCTGTTGAAACCATTTGAACTGGAAAATTTTATATAATTTTTTCTGTTTTCCTGGAATGATTTTCCTCTGTTTGGACATCAATTTGTATAAGTAATTTAGAGTTTTTGTCCTAACCATATTTTAATAAAAACATTTGTATTAAATTCGAACAATTTATTTGAATGAAAATTGTAGCAAAAATTAAGCCACAAACCTTGGCATCATTAATATCGATTAATTCAATTGGTTTCATTTGATCCTCCTTTGTTAAAGGAATTGTTGGTTTAACTTTTCAAACCAGGGTTTGGAACATATTTTCGTAAAAGAGCTTATTTACCGAGTAGAAATCCGTGCTGGAGAGACGGTTGAGACGCTTAAGCTTGAATTTGCGTATATTTAGGGTTTGAGCAACTAAAATATAACAAAAAGAGCATATGCCCATTACGCACCTCGTCCAACACGTCCGGACGGGTCCAATCTTTTATTTTTGATTTAATCAAGGTTTATATCTGTCTCTGTATGGTCGAAAGTGTTTAGTCAGAAAACAAGTTGGTTGTGCGTTCAAAACGACTAAATCGCCATTCCTGGAAAACATTCCCATTATTTACAAAAAAGAAAAATTCATCTGCCCACTAAATTTTACGTCCATTACGTCTAATCATCAATTTTAAAATATTGTCTTTTACAAACCTGAATTTAATTAAAAATGAACGCTTGGACGTGTGGAGCATCTTACATTGTGGGATGCGCACAACATAATGAATATTGACTTTGCCAAACCTGAATTTAACAAAAGATTTTAGTTTGAACGTCTTTCTCATAATACGCACTCGGTTGCGCACCTTAACTCGTTGTACCTAGCAAATAATGCCAATTTTCTATAAGAGTAGAGTGAACATATCATTTTGGAAACGTGTGGGCGAATAAGACTGGCAGACAAAGATTATTACTAACATTTTAGATTTTGTCCAATCTGGGAATTGCCAGGTGAAGAAACCAACTGTCTCTCTCAATAAGATCCAAAGGCTAAAACAAATTTTCCCATTCCTTATAGAAATCATTCTTCACACGTTTCCAGTGTTGGGCTGCTTGTTCTTGGTCACTTTCAAAAACTTTTCCGAAAATTGCCAGGTGAAGAAACCGACTGCCTCTCTCTATAAGATCCAAAGACTAATACAAATTATCCCATTCCTTATAGAAATCATTCTTCACACGTTTCCAGTGTTGGGCTGCTTGTTCTTGGTCACTTTCAAAAACTTTTCCGAGAATTGCCAGGTGAAGAAACCGACTGCCTCTCTCAATAAGATCCAAAGACTAATACAAATTATCCCATTCCTTATAGAAATCATTCTTCACACGTTTCCAGTGTTGGGCTGCTTGTTCTTGGTCACTTTCAAAAACTTTTCCGAGAATTGCCAGGTGAAGAAACCGACTGCCTCTCTCAATAAGATCCAAAGACTAATACAAATTATCCCAATCCTTATAGAAATCATTCTTCACACGTTTCCAGTGTTGAGCAGTTTGTTCTTGGTCATTTTCAAAAACTTTTCCGTAAATTGACAAGCTCAACAACCGTCTGCATCTCTCTATAAGATCCAAAGACTAATACAAATTATCCCATTCCTTATAGAAATCATTCTTCACACGTTTCCAGTGTTGGGCTGCTTGTTCTTGGTCACTTTCAAAAACTTTTCCGAAAATTGCCAAGTGAAGAAACCGACTGCCTCTCTCTATAAGATCCAAAGACTAATACAAATTATCCCATTCCTTATAGAAATAATTCTTCACACGTTTCCAGTGTTAAGCAGATTGTGCTTGGTCATTTTCAAAAACTTTTCCGAAAATTGACAAGCTCAACAACCGTCTGCATCTCTCTATAAGATCCAAAGACTAATACAAATTATCCCATTCCTTATAGAAATCATTCTTCACACGTTTCCAGTGTTGGGCTGCTTGTTCTTGGTCACTTTCAAAAACTTTTCCGAAAATTGCCACATAAAACAACCGAGTACATCTCTCTGCAAGATTGCTAGCTTTGTACAATTTTCCCATTGCTTGTAGAAATAATCGATTTAATATTTATTGAATCAATGTGTGCTTAAACGAGTACATGAACTGTTTTCGTTTGAAATGCTTTAAGATTAAAGATTTAAAGACAACCGAGTACATCTCTATATAAGATCGCTAGACTTGTACAGTTTTCCCAATCCATGTAGAAACACACTGCATACCTTGTGCCTCTTGGGCAGTTTGTTCTTGGTCACTTGTCAAAACTTTTGGGTTAATTTTCATGTGAGACAACCAACTACGTGTCCGTCTAATACCGCAATCCTTAGACATATATCCCATTTCTTCTAGAAACACACTGCATACCTTGTGCCTCTTGGGCAGTTTGTTCTTGGTCACTTGTCAAAACATTTCTGAAAATTGCCACATCAAACAACCGAGTGCATCTCTATATAAGATCGCTAGACTTATACAGTTTTCCCAAATCTATAATGAAAGCGTTGATAAATCTCACTTTTTAAACTTTCCATTTGCACAGAAATCGTTTGACAAGGCTTGAGTTTCATTTAATAAATTACGTGCTAGTTGTGCTCGGTTAGTGATCTTGAGATCGGTTGTGCGATCGTTTTTTCTTTGATAATTGACACATTTTCTTCTAAATTGCCAAACCGTGCAATCACTCAAACCTCATATACCTTCCAATTAAAAGAATTATTCATTCTGCTAGTTGTGCTCGTCCAACTGTTTCGAGATCTGTAGTTGAACGCCATTAAAAACCCTGCTCAAATATATTGTAGTCGAAAAATTCTCCCAATAGTTAACACAATGAAGTTAGCAAAATATAGAAATTCTTTCGATTTAAATAAATGATTCAATGCTAAAATGTTCAAATTGACGTTTGTAAATAAAACTTTCCAAGAACTCGAGTTTGAGAACATTTAAGTAAACAATTTGAGATTTCTAGTGAAAAGATTGCACTCTATGATATACAGAGTGTTGCACAATTATTCGTGCACAAATTGCCTTAACGCACAATTTATTGAACATTTTGTATTATGCAGTGCAATCAACTTTACATATGCAGAGTTTGTTTGGCCACCCAAAGTAAATGTGTTTACATAAGAAATTCCCGTTCACTCGAGTGGCTATAAAAACTCGCTTTCCAGAGTAACCCATTCATTATATACGAAGAAATATATGAAGAAAAAATTTCGTTTTAATTTTTGTTTTTCGAAAACAACTCTACCATCAAAATGCACATCAACGAACTTGACGACGATTGTTTGCTATTGATCTTTGAGCGTGTCCCCCTGCAACAAGTGACGTACATTGTGGCAAAAGTCTGTACCAGATGGAAAGTGCTTAAACTCAAAATGTGCACACAACGACGTTCGTTGACAGTTTTGATTGGGCGTAATCCTTTTCAATTGATATCGAAGTCACAATTTACAATTCCGTTCATCAGAAAAGTTGATTCCAATCTAGACCGAGCACTATTCAATCCAATCAAACATTTGGATCCCGAATTGCAGCGAATTGAGTACGAAACATTGAACTACAAAATTGTTGAATTGATTGGCGCATTTCCGCACATCACTTCGTTGAACATTATTTTGTCTAATTTTGAAGGAAACAATTATTCGGATTTGATTTATGTTCTCGACTTTTGGCGAACCACTTTAGTCTGCTTGAGACTTTGGCACGGAAAACTTCGTCAAAGTGTAATAGATCCGTGGTTGGAATTGGTGCCACTTGTGGTTTGTACTGAACTAATGAACGCAATCAATTCGTTGTCTGGACTGAAATGTTTACTAATCGAATCACCAGACATACTTTTCCATCAAACTGATATGACATTGATGAGTCAATTGGAACAGCTATATTATAGTCAAAATATTCCCAGAAATGAGAAGGATTTGTTGAAGTGGTTACAACCGTATGTGGTTTCGAGTGACAAATTGAAACAAATTGGCCTAGGTGGTTCAGTGATATCAAACGCAGAAGATTTTGATCAATTTCTCAATTATGGTCGACAGTTTCTATCGAAATTGACTCATCTTCCAGTGCATTTCAATCTTCATTTCAATCGATTGAATCAATTTTGTGATAATCTAGGTCAACTTTGTTCTGTCTCCCTTGGAATACGTTATCTAACGATTGGTGAACTGGCGCAATGTCTCTCTAAGTTGTCCAAACTGATTCATTTGAATTTGCACATTGACACAAATGTCTATTCGAGTCAGCCCACACCAGAATGGACACTTCAAATAACCAATTCAATTGAGCATCCACTAACATCAGTAAAAGTACTATCTATCGATTTGAATGTACGCGATCATGATGATTTGACCTTTTTACGACCAAATTTACTGTTTCCTTGCGTTCAATATGTCCAAATCAAACAAGTCACCTTCAATCGTTGTGTCAAGTGTGAAGCACACTTTATCGGTTCATTAGTTAACGAAACTCAACAGTCAGACATTACACGAAAGTGCATTCAACAAGTAGTAGCGCCTTTTCAACTTTGTACATTAAATCCACAGATTGTGGTTTTGAATCAAGATGGTGTGAAAATGTTTGACAATAACCGATTCAGTGAACAGTGGACCGATGAACGAGCCTACCAAATTGTGATGGACGATGATAATCAGCAAGCGGTAATTGTAACTGCACGGAAGAAACCAATGAACAGGAAAAAATTATTCATAAATATAGCAATATTTTGTAAATGCATATTCTGGATTGGTTTAGTATTTTGGAAAATTCTGGAATAAATTTTTTTTTTACTTGTTTAATAATCAACATATTTTGGGGGGATTGGTTGAAATTGTTTTCCAGTGAAACGATTACACTCGTTTGTATGCAATACAGAGTGTTGCAGAATAATTTTACAATTTGAATTTGAACGATCGCCCAAAATTGAACGAATACGATTTGTTGAACACTTTGTTTATTGCAATACAATAAATTATGAGCTGAGTTTGTTTAGTTATACACAACTCAATGTGTTTACATAAGAAATTCTTGGTAATTGGCTAATCAAAAGTACAAAAAGCTTTTGGTTCTGACTTTTCGTTTTCCAAATTGCGTGTTAAGACACTCAGTTTTCTTTTGAGCCTCAAAATTTGAGGGAGAAATTACACGTCATTTATGAATGCGCTTCATGCATTAGCGAGTGTATTTTAGTCGATAAATGTTGTTGTTATAACGTATTGCGACTTACGTGTTGCGATTGTATACAAAATAAATCAAACTTAGAAAATCCAAAATGAAGACTTCCATACATCACCTTCCCGATGATTGTCTTTGGCTTGTGTTTGCCAAAATTCCTCTCCAAAGTTTTCTTCCCTTGAATCTAGTTTGCCGAAAATGGAATTGCCAAGCGATCCGACGGACAGCAAGGCTTCGCCGTAAAAAGTTGACCCTGATTACGAATAGTGGTGATGATTTTAAACGCGCAAATTCTATACTCAAACCTTTTGATCCCTATCCATTTGTTGATTGGAACGATCCAAATTCTTCAATACGAAATACCTGGTTGAAGCGTAAGAAAATTTCCGCCCAACTTACAAATGGACTTATGCGAACGCTTCCGAATGTTACTTCATTATCTGTTATAATGATTTCTAACTCGGAATGGGATTTAAACATAGAACTTGGTTACATAGCGAAATTGTTAAATTTTTGGTCAAACAAACTGATTTCCTTCAAGATTTGGACCGATGCCGAGATCAAGTCGCACTTTAAAACTGAATCTCAACTCAGTTTCATCCAATCACTCAACTCGTGTACATCGTTGGTTCATCTCACTTGTAATTATGAGTCTCTCCTTTTGAGCGCTTCCAATGAATACATGTTCCGTTTGCCAAAATTGGAACAATTCAACATATTCCAAAGAATGTACGACAGCTATGGGGTGCGCCTTGGCTTTGAGAAATTTTTTCAGTTGCCTAAAACAAACCCAAATTTGCGTTCAATTGGTTTTGAAAATTTGATCTATGAAAAAAGATACTTAATTTTGCTTTCCAAAACAATTCCAGAACAAGTTGGTGAACTAGGCTTGTCCAATCCGGAAGCACAACTGTTGGAACAACTTTGTAACAGTTTCATCAATCTCACCACTCTTCAACTGATTGAGCCTCAATTTTCGTTGCCTCAACTGACCGCATCACTTTCCAAGTGCAAACAGTTGCACCATCTGATACTCGAGTTGACACTGACAGATAACAGTGCAGAACTGTTGAATCCACAAAAGCAACAGCAAATCATCCAACTCAAAAGTATCACTCAGCTCAACCTCAAACTCGATGGTCACAGCCATCTCGATCTCGAAACATTTTGCCTAGGTTGGATTTTTCCCAATTTGGAAGCAACCTCAATTGATGATGCCAATTTGGAGTGTGCTATTTGTGGGGTGAATGTTGATTGCGGTAGCTATTCAAGTGTCGGAGATAGAAATACAACCTGTCGTGCACAATTATTGCGACCTTTGATGTATATTCACAATTTAAAAATCATCAAATATTATAATCGTGTTTCGGGTGTGGCACTTTATTGTAAAGAGGATCTTCAGTACAATCTGTATTATAAATAAATCAGTGTAATGTTTTGATGTTTATTGAATTTGAATTTAAATCATTTTTTTGGAAAGCTATTTGTATATTTTAATTCTCAATATTTTTAATTTATTAAAATTGAATTGCTATAATAAAATCTAGTTACAATTATATATTCGAATTGGGTTACAGATGAGGTAAAGTCTAATTAGAGATCGAAATTATTGTCTATATAACTTCTCAATTTATTCGCGAAAAGTTGGCTAAACAATTTCTCAATGTAACTAATTTTCGAATCAATTGTATCAACGCAGCTCTTGCGCAAAAGTTTATAACAAATTGACATTCAAAATAAAGACGGCCCCAATTAACCCATTTCGAAATAAGGTACATGTTGGAAAATTTTCAAATAAAATAAAAATCTTTAATGATAAAATCAATAAATGAGGTATTTTAATAACAGGTAAAAGGAAAAATAATACCATAAAATTGAGCACAAATTGAAAACAAAATATTCGGGTTTCGAAAACATTTTGGCAGTGATGCTTTCAATATTCTGTGGCCACCATATCACCAAATAGATTTAGTATCACCAATAATCACCTAATAAATTACAGAATTAATATCATTTGATACTTTTACATTCTAATACTATTACCTGACAGTGAATGATGAGTTTACCATTTTTGAGCAGCCGATTAGATGGTTCTAGTATGACGGCACGATCGATCGTGTATCGGCCACCTCTGGTTGGCCTATGTTGACTGTTGACGGTGAAACTTGTCGCGATTTCTTGAAAATATAAAAAAGAATTATGTAATCGATTTAATGATAATATTACCTTTAGTCAGGCACTGTTGCACAACATCATTCACCAGTGACACCCTCCACACAATATTCAAATCACTGTGCGGAACACATCGATACAGATTGACGGTACATTGTCCACCAGTGGAGCGGAATTCAAGAAAAAATTGATAATTCTTATTACACGTGATGTAGGGTGAGGTGGTACAGCTGGAGGAGGACACTTTTTGAAAGTCGATTTCCCAGGTGAAGGAGGTAGAATCGATTTGACGGACACGAGAGGACATGTTGTTGTTCAAATCGAAATACATAAAACTGACAATCATCAGTTTCTGTTTACTTCTAAAAGGCAAAACAATCACTCAACGTTATGTTTTTTTTTGAAAGGCAATAGATGGCGCTACTGGTTGGTTTGTTTTGATTATTTTGCAGTACACAGCTGATTTGTATGACCGATTTTATTTGCTTTTATATTTTTTGTCCTCAAAATAACCTCAAAAAACATCGTTTCCAATGGCTCTCTCCACCCTACCCGACGTATGTCTACTCAAAATATTCTCCAACCTACCCCTCCAAGACCTCTTCCACGTGTCACATGTGTGCACCCGTTGGAGTGCCCTCTTCTCAAGTGCCTGCATTCGCCACCAAAGTGTTACGATCCTGCTTTCACGCAATAAATTGGATTCCGTACTCAAATTGAAGTCTAAAGTTCATTTTCCGGAGATATTCGAGAATTTGGTGTATTCTAAATTGCATTTCACGGCAGAATTTAACTCTGAAATTGTGGATTGGTTTGTTGATCTATTTCCGAATGTGACTCGACTGTACATTTGTGTTGATCAAATTGAAATGAACTTTGAGATTTGTAATTTGCTCAGCAGTTTGAATAACTCGAAGCTATTGACTTTGCATATTTGGTCACGATTTAATACCACGGAATTTAATTTAAATTTAAATCCTTTATTTGAATCGATCAATTCACTTGAATCTTTGAAATTTTTATCACTAGAATTTTGGAATGTTATTGCTCATTTGGATCTTCAAGTACTCAACCATCTAAATGTACTTCAATTCTACTCTCAAGACAGTGCCGACATTCTGTACGATTCTCTGATTCAGTATGGAACCAACAATCGAAACCTAACTCAAATTCGCCTACGCAATCAAATCGTCAAAAGCAATTCTGTTGATGCATTCCTGAAAATCGAACCTGAATTGGCACGCAAAATGACCGTCCTGAGTTTCAATCATCAAATGGTCGATCTCGAAGCGCAATTTGCGCCTTTATGTTCACTTTTCAGTTCGCTACGCTTTTTTGCCGTCAAACTTGGTTATCTCACTTTGGTGAAACTGGTGCCGCATTTGGTCCGACTCGAACATTTAGATCACATTGGGCTGCACATTGATTTTATGACTTTTATTATCGGACAAAATGATGTTGTCGATTATGGTGGACACACGCTTCCTCAGATTCGGACACTATCTCTACGTGTTTGGACTGTGTCTCATTCTAACCTCGAATCACTCAACTTTGGGCGACTTTTCCCGAACCTCGAGACAGTTCGCCTGTACAATGACAGCAACGAATGTCGTGACTGTTCTCTGTACAGAAATTTAAATGGAACTGTCAACAAATGTGGACTCAAAAAATGTTTACAAGAAATTGTGAAACCATTGGTGATGCAATGTAGTGAGAAATTGAAGAAGATTTTGAATGAATATGAACAGGAGGAAGAGTATAGAGTGCTGTTTGTACGAGATTGAAAATTCTAATTCGATTTTGTTAAACCTTTCAATCATGACGACCACTTTTGTGCCACCAACTTTGTGGACCGATTTTGACTTCACCAATAGCAACAGAATAGAACGTATACAAAGTAATAATGATTGAAAATTCGATTTCGATTTCGCAAAGTTCGCTTCATCTTTACTACTAAAGTCACTGGAAAATTTGAACAACTTTTGATTTGCGCTTTTTTTTCTCCCGCTTCTGACCTTTTTCGTCAGCCTTATGATTCGCTTTTCATCGCCCTCAAGTTATCTTCTTCTTCTGGTCCTTGTTGTAACCTCAATCTGGATCACCACCGCCACCGATGTAAGTGATCATGAACTTTACATTCCGTAATCTTAACTTTTCTTTCGTAGGTCATCTCCGAACTCGAATCCAAGTTCACCTCCTCCCAGATCGTACTGTTTGGACAGTTGGACGACCGTCTACTAATGCTCACCGCACCTCAACCTCTCCAGTTGTACTCAATCCCCATGACCAACATTGCGCACGACTCGATCAATTTGAACGGTGTAAAGCGAGTGTCGATGGACGAGCAATGGCCAGGACTGTCCAATTCGTCACTGTTTGAGAATGTGCTCAAGCCCAACAGCACTCACTTGTCTACTGTCCTGACCCTACAGCAGCAGTCCACGGTCATGTTTGGTTATGAGTGGACCAGTGACTCGACCAAAGTGCACCTCGCCACAGTCACCTACAGCATCGAATCTGTGCGTGCAAGTCTGGCCAAGTATGACATCACTTGTCCGCAGTGTTCGGCCCTGCTCGACTGCATCGACAATGTTCGTTTCATTTCGTCCTCACTGAACAATACCTTCTTTGGACTGAGCATCAGCAGCTCGAAAGGCTATCAACTGTTCAAGTACAGGTCTGAAGGTGGTGGCTTTGTGGTCTCGTGTGCACTGTTCATATGTCCCACTGGCAACAGTAGCAACAGTTCGATTGTGCTCAAGAGTGGTCAGATCTGTGCCAACCATTTGGACTGGGGCGACATTGAGAATGGTGGCTTCGCTGACCTAAAGTACTTTCGCCTCTTCTCCCACCATCAGGTCGTTGTCTTTCCATATCCGTTTGAGAATGACTCTGCCACTGCTGTTGGGCCGTTTGATGTGAAAGTGTTCCAGTTGGAGCAGTACTTCAGCAACAGTGGAGATGACCCGGATTCGAACAATGACCCTAACCATCGTGGTAAATATCGACGAGGTTTGTCATCACCAAACTAACATTTTTCCATTATAACTTTTCTCTTCCCCCTCAGGTGTGATTGTGTGCATCATCCTGGGACTGATTGTACTGCTTGCGAGCATCATTGCAACTGTGGTCGCACTGCGCATGTGTCGTGACAAAAGCAAAGATAACAATCAACTTGACAACGAGTCATCATCGGAACCAAAGAAAGTTGGCAAGCAGAGCACCTCACAAGCACCGTCCAAACCAATGGTCCGTCCCAAGCAGTCAACCAAACAGTCGAAAGGCTCGTTCAAGGCCATCAAGGCCAAACAAGTGTCCAAAGGCAATAATCAAAATTTGTTGAAAAGTACCAAAAAGAAAAAAGTCAAACAACAACCACAACAGAATTCAACAAGCAGCAAAAAGAAAGGCTCGTTAAAGTCAAACAAAAAGAAGAAGAACAAGATCAAACAAAGCTCTGAGAAGCAAAGTGTCTCGGGGTCGAGGAAAGGATCACTCAAGGCTTCACAGAATTCAAAAGCTCGACTGAAGAATACCAAAGGCTCATTTAAGGTCGTGTCAAAGGGCAAAGTGTCACGCAATTAGTACATCAATTCATATTTTAATTACATCATCATCAATAAAATGTATTTATGTTCACAACTCTTGGTTTGTGTGTTTGTACTATATTTTATGAATAGTCAAGAAACTAATGTTTAGGCCAATTGCTTTTAGCTCTGATTTGACCTTTGCTTCTGTACCACTGCTGTGTATCACCACAGTGTACTATAGATACTATAAAACCTTTCTTTCCTGTTCCTTTCTAGAAGTTTTCAAGCTTGAAAGTTTTAATTTGGTGGCAAAACTAAAAGTACAAGTCTGTTTTGTTGCTTTTGATCACGATATTCTCTTAAGAAGTCACCATGTCTCTGTCCACTCTACCCGATCTGTGTCTTCTGACCATCCTCGACCGAATCCCACTGTACGACCTTCTGGCCACTGTCAATCGAGTTTGCCACAGATGGGAAACTATGCGTCCAATTGCATGTCATCGACGAAAGTACTCGTTGATCCTTGCGGAAGCAACCAATTACATTCGAATGTTCATAGATCCACTCGGTGCTGATCAGCAAAGTCTCAAAGAAATCACCAACGACGACGGTACTGCTTACCACAAATGTATTGTCGATTACGAACTAGAGTACCACACTTTGGTATTGTCTCACTTGAGTGGACAAGCATGTGAACAATTAACGAAACTATTGCCAAACATAAGCTCACTGCAAATCAATCGAAATACAGTTTCGTGGCCAATTGAACAAATCCACAATCTTCTACGCAACTGGTCAGCCAAATTGACATATTTGAATTTATGGCTAAACCAACCAAATGCACAAATTGACCAAAATGGCCATGATTATGAGGTTGATTTGCTGATTGATGGAATCAACAGTTTGGCAGTGTTGAAAAGACTAAGAATTTGGCTATTTTTGCAATTTGAAAACAGAAAATTTGCTACCAAATTGAAAATATTGTCACAACTCGAACAGTTTGTGCATCATAGATTTAACAATTCGTTTGATCAATTCGTTTATGACAGTCTTGAGGAAGCATTGAAGCAGTTCAATTGTGGTTTGAAACGAATCAAATTGCATTCATTCATACACAGAGCTAAAAACCTGGCCATAATATTGGACAGAGCCTTCTTATGTCTATTATGATGGACAAAGAGTGCTTTCAGGAAAAGTGGACTATAGGTTTGCCCAATTTTATGGACAAGCAGTGCTTTACGGGAAAGATGTCTAAAGGGTTGTCCAATAAAATGGACATTTTCTGTTATTCAGGAAAGTGGATATTTAGGTTTCACAATTCACATTTGGTATGTCCATCATATTGGACATGTCGAAAAGTGACTAGTCGAGCTCGAGTGATCATGACACAAATTTGCCAGCTGCAGCTAATTTGAGTACCATGGTACTCAAATTACTAATATATTACAATCATATAATTATAATTACATACATTAATGTAGTATAGAGACTACAAAATCAATAATTCAAAAATGCCATTTTCAACAATTTACGAGTTTAATTTGAATAAAAATAAAGTTTTAGTATTAAATTGTTTTCAATGCAAATATAATTCTTACTCTATTAGATGGATGCGTCATTAAGTAAATTAACAAACAAATTCTATAAGCAAAATATCGTCACTATCATTGTACATGAAGTCATTCAAGTAATTTAAATCGTCTAACCAAACAAACTTGTCTGTATCAACGCATTCAATGAGTTTCAAAGAATTATACCGAAGAAAGCAATTAGTTCCCTCTTGACGTATTTTGAATAAGTCTCCTTTGCAGCAAATTCGTCCATTTTCACCGCCTTCTTGATAAAACTCCTTTGTGTGAATCCAAATTTCGCTATTGCTTTGAGAATTTGACACCTTACGAAGAACGTTTTTACCTAAAGTAAAAGGATGTTCAGACACATCTGCTGTTTTGTTTGAACAGCTTGGCGGTTTAGTATTCATAAAAAGTTCATTTGATTGTGGAGTTGTTTTGAAAAAGTCAATTTGCGAAAAACAACTTTGCTGGTCGATCAATGCGCGCATTGCTTGATGCCTTGAGGTGATGGTCACGGCAGAGTTAACAAAGCTTTTGCACACTCTTGCAATCTTTTTTAGGGAACTGGTGCTTCCTCTCATATTTGAAGTTGGAGTAATCTCGAAGAGGACCAAATAGTCGAGTTAAATCAGCATAATGAGTGAGGTGATGCAGCTTGCAATAAATGACGTCTGTTTTTGTAGGGTCCAAATGATGATTGACTTTTAAGTAAACATCGGTAAAGCTCATCAAAACGTCCTTAGATAAAATGTTGAAATTATTTAGTTGATCAGAAGTATATGTTTGCGCGAATGCCAATAGAGTGAAATGCTTTAAATTCAAAAACAAATTAAATTCTGGCATTTGTGGATTCAGTTCGTCAAACAAAATAACGTCGAGTTTCAGAAATGCTTCCAATTTCTAAAAAACATATTTGTAAATTATTAATACAGTTGATCGAATAAATTAAGCAAGTACGTACCTCGATGGCTTTTCCTTTTATTTTGTATCCTTTTCCACTCACCCATGTAAGCCTAGGTTTGCCATAGTAAAAGTCAAATTCGGCAAAGCGCTTCTCAATGGTAGCTTTATCAAACAAAGCAGCGACTGTATTGTTTCCATTTTTCTTTGTGGATACAAGTGAGGTCAAAATAAGTTCCAGGGCGTCCAATAAAACGCCCTCACATAGATCGTGCATCAAATCCGGCGGTGAGATATTGAATCTAGTGATCAAATCAATTCCGTCAAACAAAAAATAACGTAGGACACCAAATTTGGCTAAATCATTTTGAGTAGGCTTGTTGGGATTGATCAGTGGACGAGGGTGCACATGTAGGTTTTGAATGTCGTTGCCGTCAGCGGAGACGCCTCTAATGCCACAATCACGACAAATAAAAGCTTTTTTGTGAAAGCATCTTTTAAATCCCATCGATTCGTACATTCCAAGGTTATCGCCCAACAAACCACTGATAGTCACTTTAATATTCACAGATTTACCTTTGAACGGTACTGTAATTCCTGTTGTGGCAAGGTATTGCGCTTCACTTCTCAGTGGAGAATGTTTCAAAACATCCAAAATGTCTAACTTTCGACGTTTCATTTCACTCCTGTTTGCCATAAGAATGAGTTCCATATCTTCACAATGAGATCGATGACGAATTGGAATGTCGGCAAATGTGGCATAAATGAAAGTGAACTTTTGGTAACTGTTACTCAGTCCACAAGAAGGTGCAATCACACAATCGTCAATAAACATTTCCATTTTCCCTTTCCCTTTGATTCGGGGAAATATTAAGGCATCCATCACCGAACGAATGACGAGATTTGGGTCATCCAAATCAGCAAGTTCAAGATTTTGTTCTTTAAGAATTTTTTCGACAAGTGATTCGTTTTTGAATATTTTCTTACAAAGAGGAATGAGTGGCAAACATGAATATTTGTAAGGCTTATCGAATCCAGGCGTATGAATTTCGAGAATTTTCGGATTAATATAATAATCGTTATTACGGAGAATATATTGATGTTGATAATGATCACTTAAAGCCACAGATTTGTAGATTTCGTATTTTTTGTCTACTGGTTCCAATTCAAAAAAATCGGACCACATTTTGTTGACATGACTGGATGCGATGCCATTCATTTTATGTTCCAGAAGCTTATTCATGAATCTCTAAAGAAAGAAAAAAAAGAATTCAAATTTACGTACAGGAAAGGACATGAAAATATACCTTGAATCTTTCATCATATTTTAAACTATCGATTAAGTCGCATCTACTTAAGTTACAAGAATTTTGGTCGGAATCATCGTGGCGTTCAAAGTTTAGTGCTTCGAGATCAATTAAATCAACTACTTGGACATTATCTTCAAAATCTTCGTCATCTTCTTCCTCCTCCTCCACCTCATTATTGTCGCCATCGGAGTGACTTTTACTCATTTGATCAAACTCGTCAATATGAAAATCGGGAAGCATATTGTCAATCACAATATTTTCATTAGGCAAAATAGGTTTCGACTTTTTAGGTACAGTAGAACCTCGTTGGTAAACATAAACACTATGCGAAATTAATAATTTAGTAAAATGACAAAATCACTATAAAATATACCCTTCATGTACTTTGTCTTCGGGGTGAACAGATTCAATATGTTTATAAAAATTCTTTAGGTTAAATAGTTTTGCTTTACATCGAGGGCAAGTTTCGAAAGGTTTTTCTCCAAATTTGCTACGTTGTTTTGATAATTTTTCTAAACGACCCAATCTGGTAACAAGTTGACAGTAAGGGGTGTTTCTGTATGTCGATCGAGAATTCATTTTGAATGTTCAGAAATTAATCATAATAATAATAAATTCAAATCAAAATTCCAATCATCATGCTGTCAGAATGTAAACACTGCCAAAAGCGTGTAACCCCATCTGTGGAATAACCCTTCTCTCTGGATACAGAAAGGTCTAGATTAAATTAAATCGAAATTTGACAATTATATCATTCAAATTTTGATAACATTTATACATAAATTGGAAATTATTTTAAAGTGTTAGCAAAAATTGTTTTCATAATAAATAAAACTAAAAACCTAAAATTTTGTGATCGTAATGTGACTGAGATATAACCGTGACATTCCTGTAGTAACGTTTGTTTGTCGTTCCCTGTGTGCCTATGTCTGAGCTCAGCTTACAGCCTCATAACAGTCAGACATTTTTTTCCCTGCCTGTGCCTTACTCCTCAACGATCGTTGTACTTTGTGATTTCTTGTCTCTGTTTGATCAAATCGTCGGTGATTTGCACTTTATGTTTATGATATTTCATTAATCTCAAGATTCATTTATTGATAAGAATATGGATGGGCTACCTCTTGATTTGCCGTCAAATAGTAAGGAAATCTAATTATAGTTGACTATTATTTATTTTATGTTATTATTATTTTAGTGTATTTATTAAATGGTCTGAGTAAGGAAGATCAGGTCCCAAAGGTTGTTGTCAACAAAGCTAATCCGTGTGGTACTAACCTCAAATCACAACTAGCAATGAAGATGAAATCTTCTTATGTTATGGTGTCTCAAAATGGTATGTGTACACATTTATTTTAAACGATTTTTAATTATTTTGTTTATCATCAGACTTGCAAAGTGGGGCTTATTGTGTGAACAATAGCACTGCTACTACTTCTACTACAACAACTGCACCTCAAGATGAACCAATTGGTAAGATTGATTTATTTTTAATTGTTAATAATCACATTTGTAATTTGTTTATTTATTCTAGATTCTCGCCCTTTGAACAAATTCGAAATTAGAAAAAAGGACTTGGAAATGCAAGCTGTAAGCAAGCAAACTCGGAATAAAGTGAAAACAACAAACCCAATGCCTATTTACTTTGAACATGACATTAGAACCAACGATTATACTTTCATGAATGCTGATTTTGATGTATTGTTTTATGCAACTCCAGAATGTGTCGAAGTGTTTCAGCGAGGTATTGACGGAGAAACAAACAAACGAACCATTCCTGCCACAGCTGAAACCTACGATTGGCCTGATTTTTCGGATGCAATTACTATTCTAATAGTGAAATACCGACTTGTTTTGATTGCCAATTATCCATATGGTCTTCCATTGTACCTGAAAAGATCTCTTGCTGCCGATATTTGCAAAACATTTCCGAGCATTGGAAAACGATATATTCAGCTGCGCAATATCTATGCAAATGTTACGATAGATGAGGACAAAGGAATCACTCCATCCACTTTCTCCAAACAATGTCCAGTGGTATGTATTCTAATTCATTCTCAAAGGTATATCTAGTCTAATTTTATATTTACTATTATAGGAATTCGTGGTTACGAGACTGAGTACTCAATTTAAGAACAACTCTAAACAACCAACGATCAATTATGGAGTGAAGAGGAAAAATGCCGAACGAAAAAAAATCAAAAGTGTCTCGAATGACAAGAATAATGTTCAATGCTCACCACTGCCACTTCCACTGCCAACAAGTGAACAAACTGCCGAATGTATTGATATATGTAACGAAAATGCTGACGATTATTCACACGATTTGTTGGATGCAACTCAAATTGACGGGGAGCACATGTTTGAATCCCCAAAACAGATGCAAACCAACGATATGGACATTGAAACTTTATGCCAAACCAGTGCATTGGTTAAATCTTCATTGACCACAATGGCTTCAACTATGGCGCAAAACAAACCATTAACCACTACTATTGATCTAGCTTCATCTCATGATTTACATCTAGAAGCATCTTTGGACCGATCATCTCCATCCACATCTCATTCTCGTACTACTACAAGTTCTACGATTGTAGACTATCCGTCAAGTGATGATGATGACGACCTGTCTTCAAGTTCTTCATTGAAATCGCCCAAACGTGATGTTTTGAGCTCAACTCCAACTATTTCTTCATTCAAATCGCCTCAATGTGATGATTTAATCTCAACTCCTACTATTGCTTCCAGAAAATTACCCAAACGTGGTGTTTTGTGCTCAATTCCTATTAGCCCAATTGAGAATTCTACAAGGCAAAGTGACCGAATAAAAAGAAAGTCCATACAATGCAAGACTGATGATGAAGATGAATCCGTTAAGCCATCTCAAAAGCGATCTCGAGGTAAAAATCATCGAAAAAACAGATCTGAAGAAAACAACAATTTATTTTTGTATTTTACTGATTTTTGTAAATCATTTGATTAATTATCGTTAATAATAAAAACATTTTTGAGTATCAATATAAAAATATAATTCCTGGAAAGTTTCTAACGAAAGCAATGAATGCTAGAAACTTTCCCTCCGTGTCCAATAATTTGGACATGCATTGAAGACACATAGACCCTGATCATACTTCGCTGCATTGCACTTACTGTCCAATAGCTTGGACAGAAGGGCTTGTCCATTTTATTGGACAAACACTTCCCGAGTCCAATATTATGGACGAACTTTTAGCTCTGTGATAGACAACGATAGTTTTCTTCGGTTTTCTCCTGAATTGATGTCTCGCATGACGTACTGCTGGGCACCGCAAAGGTCGCCACTCAGCATGAATGAACTGGACACAATTTTGTCTCGTTTTTCATCACTCGAAACTCTAGCAATCAACATTTCATATCTTCCCGCTATTTCGTACGCTCAACTAATCATTCAACTATCACATCTGTCACAGTTGGCATTGCTACAGTTGCACAATTTGTCTGCAGTTCAGGATATATTCTTTTCTCCCACCAATTTCACCAAGCTTCGCCAAATGCCTTCTATGAAAGCATTGGAATTTTCACCAGCCTTGCCTCACCAACATATTGCGCATCTCTCATTGCCAATCGTTTTCCCCAATGTTCAAGTGATCAAACTCAGGTACCACGTTGCAAGCTGTATCGAATGTGGCTTTTATATCGGGTCTCATGAAATAATATCGCACCAACTGACAATCAACTTGACAGAATGCTCTACAACGATACTCAAATCTTTGGGTGAATGCACTAAATTGAGGACACTCAACTGTACTAGATATATTCGAGGCAGTGAAGTGAGGCACGATTTTACTCGTCAAAATGATGATGGCTTGTTTCAGTTAACAGTTGTGAAATACTGATTTTGAGGTCCCGTTTCAGGTTCAAAATCTTTGGCTCAGCGAAGAAATAGAAATTGAGTCTCTACGTCTAAAAATTTCAAACACACTTTTGATTTTTGAAACATTTCAATTCAAAAACATATGATCAAATTTTAATGTTTCAAAATGCATCAGTAATTTGTCATATTCAAATTTTTATTGTAAAGCAAATGTCGATTCCTTGTCATTGCTTTTCGGTACAATGAATATTATATCATCTATTGTTATCATTTTCTTTTTGTACATTAAAATCTGCCTGTTCCACATCTCCGACAATTTATTTCACAGAATTTCAGAACAAAGTATTTCGGTATCGAAGAAAGGCTCACTGAAGGCTTCTCACAATTCAAAGGCTCGACGCAAGAATACCAAAGCCACATTCAAGGTCGTGTCAAAGGGCAAAGTCACACGCAATTAGTACATCAATTCATATTTTAATTACAATTTTAATAACATCATCATTAAAATAATAAAATGTTTATATTCACAAATCTTTCGGACTGAAGTATCTCTTGGTCAGGCACAGATCATTTTGATAATCTTTACAATCTATTTCGACATAAATTCGTTTCAATTTGCGAAACTCGAATGATTCTAAAGCATTATGAATGTGGTCCAATTGTTCCGCCTCGGGTAGAGTGTCAAAGTCGTCCTGAACATTTTCGTGGATGAGAGTGGAGAAATGGACAACTTCGAGATTGGGTAGTACGTCAACGATGCTCGGCATACCAAACCAGAGGCCTTGACGAATGCAGCGTGGTGCTACATTGAGGGAGAGTGCCTTGATTGACGATAGAGGCGTGATGGATGCTATTAGACGGGGAGGTGCATTCAAATCTATACGATGCCACAGATCTTGAATGTCGAGTATTAGATGAAAGAGATTGGGCAACTTTGCCAGAGCATCAAACAGCACATTCGTTGACATTTGAGAAATATCAAGCCGAAGTGAACGCAGAGAATTCAATTGATCACACAGTGAGACTAGTTGATTGTCATTTAAAAGGATTGTTGACAAATTTCGTTTGATTGAATGTGGAATCAAGTGAGTCCATTTGGTACTGATTTGAGGGTTCAAATTTAGTAATTCAACTTCATCGAATGAGGAACCAATGCCGATTTGTATCAAGTTTCCGTATTGGTGATCTTCGAGATCGTGATCATTTTGAATGATATTTTGTAGTGATCGGTATGCGTGATTTGAACACAAATAGAATCGTTCCAATTGATGTTTCAAGATTGGCAATTGCACATTGACGGGTAAATCAAATTCCCATAATTCGATGGATAACTGTTTCAAAGAGGACAGTTGGTTGATGAGCTCAAAAAGGCGATATCCGTACGCGCGGAATTGATTATCGTTTAGACGGAGTTTCAAATTGAGAACTGCGAGATCGGTGGTGTGGGACAAGAGGGCGAGAAGTGGACTAATGTCGTGATAAGTTTTGCCATCGAGAGATATGTCCAGTGTGGTGAGTTGCGAGAATAATTCTGCAAATACGCGAATAGCTTCAGGCGAAAGCTTAGGAAATGTAGTGACCGGTCCAACCACATGCTCCGGTGAGACCATTTTCAGTTCGTTTCGGCTGAAATAATGATCCAAAAATGGTGGCATAAATGAAGATGATGCAATGAACATGAAGGATAGATCTCCGAGTGCCAGTGAAAGTGACCGACGACTGGCACACACTATGCGCTGCATTGTACGGAATCGAGTGCACACACGGCCCACATGGACAAGGTCCAGTAGGGAGAGTCGTGAGAAGATGAGATGAAACATATCGTCGGGCAGGGATACAAAAGTTGTGGCCATTTTGGTGGAAAGAGATCAGATTTAAGACAAAACAAAAGTTCAAACTGAAATGTAATTTGTCTGTGAGTGCCACTGAGTGGTTTGTTTTGATGAATTTTGTCGGAAATACTTTCTTGAGTCTAAAAGAATCTTAGAAACTTTTTCAAGCGCGTTTAATTCTGTTTCATTTCTAACGATTAAGGGCAATTTTGTTTATTAAAAAGTTTCAATGTACAAATACAAATAAATAAAATCTATTTAGGATAAATTAGATTGATAAATAAATAACATTAATAATGAATAACACATTTTGAATGGGTTTTTTTGGTAATGTCGAAAATGGTTATTTAATTGTTCAAATCGATTGATTTTTAATTTAATTAGGCGGAAATTTCCGTAAATTCTATTATAAAATAGTTTCATTATATTTTAAGATAAATTAAGATTATAAATTAAGATTTTAATATATTTAATTAACAAATTATCATACAATATGTTCCAAGTATTTTTGTAAATTGTTTTGTATGGCATAATAATTTAAATCTCATTTGACCTAAATGTTTGAAAATATCCCAGAGGTTTGAGCACCGATATATTCACCCAATAGTGCAATTTAAATTGTGTGAGGTTGACGTGATATTTACACAAGATATGCTTTCTATTTTTAGCCAAGCTAACAATATTTTCATTAAATTATGACCCCTTTTGAGTTCTCGGAAATATACTCTACTTGACATTGCTTGTGATAGGAAATAAGATCGTGAGAACAAAATTCAGTGTGTATATGTCGTGGTTCTTTCCAATTACAATTTATGGTACTCCGAAAAGTGTGTCACTTACTAAGAATTACAAATTCAAATATTTGAGTTAGTATTGGGTTATTGACTTACAATTACTATTGACTTGTTGTTCAGACAAGTGCATCTCAAATTGGTCTTTTTGCACAGAACCTTGATTGTTAATCGTGAATATTAAAACTTTCCAGGTGTAATTTATGATACTCCTAAAATTTGGGTCACTTTACCATGAATAGAAAAATATAAATTTGAGTTAGAGTATGCTTAATTCAGACAAGTGTATTTCAAATTAGCACTTTTGCATAAAATATTTAAATTTTGAATCATGTATTTTAAAACTTTGAGCATTCTCGTATTGCGTAAAATCCTCTTCACATTTTTCAGAAATGTGACTTCTAATCGTTTGGCCAAATTTTTGTTATTAACATTTACTATGTTTGTGATGTTGTGTACTCTGTCGTACAATTCAAATCACCAAATTACCGACCGCAAAATTGATTTTACACTGAATTCAAGTAAATTAGTTATTGGCAATCGTGATTCATTGCCATTTAAAACTGTGCATTTATCAAAAAATTTTCAAAATATTACAAATCAAAGTGAGTCAATTTTGTCTGCATTTTCACAGTCGGCAAAAGTTCAATTGCAAAATATTCCAAATCCAACCACAGCTCCATCTTCATTGTTGATTGACACAGAAGTGTGTCGTCTTCAAGATTGGCCTCTGTTCGACCCTAAAATTGTTCCACTTTTTGAGAATTATTCCAACAAAAATTTTGATTGTGATAAAAATCCACCCTTGATTTCTATTACTCGGTTCAACTTTACTTGGATTAAAATTGATTTTACTAAAAAAGAAACAGTTGTCGACAGAGGATGGGCATGTTTTGCAAAGGAGATCAAACGAACGCGTAATGATGACAAATTCGAATATGGTCTCGAGTATGGTCCACTTGGAAGGTTGAATAATTTTGCCAATAATTTAACAAATGATTTTCAACTCAACAATTTGACCAACTCTCGTTGGGATGCAGTCAAGATAAGTTGTAGGCAATATCCAGACAACAAGATTGAGTACTCTCATGTGGTTCCACTGATTCAACATTATAAAGCACGAGAAACTGACAAATTGCAAACGCCTAAAATAAACATTATGCTTCTGGGTTTAGACTCTGTGTCTCGACTAAACTTTTTGCGCCATATGAACAAAACTAAGCGTTTTCTCGAGTCACACAACTTTGTGCCATTGTTGGGCTATCATCACAAGGTGGGAGAAAATTCTTTTCCAAACATAGTTCCAATGTTTACAGGAAAATTTAATGAAAATTTCTCCAATCAATCATTGGGAAACAACTTCAAGTTTGATAATGTGCCGCTGATTTTTAAAGATTTTCAAAAAATGGGTTACATTACCACATTTGTGGAAGACATGCCACCGTATGGATTCTTCAGTGAACGTGGTGGATTCCGGGCTCAGCCAACTGATTATTACTTGAGACCAGTGAATTTGGCCATTTGGGGCGAACTTTACTACACGTACAGTTGCTATCAGCGTTGGTTGGAGCATGAGGTAGGTGTTCTCAAACTTGATTGATCTGACAATTTTAATTTCATAGATATATTGGAATTATGTCTTGGATCAATTTGAAGCTTTCCGGAACAGAGGAAATCAATCTCACTTTACTTTTGTTCATCTCAGCACACTGACACACAACTATTTCAATCATCCCGGTTATGCCGACAAGCCTTATCATCAGTTTTTGCAATCAATTTTTGACGGAAATTATCACGAAAATAGTGTGATTATTCTGTACTCTGATCATGGATTGAGATTTGGTGAAGCTGTAAATACCACTGCAAGTCTGTACGAGCAGAGACTTCCGTTCATATACATTTATTTGCCAGATAGTTTGTCGCTGAATGGGCGAAATGCAAGCCAACTTCGCGACATTCTCCGATTGAATCAAAATCGCCTAACCAGTCATTTCGATTTGCATGCCACAATGTTGCATTTACTTTATGGCGTCCAGCCACATTCTGAGCCATTTGGTTTGTCTTTATTGAATGAAATTCCCACTACCCGTACATGTGAAATGGCCGGAATAAAAGGCGAATATTGTCTCTGCAATTCATACAAACCAATCCCAGTTACGGAGAAGGTGGACACAACTTCTGTGGCAATTCTTGAGCACATTAACCAGCTGATGGCCAACTATGGAAACTATTGTGTTCCGCTTACACTGAGAAGCACTTATCGTGCATTTGAATCAATCGACATTCGACTAGGCGAACGTTATCGATTGGTTCACTTCAAAACTGATCCAAGCGAAGCAATCATAGAAGGAATTGTCCGCATAAATTCAACATTTATCATTAGTAATAGTGACCAGGAATTAAAAATTGAAAACATTTCACGACTTTCCCGCTATGGCGCACAGTCGGCCTGTGTTGAGCAGAAGAGGTATTATGATATTGTGCCGTTTTGTTACTGTTGGGATGTCTATAAGCAGGATTTAAAAAATTTAAAGTAATTTTATGTCAATTTAATCCATAATTTCCTTAAATAAACACTGCATTTATTTTTTTGGCTAATCAGATGATGAATCGAGACTTAATGGCCTTTGCCTATTGAATTCTTGCCATTTGTTGGCTAAGTGTATGTGTACTATATTTTATGAATAGTCAAGCAAACTAATGTTTTGACCAATTGCTTTAAGCTTCGATTTAACCTTTAACATTTGCCCCTGTACTACCACTCACCAAAGTATGACTGCTAGTCACAATAATAAAACCTTTATTTCCTGTTTCTTTATTAGAAGCTTTCAAGCTTGAAAATTTTAATTTGGTGGCAAACTAAAGTACAAGTCTGTTTTGTTGCTTTTGATCACGATATTCTCTTCAAGTTACCATGTCTCTGTCCACTGTGCCCGATCTGTGTCTTCTGACCATCCTCGACCGAATCCCACTGTACGACCTTCTAGCCACTGTCAATCGAGTTTGTCACAGATGGGAAACTATGCGTCCAATTGCGTGCCATCGAAGAAGACATTTGATTCTTGTTGAAGAAAGGAACAACATTCGCACGCTTTTAGATCCACTTAGTGTTGATCTTCGCATTCTAAAAGAAATCACCAACGACGACGGTACTGCTTACCACAAATGTACTGTCGATTACGACATAGAATACCACACTTTGGTATTAACCAATTTGAGTGATCAAATATGCGCGCAATTGGTGAAACTGTTGTCGAAAATAAACTCGCTGCAAATCCTTCGAAATGCTGCTTTGTGGCCAATTGAAGGAATAAACTATCTTTTACAAAAGTGGTCGACCAAATTGACATACAGTCAACCCCCATAATAAGTTTCAGCTGCGTTTCGAAAGGGGATCTGTTTCCTGGGGTGCTGTCAAAGTTAATCAGATTAGCCGAACACTATTTCTACTCAAACAGTTCTCGTTATGTTAAAATAGCCCGTTATCTCTACCTTCGCAGGCACCCCAAGAAACAGACCGGGTATGTTTTCTGAGGTGAAAAATTGAAAAGTGTTCGTTTTTTGAAGTGAATTTTTCAGTTGAGCACACCACCCGCTCTTATGTTTTTATTTAGTCTTTTAACTATTTTAAACCATTCAAAATACAAAATAATTTATATACAAAACAATTCTAATGCTACATTTCATCAGATTCGCTATTTTCAAAGACATTATGCAATTCACGTAACTTTAATCATGTCCAGTAGACATTTCCGATCCAAGTTGGTCAATGGTCATGGTGAGAGGTAGCAGATAGTCTTGTCCATTCATGTCGGTCTACCCTTTTCTTAACGTCGTCTTGAATCCTTTCCATGCCGCGAACCATTGACAACCGATCGTATTCTGTCTAGTTGTTCTCTAATTCTGGATTTCCTGATGAACATGTAGAATGCAGTCGGTTATCGGGAAAGAACCAAAACTTCTTATTTGTTCAAACATTCCGTCCAAATGAGAGGTGGAGTAACACTCTTCACTAGATAATCATCGTGGAACGAACTTGATGCAAACGGAATTACAGGCTAAATAAATAAAAGAATTTAATATACATTCATATAAATAAATCAGAATACTCGATAAAATAATTGATTCTTTTGTTGGTGGAGGCATCTTCAGTGGATGATCATTTCGAAGGTGATCGGAAAGAAATTAAGTTTTGTCACAGTTTGGTTATATTTCAGTAGCTTGTGTTGAAGATAACAATCCGAACACTAAGAAATAATCGTTCTTCAAAAGAAAATTTCGATAATACTTCGAAAAAGATCGATCAAAAAGCAAAAACAATTCTTAGTTGGTGCAGATCTGTCGACAGCCGAATGTGTTTGTTTTGATTTATCGTGCACTGCGGCGTTCGGCAACACAAACTGACCGTTCATATAAGACGTATCTAGGGGGGTATGTTTCTTGAGATGTGCGTGTTATGGGGGTTGACTGTATTTCAATATATTACTAGAACATCGAAATGGACAAATTGACGAAAATGGCTATGATGATGCTATTGATTTGTTGTTTGGCCGAATCAATGATTTGAAAATGTTGAAAAGACTAAGAATTTGGCTATTTTTGGAATCAGAGAACACCAAATTTTCTACCAATTTGAAAATATTGCCACAACTCGAACAGTTTGTGCATGGTAGATTTATGATGCTTAACAAACCATTTGAGCAATACATTTACGACAGCCTTGAGGATGCATTGAAGCAGTCCAACTGTGCACTGAAACGAATCTTTTTGGCATCATTCATAGACAACAATAGTTTTCTTAAATTTTCTCCTCAATTGATGTCTCGCATTACAAATTGTTGGATACCGCGTGATAATAGTCCACTGAGCGTGGATGGACTGAGCACAATTTTGTCTAGATTTGCATCAGTCGAAACTCTTGCAATGAACCTTTTTAATCTTCCCGCCATTTCCTACTCTCAACTGATCAATCAACTATCACATCTGTCTCAGTTGATTTTGCTACAATTGTTCGGACCTCTCGAAACATTTGTTTCTCCCAGCACTGTCAAGCTTCATCCAATGCCTTCAATAAAAGCATTGGAATTATCAATCAAACCAGCCTTGCCTCACGATCGTATTGCGAATCTCTCATTGCCAATCGTATTTTCGAATGTTCACGTGATTGAACTTTACCACTGTACTGCAAGCTGTGTCGACTGTGGCTTCGATATCGGTTCTAATGAAACAATATCACACGATCAAACATTAAAGCTCATGGAATGCTCTAAAGCGGTACTCAAGTCTTTGGGCGAATGCACTCAATTGAGGACACTCTACTGTACTAGATCTTGTCCAGGCAGAAATGTAAACACGTTTTTAATCGTGACAAAAATGGCGTGTTTGAGCAGTTATGAAATGAGCCCGCATGAATCCCAATAGAGTTGTCTCATTTGATCTTTGGCTTGTTTAGAACTCTGTCTCTATAAAAGCAAGTAAAAGTAGAAACATTTGTTTAAGCACTTCAAATATATGATCAAATTTTAAATCTTCAAAATGCATCATCAATTGATGTCGTTTTTTCGATCGAAAGAATAGTTCCTTGTCATTACTTTCCAGTACAATTAATGTTCTATCATTTACTGTCATAATTTTTTTTAACATCGAAACATCGAAATCTGTTTTTTCTACAACTAACTTCGACAATCTCGCTAGTTAATGAAAAATAATAAATGTAATTTTATTCATAAATTTTGAGAATATGAGAATTGCCTTTTATCAAAATATGAACTTTGAAAATACTTGACAAGGCTACAAAATGCATCATTTCTCATTTATGACATATTCAAGTTTGGAAGAAAGTGTCAATTCCTTGTCATTTCTTTCCGATACAATGAACATTCTATCACTTACTGTCATAATTTTATTTTAGTGCAGTTAAATCTGTTTGCTCTACAATTACCTTCGATAATTTCGTTGATTTATGTAAAAAATAAATTTATATTTAATAAATTCTGTTTTTTATTTCAATTTCACAACAAACACAACATCTGCCGGAATTTTACCTGGAGATATATTTCCTTCTTGTGGAAAAGTAAACTTTTGATCAACGTTAGTGTTTGGTTCAATCTTGATTTTAAACAATTTGTCTTCAAATCTCTCGTTGCCATCCTCATCTTTGATTGAGCGTTCAATTTTTATTCGTCTTGTACAGCCATTTTGAAGTTGCCCAACAGTCAAATACAACGAATGTTCTACTTTTTCTATTAACACAAACACTATGTCTGCTGGTATTGAGTCAGAAAATTGATCGCCCATTCGTGAAAATCTAAATTTAGTTCCGACTTCTGTTCCTGGTTGAATCACAATTGATGCTGTTTTCACTTCGTGGAATTCGTTTCCAAATTGATCTTCAATTAATCGAGATATTTTCATATTCTTTGTGCAGCCAGTGGAAATGGATTTAGAAGATAGTTTGAGTTCTTGCTCAATCGGTGGATCTGTAAAAAAAACTTTAATTGTGTTGAATTCAGGATATTTTGAACTTACCAATTTGATCTGTCAATTTGAATTCAACAATCATATCGCCTCTTTTGCTTGAATTATTCACAAAAGACAAACCTTTTCCAGTGAATGTTCTTGAGGAAACGTTTGAACTAATTTCAATTTCAATTTTATCGTCCTCATCAATCGAAGGAATTTCAATTTTGTTTCGATTCGAGAAATCAAACTCGCTTATCAGTAAAATATGTTTCAGATTTTGTCCATCTCTACTAAAGTACGGATGCGGCTTTTGTTTTACCACAAAGTACACAGGAATCGAATTTTGACACTTGTCACCTTCTTTTTCGAATACAATTCTGTGATCTGGTTCAACACCGGCCGGAATTGTAATCTCAAATGTGTTTTCTTCATATTCATCATTTTCATTTCGAAATGGATCAAACACTAAATGTTTGATTCGGAATTTCTTTGTGCAGCCACGGAAGATTTGCTCTAGTGTAACCCAAACTTCGTACTCAACTGGTGGGTCTTGTGGCTTGTCTTTATCTTTAAAAATAAAAGTTAATAATGGTAATTATTATATTGCATTTTACCATAAAAAATTTCAAATTTGACCACCATTGCACCTCTCTTCCCATCAGAATTATAAATCGGTAATCCATGATTTTCTAATCGAATTTCCTTCTTTTTTGTCACCATCTCCCCACTACTAATTGTACAGTTGATCGCACGACTATCAATTGTGGGCACAGTAACGTGCCGCAAATAAATTGCCTGTTCCGCAGTCAATTTGGCGATAAATTCAAGGTCAAACCCTCGTGCCCTTTTGAAGATTGCATGCGGCAATTCACGAACAATGAAGACAACATTCGCCGGTAACTTTCCATGGTATTTGTCGCCTTCTTGTGCAATCGTAATTCTGGTTCCTTCAATTGAGCCTGGTTTGACGATGAATTTCACTTTTTTGGATAACATTTTCTCGGTGCCTTTTGAATTAATCGTTTTGATGGTTATTTTCTCCTCTTTGGGACAACCGAAAAATATTTCCTCGAGTGTTAGTTTGAGCTCAATTCGTTTGGATTTGGTTGCTGTGGTTTGGGTGGTTCCTCGGGTTCGGGAATTTCTGGAATTTTATAAATAGTCAATATATTAGTCATGTACTTTATGAATAGTAACACACAAACTAACTAATATGTATTGGCCAATTCTACTATATTTCCTTTCTTTCCTGTTCCTGTTTATTTCAAGTTTCGATTTGGTGGCTTAGTCTAGCAAACTAAAGTTACAAGTCTGTTCTGTTACTTTTGATCAAGATATTCTCATCATGTCTCTGTCAACTCTGCCCGATCTGTGCCTTCTGATCATTTTTGACCGAATCCCACTGTACGACCTTCTGGCCACCACAAACCGAGTTTGTCATCGATGGGCCAATTTGCGTCCAATTGCGTGCCATCGACGACATCACTCTCTGATCCTGACTCAAGACAGAAATTGCACTCGCTCTCTAATAGATCCACTTGGAGTTGATCATCGGATTTTGCACGAAATCACCAACGACGATGGTACTGCTTATCACAAATCATCTGTTGAATATCAAATCGAGTACCACACTTTGGTAGTGCCTCACTTGAATACTACAGTTTTGTTTAGAATGCCTCAAAAGCCTATAGGCTTCACATTCTATAGAACACATGTCCTGGCATGCGATCAATTAGTAAAACTGTTGCCAGGCACAATTTCTACTCTACAAATCCGTCAAAATGTTGGTTCAATGGGGCAAATCAAGTTTATTCTACACAACTGGTCAACCAAATTGACTCATTTGAATTTGTGGCTAAGTCATCGAAATAATATTGACGACAATGATTATGACACAGAGATTGACATGTTGATTGAACGAATCAATGATTTGTCAATGTTGAAGAAATTGAGAATTGAAATTTATTTTATGTTCAATCAAATTTTTAAACTTTCCACAAAACTGAAAATACTGTCACAAGTCGAACAGTTTGAGTATACAGGAGTGAACGATTCATTTTCCAAATATATCGACGACAACATTGAGGATGCATTGAAGCAGAGCAATTGTGCACTCAAACGAATCACCTTGAGGCCATACATTGAAAATGAACGTTTGTTGAAATTTTCTCTAAATTGTTGTCTCACTTGACCAATTGTTGGATTCCACGGAGACCAATCAACATGGATGGATTGAACAATGTTTTGTTTCATCTTTCATCTCTCGAAACACTATCAATCAATGTGTTTTATCTGCCCAACATTTCTTATGTTATTTTGATCAATCTACTTTCTCATCTGTATCAGTTGGTCTTGCTACAATTGACAGAAGTTCATGAAACATTTTTTGAACTTACTCTTGTCAAGCCTCGTCAAATGTCTTCGATCAAAGCTCTGGATCTCTCAATCCAAGCCTCATTGTCTAACGAACGAGTGGCAGATCTCTCAATTGCTCACACATTTCCCAATGTTCAAGTGATTCAACTGTCACACATCACTCCCGAATGTAATCACAATTCTGCTGACTTTAACGCCGAAACATTTGTTCAATGCACATGTACAGAATTCATGCTGAAACCGCTGAAACGGTGTTCGAAATTGAGCAAAATTTACTGTACTAGACATTGCAGATTTGCTCGTTTTGATAAAGTGAAACATGTTTTCACTCCTGACCAACTTTGAGTTTGGTATCTATTTGAGTGTACATGCACTTTAAGAATTTGACAAAATATCCAAATAAACATTTTTGATTTTCACGGGCTTTAAAGTTAATAATAATTTTTTATTGTAATGATAAAATTCGAAATCTGAAAACACTTTTCACATAAAGCATAAAGCGGTAATTTACTTAAATGTAAGCTATTGAAAGCTATAAAGCATAGTCCGCTTTTATGTAGTCAAAATCAAATGTTTTTACTCTTTCGTGTCAATATTATTTCTAATGCATTTTCATCATTTTGAGTAATAAATCGCATATTGACCCAATTTTATGATCTTAATTTCAAAATCCATCTGCACTTTAAAAAGTGATCATGTCTCTGTCCACTCTACCCGATCTGTGTCTATTGACAATCCTCGACCGAATCCCACTGTACGACCTTCTGGCCACTGCCAATCGAGTTTGTCACAGATGGGCCAGTTTGCGTCAAATTGCGTGTCATCGAAGAGGCCACTCATTGATCCTAGTTCAACAAGTAATCAACATTCGCGAATTGATAGATCCTCTCAGTGTTCATCATCCGATCGTGCGTGAAATCACCAACGACGACGGTTCTGTTAACGAATTCACAGTGAAACATCAAATCGAGTACAACGCTTTGGTTTTGCCTCGCCTCACTATCCAAGTATGTGAACAATTGGTGAAACTATGGCCAACCATAACATCACTTCAAATCTGTCAAGCCAAATCACTTGGTTCATGGCCAATCGAACAAATCAACCATCTTTTACAGAAATGGTCAAGCAAATTGATTTATTTTAATCTGTGGCTAAAAAATCAAAATTGCCAATTTAAAGATTACACAGAGTACGATGCAGTGTTTCGAAGGCTACGATATTTCAAGATTGACAAAGATATCCACTCATTGTTGAATCGAATCAACAGTTTATCTACTCTGAAAAAACTAAAAATTGCTCTAGAATTAGAACCTTACCGAAAATTAAAACATTTACCAAAATTGCAAATCCTATCCCAACTCGAACAGTTTGAACAAAATGGAATCAGAAACCAATCGTTTGACCAATACATTCTTGACAACATTCAGAATGCCCTGGAAGTGCCCAATTGTGCACTGAAGCGGATCAACTTGAAACCATACCTGAAAGATGAACGTTTGCTAAAGTTTTCACCTAAATTGTTGTCTCACATGACTAATTGTTTGCTTCCGTGCCAATTGGATCTTCTAAAAAATGTTGCACTTAACACATTTTTGACCAGTGTTACATCACTTGAAACTCTATCAATCTACGTTCCCGAAATTTCTTATTTCCAACTAATCAATCAACTATCACATTTGTTCAAGTTGAAGCTGTTAGAGTTGAACATAGTTCAAGAATCATTTTTCGCTTCCACCGATTTGAAGCCTCGCCCTATGCCTTCAATCAGAGCACTCGATTTCACAATTTGCCCCTCCTTGACTCCCGAACATGTTGACAATCTATCAATTGCGACCACTTTCTCCAATGTTCAAGTGATTCAACTTTCTTACACCGCTCCAAAGTGTGTTCACAATTCCACTGATCGGAAAACTCAAAGTATCGGGCATTGTGAATGCCAAATAACTCCCCTCAAACCTTTGAGACAGTGCACTAAATTGAGCAAAATTAATTGTATCATTGATTGTGCTGGACATTTTCGCTTTGAATGTTATGATCAATTCCATTCTGCTTTAATTTTTGACCAACAGTGAGTTTGCACAGGTTTTACTCAACAGATACAAAACAAATAAGTCAATCTTATTTTTTATTTTCACAATTTTTAGAAAATAAACTGATTTTAATTTTGATATTAATTTTGGTTCAATTCTTGAGCAACCTATTTAATCTCAAGCAAACATTCATTTGATCTATCATTGCGAGTTTGTTATGTACTTTATGAATTGCTCCACGTTGGTTAACTTAAGAATTTAATATAACAATTAACTTTCATCCCTAATTCATCTACACACTTTACCTATGCCTCTGTGCCACTACCACGACTGATCATCCTAATGTGATTGTCTTGAAAATTGTCTTTCCTGTTCCTGTTTATTTGAAGTTTAGATTTTACAGCTTTGGCAAGTAAGCTAAACTCTGTGATTTTTGATCAAATTTCTTTTCAAGTCATTAATTTCAACAACCAACTTTGCTTTCTAATCGTTTTGAATGGCAAATCACATCTTCCATCATGTCTCTGTCCACTCTACCCGATCTGTGTCTTCTGACCATCCTGGGCCGAATCCCACTGTACGACCTTCTGGCCACAGTCAACCGAGTTTGTCACAGATGGGCCAATTTACGTCCAATTGCTTGTCATCAACGACATCACTCGTTGATAATTTTTCGACATGAAATGTACATTCACGAATTGATAGATCCACTTTCTCATCACAATATTTTGCGCCAAATTACAAAGAACGACAAAAATTCTTTTTACGAATACACAGTTGAACATCAAATCGAGTACCACAGTTTGGAATTGCCTCGTTTGAGTGTGCAAGCAGCGGTTCAATTGGTGAAACTACTACCAAAAATAACTTCGTTGCAAATAAATCAAAGTGTCAACTGGTGGCCAACGTTGATCAAGCCACTCAACTATCTCCTCAGCAACTGGTCAATGACTCATTTGAATCTATGGCTTGCCAACAACCATCACAATGGTCATCACAATGGCTACAGATCCAAATGGGCCAATTCACTATTTGATCATATTAACCGTTTGTCGACACTTAAAAGACTTAACCTTCGAGTTTATTTTCCAAAGAATCTAAACTACCAACATGTGAAGAAATTGAAAATATTGTCACAAGTCGAACTGTTTGAGTACAACGGAACATACGATGCATTTGACCAGTTTGTTTATGACAACATCGAGGATGCACTGAAGCAGACAAATTGTGCACTGAAGCGAATTCACTTTGGGCCAAACATTGAAATTGACCCATTTTTAAAGTTTTTTCCGGAATTGCTTTCTCGTGTGTCCAATTTTTCTATATCTCCAATATGGGAACCTTTGGATCACTTAGGCAAACTTTTGACTCGTTTTACATCACTCGAAACTCTATCAATCGACTTGTCTGATGTTTCAAATTACTATCGCACGAAATATGTTCACTCGTACGTTAATCTGATCAATCTTTTACCACAACTCTCTAATTTGACTGTATTAAAGTTGATTAAAATTCCTGAAACATTTTTTGCACCCACCAATGTCAATCCTCCACAGATTCCCTCAATTAAAGCACTTGATTTCTCAATTCAAACCTCTATGTCTCACAAATATTTAGAAAATTTCACAATTCCGATCACTTTTCCCAATGTTCAAGTGATTCAACTTGCACACCTCACTTCAAGTTGTATCGAATGTAGTCAGTTTTTAGCTTTGTCCGATCGACCAATTTCCATAGGATGCCTAAAAGTGACACTGCTACCTTTAAGGGAATGTACTAAATTGAGGACAATCTATTTTAGCAGATATATCAAGTACAAACATGTCAAATATGTTTTTTCTCGTGACAGAGACCACGAATTTGTAACACAAGAACAGTTTAATTAATAATTACTTGTATTTTTTAAATACCCACAAATAAATAAATACAAAATTGTATCGAAAATACTTTTCTCAATAAATTGTTCAAACAACAAGTAAAACTGCTATTTTTAAAATACAAAATTAACAGATTCTTACCTGAAAATCTAATGAAATAATCACGAGCTTTCTTGATTTCATCAAATTTCTTGGAAGAATCCGGGTTTTTGCACTTGTCTGGATGATAACGCAGTGCGAGGCGTCGATATGCCTTGTCTGCATCAACTCTCGATGCACTACGTTCTATCTGCAAAATTGCACACGAACTTTGAAGGGTGAGCTTCATTTTTTTGGTGTTTCACTTTAACATTTTGTATGTTTACACGTGTGTTCTATCTGTTAGAGTTTGAGTTTGTCACTCTGTCGAGTTTATGCGCACTTTGTGATACTTTCCGTCAGCTGGCGATGAGACAGTGCAAAACATTGTCACCAACGACAGGTATGTCAGACTTTACTTCTAAAGAAAATTACAAAGCTCACATGTTTGGTTTTGGGTAGAATGTTATCTTTGCTGGCCTTCCGTACAATTAGACAAACGAAGTAAGGTAATTGCAAAAGTTTCTGTTTTTGATCTTATTTCTCCAAAGTGGTTTACTATGACAGAAACTTTTGAAACATCCTGTAATAGTTATGGTGTTTTATGGTCAACTTGTGTCAAAAATGTCTTTTTACATTTGAAATATGTCATAGACAGCATTACTCTCTTTTTATGATGTGATACAGATAAGTCAAATTGGCAAGACAAACAAAGTTGCATATGTCAATACGCAATGTATTTGTGTGAACCATTGATGATTCATGTTTCCTGTGAAACAATGATAAAACATTGTTCCTCACAGTCAATGATAAATCCCTCACTGTTCGATACATACAATTTACTACGAGTGATCTAACTGGCTGCTGGGGAATTTGCCATACTTAAAAGTGAGCAGTGAACAGCAATTGGGAACCTCAAAGCCTGAGGTCGATTCAGCGGTGCATGTTCTTCTACTTGCAGACATGCACACTGCAACTCAAGCGGAAATACATTCAATTCATCGTTGACAATTTGGCTGATGTGAGGAAAATGGATGGATGGAAACATTTGGTTAAGGCGAGAGCGAATTTAGTGTTGGAATTGGATATTGCTGAGTCCGTCAAAGGATCGTCACAATAATTGAGTTTGTGCTTTATTAACGAATGCTATAAAAACGTGAGATTCCCAACTTGAGAATTTTGGTACCTAGCAATCTATTTTGGTAAATTTACTATTTTATTTGGTCTTTTAGATATATAAATCATGCGAAATAAACTGACCAGTTTGAATATCAAAATCCATAATATTGTATTCAAAATATGGTGCCACTCACATATGTGAATAGTAAATTGAGGCAAATGAGCTATTCAGCATAACAAATCGCTTTATTTATTATCAAAAACGAGCAAAATTAAGTTAAAGTTAAACTGAAAGAATACTCAACGCAAAATACAAACATGTACATTAACTTACAATGCTCACAATAACTCACTCACCACCTCGAAGTAATCCATCGGATCACCAAGTTGTTCCGCATCTAGAAGTAGAATCTTCTTTGGATTAATATGAACATTTCGAATGTGAGTCCAAGTGTTGCCTGGCTGTGTGCTGGCGGAAACACACCCAGGCCATTTGCATCGGTAGGGTTCGATTCCGAGATGAGCATGTTCGTGTCTCCTCATTGATGTTATATAATTCGTTCGATAGCCACAATCAGTTTGGTTACAAACAAAATTTGGTTTATGTACCTGTTTATAGTGATTATTGACTTTACCACGATTCTGAATTGGATGCAAACAACCAGGAATAGAACATTGAAACTGGCCGAGGTGATGATATTGGATGGTGTGATACATTAAATTGTGATATGTCGGATAATGTTTGTCAGGACACTGGCCACTCGGTGGTGTGAGAGTGAGCTTGCTTGAAGTGATGACCTAGAGTTTGGCTAAAACAACAGATTAACAATTAATGTTGTAATCAAAAGTCAAACAAACTTACTAGTCACTGAATGATTCATTGCAATTCATAGCCAAACATTGGTGTTTCTGAATGGAGTGAACTTGCAACATGTGATCGTAGAGATTTGTTGGTGAACATTTGTGGACAGTCGGGTTGGTGACATTTAAGACTGATGATGATGAAGTAGTGTTCAGTGGTTTCATCGTTCGTTTGTGCAGCATCAGTTCGTGCTCTCTTGCTTGGTTTGACAATGTCATCGCTTTCTTCGTCAGAGACAATCAATTCAGCACACAATTCTGGCTGTTGTGTGTGTACTCGTTTGAAGTGATCCTTCACTTTAATTTTCTTTTTTCCAATGAATTCACATCCACTCACGGAACACTCAAACCGACCACGATGATGCTTATCGATTGTGTGACGATTGTAGGTTTCGTAACACTTTGAACATTACATTCACAAGTCCACTCGTTGGTATTTAGGTGTAAAAAATGTTTGTTAAGACAAAAACTAAAAAATGAAAAACAATTTATAAATGTTGATGAATTGTAGAAAAGAGAACAAACCTCGAACCGAAAGAACGATCACAATGCTTGAGCAGAATGCACAAACTGCTTGAATCAGGTAAAGCTTGCAGCTTGTTCCCGGGAAGGAATGGGGAAATTTTCATGTCTAGCGACCTTATAGAGAGATTCAGTCGGTTACTCGGCGTGTCAATTATCAGAAAGGTTTTTAATGTGACCAAGCACAATCTGCCCAACACTGGAAATGTGTGAAGAATGATTTCTATAAGGAATGAGATAAATGTCTAAGGATTGTGACTTTAGACGGAAATGTTGTGGGTTATTTCACCTGAAAATTGCCACAAAAGTTTTTTGCAGGTGACCAAGCACAATCTGCCTAAATTTAAGAATGCGTACAGAAAGTTTCCTCTGAGGTTTGGGAAAATTATATAAGGAAAATGATCTTAGAAAGACATGTTGTGGGTTGTTTGAGGTGTCATTTACCAAAAAAGTTGTTGAAAGTGACCAAGCACAATCTGCTTGAATCAGGTAAAGCTTGCACCTTGTTTCCTGGAAGGAATGAAGAAATTCTTCATGTCTAGCGACATTATAGAGAGATGCAGTCGGTTACTCGATGTGTCAATTATCAGAAATGTTTTTGCAAGAGACCAAGCACAAACTGCTTGAATCAGGTAAAGCTTGCAGCTTGTTTCCTGGAAGGAATGAGGAAATTCTTCATGTCTAGCGACATTATAGAGAGATGCAGTCGGTTACTCGATGTGTCAATTATCAAAAAAGTTTTTGAATGTGACCAAGAACAAACTGCCCAACACTGGAAACGTGTGAAGAATGATTTCTATAAGGAATGGGATAAATGTCTAAGGATTGTGACTTTAGACGGAAATGTTGTGGGTTATTTCACCTGAAAATTGCCACAAAAGTTTTTGCAGGTGACCAAGAACAAACTGCCCAAGGGGTACAAGGTATGCAGTGTGTTTCTAAAAGGAATGGAAAAAATCTCTACTGCTTAATAATGATCTTTTCGTTCATTTCTATTGAAAATTGACACTTTTCATCAATACTTCTTAAACCACAATCCTTCCACACCTTGCACTCGGCAAGAAAGTAGACAATAAAGCATATTAAGCATCCGAGTAAATCGATTTGGAAAAAGTCATTCCTTGCACCTGGTAAATTAATTTGTTTTGAGATACGCCCATCGGAGAACTCAACCGCTTCGCCGTCTAATACGTGAAGAATCAGATTACCAATTTTCATGAAATTAAGTGAACTGAAATGTACTGAACAAGTCTCTCGTTTGTCTTTTTAATTTAATTTGCCAATTTATATAATTCATTTATTTTTCTAGATGGTTAAAACGTAGTTATAACATTTAACCACAAACCTTCCTCAAGTGAAATTGCATGTGTTGACCGTTTTGTACTCGGATTTGTCTATGCTTTGATTCATAATTTGACCACAAACCTTCCTCAAGTGAAATTGCATGTGTTGACCGTTTTGTACTCGGATTTGTCCATGCTTTCACTCATAAATTAACCACAAACCTTCCACAAGTGAAATTGCATTGGTTGACCGTTTTGTACTCGGATTTGTCTATGCTTTCACTCATAAATTAACCACAAACCTTCCTCAAGTGAAATTGCATGTGTTGACCGTTTTGTACTCGGATTTATCTATGCTTTCACTCATAAATTAACCACAAACCTTCCTCAAGTGAAATTGCATGTGTTGACCGTTTTGTACTCGGATTTGTCCATGCTTTCACTCATAAATTAACCACAAACCTTCCACAAGTGAAATTGCATTGGTTGACCGTTTTGTACTCGGATTTGTCTATGCGTTGATTCATAATTGAATTTATGAATCCCAAGCCTAGTGGAAAGATTTCTATGCAAATGGACCGTCTAAGAAGTGGTGTTTGCCTTCTATTTAAAAAAAATTGCCATCAAATATAAAAATAACTTCAAGTCTCGACTTTTTGCAAGTCAATCAACTTGGTTTTTCAATGTTTTATATTTTAAAAATAATTTTCTTCCTGGATTAAGCATTTCTAAGACAATCAACTTGGTTGTTCAATGTTTTTTATTTTTTAAATAATTTCCTTCTAAGTTTAATCTTTTGCAAGACAATCAACTTGGTTGTTCAATCTCTATACCATAATTTGCAAAATGTCTAAGGATTGTGACTTTAGACGGAAATGTTGTGGGTTGTCTCACCTGAAAATTGACACAAAAGTTTTTGCAGATGACCAAGAACAAACTGCCTAAAGGGTACAAGGTATGCAGTATGTTTCTAGAAGGAATGGGGAAAATGTCCAATGATTGCGGTATTAGACGGACACGTAGTTGGTTGTCTCACCTGAAAATTGACACAAATTTTTTGAAAGTGACCAAGAACAAACAGCCCAACACTGGAAACGTGTGAAGAATGATTTCTATAAGGAATGGGATAATTTGTATTAGTCTTTGGATCTTATAGAGAGATGCAGTCGGTTTCTTCACTTGGCAATTTTCGGAAAAGTTTTTGAAAGTGACCAAGAACAAACTGCCCAACACTGGAAACGTGTGAAGAATGATTTCTATAAGGATTGGGATAATTTGTATTAGTCTTTGGATCTTATTGAGAGAGGCAGTCGGTTTCTTCAAATCGCAATTTTCGGAAAAGTTTTTGAAAATGACCAAGAACAAACTGCCCAACACTGGAAACGTGTGAAGAATGATTTCTATAAGGAATGGGATAATTTGTATTAGTCTTTGGATCTTATAGAGAGAGGCAGTGGGTTTCTTCACCTGGCAATTTTCGGAAAAGTTTTTGAAAGTGACCAAGAACAAACTGCCCAACACTGGAAACGTGTGAAGAATGATTTCTATAAGGAATGGGATAATTTGTATTAGTCTTTAGATCTTATAGAGAGATGCAGACGGTTGTTGAGCTTGTCAATTTTCGGAAAAGTTTTTGAAAGTGACCAAGAACAAACAGCCCAACACTGGAAACGTGTGAAGAATGATTTCTATAAGGAATGGGATAATTTGTATTAGTCTTTGGATCTTATAGAGAGAGGCAGTCGGTTTCTTCACCTCGCAATTTTCGGAAAAGTTTTTGAAAGTGACCAAGAACAAACTGCCCAACACTGGAAACGTGTGAAGAATGATTTCTATAAGGAATGGGAAAATTTGTATTAGTCTTTGGATCTTATAGAGAGAGGCAGTCGGTTGTTGAGCGTATCAATTTTCGGAAAAGTTTTTGAAAGTGACCAAGAACAAATTGCCCAACACTGGAAACGTGTGAAGAATGATTTCTATAAGGAATGGGAAAATTTGTATTAGCCTTTGGATCTTATAGAAAGAGGCAGTCGGTTGTTAAGCGTATAAATTTTCGGAAAAGTTTTTGAAAGTGACCAAGAACAAACTGCTCAACACTGGAAACGTGTGAAGAATGATTTCTATAAGGATTGGGATAATTTGTATTAGTCTTTGGATCTTATAGAGAGAGGCAGTGGGTTTCTTCACCTGACAATTTTCGGAAAAGTTTTTGAAAGTGACCAAGAACAAACAGCCCAACACTGGAAACGTGTGAAGAATGATTTCTATAAGGAATGGGATAATTTGTATTAGTCTTTGGATCTTATAGAGAGAGGCAGTCGGTTTCTTCACCTGGCAATTCTCGGAAAAGTTTTTGAAAGTGACCAAGAACAAACTGCCTAAATCTAAGAATGCGTGCATAAAGTTTTATAGTGTTAAAGTAAGTGTTTAAGTGATTCAACTATCACACATCACTCCAGAATGTGATCACAATTCTGTTAAATTTAACCCTGATGCATTTGTTCACATGCACAGAATACTGAAACCGCTGAAACGGTGTTCGAAATAGAGCAAAAATCCTACTATTGTATTGTACTAGACATTATAAATTTGCTCGTTTTGATAGAGTCAAACATGTTTTCACTCCTGACCAACTTTGAGTTTGTTATCCACTTTAGAACATTTATTTTAGGGTTGTGACGTAATACACAAATAAAATTTTTTGATTTCTCACGAGGTTAATAATAATTATGTAAGACAATTAAAATTGCGTGTCATCGAAGACATCACTCGTTGATCATTGCTCGACATGAAATGTACATTTGCGAATTGATAGATCCACTTTTTCATCATAATATTTTGCACTAAATAACCAAACACGATTCATTCTATGAGCACACGGTTGATCATCAAATCGAGAACCACACTTTAACGTTGCCTCGTTTCGGTGTCCAAGCAGCGGTACAATTGGTGAAACTCCTGCCAAGAATAACTTCGCTCCAGATAAATCAAAGTGTCAACTGGTGGCCAACATTGATCCACTCACTCAACTTTCTCCTCCGTAAATGGTCGTTGACTCATTTGAATCTATGGCTTGCCAACAACCATCACAATGGTCATCTCAATTCCTTCCGGACCGAATTGGCCAATTCACTATTTGATCAAATAAACCGTTTGTCAACACTTAAAAGACTTAACCTTAGAGTTTATTTTCCAAAGAATCTAAGCTACCTATAGGTACATACTATGTATACATGTGAAGAAATTGCAAATATTGTCACAAGTCGACCAGTTTGAGTACAAAGGAACAGACGATACATTTGACCACTTCGTTTATGACAACTTCGAGGATGCGGTGAAGCAGACAAATTGTGCACTGAAACGAATCAACTTTGGGTCAAACATAGAAATTGATAAATTGTTAGAGTTTTCTCCTGAACTGGCTTCTCGTGTATCGAATTGCTCGATAATGCCAAAATGTGATCCTTTGGTATTCTTAGACCTTCTTTTGGTTCGTTCTGCATCGCTCAAAACTTTATCAATCGACTTGTCTGATGCTGATGACAACAGTGACTACTCGTATGAAAATCTGATAAATTGCATTTCTCAGCTCTCCCATTTGACTTTGCTAAAGTTTATCAAAGTTCCTGAAACATTTTTTGTTACCCATCGACATCATCACTTTACCGATTCCCTCAGTCAAAGCACTTTATTTCTCAATTGAAGCCTCCATGTCTCACAAATATTTAGAAAATCTTGAAATTCCTGATACTTTTCCGAATGTTCAAGTGATTCAACTTGCCCACCTCACTTCAAGTTATGTCGAATGTAGTCAGTTTTTAGCATTGCCCGGTCGGCCAGAATGCTTAAAAGCGACACTATCACCTTTGTGGGAATGTACTAAATTGAGAACAATCTATTTTAGCAGATATTTTGAGTACAAACATGTCAAATATGTTTTTACTCGATAGAGTGTCTCGCGAGACACAGGCGGTTAGGTATTTTATACAAAACCCTAATTACTTTTAAAATTTTAGGGATAAAATCAAAATTTCCGTTTTAAAAATATTGATTTTTTTTGTAAATCGTAATTCCCCTTAAATTGTCATAATTATGACTTATTATTAATAACAAATAAAACTATTATTTTTGACATAAAATTTATGATAATTTAAAACATTTGGTTTGGTGAACAGGAAAAAGCGACAATTACGTCAATTTTTTAAGAATTCCCAGGGAACCACAAACTCCTTCCACTTCCTTTGGTAGGACCACTTTAATGAGTCATTTTCATAAGAAGAATCACTTCGAGGACCCCTTAGCAAGGAGAAAGTCCCTTCTCAAGGACTTTTAAAGGTTCCTTTTAGAAGGGTCACTTCTAAAGTAGTTCTTTAAGTGTCCCTTGACATGGGTCATTAAATGAATCCAAAAATTATCCCACAATTGGAGTTTTTGACCCTTGAAGGCCCACTTCAAGGAGGCAAAATGGTTCACTGGGTTACACAAGTGAACATCAAATTAAATAAGAAAGATTAGATTGTATATTACAGTTTGGAAATGTCAAAGCAAATTAGGTAAGCAAATACATGAATTTTAAATAAAGCAGTTTCTTTATGACACGCTTGAACTCTGACCTAATACGCGATTTTGTATCTTGTATTTAAGCAGTGAAAAATTATTTGATTTGTCATTTCCGATTTTTGATTTTATAATAGTTTTGTGCACCGCATCACATTTCCACCCCCATCATGTCCCTGTCCACTCTACCCGATCTGTGTCTTCTGACCATTCTCGACCGAATCCCACTGTACGACCTTCTGGCCACTGTCAATCGAGTTTGTCACAGATGGGCCAGTCTACGTCCAATTGCGTGCCATCGAAAACGGAACTCGTTGATTCTTGCTCAGAACAAAATCCACATTCGCATGTTGATTGATCCATATTGTGGTCATCGAATTCTTCTCGATATTACCAACCACCACGGTACAGCTTACCACAAATATACTGCAAAACATATTCAATACCAAGTTGAGTACCACACTTTGGTATTAGCCAATTTGAGTGACCAAGCAGGCGAACAATTGGTGAAACGGCTGCCAAATATAACTTTACTTCATATCCAATCAAATAAATATTCTGGTTTGGCCGTCAAGTTTCTTACAAAATTGTCCACCAATTTGCCACATTTGAAACAAGTCAATTTAGGACCAATGGCTGATAAAGATTATTTTTTGTGCATATGTTATCTCTTAAATTGATGTCTAACTTGACCAATTTTTGCATTCCAAAGAGGCTAAACATAAATGAACTGAGCACCATTTTGTCTCGTTTTGAATCACTCGAAACTCTAACAATCAACGTTGCTCGTTTTCCCGCCATTTACTATCCTCAGCTGATCCGCCTACTATCACACTTGTCACAGTTGATTTTGTTGAAGTTGATCAATGCTCCTAAAACATTTTTCTCTCCCATCAATATCATCAAGTCTCGCTCAATGGCCTCAATAAAAGCACTCGATTTCTCAATGCAAACATCTTTGTCTCACGAACGCCTTTGCAGTCTATCATTGGATATTGTCTTTCCAAATGTTCAAGTAATCAAACTCACGCACAACACTCCAAAATGTGTCGAATGTGATATTTTCTTCACTCATTATGGCTTAATATCGCCTGATCACACAAAAAAGCTCGAAGAGTGCACTAAAACTACCTTCAGATCTTTGACAAAATGCACTAAATTGAGCAAAATCTATTCTACTAGACATTATAGTAATTGTCACAAAGTTAAACACCTTCTTACTCTTGACAGCGAAAGTAAATTTGTTATAAATAGACTTTATTCATAGAGGATGATTTCTTTTAGTAGTTTGTGTGACAGATAAATTTATCAAAATTTTTGTATTAAAAATATTTTTTTCTTAGATTGTTCATGCAGCGAATAAATTGCTATATTTAATGAACAGATTCTTACCTGAAAATCTAATAAAATAATCACGAGCTTTCTTGATTTCATCAAATTTCTTAGAAGAATCCAGGTTTTTGCACTTGTCCGGATGATAACGCAGTGCGAGGCGACGATATGCCTTGTCTGCATCAACTCTCGATGCACTGCGTTCTATTTGTAAAATTACACACAAACTTTGAAGGGTGAGCTTCATTTTGTGTTTCACTTAGAACATTTTGTATCTTTACACGTGTGTTCTATCTGTTAGAATGTCGAGTTTATGCGTACTTTGGGATATTTTCCGTCAGCTGGTGATGAGACAGTGCAAAACATTGTCACCAACGACAGGTATGTCAGACTTTACTTCTAAACAAAATTACTAAGCTCACATGTTTGCTTTTGGGTAGAATGTTATCTTTGCTGGACTTCCGTACAATTAGACAATCCAAGTAAGGAAATTGCAAAAGTTTCTGTTTTTGATCTTATTTTAGCAAGTGCTTTATTGTGTCAGAAAATTTAAAAGCATCCAGTGATAGTTATGATGTTTTATAATCCACTTGTGTCAAAAATGCTTTTTTACATTCGAAATATGCCATAAAAAGCAATATTCTCTTTTTATGATGTTGATATATAACGCAAACTGGCAAGACAGACAAAGTTGCACATGTCAATACGCAATGTATTTGTGTGAACCATTCATGATTCATGTTTCATGTGAAACAATGATAAAACATTGTCCCTCACAATCAATGATAAATCCCTCAATGTTCGATACATACAAATAAAAGAAATGTTACACATATTGAGGCCAATTTTATCATACATTTGGTGTGCTATGATGATAAGATTTTGCGGGTTTAGTGCTAAAAGATTGTTGTCAAAACAACTTACACATTTGAGTCTTGCACTTCGAGTTGGACACAAACTTAAAGTGTCTAACATACAAATGTCCAACAGTGTCCAATCTCCTGCAATTGGAATTGACCTTGGAACAGTCAATTCGTGTGTTGCAGTGTTCCATCGCGGAAGAGTAGAAGTGATTCGTAATGAATATTCAAATCAAACAACACCGTCCACTGTTGCTTTTACTAAAAGTGGGCAACGATTGGTTGGGGAGGGAGCTGATGGACAAAAGATGGCCAATATGGAAAATACAATTTGTGCGGTGAAACGGTTGATTGGAAGGGGGTTTCATTCGAAAACTGTGCAAGAAGATGTAAAATTGTTACCGTATAAGTTGGACCATGAATTTGGGAAAACTCAAATTGAGGTAAGAATTATGAGACTTGAATTTGTGCTAATTTTCTATTTTTAAAGGTTCAATTCAAGGGTAAAAAGAAAAACGTATCTCCTGAAGAAGTTTGTGCAATGATCTTGTGTAAAATGAAATCCCTGGCATCTGACCATGTTGGAATGTCTATTCACAACGCAGTGATCACCGTTCCAGCCACCTTCAACGATGCTCAACGTCAAGCAGTGAAAGACTGTGCATCCATTGCAGGTCTAAATGTACTGCAAATCATGAATGAGTCCTCAGCAGCTGTGTTTGCTTATGAATTTCACAATCCAAAATTTTTGGAAGATGTTGTGAAAAATGTTTTAATACTCGAATTGGGAGCTTCAAATTCGGTTGCTTCTGTGATTGGAATGAGAGGTGACAAGTTTTACGTTCGATCCATCAGTGGGGAAACTAATCTGGGCGGGGAAGATTTTACAAGACGATTGGTTGACTATTGTGTTGAGGAAATTGCGTTAAATCTTAGAAAAGACGTAACTTCTGATAAGAAATTCATTCAAGGATTGCGTAATGCATGTGAAGTGGCAAAACAAAGTCTTTCTTATGATAATGTGGCTGAAATCAACCTACATGAATTGTCAAACAAAAAGGTGGATTTCAAATTATCGATAACAAGACAAAAATTTGAAGAAATCTGTTTTGATTTGTTTGACTTGCTAATGCAAATCATAATTCGTGCACTAAACGAATCCAAGTTGGACAAATTTGAAATACACGAAATAATCTTACATGGAGGTGGAGTTCAAATGGCCAAAATTCAACAAATGCTCAAAGACTTTTTCCCCTACAAACGAATTGTGATTATTGCGGATGAAGCTGTGGCGTATGGAGCTGCAATTCAAGCCGCCATTTTGAATGGAACTCAATCGAATATTCTTCAAGGAATTCACTTGACTGATGTTGCACCACTGAGTTTAGGGATTGAAGTTTCTGGTGGTGTGATGGAAGTACTGATTCCGGCCAATACTCAAATTCCTGTCAAAAGAATCCGCAAATTCACAATGTTTTCAAAAAATTCAAACCAGAATGTTCTTTTGATCAAAGTTTACGAAGGTGAAAGTCCATTTGTAAAAAACAATAATCTCGTAGGTGAATTCATTTATCAAGAATCCACAACAAAATCACCGATCGTGCACGTTTGCTTCGAAATAAATGAAAACGGACTTTTGCGTGTGTCCACAAGTGCCGATTTAATTACACAAACAAAAGTAACACTCACAGGCACCAAAAGTCGATTACCGCTCAAGCAAATTGCAGAAATCAAACGAGAAGTTGAATGCTTCAGAAAAGAAGATTCAAAACTGAGAGAACAAATCAAAGTGATGCGAGAACTCAAAGATTATGTTTCCAACATTAAATCAGTTCTCAATCAAATTGAGAACGAATCGAATCGTGCGAAAGTCGAAAACAAATTGAACAAAATTGTTAACTTTATTGACTCGAATTCCAGAGCTCATATAAATGAAATTGAACTGATGAAAGTCAAGTTGGACAAATTGGTGTTTGTTAATAGATTGTTGAAATAAAATGACATTTATGATTTTAATTTTAATTTATCTTAAATTTGTAATAAATCGATTCAAGCAAGAATAAAAAAATCTCTTGAAAATAGTTTTTACTATAATTTCTAAATACATTTTTCTAATTTAGAATTAGAAATAAATATCATTTTCAAAAATGTTCTGCTCATAAACATGCTCATTCCGAATGATCTTACGCAATTTGGTACACGACTCCTTCAGTGGCTTAGCCACCAAATTGAGACAATTGTCTCTACTCTCAGAAATGTCACAAATTGTGCATTCAAAGAAACTCAATTGAACTACTTCGACATTTGGAAATAATTGTGGCAAGCCCAGTTGAGCAATGTAATGATGAGATGATAACTCGTATAAATTGAGTTTCAATATTTTGACATTTACCATTTGAACGTCCTTAATTATATTTTCATCATCAGTATTGTACATGTCATTCAAATCCATTGAAAGATGAATCAAATTAGGCAGTTGTGCAAGTGAATGCATTAAACGATTTATTGGCCTCTCCTTAATTATTAGAGACAAATATGAAATCATTGGAAAACGATTGCACAGCAATTCGACCATTTCATTTCCACGAAATTTGCTGTGGAGAAATTCAACCAGGTGAATTGCTTTGATGTGTCGATTGAGATGTGGCGGCAATTGTAACAGTTGAGAACATGTATACCAAAAAAGTGCCATATTTTGAATTTTGGCAAGTGGACGCTCATTTGATTGTTGTGATCCAAATGAAATTTGACCTCCGTATTCAAAATCTAAATTCGAAAATACAAAACGTTTCAGTCGCGACAATGAGGGCAGATTGACCACTTTTGGTGCAACTTCATTGTAACGTTTTCCCAGAGAAAGCAATTCAAATTGTTCAAGTTTGCCCAACAAATCAACGTTTCTAAACAGTGAAATTATATAATTTTCACGAGTACTAGAAACTGATTCGCCATAAGACTGTGCGTCCAATTTGACAATCAAAATCGTCAAAGTATTTGACCATTTGGTAAGAAGATAATTGATTAGATCAATCGTGTTGATCCCAACTCGTTCTTGATAGATTGACAGTTTTGAAACATTTGGAAATAAATCAGCAATACGTTCGCAATTGGTTTGTGCCAATTTGGGCACAATTAGAGCACAATTCCGCAGTGATGCTTTAACTCGAGCTAGATTGCGATAAGGTTTGCCGCTTTGTGGGTTAATCACAAAATTGTACGGATTATTTTTCTGTTCCAATTTTTTCATTTTGTCCAAATCCTGTACAATTGTGAGTGTTCTACGACGATGACATGCTGAGGGTTTGAGGCTGTTCCACCGGTGGCACACCAAGTTGACAGTGGACATGAGATTCAGGAGTGGGATTCGGTCAAATATGGTGAACAGACACAGGTCGGGTAGGGTGGAGAGAGACATGGTAGGAGGTTTGGGTTTGAGAGAATTTGTAAATGAAAAAACTTTTAAATATACAAAAAAATATAAATATTTTAACTTGTCAGATAAAATTTATTTGTAGTACAAAGTAAATTTTGTACGTATAAGTAAGAGAATAACACAAACAGGAAAGGGAAGCTGCTTTTCTGTAAACACTTTGGATTGTTCATAAACGTCGTTACATGTTTACATATAACCATAAATAGCACATTATGAATGTCTTTATTACAAAGAATTTCAAAATTTCAAAATACAGAATTTGACAAAAGATTGTTAGGAAAAGTACTTGAAAAAGTGATTATTTTTATTAAAAATTTTGCAGTTCATGAATTTAAAAATTACAACATTTTTATTTTTTGGGCTTGTGAAAAAATTGAACAGTTGGTTCAAAAGTAACAAATTTTAGGAAATATAAAATGAAATAATAATTAATTGTATAAATAATTTTTAATAATTAAAATTATTAATTAAATAATTCAAAATCATTATCAAACTCGATACTTTTGAACCAATTGCTCAATTTTCTCGCAGGCCCTCAACTTACTGTTGGACACTTCGATCCGCTTGGCAGCAGTTTGTAGTCTCTGGTGCAGGGGTTTGTCGTTCAGTAGCTTTTTGAGTGCATCCAACAGTTCCGTTTCCTGGAAAGTGTACGGTTCAATACGAATTCCATAGCCCTTCTCGTGTATTCTCTGTGCATTGTCGTACTGATCACCAAACAGCGGGAGGACAATCATTGGCTTGCCAAAGGAGAATGTCTCTGTGACCGTGTTGTTGCCTCCATGAGTGATGACCAGATCAACCAATGGGAGAATTTTTGTTTGAGGCAAAAAGTCCTCACCCCAACAGTTGCCCGACAGTTCGTACTCATCGCCCAGTGGTCCCTTCGAGACAATACACTTGTAGGGCGTCTTGTTCAGAATGGCACAAATCTTCTTGACCAACTCAACATCAGCCGAACCCATAGAACCAAGTGAAAAGTAAATCAACTTGTCAACCCCAGGCTTGTAACCCAACTTTTCCGGCAACTTAAATGGCTCAGCAGTCTCCCGACAGAATGCGTCCACTTGAATGAACTTGCTCGTGTCAATGTTGGCCACATCGTGATAGTCCAACTCTTTGGGATAGCCATAGATGTAGCCGTACTTGCAGTGAGGGAAAGATTCACCGGGCAATTGACGATCCTCGGGTTTGGGTTCATAGCCAAATTCGGCATACAGTTTGTCCTGGTACTTTTCTGAACCAAAACCGTGTTTCTTGGACAGAGCAGCACGAAACTCCTCCCATAGAGCACGATCGCCATTGACGGGGTAACCTAAATTTTAATTATTAAAAATTAATTGAATAATTAAATAGAAAAAAATCAACTTTACCAGAAGAGAATGGAGGCAGCTCAGTAGTGTTGAGCACTGCCAGTGGATTGCCACTGTACAAATAAAGCCAAGGAATTCCCGCCTTTTGGACTGCTGGCGGAATCAAAAAGTGATCCACAATGAACAAATCTGGTTTCTCCCGAGCTAGAGCTTTCTCAATTTGTGGATTAAAGTCCGCGGTTGAAGAGTACAAATCTTGAAAGAAGCCACCGTTGCTATCACCATCGTCGTCATCGTCTTCTTGCAACTTCTCGAGCGGTGTCTTCGGTCCCAAAATTCCCATCATCAGGATCATTCGAGCGAAGGCTTTGCTTGGATTCTCTTCTTTTTTCGGTTCGTCGCCGGTTGATTCTTCTGGTTTTTTCTCTGATTCATCAGCTTGTGGGTAAGAGCGTTCGAGCAGCACTTCCTCAAAGCCAAATTTGCCAAATTGACCTTTGAATTGAGAGTTGAGTAGAAACACGACTCGATGACCGCGCTTCTGCAGTGCCTGAGCCATGCCGACACAGGCGTTCAGGTGGCCGGCGCCATCCATGGCGTACATGAACACTTTCAGTTGTCGAGCTGGTGGACTCATCGTTGGTTGGTTGGTTGTGCTGGTTTTGGAATGATTCGGTTAAGCATAAAAATCAATTGAAATTTCTGTTTGTATTTATATGGTTTCTGGTATGCACTCAACATATGAGCGAGCATGAGAATATGCGGACATTGTAAGCACATTTGTGGGACGTCAATTGCAGTTACATTTACTATCGTTTGTAACTGATTGTAAATTGTGATTTTCTACGGACAATATTATAACATTTGTGGGCTGTCCGTTGATGGTTTGGCTGCACTGATAAGGCCAATATGTGCGGACATTGGAGGCACATTTGTGGGCTGTGTGTGTGTGTCGCGTTGTGCAAAAGCAAACAAATAATTGCACATAAATGTACAGACAAAATGTTATCGCAATGTCTCACACAATCATTTTGTCCTTGAGAGGTGTTCATTAAATCATATGTATACGTATTATTCCATTTGACTTATTAAAAGTAAAAATGATGTAACCTTGCGAAATTCATTATTTCATATACAACTATTTTCTACTTATTTGTTCATTAAAATGCGTCATCCCAATTGAATTTATACAAACAGACACTTAATTGATTCCAAATTGTAAAAATTTTATGCACAAGTTTAATTTTTCAATGTGCCAGGTGTCAATATGTGGACAAAATCACCATAAACAATTAATTTTTCCAATATGTGTTATATGACAATACATCAATTTGAAAGCCAAATTTTTGTAACCAATAATTAGTTTTTTTATAACCGATTTTGTGCTTAATAGCCTGCAGAGTATTTTTTGTCAGATTTGGTTATTTTGTATTTGTTAATCGTAATTTAAATTAATCAAATTAGTGCAACGATGAACTCTCTTTAATTTTTTCTTTGTGTTGTTATTTGGGTCAAAGATTAACACGAATGATTAGATTAACAACAGTACGGTTGAATGGTATTTACATATGGTACAATGTCGAGTGTTTTTGTGCAATTGGTTTTCACATTTTCGAATCAGCTTGTTCAACTTCAACTTTGAAGAAGTGCTTGACCACCATCAAGATTTGGTGTACAAAATCGTTTCAATTTGCTTCACACTGGGCTGAATAATATGTTGCTCGATGCAAAGATGAACTGATGAAAGCCATCGAATGGTGAGATGCTCCACGAACAGTTCCAAAGCATGAAATAATGCTCAGTTATGTAACGAGGAAAGCGACCGAATACGCTGCGCTTCTGAAAAAAGCCCTGGTTTGCTCAGGAAATCCCTCGATTTACCTCTATCAAGACGAGCTATTTGCGGGATGCGATTGGCAGGACTCGCTGTCAACCATACAGTTCAAGTTTGCAAGTACTTGTGTCTCTGGTGACTCACCATTGATGAGTATTGGACTAGGCGTTAGTCGCATTTGGCCGATCACCTTGGCAAGACCACAATTCCGATCAAGTAACAACCTAAATGGCCACCAGCTGCTTTGGCAATCCAGTATGACGAACTGGATTATGTCTCATTGCCTCAAGTGGCCAACTCCAATGTTGTGATCAGAAAAGTGGCTAAAGACATTTCAAATCGGATCGACGAGCTGGAAAAAGATCAAGTGGTCAAGTGAATTTCGAGTGCTTTATTTTGTGGTCGTCGCAATCACTTTATGATTGAATTATTTCAATTTATCTCACATATTGTTTAGTTTTATTTTAACTAATTAAGCTTTTACATTTGCTTTCATTTGAATAAATTATTTTACGATAGGTCAGATTATTCATTTTTTTCAATTTTGATAAACATTTAACAAAATTTCATTTACATTCGCGTAATCAAAAGATGTTGTTAACGGATTGTTTTAATTGGTTAACTGTTGTTTGGTTAAATGTTTAGGAATAATAGGGTAAATTCGAGAAAGCTGCAAAAAATGTTTGAAGTCTCATACCAAACTAAAAAATATTTTAAACAATTTTGTGTCTTGTTAGTCATGTTTGGAAAAAAATATTTACAATTGGCAAACTAGTCTGGCAATTTGTGAGGTATTAACAGAGATAGTTAGAAAAATTTTTAAATCTTTATTGATTAACAGATTTAAAAAAACTCATTTGAAACCTAGAAATTTAAAACGAATCTAACCATTAACAAAGGCATTCGTTTAAAAATGTTTTAAAGGTCGTTTGATTTTCCATTCTGAGTTCCAAAACAGACGTACACGAATTTCAATTAAATTAGCAAAACTTTCCCATTGGAATGGTCTAATCAAATGTTGAAGACACTTGTACGCTCGATCCCATGAGACACCTTTATCAGGATTCAGAATTTCTCCACAAACATTGCATTTTGAATGATTGTAAAGATCAATCAACTCTACACTTGGAAAGTATGAGATGACTTTGAATGAGTAGAACACTTTTTCAGGCGTTTCTGGGCTAATGTTCACTTTCAATATGCGCACTGAGAGAAATAGACCGATTGTGCATTCACTTGGTATTGTGACTGGTTTGGTCAACAATAAGTGAACTGAATTCATCTGTTTCAATGCAGCCAAACAGTTGAGACGATCCGGAAGTGAAAGTGCATTTGAAGGAAAGTCAATCTTGATTGATCTCAGTGAACTGAAATGAGAACAAAATTGTGCAAAATGTTCATTGTCGAATCTGATCCAATGAGGAGTTATTTGCGTGATTCTTTTGGCCAACTCGGCATCCAATTGCATAAAAGAAGGTAACATATCTCCAAGAGATTCCCAACATTCAATTCGAATGTTGTTTAAGTTACTTGCAATGATCGCTTGCGTTTTGGATTTAAAAAAACTAATAATTTCTCTTTCTGTCGTTTAGATTTTAATATGAAAACTATTCAACCGAAACAAAATGGACAAATTATAAAGTTGAGCAGGTGGCAATTCTACCATTCGTAGTGATAAATGTTTGAGTGAAGTGAGCGAATTAATTGATTCTATCACAAGAGAACAACAACCGTGAGGAGCATTGTGTGAGAGCAAAGTGCCTTCGAGTGTCAAGGAGCGCAATTTCGATGACCATTTCTCGTGTTTTAACAACTTTACCGTTGAATCAATCTTCATCATCAATACAGTCTCATCGTCAACCCTTTCAAAAAGAATTTCCAATTTGGTAACATTTGAAAAGTGTTCAATAATTTGGTTGCAAATTCTCAGAGGAAAATCATAAAAGTGCACTTTAGTTTGATACTCTTTCCAGTAATCCCTTTTGTTGTAATTGTAAATATCCTTTCTTTCAATCAAAAGTTCAAGTTTGTTTCTTTGTCGGAAAACACTCACTTGCAATAGTTTCAAACGATGACACACTTTACCCAAACGGAGTTGATCGGGCACATGGAGATGGTGAAAAATGGCAAAAAGACAAATGTCGGGCAGGGCGGACAGTTTGGACATGGTTAAAAGTTGATTGAAAATTTATTGGAATAAGAATAAACCGAGATAATCTAAGGCAAACCAGATGGTTTTGAAGTCACAAGGAAAGTTAGCAAGTAGAGTTTAAAACATCAAAATACATTTTGAGCAACATGAGCAGTTTGGCATTTGAGTAATGCTCGAATAAGATAACTAGCAGTTGTAAAATATGCTGGGGATATAAAGGTCGAAATGGTGTGAGGTCATTTTGTACCCCACCGAGCAAGAGAAGAAAGGGTCAAAGGTCAGTCAAGTCAAACAGATTTTATTGATACAGATGTCATGGGACCAAAAATAGCATTCTGACACCAAAACTCGATTAGCTCACAAACAAATTGTCTGAATTAAATGTGAAGTTGAGTTGTGCTTCAAAAAAGAAGATTCCAAACTGAACAAATCAAAGTTAATCACTCACATATAGTGAAAATTCTTATCAAACATTCGATGATCTGTATCAAATTGAATTTTTATTTCTGGCTTAGAAATAAGTCGTTTGATAAGCTCAATTTGTATTAAACGACCCGTTTCGGAAAATTCATCAACATTGCCCCATGTGAGTTTTCTTCTGCGCAAATCCACAATTCGAATTGATTTCACTCGAGGAAACATTGAAATTAGATTTGCTATTTTGGATTCAAAGTTGGAACAAGGACGAGAATAGTTGTACACAAAATCCATTGCTTTTACCGAAGGGAATGTTTGTCGCATTTCTGGTTTCGACAAAATGTCCTCGCCAAAAGAATTTGAACAAAACGATTTGTCCAACTCAAATCTCACATGAACCAATTTTGTCAATTTGACAAAAAAATGAATGAAATTTTGCAGAGTTGTAAATTGACTGTAGTAAACGCTGACAAGTGATTCGAATTTGTCCAGTTGACTTGGAAGAGCATGCGGAAAAGACAGATGAGTGAAAATGTGTGCAAATTGATTTGCCAATTGAACGCTTTTCACAAACTCATCAGTCCAATACTTGGCACCAAATCCAATTTGTTTCAATTTGGTCATTTCATTTCTCTTGAAAAGCACTTCCAAAGCTTTGAACCATTTGTCTGAGAGTATCGGTTGATAGAAATAAAATGAATGCAATTGCTTCATGAAGGTCAATTCATTCAAATCGGGTTTCATTTTTTGAGCGAAACAGTAGAGGGTCAAGTGTTTCAGTGATTTTAGTGAATCCAAATTGCGGACAATTGACATGACATGCTTGTTGATCCAAAACTTGTTTGGGAATTCTTGCAAAAAATCTAAATACAATTTCAGTGAGCACAAGAAAGGACTGTAGTGAAGAAGCAGCTGCTTTAGGATCACACAAAATTCATATTCTTCGCTTCCATGCGCGAAGATGAGTGTTCGAATTTGGGGAAAGTTGCCAATTATAAATTGAACACTTTTATGGGTGATAATTTGAGCAAGTTTCAATTGATTTTGTGTGAGATAATTCTGGCTGGTGATTTGATGAGTATAAAGTGGCGCATCAAAAGGAGAACATTTGGTGACAATCTCAATTGGATTATGTTCACCTTGCAGTAGCACCAGAGTTCGGCGCATTTTGCAGTTTAGCTTCTGATGGGCGAGCCAGTGGTGACATACACCACGAAGGCGTAAAAGCTGATCATTCGACAGGAAGGAGAATATTTGCTGTGTACAAAGATCGGGAAGTTGGTTGAAGTGGACCATTTTGGAATGTTTGATGAAGAATGTTTTCGAAATTTTGAAATAAAAAATTTTTACTGCGATCAGAAGTAAAAATGTTTTGTACTCATGTATTATACGTATAGCAAGACAAATGTGTAAAGTTAAAATGAAAATTCTAAAGGTCAACTGAAGGTGAGCAGACTTTGAGATAACAAAGAGATAAAGTGCTATAGATAGACAAGAAAATGAAAAACGTTTTGATCAACTTTAACCTTCAAGTTCAACTTTGATTTTTAGCAAGTTAGCAAATAGATTTTCTAAAATCAAAATGCATTTTGAGCGGCTTAAGATGTGTTGTATTTGGCTAATGTTAAAATAAGATTACTCGCAGCTGGCGAATAAGTTTGGCCCATGGGGGTTGAGACAGTAAAAGGCGATTTTATTATGCAACGACAGAAGTGGTAAAAAACAAAGCAAGCAAATTTTATTGATACAGAAATTCTACATTTTTAAAGTTTTCAAAATGGACATTTAAATATTTGACATTGAAATTGATCGAAAGGCCATTTGATACGCCATACTGAATAAAAGGACAATTCCACACAAATGTCCTTCAAATTATCACAAAGTTGTTTCAGTGGTTCAATCAAATGTTGCACACACATGTTCTGCTGCTCTTTTGAGACATTTTTAAACGTCAAAACTTGTCCACAAACATTGCATTTTGATTCTTTAAGAATAGTAATTGTAATCGACTCAACATTGGGAAAGTGTTTGTTGACATTGAACGAGTTGAACAATTTTTCTGGTGTTTTTGATCCAATTTCAAGTGTCAATATGTGAACAGAGTTGAGTGGAAATATTATGCGTTCGCTTTGCATTATGATTGGTGAATTCAATAGTAAGTGTAGTGTCTTCAAATATTTCAATGTAACCAAACAGTTGAGACGTTTCACAATTGAAGGTTCCGCATCAGGAATGTCAATCTGCATTTTTCTCAGTGAACAAAAATTGACACAAAAACTCACAAGACGCTGATTATCAAATCGAATATATTCAAAAGGAAATTGCTCGATTCTACATCTCAATTGGGCATTCAATTGCATATATGACGATATGCTATTCCTATACATGTCCCAACCTTCAATTCGAATGCTATTCAATTTGCCATCTGCAACAATTGCTTCTGTGTTTGATTCCAAAAAATCGATAATTTCTTTTTGTGGTAAATTTACATGAAAATGAAAACTTTCCAGTCGAGACAAACAAGTCAAGTGGCCAAGTTGAGCAGGTGTGATGGAATCAACGCCGAGTGTTAAATGTTTGAGTTGTGAGAACGAATTGATTGATTCGATCCAGCGTGAATAATCACGAAGATCTGTTCTCAGTGGCATGAAATAGCCTCTCAACTTTAGGGCCACTAGTTTCGATGACCATTCGTGCTTCAATAAGTTTGTCACCGAAACAATTTGGTACAATGCACTTTCAAGATTATTGAAAATAATATCCATTTGATTGACATTGGGAAAGTGTTGAGCTATTTGATCACAAACAGCCCGAGGAAAAGGCTTTTGTTCTATCAAATTTGGATATTTTCTGTAATAATAATCCGGTATCCTTGGGCCAATTATTTCTTCGAATCGCTCCGTGGATGAAATAAAAATTGAAAGTTTACTCCACTGTCTGAAGTAGCTCATTTGTAACTGTCTCAAACGTTGACAAACGCTACCCAAACGGAGCTGATCGGGCACAATCAGATGATGGAAAATACCAAACAGACAAATGTCGGGGAGGGTGGAGAATTTGGACATGTTTGAAAGTTGAGTGAAAATGATTAAAAAAACTCAGAAGACGATACGAGCAATAGTGTATGAAGTCAGAAAATGAATGTTTCGAGAGAGGCAAAATAACTTTTAAGCAGTTTTCTGCCTTAGTAAATAATCGTACTCGAAAAAGACTATTCCCAGCTGGCTATTAGTAAGATTAGGCAAATTTTAAGGCCGATAGCGCGGTGGGGGCACGGTTTGGATAAATGTAAAAAGGCTACTTTTACTACGGCAAACAGATATTGTTGAGATTTAATTTAATCATATATTGTTGTGTTGTATGATAAGATTATTCACACCTGGCAAACCAATGGGGGTCAATGTAACAAAGCACAAAGTGGATTACTAATCGGACTTACAAACCATAATTTATGCAAACGTTATATTATAAGCTTAACTTATATAAAAAGGATTATGGAAGTCAATCGTCAAACTCAATAAGTAGAAAGATTTTTAAACTGAACATGCAAATTGAAATAATAAGTGAAATTTTTGCGAAAATAATTTACTCAAATATTAAGCAGCAGCAAAACTTAATTGAACAAGATTAAATAATATGTGAGATAAATCGGAATAAGTTAAATCATAAAATTGATTGCAATAATTGCGACATATACTCTGCGTCAAAATTAGAGTTGAACGGAATAAAATTGACAATTTATTGTAGATTTGCTAATTTGAACTCATGATAATAATAAAAAATTCTTTCATACTGCGGCGACACAAGTAGAACAAAATGCCTAGATCCAGAGACCTGGTTTAGAGAAACCAAACCAGTAGATTTTTATCATTTTCATAACCAGACTTGTCGACGAATGACACTTGCACATTAGCTTCTTCAAGCGATTGCTTGGGTTAACCGTCTGCAATAAATCGATCAATTTAATAAATTTGAATTAAATGTAACAATCGATTTATTGGACTTTTTGAAATGATTTTTGGCCTGTTGGACTAAGTGTTGTGATAATCTTAACAATTCATACAATTTGTTGATTTCAAAGCATTGGAATTCAGTTCTTGGTTTAGTTCACATCCGACTTTCGAGTTTACACCTCTACCTTTCATTCGATCCTTACTTCTTCGCAATCACCATGCCTTACACCCAAGGTTGGCGTTGTCTGGTTGAAGACACTAGCTTTGCCGTGCACCCTTTGCAACTTCAAGGCCATCTTTTGTTCGACCAAGAGTATCAGTATCTTGCCGTGGTGTTACGTGGACACCAGGCCCTTTATCATTCGTCTCACTATTTTGACGAACATTCAATTTCTGGATTTCAAGGCCATTATGCCAGCCATATTGGTCTTAGTCGTGTGCAAAATATCAAGTTGGAACGCGCCAAGTCCCTGGTCACAATTTGTTACCAAAATGGTCGAATCGTCAAGTTACATTTGGGAAGAAGCAGCTTTCGAGAACTTCAACAGAATCTGCTTGAATTGGATGGAGTGGCAGAGATTGATGATAAGCAGATGCAAGCTTTGCTTGGAGTGCGCTCACACTATTGGATGAAAAAAGTATTTAACGAAATGCGCCAAGAATGGCCTACTTACCTCATCTCAGGAAGATATATCCAAAACACCTGCTACCATGAGTCAATAGGGTCCGAACAAGTAAAGGTCGCGATTAACGAAGCAATCTTGAGTGATCTTAAGTCGATCTTTGAAAAGAAAATTGGTCAAATGCATCTTCAGCTGGTGGTCCATCAAGTGGATCACATTTCTGAGCTTCCCGAAGACATTCTCTTTGGGTTTCAAAAGCTGGTAAAACAAGGTCGAATTCAAGTAGCTGCTACTGGTGACGTTGAAAAGTGTGGCTTATTTAAACGCTTCTGGAACATGATTCATATCTAATATTCAAGTTTATGTTTGATTTTTTGTTTTTAGATATGAAATTTTTTATTTTTTCTATTGTTCTCTTGTTAAATTTTTGAAATAAACTTTATTTACTTTCATCTACTTTCATTGAATCTCCACAAGAAAATCTACTTTTTTAAAAAGTTTACATTTAAATATCTAATCTTAAATCATTCATGAACCTGTTTAAGCAAATCGAAAGGTTTTCATCGCCTATCTTGAGACATGTCCGTTGTTATCTGATGTTTGTTCCGTACTGAAATCCAAACACAAATATGACAAAACCAACGTAAATGACTGTTATCTGAAATGAATGTCAAATCAATAATTAATTTATTGATTAGAAACTTATGCATTTGCAAATAACCTCGAAAACAACATTGAACGTCACTGCACTGAGTGGTCCAATGCTGATGCCATATTTGGGTCCAGTGCAGAGTCGATGAAGTAGAGCGTCGATCCGCAGTTTGTACCAAATTGAGCGTGGGGCCAATTGGTGCTGAATGAGACACAGAACTTTCACTGGCCTGTGCAGAGTTTGGCTGAGCATGGCCAGTGGCAACAGTACAACCACAAATAGGCCAACTATTTGCACAACAAAGAGCAACCAAATGAGTATCACTTGAATTTCACTATTGCGATTCACTCCAAAGTACATTCGTCTCAACATGTCCACATTCACAGGTATCTGTGTGAGCATAAAGCCAAAGAGTATTCCACCAAATGCATCTCGATCCAAATTGATAATCTTCATGCAAATGGTCATATGATTCTGACAAAGATTGTTCACTTTCAGCAGTTTCAGGTAGTAATGACATTTTGTGCTGCGCAACACTTTGATTAGACCAACAACATCCGAATTGACTTGTGATCGAAAAACAAATGAGATGAAAATAATAAACAGAGCAAAAAATAATACACCTTGTGCCAAGTGTATCACAAATAAATAGAATAGTGTTCCTTCAATCACAATTTGAAAGACAAAATACCACGCAAATGGTCCAAGCAATATTGGAATTGCTATTAGTCCATTTAATACAAATATTAAAGCTAGAAAAGAGTAAATAAATGCACTTGACATTACACAATACATACATGTTACCACTTGAGCAATGAAACACAATTGATCGATCACAATGAGCCATATAACAATTTTCACTTGAAGTTTTGGGCACATGTTTGGAAAGATTGAACGCCCAAAATTGGTCAAACGCATCGTATCTCTATCAGACATATTAATGAACATTTCAATGCGTACTTTGAATTTAACATACATTTGTAGAATTGCTTTCGGTATAAATGAAGCTTTTGTTTTATTTATCTGATTAAGATTTTGTTTCACTTTTTGATTGAAAATTGTTTGAATTATATCTTTGTCAATCCTCTTGCTACTGCGATAAATGTTCTGATTGGTGACCACCAGCTGGTAAAACCAGCACCATGTTGGCGTGTGGCCTCTTCTGATTCGATTCAAGCCACGTTTGATCACATAATAAAAGATGACAAAACAGTCCACCACTATGAACAACATTAGATCGTATAGCTCGGCATTTTGCATTTGAAAGTACGCAAACACATCAATGCGCCAGAGGGCTAGTCGATAGTTGGACACAATCATGACGATGAGTGACATGGTTCGAACGGTGAAGTAGCTCATCAACAGAAGATTCAATTGGAAACTCACTTTCATAAATTGAAAAGTGCGATACTCGATGGCATACTTGAGAGTGCTATACAAACACTCGGACACTTTACACAAGAACTTTTCGAATATCATCTGCGTCAAGTACGCCAATCTGGTGAGCTGGCCCTTTTTAATAAGTTTTTCAAACATTTTGGAATTTAGAGTTTAAAAATTGTTTTATGTGAGACAGACAAACCGAATTGTTTTATAAAGTACTCTATAGAGTTTGAAATTATTATATTAATATTAATATTTTTTAAAGTTAAGATCTACTTTTATGGTAATTAAGACTGTCACATTAAGATTGATTGTTTTTTTAATTGTTGAGTATTTTACCATTGAAAGGGCAAAATAATTTTTTTAAATTTCTAATGAATTAAAAAAATTGAAATTAATTTTGAAAAGCAATTTGAACTCAATTTTTAACTAACAATTAATTATGTTTGTTTAGCGAAAAACTATACCTGATGACAGAATGTTTAATGGTTGTCTGCCTCAATTAATTGATTGTCAAAATAGTAATTTTCCTAATTTTAAGTTTAACCAAAAATGACTTTTGACTTTCAAGTAATCGACTATCGTTTTGCAAGTGCAAATGAAAGTAATACTAATTCGCAAAAGTAATGAGCCGAGCTAAAGGGGAAAGTGACACATAATAGATGGAGCTAGTGGCTCATTACATTTGCGAACGAGTAATATATTGATATTGATAGAGATTTAATTTGCTGTGATCTGAAAAAATCTCTAATGAGAACCAGAAGGGTTTCACCTGGATTTTTTGTCAAATTACTATAAATTCAAAATTTAAAAATTACAAATAAAAATTTTTTGCCATTTTAGAAATCCTAGAATTTTAGGTGTCGGTTAATCATTATTGAGCATACTTTAAAAGCGAAAAAGCCTCTTTTTCAAACTTACTCTCAAAGTTCGTCTTGTGGCACAGTAACCTTGCAGCTTACCTAAACAGCACACTTTCTCCTCTACCTCAGTTGCGCGTATACGCGTACATGATGCGTATCGATCGAGTTACTCTCACTTAAAAGTGATAATCGCACTACATACCTCAGAACTACTACTTCTACTGTGCTATATTGCACATCGACCACTCAACTCTACTGAGCATGCTCCGTAGCAACATCACGAGTCTCGCATTGTTTATACATCTCTCACTGCATACTCTTTCTGATCAGAACATCGATGTTTTGAGTCGGACAAATTGAACATTCTTTCATTTAAACTTTGATTTCAACTGTTAAAAAATGCAAACTCAAATAGGAAACCATAACTTTGGCGATGCACAGTATGAGTATGTTTTCGACCGCTCCCTAAAAACGATTACTGGAAAAGATGTGATTGCCCATCTGAATCCACTGAGATCGAAACCGCGTGTGTTCTGTCTTAGTTTGACTGGTTGGAATTTGGTGTTTCCCGTGAAGGAGGTGGACAAGTACCTGAAACGAATTGACAAAATTGGCAAACGAATATTCAATTTGACACTCATCTTTGATCCAGTCAACAGTGTCGAGATGTTGGACATGGTTGTGGCACGTTTTCCTCATACACAGCAACTGTTTATGCACTATTCACAGGAGGTGAGTCTTTGATTTATTCAATTTTAAACTAAATTTGCTCTTCTCCATCAATAGCATCCAGTAGAACATGCTCTGAAGTGCTGGTCTCAATTGCCCAATCTGTTCAACATGGACTTGCCATTTCCCGTTCAGGATGTGGCAAAAAGCATGCAAACGAATAAATTCACTTCAATGCCCAACATGCAAATACTCAAATGTCAAGTTTCGCTTTTCGACGACGAGTACAGTCACTACGAGGCCACCCTGCCAGTTCTCTTTCCCAATTTGAAAAAACTTGTGGTCGCCTGTGCGGGCCAAGTTCTCGAGGACATTGAAGCAAACATTCGCACTGTGCTGCCCAAATTGGATTTGGTTCAAACATTCGACATTGGACCGCCTGAAGATGAAATTTGGAATCCTGAAAAGGGAGATATTTTTCAAACGGACTATGAGTTAATTGCTAATTAGAGTTTACATACATTTATGTTGTCAAATGATCATGATTTCAAAACGATTGATTTAACTCATTTTAATTTAAAGTGAAAATTATTGCTTAAGTTTTATATGAATCAAATTTCAGTTTATCTAAAAGTTTCTTTGATACAATTAATTTTTTATTTATTTATCAATATCAAAATCAAAGTCTCAAAACATCCTACTTTTTTACATTTTATGTATGATCTATATCTTGAACCAAAGTTATATCTTCAAATGTTTTCAAACCCAAATAAAGCCAAACGTTTTATCTTTGATCTATGGACATTCAAAGATCATGGAAATAATCTATTATAATGTGAAACGTAAAAACAGCAACTCCGCATCTGTTTTTAATAAATAAAATATCTTTGTCTGTGCATTGACTCGAGATTTACTTTCCTAAAGGTTCAAAAAAATGGTAGACAGCCAAAGGATATTTTTGATTTTATGAAAATCTTGGGTTCGTTTGAAATGTATTTAAATGTATGCAAAACTCTATACAATTTCAATAGTACATCACACAAATTGTTTTTATTTTATTTAACTGCCAATATTTTAGCCACCCCGCGACAATAAATCACCCGCTGCAATTGTTGAGTTCTTGGTATAGAGAGCAATTATTATGGCATCTGCCACTTTTTCCTCAATCACTACTCTCCACTTTTGTTCATGTTTGCTAGTGCATGTTCTTCTTTTTTTGTACTTAGCTGTAATGTAAGATGTATTCTGATCAAATGAATCGATGCACTCGTTATCCGACTAATTGATGCACCAAATTCATGATTCGTAAATTCATTTGATTCAATTTGCCATGAGATGACGCTACCACGAGTGTTGCGGCACAGTTACTGCAATTTTACCGTAAGTGAGTTATCCCGTAAAGCCTACGATTGAACGGCGCACTTTCTCCTGTACCCCTAGCAGTTCCTGTGAGCGTACATGATGCGATCGAGTTACTCTCACTTATCGCGCAACGTACCCCTCATGACTACTTCTACTGTGCTATATTGCACCCCGACTCGACCACTCACTCACTCGAGAGCATGCTCCGGCCAACAACATGAGTCTCGCATTGTTTATCTCCCTCATTGCAAATGTCTGTCAAATGCTTTCTCCTCACAACAACAAACTGACTTTGGTTTATTTATCTTTTTTGGTTTCTCTTCGAACGCGTTGATCTAAGATTTTATTACCATGAAAACAGAAACAGAGCACGAATATGTTTTTGGTTCATCAATAGAAAGTATTACGGGTAAAGATGTGCTGGTCTATCTAAATCGATTGCGATCGAAGCCAAGTGTGTACGCTCTTACTTTGAGTGGCGAGCATTTAGTGTTTCCTGTGAAGGAGGTGGACAAGTACCTGAAACGAATTGACAAATTAGGCAAACGTATCCTCGATTTGGTACTCAAATTTGATCCTGTCAACAGTGTCGAGCTGTTGGACATGGTCGTGGCCCGTTTTCCTAATGTACGACAACTCTACATGAACTATTCACGAGAGGTAAGTTTGAATTGTTTTTTATATTTATGCTAATTTTCCCTTCAACATTCATAGCATCCTGTGGAACATGCCATGGTGCGATGGGCTCAATTATCCGATCTGTCCCACATGCAATTTCCATTTCCAATGCAATATGTAGTGAAAAGTATGCAAACGCATCAATTCACTCCACTGAGCAGTATGAGAAATCTTAGATGTCAAGTTACCTTTTTCTCGGACGAGTACAGTCACTATGCATCCACACTGCCTGTACTCTTTCCCAATTTGACCAGTCTTACTGCTATGTGTTCGACACAAGTTCAGAAGGACATTGAAGCAAACATTCGCACTGTAATGCCCAAGCTGGAATATGTCAAGACAATCGATACCAGTGCGTACCCCAGAGATAAAACTGGCGGGAACGATAAATTTATTGTTGTTGATGAAGATGACGAAGATGATGACGATGACTATGACGATGATGATGATTGCTAAATTGTCCTTTCGCTCTCAAATTCTTCATTTTGTATTATAACATAAATGAAATCAACGCATTTTTAATATGAAAACTATTGGAGAAGATTACTGCATAAAAAATCAAGTCAATATGATAAAGTTTCGATGCTTAACTCACCCGGTGAACAAATTTAAAATCAAATAATCAATTTATAAAACAAAATTCATTGATTGTCCAAGTATAAAGCCATCCTGATGATGCAGCCATGTTTAACTTTAATCAATGAATCTAACTACATTATTTTCCATTATTTTATATTTTTTTATATTTCTACGAATCTAGTCTTTAATAAAATATTTCACTATTCGACGATTTTATGATACAAATAAAAGTTCGGAGATTATTTTTTAATTATCAGTGAACATTATCAAAGTTTATCATTTTGAGCCACTTTTATGAGTGTTATCAATTAATTTGACTTAATTTGACTTCACTTGCCACTTTCTCGATAAGTCAGAATTGAGTGCTGATTTGTAGTAAAACTGACAAAACACAACACGTTACATGAAGAGAATCGATCAAGTTGCATCGCACTACATACCCCACGACTACTTCAACTGTGCTATATAGCACATCGACTCTACCACTCACTCGATTCTACAGAGAATGTTCCGTGCAACATAATGAGTCTCGCTTTGTTTATCTCTCTCACTGCAAACCATTTCTCCTCAAAAACAACAAACTGAACACATTCGGTTTGTTAAACTCTTTGGTTCTTGTTTGTTTTTCTTCAGCTAAAAAATCAATATTTTCGATCAAACTGGTTGATATATAAAAATTTGTATACCATGAAACCAGAATACAAATATAAACATGCTTTTGATCCATCAATAGAAAGTATTACCGGAAAAGATGTGATCGCATATCTGAACCCATTACGGTCGAAACCAAGTGTGCGAGCTATTATTTTGCGAGGCGAGAGGTTTGTGTTTCCTGTGAAGGAGGTGGACAAGTTCCTGAAACGAATTGACAAATTTGGCAAACGAATCATTGATTTGTCACTCAAATTTGACCGATCCAACTGTGGCGGTTTAAAACACCTGACACATGATAAATTGAGATTAAAGATTAGATAACATTAGGGGAGATGGCATGACCTGATTGTATACGGCATTTGTGGATGTTGCCGGATGTTGGGTACATTTGATGGAGCCAGACAGGTCAGATGGCCCATGACGCGAGGACACTCTGACCCATGGCCTGGCTATATGATTTACCGGATCATGGGACACTTGGCCCTTTTATCGATTGAGCAACTGGGGGTTTTGTCCCCTGAGGTAGGACTCTGGATGTGACCCATGGCTAAATGAACGCTCAATGGTCATTGACAGCTCCTGAGGACACTTACTAGTTCGGCAATCGACTATCAATAAGACTCGGGACGTACTGTCCACGGGAGTTCATTTCAACCTCCTCAAGGTCAGCCCCGAGAATTACCCATGTCCTTTGTTGGGATTGTCATAATCCCTCAAGGGTGCTTACCGAGAGATGTGTCTCCTATGGCAAGCGGGCAGATCAGTTGATCAGACCGATCGGTAGACCGTCGATCGGTGTCCTCGGAACCGTAGCCGAGGTGCACATAGAAATCCATACCTCACAGTCGTTGAGACGAGTTGCCTGGATTAGATTAGATTCGTTCGAGATGAGGAAGTTCATTGGAAACAACACTCAAACAGATTTAGATTCGATTTCGTTTTTATTGAATCACTTAACCACAGAAAGAGATGATTGTCCAAGCGTGGATTAATACCAATCAGCCTTCTCGTGTGGTGGTCATACATAGACTGTTACATATTTGAATAGTGAAGTACATAAGTACTGAATCAAGCTGTTTACAAAGGAATGTGTGTGTGCATGTGTCACAATGAACGTCAAGGGTCCGCCTCCACGCACAGAGTGTAATACCGTACCATTAGTATGCAAATGAGTGCATGACTTTGCCTGTTGATACGATCCCGCGCAGTCGTGTAGATCGCGCTTTGCAATGGCGCAACAATGGCGATTCGAATATCCTCTTACAGCTCCATCTGGTGATGATAACTGGCTGTTCAATGCAGATCGCCACACCAACAGTGTCGAGCTGTTGGACATGGTCGTGGCCCGTTTTCCCAACATACGTGAACTGTTTTTGCACTATGCACCAAATGTGAGTTTTAATTTTTTCAAATTTTGTTTGCTAATTTTTGCATCGATATAGCATCCAGTGGAACATGCCATTCAGCGATGGGCTCAATTGCCCAATCTATCCAAAATGCAATTTCCATTTCTAGTGCAATATGTAGTGAAAAGTATGCAAACGCACCAATTCACTCCACTGGCCAGTATGAGAGAAATTAGATGTCAAGTACATTTTTTCAGTGACGAGTACCAACACTATGCATCCACACTGCCTGTACTCTTTCCCAATTTGAAAAGACTTACTCTTATGTGCTCGACAAAAGTTCAAAATGAATTTGAAGCAAACATTCGCATTTTGATGCCCAAATTGGAATATGTCAAGGCAATCGATTTTGGTCCCCCACTGCCAGTTGGTAACGATCGAGTTAAAGTTGTTAATGATGATGATGATGCTTGGGATCATTATTATGGTGATTGCTAAGTTGTCCATTCACTCGCGAACTTTCCGCATTTGTATTTACAATATTGGAACAACTTGGAATTTTCGATTTATAATCTCAAATTGTATTCTACAACCACACTCATAAACACAACATTGAAGAATATTATTCCTCAGTTCAATCTTAAATGTACATTTGTATTATCTTGTCTTCATTTTTTTATTTTCTTCTTCTTGTAATTAAGTACTGTAAATATCATCACACAAATTGCTCATATTTCTAAAACAAAACTATCTATGTAATCCTGTACCTCCAACTGTAATTCATAACACATTTTGTATCCTTGCCAGTCTAATCAGTAAAGATCAATCCGAACGGGTTTAAAAAACGATCGGAGAAGATGACAGCATAAAAAATTATGTCAATATGATAAAGTTTCATGCACCAGGTGAACATATTTAAAACAAATTTATTAAACAAATTAAAACGAATCTACCCATTCAAACGTCTAAATAATTGACAATGAAATTGCCGGAAAGGTCGCTTAATTAGCCATTGAGAATGATCAAACACATGCACACAAATTCTCTTCAACTTGTCACAACTCTTCAATGGCTCAATCAAATGCTTCACGCACTTGCCCAACTTCTCCATTGAGAAATCTTCTCCAGGCACCAAATTTTGTCTACAAACATTGCATTTGGAAAAGCGGAGAGTTTCAATTTCTATCAACTCAACATTGGGAAAGTGAACATTGACTTGGAATGAGTGAAACAGATTTTCGGGTGTTTGTGAGTCAATGATTAGTTGCAGTTTTCGCACAGATGAAATTATTATAAGTTCACTTTGAAATGTGATTGGTTCACTCAGACGCAATCTAAGAGATTTCAAATGTCTCAATTTGACCAAACAGTTGAGACGATCGCCTAATGAGAGTTCATCGACGGTAAAGCCAAAAGACATTTTTTTCAATGAACTGAAATGAGCACAAAAGCGGGCAAGATATTGATTGCTAAGTCTGTTATAAGTGGGAAATAGTTTGGTGATTCGTATGGCCAATTCGGGATCGAGTTGCATAAATGTGGATATACTATATCTAAAATCTTTCAAAAATCGTATTCGAATGTTATTCAAATTGTCTGATGATAAGATTGCATGAGTGTTTGCTTTCAAAAAAGTTATCATTTCACTTTTTGTCGAAGCGATTCGAAGATTAAGAATGCGCAAACGAAATAAAATTGGCAGTTTATAAAGTTGAACAGTCGGGATTGAACTAATTTTCAGTGATAAATGTTTGAGTGAAGTGAGCGAATTGATTGATTCAATCAAAAGTGAATAATCATGGGAGTGGTTTGACTCATAATTCCGATGCCAATAAGTATTCTTAAGTTTCAATGAGACAAGTTTCGATGACCATTTCTTGTTTTTTAACAACTTTACAATTGCTTCAAGCATCTCTGGTAAAATATTTTGTTTTGAATCAACAATTTTCAGTTGAGTAACATTGGGAAATTGTTCGACCATTTGGTCACAAATACTCAGAGGAAGAGTTGCCATGTACAGGTTGGTTTGATATTTTGTAAAATTATTTCTATAAGAATTGTACTTTTCTATTGGGACAATGAAAAGTTCAAGTTTACTTCGTTGTCGGAAGACGCTCACTTGCAACAGTCTCAAACGACGAGAAACTTTACCAAATTTAAGTTGATCTGACACAAGAAGATGATTGAAAATACCAAACAGACAAATGTCTGGCAGTGTGGATAGTTTGGACATGGTGGAAAGTTGATTAAAATTGATTGAAAATGATTTAAAAATAGGCAAAACTGGGAATAGAAGTAGAACCACGTGGTTTGAAGTTTAAAGAAAAGTTAGCAAATCGATTTTCTAGCATCAAAATTCATTTGGAGTTGCTTATGTAGTTCGGTATTTGAGTAATGCTGTAATAAGATTGGTCGCAGCTGGCAAGGACGGAAAAGGTCAAAGGGCGAACTAGACAAACAATTTTATTACACCTTACTAAGTTGACCTTAGGCACGAGCTTTTTACAAACTCTCATACAAAAACAACTGCCACTGTGTGACTTGGTTCATCCTGTAGTTGTTTTGAGTCTGTTTGCCTTGAACACACGCGAGTGTTGTGCTATTTTTTCTTTCCTCTTCCCAAAAATCGCCAATTTTCATTTGACAATTTGTGTCTTCAATTCAGGATGAACTCACAGAAAGATCCACTCGCATTGCCAGCGATCAAGCAAGAATTCGACGATGTTTTGATTACTCCACTCGAGGGATGGAGTCCTTTGACCGGACACACAGCAACCAATTCAAGTCTACCACTTTCTCCTACCACAACTCAATCTGGAGAGAATCGATTTTCTCCAATTACAACTACATCCAACGACTCAACTACTGCAACTACTCCATTACCAAACCTTATCAACACTTGTCCGAGTGTAGCTTCTGTTTACAAAAGGCCCAAGATTGTTTGTCAACGCTTTGTGAAGAAAGTTGCACGAAACAACAAAAGACCTTTCTTTGCAAACCGTAATAAGTTTGTCCTAAATGGCTCAATAGTTCAGAACAAAAACACCAAATTCAATTTAAAATTGAAATTGAAGCAAACACAAAAACAGTTGAAAGAACTGACGGAAAAGTTTGTGGAAACGAGGGATGCCAATTATGAATTGAAGTTGGATTATTGTGAATTCCAAACCAATGTTAACATTAAATTGAACAAACTGTACCACGAGCTCAATCAACTGAAGAACCATCAACAGACTCGTATTGAGCAAATTGAAACAAACATAAATAAAGTGATAATTCCTGATAATGAATTGTTTAAAGTCCAAGAAAATATAGACCAAGATTTGAATGACGATAATTCTGACGAGATGTCAAACACGACAAACGACAATAATGATTCTGCTGTTGAATCTCTTGTTACTTCAACCAATGTTCAAAGACAGTCAAATCGGATTGCTTCTAAATTTTCATCTGTTTCCAATCCTACCAAACGAAAGCAATCTCAATTGGGTCGTACTATGAAGAGATCCAAGAAAACTATTTCTGATAATCAAACAATTCAAATTGATGACAAGACTAAGGTTAAGATTCTCAATTTGAATTGCCCCGATCAGAATTGTAAAATTAAGTCAAAATCAATGAAAAATTTTCAAGATCACTTGAGTGCCACACACGGACTTCCTCCTTATCAATGTTTTGCTCAGAATTGCAATTTGCGATTTGATAATGGGTGAGTGAATTGAGTTATTCGAATGTTTATTTAAATGAATTTCTCATTTAGGAATCTTTTGGGAGCTCACAACAAAATTCGTCATGCAAAGCCAAGTACATGTAAATTTTTGTGTCCTGTTTGCCGCAAAGAATTTGCTTCACAAAATAGAACTTATAATCACTGGTACCGCAATCATCTGATTGGTCAATTTCAGTGCAATCTGAACGATTGTAACCTATTGCTTGATACTCGTGCAAAAGTAGACAGTCATCAGCAGTACAATCATTGTCCTGAGTCGAAACGATTCGTTTGCCAACATAATGGTTGTTCAGCAACATTCGCCATGAAGAAGGATTTTGCTCAACACCAATTGGTTCATCTCAACCGTAGACCATTTCACTGCAAATGGCTTCAATGCGACCATCGCACTTTTGGACGTTCACTTCTGGTGAAGCACATTCGCGTACAACACTTTGGCTTGCCTTTCACAATGAAAGAACAAAAGGAGAGAAACATTGTGGAGGATCGTGACCCAAATGATTTTGTTGAAGTTGTGGAGGATGATGATGATACAGAGTAGATTCGAATGTATGGAATTGATTGAAAATTAAATTTTTTATCTGGAATTGGAAATGTAATTTTAAAATAAATGTTTTTGTTCAATAAATTACAAAATCAATTGAGTGTTACGCAGATGTATTTTTTATTTATTTAATGAATAAAACAAAATTCAATTCAGTTGACAATTGACAATTCCTTTGCTGACCACGAAAACAACTGATCGCTGATGTCAGAGTAGTCATACTGAAAGAAAACGCGCTCCAACTTGGGACACTGTTTAAACGGTTTTGCCAATTTTTTGTAGCACTTTTTAATTTTGCAAATTTGTACGTAATTGTCTATATCGTTCACAATGTCCAAACCAAGTTTTGAAGTTTATCTTATCTTTATTGTGTATTTGCAAAGTTTACAAGAAAAGTCACAAACCACAAACAGCCAATATTAGTTTGAGAATTATAAATTGAGAATTAAGGTGAGAATTAAGCGTAGGCAATTTTTATCAATACCTGGAGAATATCGGAAAGTGAGAATGTTGATTGAGAATTAAGGGTGAGCAGGGTATGAGAATAATTGTACTTGTAGAGTTGAACTCTGCAAGCTTTAGAATTAGGAAATATTTAGAATTAGAGTTGGAGATGCAGAGCACAACTTGTAGAGACACATCACTAGAGTGCGAGTGTTGATCATACAGAAGTGGTTGCAAATCACAATTAAGATGTATGGTCAAAACTGTGATGAATAGGTTATGGGGGAGGGAGGATTTGGGAGAAAAGAGAGAGAGGAAATCTTCTTGAGTGATCTCTCGGGCTTCTTCGAGAACGGTGATGTTGTCTCCACTTGCAGGGATTCCAGAAGGAAAGTCTTCTGGTGTGATGAGCTCTGTGTTGGTGCTATCAGTTTGTTCATATCCTGGTCTGATTACTGTGGTCATTGAGCTGATTTTGGCTATATCAAATGGTGGCGCGAAGAATAATTTTTCAGGACGTGGCCTGCATTCAGAAGTTGCGTTTGGCACAAAGTTATTGGCTAGTGGATTACAATCAGATGGTGTGCTGTCTAAGGCTTTGTGTTCAAGGTGTATTCTTTTCATGAATATGTCGATCGGTTCGACTCGAGCTAAAGTTTCCGAAGAGACATATGATGTTGTTTTATACGCGCTTATTGTTTTACGCGCCATGTGCAGTTGAAAGCTGTTCAGAATTTTCCTTGTTTCATCTTCAATAATTGGTTCAAAGATTTCGCAGCCATAGGTTAGGCACGGACGAAAAATTTGCTTATATACTAAGGAACGTTTTTTTGAATCCATACCATTTGTGTTTGGGCATATCTTGTTAAAGACGTTTTTCAATAGAGTAAGTCGGGTGATGTTGCTTTGAACATGTTGATGAAATTTGAGTTGTTTGTCTATCAGAAGTTCGAGGATTCTGACTTGGTTTACTATAGAGACATTGTTAGAGTTAAAGGGAAAGCTTCGTCCTGAATCGAGGTTAGTGCTGAATATAGGTAGAATGCTGCTTTTTTCGAGGTTAATTTGCAATCCAATGTCCTGGCACCAGTTGAAGATGAAATCAAGAGTATCGTGAATGCGTTGTTTAAGGTCGTGAGCATTTTGAGCCCAAATCAGAATGGAGGTATCGTCTGCATAGGATGAAACGATTCGCCAGTTGGAGCCATTGTTTTCTACAGCCACTAGTAAAGGGTCAATGGTCAAGTTCCAGAGAATTGGAGATAGAACTGAGCCTTGTGGACAACCTCGATTTAGTTTCATGGTCTCCCTTGTTTTGCTGAATGTGCATTCTACTCTGCGATCTGAGAAGTAATTTTGTATGAGTTCTATCAATGCAATTGGGTAGTTTCGTTCGTGCAAGATTTTGATTATATTTGTCCACCAACAGTAGTCGAAAGCCGATTTAATATCCAGGGATAGTAGAGCTACTTTAATATTTGAGGTTTTAAAGGTAAGTGCTTTCGTAATAATTTTAGACAGAGCTTTGATTGTGGATCCTCCTCGGCAGAAGCCAAATTGACTTGAACTGTTTAATTTGTTTTTTGCAGCGAACCATTCCAGGCGATCTTTTATGATTCGTTCATATATCTTCCCTACGTTTGATAACAGGCAGATAGGGCGGTATGAATCTGCATGGTCATAAGAGCATTTGAAAGGTTTTTTGGATGAAAATAGCTGCCGCGGGTTTCCAGTGTTTCGGGAAGTATTTAAGTGCAAGACACTTCTGTAAAATTTTGAGGAGTCCTTTTCCCAATAAGTGGAAGGATGCTTTGATCATGTTGTTGGTAATGCCGTCAAGACCTGGGGTGGTGTCACTGCTAAGGTTAAAGATGATAATTTGTAGTTCTTTATAACCCAGAGGAGGGATTGGTTCGTTGTTAGTTGAGAATTGCTGTGGGGGTAATGTTGTTGAGTTTCGATGTGAGTTGTTTCTTAGTACTGGAGATTGTTGGGTTGAACGGTTGGTAGAATGTGGTAAGACATAGTTTTGATTTGATAGATTGCGGAGTGAACGTAAGAGAATGGACAGTGTGTCATCAGGCGGTGGTCTGTTTATGCTGTATGTATTTCTAATCATTTTCATAACATTTGTGTCATTTTGAGGTAAATCTTTTGGGAATTTGTTGTGTATTAGGCTTCGAAGCGATTCTTCCCTGTTTGAGCTGCGTTCGAGTAGGGGCATCCCCGGGAGGTTTGGTTTGAGTTGTCGGAATAGTTTGTTGACCATGCCCCAGGGGTCTTTGCTTTCTTTGTCACTTATGAACGAGTTCTAAGAGTTTTTCATTTCTTTCAAGATTTTTTTCTTGTACTCGACATTTGCTTGGTTGTATGTCCTCCAATACTCATTTCGGGCTGGGAGGTTTGTTTCTACCCAGAATAGATGTTTAAGGTGGTTAACATGTTGTTCTAGATTGTCAAGTTCCGATGTTTGCCAATGAGTAATCTTTTTAGGCTTTGCAGGGGGGTTTCCTTTTTTGCGTGGAAGATTACATGCAGACGCCGCATCAATATGGATTTTCCCGTATTCGATGGCAGCGTCATTGGCGTGGTGGATGGTGTCGATTGTTCTTGCTTCCAATGATGTGGCGAGGTTTTCATTAGTGTGTAGAGCCATAACATAGTCCCACCAATTGAAGCCTTTAGGTTCGGTGAATATCCGAGTTGATTTGTAAGAGGGTCTAGATTTTGGTCTTTTGCAGAAAAGAGTAAAGCTTATTGCGCTGTGTTCAGAGTTGGATTTAAGTTTTGAAGTTTAAAGAAAAGTTAGCAAATAAATTTTTTATTAACAAAATTCATTTTGAGTTGCTTATGTAGTTCGGAATCTGAGTAATGCTGTGACAAGATTGGTCGCAGCTGGCAAAGGCGGAAAAGGTCAAACAGGACAAACAGATTTTATTACAACTTAGGTACAAACTCTCATACCAAAACAACTGCCACAGTGTGACTTGGTCCATCGTGTTTAGTTGTTTTGAGTCTGTTTGCCGTGAACACACGCGAGTGTTCTTCTGTTTTTTCTTTCCTCTTTTTAAAAATCGCCAATTTGCATCTGTAAATTTGTGTCTTCAATTCAGGATGAACTCACAGAAAGATCCACTCGCATTGCCAGTGATCAAACAAGAATTTGATGATATTTTGATTACTCCACTCGAGGGATGGAGTCCTTTGACCGGAAACATTACAACCAATTCATGTCTACCACTTTCTCCTACCACAACTCAATCTGTCGAGAATCTATTTTCTCCAACTACAACTACTCCATTGCCAATCCTTGTCAACACTTATCCAAGTATCGCTTCTGTTTACAAAAGGCCCAAGATTGTTCGCCAAGTGAAGAAAGTTAAACGAAACAACAAAAGACATTTCTTTGCAAATCGAAATAAGTTTGTACCAAATGACTCAATAGTTCAGAATAAAAACACCAAATTGCTCTTCAATTTAAAATTGCAATTGAAGCAAACACAAAAACAGTTGAAGGAACTGACGGTAAAGTTTGTGGAAAATAAAAATGCCAATTATGAATTGAAGTTGGATTATCGTGAATTCAAAACAAATGCAAACATTAAATTTGACAAATTACAAATGGAGAATCACAAACTTCACGACGAGCTCGATCAACTGAAGAACCATCATCAAACTCGTGTTGAGCAAATTGAAACAAACATTAAAGTGATTATTCCTGAAAATGAATTGTTTCGAGTCGAAGAAAATCTAGACCAAGATTTGGATGATGATAATGCTGACGAGATGTCCAACAAGACAAACAACAATAATGATAATTCTGTTGTTGAATCTCTTGTTCGTTCAACCAATGTTCGTAGACAATCAAATCGGTTTTCTTTTAAATTGCCAGCTGATTTCAATCCTCCCAAACGAAAGCAATCTCAATTGGGTCGTTCTGTGAAGAGATCAAAGAAAACTGTTGAGGATAATCAAACCAATCAAATTGATGGCAAGATTAAGGTTCTCAATTTGAATTGCCCCGAACTGAATTGTAAAATTAAGTCGAAAACAAAGAAACATTTGCAAGATCACTTGAGTGCCACACACGGACTTCTTCCTTACCAATGTTTTGCACAGAATTGTAATATGCGATTTGATAATGGGTGAGTGAATTGAGTTATACGAATGTTTATTTAATTGAATTCCTCATTTAGGAGTCATTTGGGAGCTCACAACAAAATTCGTCATGCAAAGCCAACTAAATTCGTGTGTCCTGTTTGTCGTCAAGAAGTATCTTCCCAGCACAAAGCTTATCTTCACTGGTACCGCAATCATCTGAGTGGTCAATTTCAGTGCAATCTGAACGATTGTAACCTTGTGTTTGATACTCGTGCAAAAGTAGACAGTCATCAGCAGTACAAACATTGTCCTCAATCAAAACGATTAGTTTGCCAACACGATGATTGTTCAGCAACATTCGTCATGAAGCTGGATCTTGAGCGACACAAAGTGAAACATTTGGGAATTAAGCCATTTCATTGCAAATGGCCTCAATGCAGCCATCGCACTAATGTACGTTCCAATTTGCTAAAACACATTCGCATGCGACACTTTGGTTTGCCTGAAACTATGAAAGAACAAAAGGAGAAGAACAATGGGGATGAACGTGACCCGAACGATTTTGTTGAAGTGGTGGACGATGATGAGGATACAGAGTAGATTTTGACTTTATTAATTGATTGACAATCACAATTTTTGTTGGAACGTAATTACAAAATAAACGCTTTAATCAATAAAAAAACATTATTTGATACAACTTGATTTTTGAGATACAAAAGATTCACATCATAACTACAAATTTCGATACTCCAACATTCCTATTGTGAAAATTAATCACAAACACCATTATGTGGTTGCACAAATGACTCAATTCAAAATTTGCGATTACTTGCATTTTATTTAAATAGTTGACACAAGTGTTAAGTAAAAAACACTGTCTCAAAATAATTTAAATCTTATTTAGAGGTAAGTAGATTATTATTTAGAAATCTAGGTTCAATCAAGTCACGAGATGATAAAAAATGAGAGTAAAAGAAAGCTTGAAAAGTAATTTTTGACACTAATGTGCAAAACAAAAATCAATAAGTAATCAAACAAAATCTGTTTAAATCATTTAGCGTTTTGAATGAGCAAAATTGGCCAATTCTCGATACAATTCGACCATCAATTCCAGTCTCGTCTTGACCAACTGTTGCCATCCATCTGTGGCCATTACTTGAATAGAATTTGCAGTAATAAATTTGATGCAACTCGATTTGAGCTCCTCAGCACTGTGCATATCTGCAAGTATCAATATTTTGACAACTGTTTCAATGGTCAGACTTGAGCTCAGTGATGCGCCACAGAGTGTTTTCAATTCAGCCAATTGGTACTGTGGATTTGAGAGATAAGGAAGATTATATAATTTAATGTAATATAATACTAAACAAACAAACCTTGTCAGATGCAACAAACAGTTCCAATGCGTATTCGCTCAATTTGAGTGGTACGCCCGAGTAAATGTAACGGAGCAATCGCTCAAACACTTCCACATCAATGTCGGTTATTTCGACACAATTTTGTTTCTTCTCCTCCAAATTAGCACTAAACATGGCTTTGAACACTGGTGATCGGGCTGCGAGTATAGTTTTGTGAACTTTCAACTCTTTGCCACCGACCATGAAAACAAAATCGCTAAAATCTCCACTTTCAAGAATTTCTTGTAAATCTTGATTTATTTTCGGCAATGTCTTCTGGATTGGAGAAAAGCCGCCCAATACATCAATCTAAAACGATAATATAATTATAAAATAACTTATAAATCTAAATTCAAAATTACAATTACCTCGCAATATATTTTTAGTTGATCATTTACGAGATACTTATCAGCATTTGCAATTAGATATTCTCGTTCAAATAAGCTGAATATTTTTGCCCGATTTTTGTCGATCGATTCAAAATATAATTCTGCAAAATTAAATACAATTTAAAAAAAATATAATTACTACACATTGAAATTAATTCAAACCTGTAGTGTGGTGTTTTTCATCATTCTTGTCCAATATTGATATTCTGCCTTGAAGACATAATTTCGAGCTTTTGTTCTGATTAAGATCCTCAATTCTTAAAACAACAAATCTTCCCATTAATCCATCTGAAGATGTCTGAAATAATGTCAATTGAAATTTATTTGCTTCTTTTGCTGATTGAAACTCATTTGAGTATGAATAGGTTTGAAATTTGCTAAAATTATCATAAGTCCAAGTACATGAAGCAGTTTCTTTTACACCGACGAGTTTGTTTGAATTAACACTTGAAGACATTTTCTCAAAACGTTTATACTGCAATCAAATAAGCAAAAAAAGTGGGAGTTAGTTTAGATTAAATTTTAGTTAGGCAAATATCAAAATTGACAATGTTTTTGTAATTATAATTACCAGTAGTTGTAGTTGATAAAAGTGTTGAAAGACACTAAGAATGGTCACTCAAACCGACCAGAATTCATACAGGATTGGTTTAAGAGTTTTATTCCGGACACAGCAACAAGGAACACGCAAACAGTCACAGTTTGCCTAATAATGTGCACATTGTACACGATTTCTCTTATTACTCACACTACACAAACAACATGCGGTGACGCTCCACAGATGATGTTACCAGACAGGCATAAATTACTTTACTCAACAGTCTGAGCACAAATTGGCTTATTTATCAAACGTTGATAAGCTCAAGTATATGAGGTATCAAATAAGTAACAAAGTTACAATCATACAACATCAAGGACAATCAAATACCAACATAGTATAGAGGATACAGAGTAGACTTTTGATTTTGACTTGACAGCAAATGTATTTTATTATTTAATGAATCAAACAAAATGTAATTCACTGGACAATTGACAATTCTTTTGCTGACCACGAAAACAACTGATCACTGATGTCTGAGTAGTCATACTGAAAGAAGACACGCTCCAACTTGGGACACTGCTTAAACGGTTTTGCCAATTTTTTGTAGCACTTTTTAATTTTGCAAATTTGTACGTAATTGTCTATAGTGTCCACAATGTCCAAACCAAGTTTGCAGATGGAACAACGAAGTGATGAGAAATGATAAAAATAGACTTTCATGAAAACAAAACGAACATTCGGAAAGACTGTTGCAAGGTGAGTTGAGTTGAATGCGAAATGATTTCGTATGCAATCTTCATCGAATTCTAGAGTCAATCTTTCAACCGAAACTAGGGCAGAAAAGTGTTGAGATGGAAGATTATTGTCACGTGAAAATGCAGGGAAACGTTTGCGAGTGTCTGTGCAAAACAGTGTGAGACTGGCCAAATTGGGCAACAGTGCCAATGCATCGGACAAGTGAAAGAGGCTGAGTTTGAGTATGTTGATGTGCAAATTGGTGAGCGAAGGTAAATGGCCACAGAAATAGAGCAATTCTCGGTAGTTCATCTTATACGTTGGCTGCAAGTAGACAAATTTGTCCAATTGACTCGAGTCATCATCCTCGCAAATCTCTGCAGCCAATTCTTTTTGAAACACATCGCCTTCATAAACAATCTGAATTGGTTGATCACTTTGGACGTGCTCCCAGATCCAATCGTGAAATTCTATCTCACAAGTTGAATTAGCAAAATACAAACGATTCAATTGGGACAAAATGGGAAAATTGACTTGAGAAACATCAACCGAAGGATACAAGTTGAGTGATAAGTTTCTCAATGGCCGAATTGAATTGATTGAGTCAAACATTTGTTGTGGGTCTGTGGTGTTGATGCCCGAGTAGTGCAGTGTTTTGAGACTCGATGACCACTGTGTGATGAGTTGCATCACCTGACGCACCACTGTCTGCTTCTCAGCAAAGTTGTCATCAAAGAAATCAATGATCAAGTTGGTAATACTGCCAAATGTTCTCATCAGTTTGTCAGTGTCTGCCTGTTCCAAAGTTTCATATTCCAACAAGTTTCTTTCAAAGCGTTTATAAATCGAATCGTTTAAACCAGGAAATGGTGGTTTTGTGGAGAAAGGCAAAAAATCCATACAGTCGAGTTCTTGAAAGCTATCAAACATTGGTTTTTGTCCAATCACCAGTGCCAGAGTTCGACGTCGTTTGTAGACGGTGGATGAACAGAGACAATTCCATCGTTGGCAAACTTGTTGGCTTGAATCGAGATTTTGCAGTGGAATGCGATCAAATATGTTGAGGAGACATAGATCGGGCAGAATGGAAATGGACATAGCTGGAGTGGCAATTCGGGGGATTTTAGGCTAAGGTTCGTAAATAATTCAAATTTAAATGTATTGTTAAAAATAATATTTTTTACTTTAAAGTAACTTTAATTAAAGTTTGGAGAGACGTGAAGAGAATACACCAAAATTTCACTTCATAACAAATGTAGTTTGGCAGAGAGCAGAGGCTGCAGAGGGGAAAAGGAAAATGCCATAAGTTGCTAGTACCTTCTAACTGTGCCTGGGAAATTTTCTGGCCTTCTGTTCAATTTTCCTCTAAAGTTTTTTTCTATCTAAAACAATTAAATAACATTAATTTGTGATGGCCTACATTTTATTTAAATGATAGTTGATACGACAAAAGTTATATAACAAAAAAAATGTCTCGAAATAATTTCAAAACAGACAGAAATTATACGAGTCAATATATTTGAATCTTCAATCAATCAAAATTAAATCAAAAGGAAAATCAATGGAATAAAAGAATTTGTCAATTTAATACTACAATTTGGCGTTGAAAGCTCGTATTTGAAGGGTCGTAATCAGACTTACAAACCATAGTTCATACAGTTTTAATTGTAATTTTAAAAAGTAGAAATCCAAAAACAATTTTCAACACAAACAGATTTTATTAAGACAGATTTACGTACAACTACAATAATATCGAAATAAAAAATAATTAACAATCCTTTGGAGATTTAAATTGATAGAAAGGTTTTCTTGCTCGATAAACGCCATTTATGCTAATTTCTTTCAAGTTTTCACAATGTTCTCTCAGTGGTTGAATCATATGTCGAAAACAATGGTTCTGTTCTGCTCTTGAGACATGCATAGTTGCCAAAGTCGCACCACAAGCATTGCAATTGAAGTTTTGCAATCCAATTTCAAGAAGCTCAACATTGGGGAAGAATAAATTGATCTTGAAAGAATGGAACACCATTTTGGGTGACTGTGTTGTAATGTATAGGTGCAGTTTGAGCACAGATTGCAATGGAATGATTCGCTGTTGGTTGGTTGCATTTGTGATTGAAGCAGTCGGAATGAGGCCAAGTGAAAGCAAATGTTTCAATTCAGTCAAACAGTTGAGACGTTCCACAGATTCCTCGATTTTTGTTGAAGGAAAGTCAATCTGGATTTTTGTCAGAGAACAAAAATGAGCACAAAAACGCACAAGACTCGGATTGTCGAATTTGACATATTCAGAAGGCAATTTTGTGATTTTATTAGCCAACTCGGCATTCAGTTGCATATACGAGAACAGTTCAATATCACGAGAGTTCCAACCTTGGATTCGAATGTTCTTCAAATTGCCTTTTGAAACAATTGCATTTGAGTTTGCTTGCAAAAAATCAAGAAATTCTTTTTGTGTCAAACTTGTTTTTAGATTAAAACTGTTCAAATCCGATAAAATGGACAAGCGGTCAAGTTGAGCAGATGTAATTGACTCGGATTCAAGTGATAAATTTCTTAGCAAAGTGAGCGAATTGATCGATACGATCAAAAGTAAATAATCACTAATGTCTGTGTCCTCTGAAGTGTAACATTTTTCAATCTTCAACGAGACTAGTTTCGAGGACCACTCATGATGCAATAATGTTGTCACTATATCAATTTGTTTAAATATGTTTTCAATGTCAAGAAATCGTATTTCGAGTTGAGTTACGCTGGGAAAATGTTTAACAATTTGTTTAGAAACGTTGCGAGGTAGAGCAATTAGTTGAAGCATATTTTGATATTTTCTTGCATATACTTTCACCATCTTGGGGCATGGAATGCCTTTGAACATATTCTCAGTATCAATGTAAATTGAAAGTTTACTTCGTTGTCTGAAGACGCTCACTTGCAACTGTCTCAAACGACGACAAGCCTTGCCCAAATCTAGTTGATCATTCACATGCAAACGGTGGAAAATTTTAATCAAACAAGTGTCTGGCAGTGTGGATAGTTTCGACATTGTTCAAAGTTGTTTGATTAAAAAATTTGAAAAAAGTGTAGAAAAAATAAGAAAAGCAGGAAATCAAACGACGTGATTTGAGATTTTCAAATGAATGGCTCAGAAAGCAACTAGCAAGTCATATATTTGCAGCAACACTGCAGTTTTGTGTTTGTGTCATGCTGGGAAAGATTATTTTTGGTTTTCAAAGCCAACTGGGGGTTATTGACTAAATCGCATTACTTCGTACGATTAGCGTTCTCCGACCATATTTCAATAAAAGGCAATTCGTACACTTAATTCTCCGTAATTCCACTGAAATAGCAAACACCTGCAAATTTCTTAAACTCTAACCAACTGTTTTCTAGGAATTTGCACTCAAATATCACTCTTATCTTATGTCCCCCACGAGCTCAAGTCAAAGAGTCAAAATCACTTATCACCAGAAAAAATCAATTGAAATCGTCTAGCTTTTATATGTTCCCCTGTTGAGATTGAACTGTATAATGAGAATCAAGTTGTACGTTGATTTTGGTTGCTAATAAATTGTTAATTGTAAAATTCACGTCTTTATTAAGCGAGTGAGTGACCAGCAAATGACTAAAATTGAACCAATTTGAGTCCTGCTCCAAATAAAAATTGCCACGATATGAACGATTAATTACACAAACAATTAGAGAGGATCTGAGCTACAAATGATACAAATTAAAAACGAGAAAGGAAACCAACTAATGACGTGCAAAGCGGACACGATAAGACAGTCAAATCATTGAACAATTTCCGTTAGCACCAGAATTAGTAATCGATACAGCAATAGCACAATTACAAATCCGTTCTCGATAAAACATAAAAAACAACCTTCCTAGTTTTAGCACGATTTTTGTACCATTCACTTGGCTTTCGATTTGCTAGCAAAGTTTGTATACAACTCGATCGATAATTTCACTTTCATCAATTTCTATTGCTCTGTTCAGCCTTAATTTGTTTTTCTGTACCATTTTGTGTAGAAATAGTAGAAATGCTATGATTGATTTCGAATTCGATTTCTCTCGATGAATTGCACTATATTTGACAAACAAAACTGAACTAACAAATAGAAATTTGGTGTGCTCAAGCCTCCAAGGTCGATCTTGTCATGTCACTACTGATCGATGATCTGCACGACTATGCTTTACTGTGCATCTTTGATTGCATCCCACTCGAGTGCCTTTTGCCTACCCTGGGCCAAGTCTGTGCAAGATGGAGACAACTTCAATGGAGTGCCCTCTGTCGTCGACGTGTGCTTACTTTGGTGTTTGGCAGTACGGACTTTGAGACTTTGGCAGTACGGACCGAAGAAGAAGATGATTTTGGTACAAAAGTTTCTCGAATGTTCTACTTCAACAGTGATTATGATGTACAGCAATTTGTCAAGTCATTTCGAAACGTTCGATCACTGAATCTACTTTTCGCTGACACAAACTATCGCATAATCAACCGACAAGTGGTTCAACTGCTCAATAGTCGATGGTCTGGCCAGCTGACCAAACTCGATCTACGTGTTCGAGTACAAGAAAATGTTCAATTGGCCAACATTAAACCTTTAGATGACCTAACTAAGATGCTCAATGTGATCAACCACAAGTTGCCACGACTCTCCTCACTGAAACTCGACTTTGGTGGCACTCATTTGCGTGGACTCCATTTTGGTGATCAACTCGATCTGCCCGTGATTGGTCCGTTGAGCAAGTTTGCCTTCCACTCACAGGACGAAGCAAATATTCTGGTCAACTCGCTCAAAAGCTATGTGCCAATTGGAACTAGTAAGCGAATCCAACTGGGATGCTCCATTTCAAAATTTCAATCGCTGCATCATTTTATGAGCTTTCCACCAGCAGTTTGTCAACAATTTACTCGAATCAATCTTGGCTTTCCTGGATTCGATCTGATGGAAATGAGATTATTTGCCAAGTGCTTTTCTCTCATAACTCAACTGACAATTCAGCATCCAAGTCTATCACTGCGCCAGTTGGTTAGCGAATTAGCCAAATTGAAACATTTGGCTCGACTTGAATTGAAATTTTATGAACATATTCAAGAGTACTCCGACAAGATCCCACAGTCGCTGTCCACACTCGAGTCACTGAGCATTCACTGGAAGCGTGTTCAAAGTCACACTGAACTGGACTCACTTTGTCTCCCACAGACATGTCCCAAGCTTGGCTCGATCAAACTGGTTCTTGACGACTATCGATGTGGTCACTGTTCGGACGATTACAAGAAAGATTCAAAATGTCGACAACAATTCTTGGCTCCTCTCAGTGCTTGTGCTCAACTGGTGAGACAAAGTGTTGAATTCAAAGAAGACAAGCATTATTAATGATTTTACTTAATTTATTGTAATAAAACTGTTATCTGTTTATATTCTTTGATTATTCATCTAATATGAGATGAAGCGTACTGCGTACTGAACAATACTCTCACTTGTTTAAATTAAACTTTAATAAAATATGTAATGTGCAATTACTTGTTTGATGGCATAAAGTTTGGAGTGTAACGATTTTGAACTAATCAATTGAATGTCTTTGTCCTAATCTATATTTAAATCAGGAAATAACAGGTCAAAAGCGATTTATAATTTGTTTATTGATAAAAATCAAATACAACGGGCATAATTGATTTATCAATTAAAATGCGTAAAATTTTTGGTATGGTTCGATGATTAGTTGATATGATCCACAGGCAAAGTTCGACTTAGGGCCGCTGCACTTATTAATTTTAAGTGGTTTTAGCTGCGACTATTTGAGAAAGTACAGCCCGTACAAAGTTAAAATTAAATACTCAAATCTAATGATAATAATTATACAATGCAATCAATACTGTATTTTACACCGTTTACCTTACGTATACAGGCGCAATCACTCAAATCAAATAAACTCACAAATCAATCAAAAGTCATCAAACAAGTGTGATCAAGTCACAACAACCACACTTACAACGTCTCAATTAATTATAAGCTCGTCTAAATAAATCTCAAGTAATTTTCATTGGCACAATTATTTTTGATTTTATTTGAATTGTGGTTGTTTTCTTTCAACTTTCTTGTTTGGACAACTATCTCATGGAAGAAAAAAATGAATCAACTAGGGAGAAATGTTAAAAAATGTCGTATTTGTGGCGATGTTGCTAAAGGTAACAAAATTTAAATTATATATTGAAAGTCCTCGTGTTTAAAAACTGATATTCATATGTTTTTGTGGGTTTTATGGAAGACAACCTTTTTGAATAACTTCTTTTTGTGCCGGATATTTTTTTGTTGCTTAAATTGACTGAATATTCGATTTTTTATCCAAATCCCATAGCATTCAATTACAATGGACTCACCTGTGAAGCGTGTAAAAATTTCTTTCGTCGAAATGAAGCCGATCGAGAGGTTTGATTTTGTTTCAATGAATTGTCTCTGTATATATTAACATATTCGCCATTTTGTCACATTAGGCACTCGAGTGTCGTCTAGGCAGAAACAAATGTGTGGTTAATGGCATTTTGAGCAGGAAAAACTGTGCCAAATGTCGACTCGAGAAATGTTTCTCCATTGGAATGGACATTAATATGGCTAAAAGTTATGTACGACACCCGACAAGTAATGTGTCACTACTGCATCAACACAAACTCCTACAGACGGACAGTCCAACACAATTGGCTGAATACGAGACTGGCCTAATGCGTCAGGTGCTACACTCGATTAGAGCTAATTTGGTCGATGAAAACCGACTGGAGGAAATCAAATCACCCGACCCAACAAACTTTGAATATGGTTTCAGCTTGCCGGCGAGGTATGCCAAAAAGATTGTTCGATTCTGCAAAGGTATGGCAGCGTTCAACTCAATCAACAGTGAAGACAAACTGGTCCTGTTGAAAATGTTCTATTCGAGATTTATCGCTTTGCGCTACACTTTCGTGTACGACAGTGAGAGGGGTGGATTTCCTGTGCTTGCGGTAAATACACAAATTTTCAATGTTTTAAATCATAATTAAGTGTCTTTTTGTTATATTCAAAGAACGAAGCCGGAACAAACGTTATATTTCTCACTTTTAAAAGGCTGGACAATTTACCTGACAAATCAATTGGCAAGGAGATTCGCACTCATACTATAGCACTGCACAATGCAATGCAAAATGATGCTGTGCTTCGAGATTTGGTAAAGTTTGTTAGGTTTATCAATTTTGACCAAAACGTTTTACTTTGCATACAGATAAGTGCCCAACTGCTGTTCACTCCAAGGGACGAGTTACATTCACAAGAAGCTTTTAAATACCAGTACTACGTCTACAGTAGACTGCTGCGGCGCTATCTCGAACTGAAGTACAACAACAAATCAACCGGCAATCAAATGTACAGCTCACTGATGCACATTCTGGACAATATTCATCGCATCCTTAGATTAATTCGAAATGTATTGTTGACTTTTAAGAAAGTGGACACAGTACTGAAGGCGGTGCATGATATTCCTAAATGCCATGAAAATCATGAGGAAGAGAGACAAAGCTCAAGCCATTTCTAGTAACACAACTGGAGAAACAAGTTTATTTTCAACCTTTCTAAATGACTATTTTTCTTTATGAATATTTTAGAATTTGCATTTATGTTTATGAATTATGAATTAAAATTTATACAAAATTAATAATTCAAGTAACCGAAAACCAAATTGTTACATTCCATTGCACAATGCACGCAGTTAGACTTTAAAAGATGAGTTTTAAGATGACTCGGTGTTCCAAATTTAAATTAAATTAAAAAAAGATATAAATTAAAACAAGTCAATTGAAAACATTTCAATAAAATCATTAAAACTAATTGTGCATTTTAATTGTCAAATAGATATTTGAATTATTTACAATCAATTATTCTGTTCTTTTCCATATGCGAATTGCGGTATTACGAGGTCGTATTTCAACATCAGAAACCAAAAATCGATAAAACCTCAAAGGAAATTCATTTTTCCCTGTTCGCATTGGTTCACTCCATTGTCCTTTAACAATTGTTTTGTTGTAATAATTTTTCTCGGCAGGTGCATCAGAAGAATCATGGATTGAAACATCAATTTGACTCAAACGAGGCGAATCTTCTTGTTGAATCTGTCCAAATGTAGCCGCAGTTCCACCGTCAGCACGAAAGAAAAGACCAGCATAATCCGTTGACACATCTTTCCAGCTCATCCATGGCCAGATGTCAGAAGGAGACTTTTCCTTTGGTAGTTGGACATAAATGAAGCCAATCGGGAATGGATTTTTGATGGTATTCAGTAGTACCTTCTGTAGATGAGCAAGTGACCAGGTTTGCATCTTCTGGCAAACCACAAGATTTTTCTTAGTGCAAAACGCATCAGACCATTTGCCCTGCTGTGCTTCGTCGGACTGAATTTGAACGCAGTGATCTGATTTGTTCTTTGGACTGCCTTCTGCCCAATTGGTGTACTGCAGATCGGAATCGTCGCTTAATTTGTATTTATCAGTAGAATATTTTACGCCAATCCAAACATTATCAACAAATTTGTTTGTTTTCAAGAATTCAAGAATGCTCTGTTGTTCTTCACGGAATCGAATTATCAGCAGACTCGACTCGTTGTCTTGTTGATGGCACGTTTTCTCCGCGTCCTCGTAAGTTTGAAGTCCAACTTTATCAAAAATTTTCAAACATTTTTCATCCTTTAAAGGATACCAGTCTCCACAGGAAGAATCGAGTGCTTCAAATTGATCTAAAATATAAAATTTGATAAATAAAGAAATGACTGAAAACGATATTACCGTAAAATGAAAATATAGTTACAAATGCAAGTACTGCACAATGGTTAAACACAATCATTGTAAAAGCATGTGTTTTACAATTGTCACTTAACAAGCCACAAGTTAACTAACAATGTTAAATTGTGATCGCTTAGTTAGCAAATTTATATAACCACACAACCACTAAGAAAGTCATCCGAGGTCATTTTAATTGGTGAAACATAACATTTTTTGTGCCAAAAATGATAAAATAACGGAATCAAAAACAGATGTTGTTTGGGCAATGAATGAGTATTTAATGTGCCAAATATATTGGAGTTTAAGATCATCTTAAAAAGTTCTCGGTAACATAAGGTCAAAAATACATGATAATTTATGTGACAGATGTCTGAAAGTAACCTAACTGAGTGTATGCATATCAAATTGGCCTCTTTTTTAATATCCTTGATGAAATCTAATCATTCTTTTAGAGTAAACAAGTTTGAGTTTATATGACAATAACCGATTGATAAAGGGAAGGACTCAAACTTGCAAGCCAAGAGAGAAGCAAGACTCTGTAAACAAGATTGGTCCATTTAGATCACTGATATTAGCAAGAATAATAATTGGACCAATCTCCAGTCAAGCGACCAGTAAGCCTCTTCATAGTTTATTTATTTTTTTGCAACACAATGGGCACATATGACTAAACTATCTTGGCCAATTGTAAATTTGAAATTAACTATAATAATTTCAGATTTTATTCAAACTTTACCATCAAACTCAGGTCTTTGTTCCTTGATACATAATTTTCAATATTCAAAAACAACCATATGAGCTTGTTTTAATAAATGATTTATTATAGAATGTACTTGCATTTACGTTCATTTTGGTTAACACTAAATGTGATTTATTTAGGAAAAAATCAAACTTGGCTTTAGTTAGGAAAATCATGTGGTGGTGGGCATAGTTAATTTAAAGGTGAACCTTGGAGATCAATACAAGATTGAAACAATTTATCGACATCCCGAGTTCAATAAAACTGCAAATACAGATTTTCCAGTCAACGACAAAGACAGATTTACAAAGTCAGATTTACAAAGTCAGATTTACAAAGTCAGATTTACAACACACACACACTGACATTATGTAAAACGCTGTTAGGTGAAAGCGTACGTCTTTATGAAGTGGACGTGGCTCGTTCCCAACGCCCACAGAGCATAATCATGAGAGGCCTAGATAAACTGGAACATTCACTAAGAAAGTAATTCAAATCAGCTTTTTGTTTGTTGTATAATTAATTGTATCTTATAACATTTAAAATTTTACTTGAATTTTGACATTAATATTTAACAAATCTTTGTCTTTTTCCCCCATCAATTGTTCATCGTAAATAAACGCAATCCAGAATATTGCATCATCTCTCGTAATTATGATAATAAATATCCATCTCGATTTAAAAAAGTAAATCTAAATCTATAAATTATATAAATAAAATGCTCATGTTCATATGTTGTGACTGATGATTTATTTATTTAGAAAAAAGATAAGATTTGTAGGTAACAAAAATAAAGTAGTAAGCCATGTTCATCAAAAAGTGAACATATGTTAAAGGGTAACGTCCTCTGTGGAGAGTCTTTTGGAAACGATAACTCATCATTGCGTCATCTCCTCCATATTCTCTCCTCTCTTTCTGTTTCTGTTTGTGTGTGCGCGCTCGTTTAGGCCTCTTTTTCGTATCTACTTTGATCACGAACGGACTGTTTCGATTCTCGACCTCTAGATTATTCTTCTTCTTTACCACAGATCACCAGGATTATTTGGTCTCATTTGGATAACACATAATCAGTGTTATTTCGTATTTTGATTTGATTTTCTCAACTGACGAGTAAGTAGACATTTTTGATATATTTACGATATTTACGATATTTCTCATATTTCTATTTTATATATTTTTTAGAATCCAGATTTTCTTAGTCTTTTTGGTTTACCATGACTGACGCTAACCGTTCACCGATAATAATCGATATCTCGGATGAACCGATTGTTGGTTTGACTGGCGAACCATCATCATCACAACCGCATCCACCGACATCAACAGTTCACGCTATCGAAAATGCCGAAACCCAAGTGGATAAAGAGGACAAGGAAACTACAGAAATTCTGGTGGACAGTAAAGATGACGACGATGATGATGCAGAACAGAACACTACTAGTCAGAATATGCCTCGTACAGTCTCGAAACCATTTGTCTACGGTTCCGTTTCCCGAGCCCTAACTCGAGCCCTACCGAATGGCCACACCCACGAGTGGACTGTCTATCTACGACCACGCCACAACGAGGACATGAGTCTGTATTTGCGTCGGGTGGAATTTCGTGTTCACTCTATTCCACTGATTCGTGTGTTCACCAAACCACCGTACGAGGTGTCCGAGCTGACTGGCTGTGGCGAGTTTGAGGTTCAGATCAAGTTGTTCTTTGTGGACACGAGCCTACCAACGCTGTCACTGGTTCTTCCACTCAAACTGGCCAAGTGTGATCAGCATCCGCCATCAGAAGTGGCAAGTCTGCAGATTCTGCCACGCATTCCACTGAAGGAAATTTCGAATAAGTCTGCTCGTTTTGGCAATCGTCGTCCCTCGTCGTCGTCGGCTGGTAAGAAAGTTCCAGCACCACCAGCACGCGAACCGCCCACTATTTCTGAACACTACGACGAGTTGGTTTTCGCCAATCCATCGGACACTCTACACTCAAATCTAATCAGTGCCTGGGAGTGCACTCGACCAGACTGGCAGCCACCGAAGATGGACTGGGACGAGCTGGAGTTGAAGCAGTTGGACGCTATTCAAAGTGCCCGCTTATTGGTGCAACAGGAGATTTACAAGTTGAAAAACAAACTAGCAGAAATGAAAGAACAGTGCAACGTACTGGAGCAGAAGGTGAAGGGAATGAATGAAGCGGAAGAAGAGGTGAAAGATTTGGAAGTTGAAGATTTGAAGATGAAAGATTTGAAGGTTGATATGGTGGTTGAGGAAAATGGTCCTGATGCTTGCTCAGTCGCTCCTGTTGATGATACTTCTAAATCGGAAATCACCAAGGAAATGGGTTCTGGTGGTGGAGATTTGTGAAGATAACCACTCAGTATCTTATCATATTATATTTCTTTCTAAAATTCTAAACCCTAATCCCTTTCCCATTGTTAGTAGTTATATTCTCAAAAACCAATCGACAGTATCGACTTTATCATTTAGTTCATCTATTTTTAGTTAGTTATATATTTCTTATATCGTTCGTTTATGTAACACCGAAACAAACACGCACAGAATGATATGTTCTGGAATTTCTAATCTATACAATAAACGAATCTATAACTGTTACTTTATTTTTGTTGAGTGAGTGAGTTTTGTTTGTCATGTTTTGTTTTGTTACTTTTCTTGTTCTTTCTCTTGGTCGTGATCACTCGCAAGTTGTGTCTACTTTTGGATCGATTGTTCAAATCGTGTTTGACAATAATCAGTACCCAACAGTGACAAACACTATCATCCACGCGTGCAAAATAAAAAACGTAATTTAGAAAATAAAAGAGTTGCCCACTGAAATAACCATTGGTTATTAGCCAATCAGAGAGACTCTGTTCATCACCAAAGTTGACATTTATCCCTGGGATTCATCTTTGATCCCACTGAACAGTTGATTGCACGGGCAAATTTATCAAAATTGCTCAATGGAATGTTGACTCGATACTTTGCAGGACTGTGCTCTTTATGGCTCTTTACAGGATATCTGTGGTTAGAACAGGAAAACTGAAAAAAATGTTACAGTTCTGTAAATCATTGTGAAATCGATGTCCGGTAAGCGATTTGGTCTACTGCTAAATTTGCAGAATTCTACGTTGTAAGGTGCGAGCGTACGAAGTTTTTGTTTACAGACATTTTTAATATTAATATATAAGAGATGCTCAATTGTGCCACTGAGCTCAAGTTCGACTCATTTGTAGACTTTTGAATAATAAATCAAGATAACAGTGAGAGAAATTATTATATAATTTTATGAGCCTAAATGGTGCGCATTAAATAATCTCATGAATTGCATATAAATGGTAGATCTGTTAAAGTCTTGTCTTTCATTTTCTTAACATCGATTTAGTTGAAGATGTCAAATGTAAAATGAAGTTTCTTTTACCACTTTTTGCTTGTCTCACGTTTGCTTTTGCTTTGTGTTTTTCTTTTCAAGTCGAGCCTAATTGGTTAAGTGAAGACTTTGATGAACAACTCAAATGGCTAAACAGGGACGATAATACCAAAATCATTGGTGGAACCAACGCGACCGTAGGAGAATATCCGTACCAGGTTTGGTTGGGAGTCATTAAGCGAGTACAAAACATCACTAGACACTACTGTGGTGGTTCAATTATTGGAAAAAGATGGGTGTTGACTGCTGCGCACTGTACGTATCCAGAGTAAGTGTTTCCGATTGATGAAATTAACCGTTAGAGCTAAATGTAAATCAATTAGGATCGACCAAACTCAGCTCAAGTTAGCAATGGACGTGGTGGTTGGCACCGTTGATTTAAGTGTCAACCTTGGAGATCAATACAAAATCGAAACCATATTTCGACATCCCGATTACAATGCATCTTCAGGTCTGAATGACATTGCTCTGTTGAAACTGACTCGAGCCATTCAGTTTAGCAACAAAGTACAACCAATCCGTTTAGCTCAAAATGAGCCTCTTAATGGAAGTTTAGTCGCCGCAACAGGATGGGGTTATGTTTCAAATAGCAATCAAACAGCCGAACCCGAAACATTGCAACAGATTGAGTTGAGAACAATTTCTAGTGCGAGATGTTCTCAAGTGTTAGCATTGAATCCAGGAACTCTGTGTACATTGACTCGGGCTGGTCAGGGCACATGTGAAGGCGATTCCGGTGGTCCACTAGTTCTGTTGCATAACTCTACTGCTAGTAGATTACTGGTTGGTGTTGTAGAGGGTGGTCTTGGCAGGCCTGATTGTGCCAGTGGATATCCAGACGTGTTCACTAGTGTTGCGTACTATTTTAGTTGGATTTACAATGTCACAGGCATTGTATAATATGTTCTCTATGGTGATGGTAATCAAACTAATTGCATGCATACACAATGTTAATTACAGTCAAACACTACTAATCCTGACGATAATAAAATTAAGCTCGTAAAACTACCTCTACATTAGATGTCATACATTCCAACATGTACAGCTCATGGCATAATCATAATCATCATCAATTGCAGTCATTAGGTGAGGAGAAACGCAATGAAGCAAACAGCTGAATTTCATATCAACACTAACGTTGATCCAAACACTTATAATCAAAATGAAAACAACAATGAAAATTCCCCTAAAGAATCGAATGATTCATTCAAACATCAACGAACATCGAGTTTGAAACGTGCCAAAAGTGATCTCTCGTTGTTCCGTGAGAAAAGTGTCAAATCAAGTGTAAAACAAAAGAAGAAATTGAAAAATGTTCAAGTGAGCGAACTTGAAGAATATCTACTCAATATTAGATCGACAATCGAATGTGGCTTTACGAGATCTCACAGAGAGAAAATGGACAAAGTGTTGGATAAAGTTGAGAGTTGGATCAGCACAAATCCGAATGCTCAAATTGATATTGTTCAGGAGATGAAGACTGAATTGGATCGAGTCGTGTTTGATAATAAAGTTTTGGTCAATGTTGTTGTACAGTAAAGTCATGATGCTAATTGTTACTGTTAATTATATCTCATTATTATGAATCCTACCAATAAAGAGAATTTAATAAAATAAATGAACGATGAACAATTTATAATTAATAAAATTGTTATTCTAATAATAGAATTACGTTTTAAATCGAGAGATAAAAACAAAAACAATTACCTGAACGAAACTTAATTTAAAATCAATAAAACTTGAACAATTAACTCCACGTGTCAGATATAATTTTCATAGAAATCATAATAAAATCATTTATTTTGTTGTTGTTCTTTAGAATCCATAAAGCAATAAATTAAAATATATTTTTGGAATAAATTTCGAGATAAAAATAAATGATTAATTTATAATATAAATTGTATTGTTCTCAGTTGTTTAGTTTAATTGGCCGTATCGAGTAAAACTATACTGACAAAACAAGTTTATTTCCAGTTTTTGAAAGACAATTTTTGTTCTTGTAAAGATTTTCAAATATGCATACGATGATTTAATTCAAGTAAGTCAAATTTCAATTATTTAATCTGATAGATAAATAAATGCAAGTAAAAATTGAATATTGTTCTAATTTTTATATTTATTTATTCTTTTGAATCGAGTAATTTAATTTAACGATTAAAAATGTCTAGTAAATGTTAATTAATCAAACTAATTATTAGCACGAGTTTATATTTTGATAGTATGATTAATTAATCATTGATCACAATTTATTTATCTATTAAAGGTTGAAAAACAAGAAAAGTTTTACTTTTACTTAAAATGAATTTATTTTTCATTTTAAAGAAAATTCTGAAAATTTCCCCTAAGAAAATAATTAATTTTAAACATTTTCACTGACAATTAATTTGTAAAAATTCACAAGCTGATACATGTACAATGGACGAATTCAGGTAAATAATTTGTAGTTAGTTACAATTTTAGTTTTGTATATTTAAATGATCGTAAATATGTTATCCTTTAGTATTTTTATGCGATATTTTGTCATGAAAATAAAATACAACATTGTTTCAAGACTAATTCGTGATCACGTTAAGAGTCTGAATGCGCTATTTGATCCAGTTGAAGATGTACTAAATCCTCGACAGTTGAAGCAGCCAAACTACAAATTTGCAGTGCCATTCGTGATAATGTATTTGGCTGTAGTGGATGGCACATTCGCGTTGCCGTACGAATGCGATCCACAAAACTTTCATTTGTCCAGCTTCAAGTCGAATCCATTCCTATTCACCCATCAATGCACGCCTGAAATATTGTGGCAAATGTTTGACTTTCTCACATTCATAACCACAATTGCATTGTCACTCATTTATGTGTCGATTATTTTTGTTCGAAAAGTCGATTCGAAATATGTATTTTACAAAAATTCTCTCAATGGAAAATTTCTTGTTGGAAATGTGCCCTTGGAAAGTTCAGTCTCCGACCAAATAAGCCGATTTTATGTTCGTGTCATGAAATTGGTCAAAGTGAGTTTTGCCATTTGTCTGTCTACTCTGTTTCTGTTCTACTATGTCATGGTGCTGATCAACAATCGTTATCACAACTGTTTGACTCATTCGATCATTTATTGGCTAGTTGGCTTTTTCTTGTTTATGACGTATTTGGCTTATGGTAAGAAAATTCAAATTCAAATTTTAAATTTAAATTTTTAACCAAATTGTAGCCATATTTGTGCCAGCCTACATTTTAATCGCTAGCCGTTTCATGCAAATCCGACAGAAGCACGTTTTGGTAAAATTCAAAGTTTTGATCGAAAGAATTTCCATGGTAAAAAAGCCGACCAACCACACGGTGTGTCACCTTTGGATGCAGTACGAATCGCTGAATCGTGAACAAATATCCATTTGCAAACAAATATCCGAGTACTCTCGCTTCGGTATGGCTCGTTTCTCCATCTTGATTCCCTTTCACATATTTGGCATTTGTTTTCTACTTTTTCTGTACATTGATGAGCCTGTGTCCTTCTTTCAAAAGTACATATTCCTAATTCTTCTGATTGAGTTGAATCTGTCTCTGCTGGCAATGATCAGTGAGTGTGCTCGTGTAGACAAGAACAATCGAAGATTTATGCGACACAATCAAATTTTTTGCATCAAATATTTCGAGCGCTTTCGAACACAGTATGTTCTTATGTTTGCTCTCAAGGTAGAAGTTAAATACATTTAAAGGTTTCTAATAATGTTTTATTTTTTAAGGCTCAAACACTCCAAACCACCAATCGATTGCGTCTGTATTCGTTCTATGTCCTAGAAACTTATCGTATCACCAACAAATCGTATAATATGGTAAGAAAGTAACATTTTATTTGCAAATAACATTAACATTTTATTTCGCTCGTTTCAAGATTATGTCATACATTAGCGTTAACTTTATGTACATTTTTCGAAATCAACTCATGAAACACTATTGAAATGTGAGTTAGTTTTAACCTTTAGTGAATTTTGTATTTTGCAAAATAGTTTAATAATTTTTTTAGATCATTTCATAATGCAACGTTCGATACTATTTATAAAACTTAGAAGAAGTAATTTTATCAATATATTTTATCATATTATCAATTGGTTCAGCCCAAATCCGAATGCTTCAATTGATATTGTTCAAGGGATGAAAACTGAATTGGATCGAGTCGTTTTTGATTAATGTTTTGGTTAATGTATTTCCACACAGTAAATTCATCATCATGATCGTTATTCTTAATGATATCTTTTTATGTATCACGATAAAGCAAATTTCTAAATTATAAATGATAAATTAACGACGAACAGTTATAATGAATAAAATTGTTGTTAAAACTTAATTTAAAATCAATAAAATTGCTACAATTAACTCCACGTGTTAGATATTATTTTCTTAAAATCAAAATAGAATCATTTATTTTGTTGTCGTTTTTTATTCGTAAAATAATTAATAAAATAAATTTTGGAACGAATTTCTTATTAAAAAATTGAATATTCGCCTAGAATATAAATATTATTCGTTATTGTTTAGTTTACTAGATCATTTCGAGTATCACTTTGGCGAAAATAAATTCATTTTATGCTTTCTGAATGACAACTCTAGTTCTTAAGATTGTAAAGATTTTCAAGTAAAGATTTTCAAGCCTGCATACTAAGAATTGATAATTCAAGTAAGTCAATATCATTTATTTAATCAGAGTACCAAGTAAGTGTATGTAAAAATGGAATTTATGCCGAATTTTTAAAGCCAAAACAATAATTATTCTTCTGAATCTGATAAATAAAGATATACGTATATATTAAATGTCAATTAATCAAGCTAATTGCTAAAACGTTTTTTTTCAAGTAAAAATTGAATATTGTCACAATTTTTATATTTATTTATTCTTTTGAATCGAGTAATTTAATTTAACGATTCAAAATGTCTAGTAAATGTTAATTAATCAAGTTAATTATTAGCAAGAGTTTATATTTTGATAGTATTGTTAATTAATCATTTAGCACAATTTATTTATCTATTAAAAGTTTAAAAACAAGAAAAAGTTGTACTTTTACTTAAAATGAATTTATTTTTCATTTTAAAGAAAATAATTAATTTGTAAAAATTCAAAAATCTACAGTTGATACACGTACAATGGATGAATTCAGGTAAATAATTTGTAGTTAGTTACAATTTTAGTTTTGTATATTGTACAATATTTAAATGATCGTAAATATGTTATCTTTTAGTATTTTTGTGCGATATTTTGCCATGAAAATGAAACGCAATTTTATTTCAATACAAATTCGTGATCACACTTTGAGTCTGTATTCACTATTTGATCCAGTTGAAGATCTAGAAAAGCCTCGACAGTCGAAGCATCCAAACTACAAATTTGTCATTCCAATCGTGATAATGTTTTTGGCAGCTGCGGATGGCATACTCTTGTTACCGTACGAATGTGATCCAGCAAACTTTGATTTGTCCAGCCTCAAGTCGAATCCATTCGTATTCTCCCATCAATGCATGCCTGAAACATTGTGGCTAATGTTTGACTTTCTCACATCAATAACCACAATTTCAATGTCACTCATTTTTATGTCTATTATTTTCGTTCGGAAAGTCGATTCAAAGTTTGTATTTTACAAAAATGCTCTTAATGGAAAGATTTTTATTGGAAATGCACCATTGGAAACATCAGTATCTGATCAAATCAGTCGATTTTATTACCGTGCCATGAGATTGGTAAAACTGGGTCTTACCGTTTGTTTGTCTTCTCTGTTTCTATTCTACTATTTCATGGTGCTGATCAACAATCGTTTCCACAAATGTTTGATTCATTCAATCATTTATTGGCCAGTTGGATTTTTCTTGCATATATCCTATTTGACTTATGGTAAGAAAATATGGTCAAAAACTGTTTTAATTGATTTGATTCTCAAAATTGTAGCCACATTTGTGCCGGCCTACATATTAATTGCTAGTCGTTTCATGCAAATCCGACAGAATCAGGTTTTGGTAAAATTCAAAGTTCTGATCGAGAAAATTTCCAAAGTTAAAGTTAAATCAAGAAATCACATGATGTGTCACCTTTGGATGCACTATAAATCTCTCAATCATGAGCAAATTACCATTTGCAAACAAATATCCGAGTACTCTCGCTTCGGTATGGCTCGTTTCTCGATTTTGATTCCCTTTTACATATTTGGAATTTGTTTTCTGCTCTTCCTGTACGTTGCGGAACCGGTTTCGTTCTCCCAAAAGTACATATTCCTTGTTCTACTGATTGAGTTGAATCTATTTCTGCTGGCAATGATCAGTGAGTGTGCACGTGTGGACAAAAACAATCGAAGATTTATGCGACTCAATCAAAATTTTTGCATAAAATATTTCGAGCGTTTTCGAATGCAAAATGTTTTTATGTTTGCTCTCAAGGTAGAAGTTAAATACATTTAAAGGTTTCTAATGTTTTATTTTTTAAGGCTCAAACACTCCAAACCACCAATCGATTGCGTCTGTATTCATTCTATGTTCTAGAAACTTATCGTATCACCAACAAATCGTACAATGTGGTAAGAAAGCAACATTTGCAATTAACATTAACATTTTATTTCACCCGTTTCAAGATTATGTCATACATTAGTGTTAACTTTATGTACATTTTTCGAAATCAACTCATGAAACATTATTGAAATGTAAGTTAGATGTAACCTTCTGTGCATTTTGTATTTTAAAATTTTTGCATTTTATATGACAAAAATAGTTTGAGTCATTGTTTGATGACTTTTTAAATTATTTCATAAATGCAAGGTTCGATATCTTATTATGTATCCAGGTAAAGCAAAATGCTAAATTATAAATTATCGATGGAGAGTAATAATGAATAAAATTGTTGTTTTATCAATAGAGAGTGAGGCGTAAAAAGACAACAACAATTTGAATCGCCTGAATGAAACTTAATTTATAATCGTTAAAATTCGGACCATTAACTGAACGTGTTAGATATTATTTTCTTAAAATCATAATAAAATCATAATTCGTTTGTTGCTGTTCTTTATAAGTAAAATAATAGATTAAAATATATTTTAAGAACAAATTTCTCATAAATAAATTGAATATTTGCTTTGAATTTAAATATTATTATCTGTTTACTGGTTTAATCACACTAGGGAAACTTAATCTAAAATCGATAAAAATCAAACGATTAACTCCACGTGTTAGATATTCTTTAAAAAATTAAATTATAATCATTTGCTTTGTTGCTATTTTTTCCTCATCATAAATCGTACAATATGATAAGAAAGCAACATTCTCGTAATTTTAAATAACATTTTATTTCACCCGTTTCAAGATTATGTCAACTTTATGTACATTTTTCGACATCAACTCATGAAACATTATTGAAATGTAAATTACCGTTTAAACATTAACATTCGATGCATTTTGTATTTTAAAAAAATTATAGTTTGTACCATTGCTTAAATGCCTATTTAAATGATTTTACAATGCAACGTTAGAAACTATGAATAAAATAATTTAAATTTGACTCTTGAGTCATGAGCATCATTGAACATGTGTCTGATGAATCACACATCCTAAAGATGTCTATCAAATAAAATACTATTATGAATCATTTAACCTATTATCAACTAGATATTAGGATGTAGATTATTATGAGTAATTGTCGATTACTAATTGGTGGATAACAAATCAAAAATATGTGGCAACTGTCACCAATTTGTGATTACGATTGCAATATACCAATTTGACTCATTTCTTGCAATGTGCGTTTGTAAATTTGTATTGTTGCGAGTGCGTGGTGAGTGTAAACATATAAATTGCATTTCACTATATAAACTCGTGCTTCAAGTCAAATGTTTTATCCAATTTTGCTTCAATTTCACAACCATTTAAATTGTGCTGTCAATTAAACCAAAATTTTCCTAATTAAAAATGGCCCGAATTATAATCCTTTTTGTCGCTGTAACCTTTTTGCAAACTTTCGACTGTGCCTCAATTTCGGAATCGCAAGACTTCAAACTGGACAGCAAAGAATTGAACGCTTTTACGGCTAGCCACCCTGCCTGTGAAAAGAAGCTTGAAACCGAAGTTGAGCCCTGTGTAAACCAAACCAATAACAAAATCGCCCAATTGATGACAGTCAGTCATCCGAACTTGGCCCAAATTGAACAAATGTGCTGCCTTGTGAATGCTTTGACTGGCTGCATTAAACCAGCCCTCAACATTGAGGAGTGCAAAGAAGCGAAACCACTGATTAATGACTTTATTGGCAAGTTTGAAACACAAATGCACAGTGTAGGTTGTGCGTCCCAGCAGAAGGAATGCAAAAATGGCCTCACTAAGAATCGATTATCATTTGGTCTTGTGGCTGTGGCTTCGGGTTTGGTAGTTTTGTTCCAATATAAACTATTTAATTAATCAAAACTAAAACAAATCGCTGTCAAGTATTTTATCATTTTAGAGCACTAATTAAAATTACTCAATTTATGTAAAATCTATGATTTTACTCAACAAGTTATATTAAATTAATAAATGGCGGACTCGTGTACAACACCTCGACTTTGATGTATCATTCTCACTTGATGATTCAATAAAGCTCGTTCATTCAAACACTCTTCCGATTGGAAGTCAATGCATTAGTCAATGCACCTGAATCATATTCGGGCGAATCACTCTATAGGGGGAAAGTCGGATCACATACAACATACAAACAACGTTGTGGAACTCGCCAAACTATATCACTCACCTAAGAATGGTGCAAATCAGTTAAAATGGTTAGATCTACATCTGTTGACTAACGGTTCACTTAGCTAATAGGCCTAGGCGTAGTAATAATCATTTGTTGTTCAATTGTATAATTCAATAAGTTTAATATGCTCGATTATGTACTTTCACTCACATCACTTTTTCGAGATCTGAAATACACCATTAGTGGCACTCGAATCGTCGGGTGAAAGTAAATCATGGGAGAATCCATTACTGCTTAATGGACAAAGTTGATGTAGCGGTTATTAGTAATCAATGTTTCGAACAATTTAACCACCATTAACAGCACAAATAAATCAGCACGTACAACCAACGGCTATTAACCACAAACAATTTGGTAAAAAGTTTCGACAATACTCAATAAAGCATAAAGCCTCATGCAATTAAACACAGGAGACAACATGCAGTGCAGTAAGACAATCTAGGCGGGAGAACGGCACCTGAGGGTCCACCTCATATATGCAGTTGTCGCTGCTACCCCAAGCCTACGTAACTGAATTGTGAGGTGGACCCTCAGGTGCCGTTCTCCCGGCTAAGACAATCTGTGGCACGAGCTTGGTACAAACTCTCATGTCAAAATAACTGCCACAGTGTGATTTTGTTCATCGAGTATAGTTGTTTTTGGGTCTGTTTTCAAGGCACTTTGGATTTGTTTTGGCCTTGAACACACGCGAGTGTTTTGCTATTTTTTTAGTGTTTACCAAATCGCCAATTTGCATTTGTCAATTTGTGTCATCAATTCAGGATGAACTCACAGAAAGATCCACTCGCATTGCCAGTGATCAAGCAAGAATTCGACGATGATTTGATTAGTTCAGTTGAGGGATGGAGTCCTTTGACCGGAAACACTGCAACCAAACCAAGTCGAACACTTTCCACCACAACTCAATCTGGAGAGAGTCTATTCTCTCCAACTGCAACTACATCCAATCACTCATCTAAATCTCCTTTTCCATCACATAATTTTGTCAACACTTATTCAAGTGTTGCTTCTGTTCTCAAAAAGACCAAATATTGCTCGTCAAGGGTTAGTGAAGAAAGTTAGAAATAACAACAGATCATTTATTGCAAATCATAACAATAGTATCCCAAATGGTTTACAGAGAAACAACAACATAGAATTACTTTTCAATTTAGAATTGCAACTGAAGCAAACACAAAAACAGTTGAAGGAATTGACGGTGGAAAGTAGAAATGCCAACGAAATACTTGAGAAAAAGTATGATGAATTAAAGTTAGAATATTTTGAATTCAAAACTAATGCTAACATTAAATTGAACAAACTGCACGACGAGATCAATCAACTGAAGAAGCATCATCAGACTCGTGTTGAGCAATTTAATGCACAAGATACTCCAAATCAGTCTCAACTCAATTCTATTCATCAGCAAAATGTTGATACAACAATCGACAACTTGCTCACTACTCCACCAGTCAACTCAACTGTACAAATCAAAGAAGAAATTATCGATGAAGAATCTACTTGCCCTGAAATGTTGTACAATCTGATTAATGATGTTGAACAAAATATTGGATCGAGATATTCTTCATTACTATCTGATATTTCTTCTCAGTCTCAAGCGAGTGAGAACATTCTTCAAACAGGAAACAGTTCTGTGTCTTTAGATGTTTCGAATTTGTCAAACTCTAATGATCAACAAGATTACTTGCCACAAAACTTGGTGTCACTTGCAAGTGATGCCTCGTTGACCGATCAAAATGTCACCGAAATTCAACACATAAAGCAAGAATTTTCTGATGACGATTCATTAACCAACAAAAGCGAGCAATTCACTGTTGATGACATTTCAACATGTGCGAATCAATCGAGTGACGTTAACATCGATGAAGTGATTCTTGAAAATAAATTGCCTTATGAAGACGAGGATAATTTAGATCAAGACAATGATGATAATGAAGAGGAGTCCAATACGACAAACAACAATGAAGATAATTCTGTTGTGAAATTAATTGATCCTTCCACCGCTCAACAACATTCAAATCGAATTGTTTTTAAAACTCCAACTTTTTCCAACCTTCAAAATCCTAAACGAAAACAATCTCAACCGAATCGTACGGGGAAGAGATCCAAGAAAACTATTGAAGATGAAGAAGTCAATCAAATTGGTGACAAGATTAAAGTGCTTCATTTTGATTGCACTCAACAGAATTGTAAACTCAAGTTTAAAACAACCAAACATTTACAAGAACACTTGAAGACGGCCCATGGACTTGTCCCTTTACGATGTTTTGCACAAAATTGCAATTTGCGATTTGATCATTCGTAAGTGGAGCGCAATCGAATGTTTGTTTAACTGAATTTCTTTTTTAGTTTTCAAATGAAAGCTCATCTCAAACTTGATCATTCTAATCCAACTAAATTTGTGTGTCCTGTTTGCCGCAAAGAATCAGCTTCACAAATTCAAACTTATGGTCACTGGAGACACTATCATCAGAATGGTCAATTTCAGTGCAATCTGAACGAATGTAGCCTAGTGTATGACACTCGTAGAAAGTTATATGACCATCAGCGATACAAACATTGTCCTCAATCAAAAAGATTCAAATGCAATCAAAATGGTTGTTCAGCAACATTCGTCTTCAAAGGCGATCTTGATCGACACAAAACGATGCATTTGGGAATTAAACCATTTCATTGCAAATGGCCTCAATGCAGCCATCGCACTTGTCAACGTCCAAATTTGGTAAGACACATTCGCACGCGACACTTTGGTTTGCCTGGTACTGGTAAGGCGAAGAACACTGCGGATGAACGTGACCCGAACGATTTTGTTCGACTGGTGCAGGATGAAATTACTGAGTAGATTTGACTTTAAAATGAAGGACAATCAATCAAATTTATGTACGAAATTTAAAGGTAATTGCAAAATAAATGTGTTTGTTCATTGGACAAAGTCCAATCAAAAATTTGTAAGCGCTATGGATCACATGACACCCATTTAGGTAGCCGCAAAAACATGTTTTTGGATATTTTGTTAAGAATGCAAATATTAGTTTTAAAAACTAAAATATTTCTTGAGTAACATTATCCATGACACCAAATTTAGGTTGCCACAAAGGTCATGACTATGAAAGTTTATAAATTTTTTTTCAATGAGTATCCCTACTATCTGACTTACTATTTATATCTTATAAAGTCACAAGGTACAATTCAAGTTAATACTAAATATCTTTCCATGAAATCATAAATTAATTTGTACAAATACACGTGTGTGTACACTGTACACTCACACTGATAATCTTCTAAAAGATCAGTCAACTTAGTCAACATAGCAATAAAATGTCCTTATCAACAGTCACATACCCAAAACATTATATTTACTTAAGACGTCAATTGTGTCAACACTCTGCGACACTCAACAAAATCCAACAGAGTTTAACTTGTTCATTTGATTGTGTCAACTACCATGTCAGCCACATCACCCACAATTGGCATCGACCTTGGCACCACCTATTCCTGTGCTGCAGTATTCCGCAATGGACAAGTGGAAATCATTCCTAACGAATTTGGCAAACGTACTACGCCGTCATATGTGGCTTTTACCGAAAAGGAAAGACTAATCGGAGATGCGGCCAAAAATCAAGTTGAGCAAAACTTGGAAAATACAATTTACGATGTGAAACGATTGATTGGTCGTGCGTTTGATGATCCAATTGTACAAGAAGATTTGGTGAATTATCCATTCAAAGTGGTCAATGAAGATGGAAAGTTGAAAATTGAAGTTAAATTTCGAGGTGAACAAAAACAGTTTTACCCGGAAGAAATTTCTGCTATGATCTTAGCGAAAATGAAACAATCTGCTGAGAATTATCTAGAAACTAAAGTTACTGATGCTGTTGTGACTGTTCCTGCTTACTTTTCGGACGCTCAACGACAAGCGACTAAAGACGCAGGAGAAATTGCTGGTTTGAATGTTGTGAGAATTATCAATGAACCAACTGCTGCAGCAATGGCTTATGGTTCGGACAAAAAATCTGATCGAGCACGAAATGTTTTGGTTTTCGATTTGGGTGGTGGGACGTTCGATGTGTCTGTGCTCGTGTTGGATAATGGCGTATTCGAAGTGAAAGCTACTTGTGGTGAAACTCATCTCGGTGGAGAGGATTTCGATTTGAGACTTGTCAACTATTGTGCGGAACAATTCAAGAAGGACAATCCAGGGACAGATTTTGATAAACGCGCAATTCGACTTCTTCAATGTGCCGGTGAAGAGGCGAAACGTTCATTGACTGAAGTGGTGGACATAACAATTCATGTTCAATCATTGTGCGAAAATCAGGATTTCTCCTGCACCATAACTCGTGACAAGTTTGAGGAACTATGCAAAGATCTGTTTGAGAAAACCTTGAATCCTGTGAGAAAAGCGCTTTCCGATTCAGGTCTGTCCAAGTCAGACATTGATGAAGTCATTCTTGTTGGTGGTTCAACACGAATACCGAGAATTCAAAAGTTGTTAACAGAATTTTTCAATCATAAAATTCTGAATCGATCGCTTAATCCTGACGAAGCTGTGGCACAGGGAGCTGCACTGCAAGCTGCCATTTTGAATGGTGATGAATGTCCGGAATTGCAGGAATTGCTCCTGTTAGATGTTACACCAATGAGATTAGGTAAAGTTTAGATTGCGATAAAATATTAATCGATTTGAAACCATATTAAGGTATTGCTGTCAAAGGCGGAACTATCGAAACCATAATTGCAGCCAACACTACAATTCCCATCACTGAAACGAAAGTGTTCACAACTGCCAAAGATCGTCAAACAGAAATTGATATCAAAGTTTACGAAGGTGAACACGACAAAGCAGTTGACAATGAACTTTTAGGCAAATTCACTCTCACGGGCATTAAACCCAAACCTTACGGAGTGCCTAAATTTGATGTGACCTTCACCATTGACGTGAATGGCATTCTGGACGTTTCGGCCAAGGAACAAGGAACCAAAAATGTGAAACAACTCACTATTTCAGGAAACAAAAACAGTCTAACTACGAAAACTAAAGAACAAATCAAAGCACTGAATGAATTGAAGAACTATCTCGAGGAGATTCAAATCAAAATCAATCAAGACAATGTGATGGAACAGATTTCCGATAAAAACTACGACAAAATCAGTAAAAAGGTCAATGAGATTAGCGACTGGTTGAGGGAGAATCAATCAGAGGCTGACAAGCGAGACACTGAGAAAATGTTGAAAAAGTTAAAAAATGTTTATGAGGGAATTATGGAAAATATTGTGTGAATTTTTGTTAATACCTAAAAGGATACCAAACTTGTTTTACAACTTTCAAAAGATTTTCCTTGTACCAAGAAATACCATTTAAAATATAAATTGCATTTGTAATTGTATTGCAATTTGAGATCAATTTGTTAAATATATTCAGAGTACAAATATAAATTGTATCAATTGAAGCGACAAATGATGATGATTACAGTAAATAGTGAAATTCGCTGAAAATACGTTTCGTTAACGGCACGTGAAATTATAATGACATGATCATGCATGCAAATGCTTTGATGTACCCGCAAACCCGTGACCGTTATCAAATGTCACAAGGCCTAATTTTGATCTGATTTGGAAAGCTTTTTTGCCTACAAAGCAATAGTGTAATATTAGTGCACAAATGTTTATACAGTACAGTGATAGTGATCACTGATCCGGCTGTACAAATTGTGTACTTACAATCGTCGTTCATAGTGTGTCTGTGAAAATCGTGATAATTTATTTCCAAAAAGTGCAAATTTTGCAACTGACAATCGATTGGCGCCCTGGAGGCTCCCCCTCGTTTTTCCTCCCTCTCTGCATACTTTTCTAGTTCTAACTAGTTTGTTTTGTGCTTGAAGCACGCAAACACATAAACAATGTTGGCTGTGTGTACAGTTCAAGAGGCGCGTTGAACTTTTCTCGATTGATCACGTCCACCCTCGATTATATTACTCTCGACTCGTGTAGACCTGTTCAGTACATTTCAAGTTCACGAATAGTGCGGATCTATTTGAATTTGCCTATTGAGAAAAAATTGCATCAAAAATGAACCAACAAGAATATTTTGATCTTTCGCTTTGTGATGTGATGTGTCAAAATGAAATATCGATTCAATGGAACAATCTTCACTATGATGTTATTGATTACTCTCATTTTACTTCTCTAAAGAAGAAGTCACTTTTGTGTGGACTGAATGGACAATTCAAGTACGGTACCCTAAATGGATTGCTTGGGCCAAGTGGTGCTGGTAAAACGAGTTTGCTCAAATGTCTCAGTGAGTCGAGACATTCTGGTTTGAGTGAAAATTCTGCTATTTACGCAAACATCCCAGAACAATCTCCCGTTTTGTCCTGTTTCATCGAGCAACATGTACACGAAAGTATGTGCGGCAAAATGTCTGTTCGTGACATACTCGAGTATGCGTTTAGACTCAAAAATTCCACAACGAGTACAAATCGTGATGCAATGTCAAAACATATCGACAAAATAATGCACCAGCTAATGTTGCCAACTGATTTGTTGGATCAACAATTTGAAACGTGCAGCGGAGGTCAACAGAAACGAATTGCAATTGGTCAAGAACTAATGTCACTCTCGGCGCCATTGTTCCTCTTTGTGGACGAACCCACAACCGGACTTGACAGTGTTTCCGCATTTGAAGTTATGAGCTGTCTCAAAAAACTTACATTTAACAGTCGAATCACTGTAATTGTGTCCATTCATGCGCCAAACAATGAAACACTGAATCTGTTTGATCAAATCTATGTTTTGGCTAAAGGAGGAGTGGCAATCTATTCTGGGTCTCCAGATGATGTTGAATCACATTTGAAAAAGGAAATTCAATTTAAAATTTCTGCACGACAGCCACCAATTGAAGCTCTCATTAGTATTGCTTGTAATGGTGAGTAATATTTAAAATTTAAAATTTTCAAAAATTAATTAAATTTTAAAATTTTTTTTATTAGGAATTACCGATCCAAATGTGATCAAATTATCTGAAAATTGTCGTAAAACAAACGAACTTTCAAACGAAAAATTCCCAAACACCAACGGAATACCAAACACTCGAAAGCACTTTTCCTTACACGATTTTGCCTACAACTTTGCACGACAATTTCAAATTACTTTCATAGAGAATTTCGATGTGTTTCTATTCACAAATTTTCTTTTGATTTGCTTGATTTGGTTTGTGACCACTTTCTTTGATCCTAAAATGTCAATTCCGAGCGGTTGCATTACTTTACGAAACAACAATTCAAAAACCGCCAATTCATCGATCAATTGTCAAGTGGAATTGAACGAAAGTGCATTGATGAAAGAGAATATCACTTACCTTTGGTATTCATTTATATTTTCCGGCTACTTTACCACCTGTTTGAGTGCAATATTTGTGTCGCCATTTGTGAAGATATTTCAAAATGAACATCGAAATAGTGAGTTTAAATCTGTTTAGAATATACTTTTGAATCTTTTTGTTTCTAGATTGGTACAGTCTTGGTGTCTTTTACTCGTCCATCACATTTATCAGTTTGTTTGAAGTGACCATTCAAACGATTTGCATGGTACTCCCAAGTTACTTTGCATCCCACCAGTACGGAGCATCAATTTACGAATACAATTTAGAGCGATTTGTCTGGTATTTTAGCATAACTTGGTTCAACAACATTTACAATCAAAGTGTGGGTCAGTTGATTGGCACAATCTTTGTGGATTACGTGGAAGTGTCTGTCACACTTTCAGTTGTCATCTCAAGCACAATGACAATGTTCAATCCACTGTTTTATGATTTGGAGAAGTCGAACAATTTTCTTTTGATCAAAACTGCTGATTTAATTGCGGTCAAGTTCATGATCAAAGCTCTCATTTATGGACTGTATGGTATTGGAAGGTGTTCGGGAAATGAAATTTCAAATAATTTAATCATTTTCAACGTAAATCAAGAAGAGATTTTGATAAATTTGATTCGAGTTTGCATCAATGTGATCGGGATTCGACTTGCAACATTTCTGTTTTTGTATTTCAAATTTGGTAATCAGAATATTAATTTGACGAGAATATTCTTGAATCTCAAAACAAAAGAACAAAAGCAAGAACAAAATTCGATCGTTAATCAAGAAAAAGAAGAAATATGTTTCAAAATTAAACCTTTTGAAACAAAATTACAAAGTAACGATGAAATGTTACGAAACAAAAGCATAATTGGATGGAGGAGTTTGAGTTTGTTCAAGAACGATTCGTATTTCATTGTAAATTCTTCAAATTCGAAAACGATTTTAAACAATTTGAATGGTGAATTTCGGTTTGGAACACTGAACGGACTGATGGGTTGTTCCGGTTCGGGCAAAACTTCCCTCCTCAAAGTGCTAAATGGTCAATTCAAAACTCGACTCAGTAAAGAGTCTCATTTCTATTTGAGCACATTTGTTCCAATCAAAACTTGTTTTATTGCTCAAGATGTCTCCCAACATCTAATGCCTGGACTGACTGCAAAACAATTACTGATTTATGCTTCGAGAATTAAGAATCTCTCAAAAGATGTTGATCATTGGGAGAAGGCTATGAATTTACTTGAAAAATTAGATATGCTCGAGATCTGTGATACGAAAGTGGACAATTGCTCAGGTGGCGAACGAAAGCGATTGGCCATTGCGCTCGAATTGATTGCGGAACAAATGCCTAATTTGATTTGTATTGATGAGCCAACCAGTGGGCTGGATAGTAATACTGCGGAAGTGGTAATTTCGTGCCTTAAAAAGTTGAGCATCAATCACAACATCACAATCGTCTGTTCGATTCATCAACCAAACGCAGAAATTCTCGCAATGCTCGATCACTTGTATGTCCTATCCCTTGGAGGTCAATGCGTCTACTCTGGTCCACCACTCAAAATCGAAAAATATTTGAACAAAATACCAGAAATTGGACAAATCGATTGTAGATTTGCAATTGAAGTGCTGATCAAACATGCTTGTGGGGATAAAAGTGAAATTGTGCACAAAATGGCAAAACTAAATGATGTTCAATTTAAAAGATCAAAATTTACTCAAAATTCTTTGAAAGTTGAGGTCGAGTTGGTTCGAGATGGAGTCCAGAAAAATCGAACACGATTTATGCTTTCACCTGTCTGGATACTCTTACAACGTAATATCTCCTATGTTTTCGGTATTTACTGGAGAAACTTGTGCTTCAACATTTTTCAGTACACATTCTTTTGTATCAATTTGAGACTAATATTTGATTCGAAAATTGCTGAACAATCTGGTTGCGTAAGCCTTGAAGATGACTTCAACTTTACTTGTGCTCGTTCAGAGGAGAATTTACAGAAATTCGAAACACTCACAGACAATTACAAGTACAGCTTTCTGTTGAGTGCTCCATTCTTCCTGATAATGATGCTTCAGTGTTCACTTTCGTTCAAGCAGGATTTACTCTACTTTTCGGCTGAACATGCAAATGGATGGTACTCCTCTGGAGTGTTTTATTTGACTAAACGAATCTGTGAAATCGCTTTCTCAATTCCAATCATACTGTTGCACGTGTTCATTACTAATCTTGCGGAAGATGTTCGTCCAGGAATTTACTGGGACTTTGTTTTAGTCCTCCTGATTGCCTCAATTGCCATTCAAGCCATATCACACATTTGTGCACTCGTTTCGAAAGGCAATTACATAATCATGATATTGATAACGATTGTTGTGATGATTGTGTTCATACTGCTGAGCAATATTTTCATCTACATTCACAAACTCAACTACATATATAGATTTGTGGCCAACTTTTCAATTCTACGATTCACATTTGAAGCTTTCATTTTGCTGCAGTATGGATTTGGTCGTTGTGGTGAAATGCAGATTCAACCTTTTCTTTATTTGATGCAAATTGAAGATGCGGACTATTATCACTGTTTGATGATGTTGGGGTTCAATGCTGTACTGTTTCAAGTTGCTGCAATGCTGTTACTGCTTTATGTTGCAAATCCAGTTCAAAATCGGAGACAACGAATGGAACGAATCGAAAGTTATAGGGACAGACTTAAGCCATCGAAGGCAATTGTGCCTGGTTTGAGTTCCGAACTGCAATTTGCAAATTTGCAATTATAATTAAAACATATCATCAATCTACCTCATCTAAATTTAAATGTAAAAAACAAAAAAAAATGTAGCATTGGAAAAAATTTAATAAAAATGAATAAAAAATAAATCAATTGCTTGCAATATTACAAGTTGCAACCGCAGTTTGCACTATTAGTTCATTTCAACGTGCAATTTTCAAGTTGCATCCTTTTACTTGTTTTCGTACTAGATTTGCCCTTTAAAGAGAAAGTTCATCTAAAGAACATGTCATAAAAAGAAAATCAAGTTTAATTTATGCTTGGGTGGTGTGAAAGTTTTTCCGAGTATTTAGTATTTCAAGGATTTAGCTATAAAAAATTTCGAATGCAATTTATGAATGAAAATGCAATCGACTGCATACATTGATACTTTATTGCTTAATCACTGTTAGCATTAATTTGATCTATTAATTGCATTTACGCCAAATTACGCGTGATATTAGTATTTTTAGCAGGAAAAAAATTGCACAGGACAATTAACTAAGATGTTAATTAGATTCAATAATAGTTACGTTGCATTTGGAATTGCATGTTAGTTTGTATTTTTAGTTAGAAAATTGCACGGGAAAAAATGTTAATTTATGATAGCTAGAGGCAAAAATACAAACAAAGAGTAATAAATTGTGAATGAATGTATAAATAATTTAATGAATTATTTATTTATTTATTCAATAAATCAATTTTGAAGACTGTATATGAAATTGACTTTCCTGTGATTGTTGATTAAAATTAAAATTTATAAAATTTATTTATTTATCTAAATCTGGACTAACATTTGGTGAATAATAGATATTTGAAAAACAAATTAAATCATTTTTTCAATCGATTTTCAAAAACTAGTTTATCAATTTTAGTTTTCATTTCATTTAATTCTTTCTTGTCTGCATTTGGATTTTTATCCAACTTATTTTGAACTTTGTTCAATTTATTTTCAATTTTTGTTTTGTTTGAATTGTTTCCAAGATTTGATCTAATCTTAGCAATGTAAGCTTCAATCGAATTTCTCGCATTCAACAGTTCACGCTGTTGAGCATCTTCCACTTGAAAGAACTTAATTTCCCGTTTAATTTCTTCAATCTGTTTGCGTGGTAATCGACTTTTGTTGCCAGTCACTGTCAACTCGGCTCGATTGTCTGTGTCCGTTTCCACTGCAGTGACATCGAGAATACCGTTCTCATCAATAGCGAAACTGACATCAAATGTTGGATCGTCCGATTTGGCCAGTGAACTCGAGCCCTGAAACAGAAAATGTCCCAACGAGTGATTGTCACGAGCCATTTCGTTTTGACCTTCAAACACTTTGATGAGCAGTAGCATTGACTTGCTCTTCTTTTCTTTTGCTTTGTCTTCTTCTTCATCAGTAACAACCGAGAACTTTTTAATTCTTTTCGTAGGAATGTTTGTGTTTGCGTGAATCACAATACCCATTTTGGCATTTTTCAACTCAATTCCCAGACTCAAGGGGGCAACATCGAAAAGCTGAATTTCTCTGAGCAAGTCCGATTGATCTCCATTGAGAATTGCTGCTTGAATTGCAACACCAACAGCGACCGCCTCATCAGAGTTCACAATCAAACGTTTACATTCAAAGAAATCGGTGAGCAATTGCTGAATTTTTGGTATTCGCGAACTGCCTCCCACGAGAATCACTTCATCGATCTCTGATTTACTAAGTTTTGAATCTTCGAGTGCTCTAACGAAAGGTGGAATTAATGATTTAAACAAATCCAAACACAATTCTTCAAATTTGTCTCTTGTGATTGTAATTTTGAAATCAATCTTAGAGTACAGAGCTGGTAACTCTATTTGAGCACTGGTGGCAGAGGTCAGGGATCTTTTTGCCTCTTCACAAGCATTGCGCAATCTTTGAATCGCCTTCTTATCTCCAGTCATATCTTTCCCGTGAGTTCGCTTAAATTGTCCACTACAATAATTCACCAGTCTTCGTGTGAAATTCTCTCCTCCCAAATGAGTGTGTCCATTAATTGAACGAACATCAAACATTAGACGCCTAACGCCAATCACAGAAATGTTGAAATTTCCAGCGCCCAAATCAAACACCAACAAATGTCTTTCCCCGACAAAATTTGGATGATTGAAACCGTACGCAATTGCGGCTGCTGAGGAATCGTTCATGATCCGAAGAACACGGAGTCCAGCAATGGTTGCACAGTCTTTCACTGATTGACGTTGAGCATCGTTGAAGTAGGCAGGAACGGTGATCACAGCATTGTGAACTGGCACGCCCAAATGCTCAGAAGCAGTTGTCTTCATTTTGGACAAAATCATTGCGCAAATTTCCTCTGGACAAAAGTGTTTCTTTTTGCCTTTGAATTGGGCCTTTTAAGGGCAAAACAAAAATTTTAATTTTGAAATTAAAATTAAAATATAATAACAAAACCTAAAATAAATGAATAAATACCTCAATCACCGTCTTCTCAAACATATGATCCACCTTAAATGGAAACCATCGAATATCATTCTGCACAGCTTTACTGAAGAACTCTCGTCCGATCAATTGTTTCACACCAAAAATAGTATTTTCTAAATTTGTCATTTGTTGAGATTTTGCCATTTCACCCACAAATCGACCATTTTTAGAGAAACCAACAATTGACGGTGTTGTACGATTGCCATAGTCATTTGGAATCACTTCCACTTTGTCCTGATGAAACACAGCAACACACGAATTGGCAGTACCAAAATCGATTCCAATTGCAATTGGTGATTTGTTGTTCATTTTGTTGTTCGTTTTTTTTGGTTTTTTTATTTCTTGAGATGTTGCCTCTGAGTTGCACCAACACTAAATGTCAGTTAATGTGATTCATCACTTGCTACCTGAGAGTTGACATGTGCTTTTATTACCATTCCTTGACGCATTCCAACGCACAAGTGATAAACTAACGTTTTACTCATGATTGTGTGTGTGCGTTATCTCAAATACGTCAATAAAACGTGTCATTTCACAAGTACGTTAATATTTGTTATTGGTAATTTTACAATAAACGCCCCTAAATTTTGATGTAATCAAATACATCGATAATCATCAAACATGGAGATTAGCTAATTAATACGTTGTATAAGATTAGTAATACGAGATCACGTGACTCTAATTTAATAATCATAATTTATTAAAATAATTATAATACATTCAAAACTCAAATTTGATTCATTTTTGAATCGACAATTTACTCGCAAAAACCAATTTCTCAATTTTTGTTTTCTTTTCATTCAAATTTTTCTTGTCTGCATTTGGATTCTTATCCAGCCAACTCATAACTTTATTCAATTTAATCTCAATTTTGTTTGAGTTTGAAGTGCTCGACCCAACATTTGATCTAATTTTAGAAATATAAGTCTCCAATTCATTTCTTGCATTCACCAATTGTCGATGTTGTGCATCTTCCACTTGAAACAGTTCGACATCTCGTTTCATTTCTTCAATCTGTTTGCGTGGTAATCGACTTTTGTTTCCCGTCACAGTCAACTCGGCTCGATTGTCTGTGCCAGTTTCGAGGGCATACACGTCTAGGATGCCATTTTCATCAATGTCGAAACTGACATCAAATTCTGGTTCGTTCGAATTTGCGAGCGAACTCGAGCCCTGAAATAGAAAATGTCCAAGCGAGTGATTGTCACGTGCAAATTCACCCTCGCCTTCAAACACTTTGATTAGCAGCAGCATTGATCTGCTTTTATTTACTTTTCCAATTTCTTCTTCCTCTGTCACAACGGAAAATGTTTTGATTCGTTTTGTAGGAATATTTGTGTTTGCCGGAATCATAATTCCCATTCGATTATCTTTCAGCTCCACTCCCAAACTCAGTGGTGCTACATCAAACAGTTTAATTCGCTCTCTCAGCAAGTTTGATTGATCTCCATTGAGAATTGCTGCCTGAATTGAAGCACCAATTGCAACCGCCTCGTCAGTGTTCACAATCAACCGTTTGGAAGCAAAAAAATCCGAAAGTAGTTGCTGAATTTTTGGTATTCGCGAACTGCCTCCAACCAGAATCACTTCATCAATCTGCGATTGACTAAGTTTCGAATCTGCCAGGGCGCAAACGAATGGTGGAATCAATGATTTGAACAATTCCAAGCATAATTCTTCAAATTTGTCTCTTGTGATTGTGATTTTGAAATCAATCTTACAGTACAGAGCAGGTAGATCAATTTGAGCACTAGTGGCAGAGGTCAGGGACCGCTTTGCCTCCTCACAAGCATTGCGCAATCTTTGAATCGCTCGTTTATCATCGATAATATCTCTTCCGTGCGTATCTCTAAACTGTCCAATACAATAGTTGACCAATTTCCGCGTGAAATTTTCTCCACCCAAATGAGTATGTCCACTCACCGAACGGACATCAAACAATCCACCTCGAACACCAATAACTGAAATGTTAAAATTTCCCGCGCCCAAATCAAACACCAACAAATATCTCTCACCAAATGGTTTTGGATTATTGAAGCCATAAGCAATGGCTGCAGCAGAGGACTCATTCATAATTCGCAGTACATTCAGACCTGCAATAGATCCACAGTCTTTGATCGATTGACGCTGAGAATCGTTGAAGTAGGCAGGAACGGTGATCACAGCATTGCGAACTGGTACGCCCAAATGCTCAGAAGCAGTTGACTTCATTTTGGACAAAATCATTGCACAAATTTCCTCTGGACAAAAGTGTTTCTTTTTGCCTTTGAATTGAGCCTTTCATGATTTAATTAAAAAATTAAATTATCAATAAAAGTACTAAAATACCTTAATTTTTGTCTTCTCAAACAGATGATCAACCTTAAAAGGAAACCATCTAATATCGTCTTGAACTGTCTTACTGAAAAACTCTCGTCCAATCAATCGTTTCACATCAAAAATAGTATTTTCCAAATTCGACATTTGTTGAGTTCGCGCCATTTCTCCGACAAATCGTCCATTTTTAGAGAAACCAACAATTGACGGTGTTGTACGATTGCCATAGTCGTTTGGAATCACTTCCACTTTGCCTTGATGAAACACAGCAACACACGAATTTGCAGTGCCAAAATCGATTCCAATTGCAGGTGATTTGCTCATGTTGTTCGTTATTTCTTAAGTTGGTCTAAATTATATACCAAACTAATAAATCAGTTACATGTGCCTAAACTCACATACACACGATATGCTACCAAAATATGTTGACAAGCAAGTGTGCAATGTATTTTTATTGCTCTTCATGCGAGCACATGTAAGATAAACTTGTTGATACAACATTTGGGTTTAACAAAGATACCACTTTCACAAAGCATACAAAACTCCACATGATACCACTACATTGTGTTTTGTTATCAGCATTTTCTCAAGAAACGCTCACCATTCGTTGCATTGATAACATCAGTTAGATTATAATATGTACGATACATCATGTGAAGAGGCCAAACAAATCGTGGTTTAGTTAGTCAAGTACTACAGTAAACTTTCTTGTCCTCTTGTTGGATTCTCATAGCTGCGCACCAACATTGATCTTTGTACCGGATAAAAACGTAAAAATAAAACAGAGATATTTAGATTTAAAATCCACAAAAAATATCACTAAAAAACGCAGAAACAAATCAACACAATCAATTAAATCTACAAAAAATACGTATTAAACACAAAAAAAGAAATTTGGGTTTCAAGATTCAGTAAATTACATTTACTTCCTTGTTCAAAATATTTTGAGCATTCACAAAAGTAAATTGATGTCAACTGTCACTCAAATGGCAGATATTATCTAAATTGCCCTTAATCACTTCTACCTTTGCTTCTGTGCTTGTGTAATACACTACGCCACAACTAGGAAATAAACATAAAACATGGATCCTTATAATCGCAATGTTTTGAGACATTATCACTCATTTATTTTGCTGCGTACACTTTAGTCGACAAATAATGGCAACATTAGAAATGGACATACGAAAAGCTTGTGAACTACTTCAAATCAGTGAAACTGCGACTAAACGTGAAGTTGAAAGTGCATTTCGACGCATAGCCAAATTGTACCATCCCGACAAGTGTAAAGATCCTGATTCGTATTTACAGTTTTACAGGCTCAAAAAGTCTAAAGATTTTTACTTGAAACACATTTGTGTTGATTTGAAAGAAAAGTCAAATAATCAATCAAACAAAAAATCTACAAAAGAATCCGAACAACAAAGATTTGAACTCAAACTTACACTTGAAGAAATATTTTCCGGTTGCATCAAAAAAGAGAAAATCAACATCAAAAAGTTCACTTCAAAAGGAAACCAGAAATCATTAACCAAAAAAGTCAAAATCACTGCCAAACCAGGTTCAATCGAAGGCACTCGAATTACGATTGCTCAAAAAGGTGATAAATACTATGGCAAACTACCAGAAAACATAATCTTCATTGTTCATGAACAGCCACATTCAATTTACAAACGAAATGGCCACAATCTCGAATACATCGAAAAAGTGTCTGCAGAAAAGGCAATTTTCACAAGAGATTTCTCAGTGCCTACAATTGACAATCAAACACTCAAATTCAGTATCGATAAAATGGTAACCCAAAACACTGTAATTCCGTTAGCAAATTATGGATTGCCCATTAGAGGGAAAGAAAATGGAAAACGTGGCGCACTTTTGGTACGATTCGAAATTGTTTATGGTAAATTCATATTTTTATTTTGTTCACTTTGATTAATTTTATTTAAAACGTAGAATCTACAAAACTACAGGATCCTCAAGTGGAACACGAATTTTCGCTTTCTCTCGAACAAATGTTCAAAGGTTGCATCAAACGTTTCAAAATCTGTCGTTCAATTGTAAATGACTCAATAAATGATTTTGAGGAAAAAATATTTACAATTGAAATTCCACCTGGAGTGCTACCAGGAACACGATTTGTTTACGATAAAGAAAGCAATCGATATCCAGATTCAATTCCAGCGGATCTGTGCTTCATTGTACAACAGAAGCCCCATCCACATTTTACCAGAAATGGTCCAAATCTTTATTATACAGTTTTGGTTAGTAAACTAGATATTTTTGGTGGCGGATCAGATGGAACTAAAATTGAAATTCCAACTTTTGAAAGTAGAAATGAGAAATTGTATTTGAAAATTGAGAAAAACTTTCAAGAAGACTCAACGATAACATTTGCTGGAAAAGGCTTTTCGCTAACAAATTTTCCTGAGAAAAGAGGCGATTTAATTGTGAGCTTTAAATTAACTGATAAAATTGGTTAGTTTTGAGAAATTAAAAATTTGATATTTAATTGATTTATTTATTTAGATCCTCTTATCAGAAATGATCTTCTCTTATCACTTGAGGAAATTCTACAAGGTTGTAAGAAAAAGATTAAAATTAAACAGTTTATTTGCGATCAAAATGGAAATGGAATTGACGAGGAGAAAATTGTAACTCTCAACATTATTCCAGGAATACAAGCAGGAACACGTTTTACCTTTCCACGAATGGGTGATCCAAACCCAGATTCAATCCCTGCTGATGTTGTTTATATTGTGCGAGATAAGCCACATGATGTATTCAGAAGAATTGGAGCTGATATTGAATATTCTGTAAACATGAAAGCGAATGAGTTTAAAGAAGGAAAAGAATTGGAAATTCCCACTTTGGGAAACAAAATCTTGGTTATCAATTTGAATTTAAATGATTTGATAACTTTGCAAAGAAAATTCATTGGTAAAGGTTTGCCTTTACCGACAAATTCGAATGTACGAGGTGATCTTGTGGTCAAGTTTGAAATAATAGAAGACAAAGAAGAACTAGAACTAGAAAGTCAACCAAATTCAATTGAGTACAATCTGTATCTCACAGAAAAGCAACTTCAAAAAGGCTGTACCAAAAGAATGCGAATCGAACGTTCAATTCAAGACGAAAATGAAATGAAGATAGAAAGTAAAATGTTTGAAATTGTTATTCAATCTGGGACAGATGTTGGAGCGAGATTTACATTTACAAATGAAGGTAATGTACGTCCGGGTATGGATCCTGACGATATTGTTTTTGTGATACAGAAAGTTACGACATAATAACTTAATTTTATAATTTTTATAAAACTTTAAAAAAATTATTACAAATAAAAATTTATTTGCCCTAATTATTTTAAAAATATTTTTTATAATTATTATTATTTATTTTTGGTATGAATTGATTCTACAGCTTGTTTAGCTTTAAATGTCGGGTCTGATCAGGGTTGAAAAGGGTCAACATTTTGACCTAAACCCTAGTAACCCAACTCTACCCTTAGGGTCATGTTATCTGTGGTAAGTCAAATAGTGCGTGCGGTTGGTGTTATTACGGTATTCTCCAATAACCAATAGGAGAGATGCATGAAATGGTTGAGGAGGAGGAGGAGGGAGGAAGATGAAACTGAAGAAAAGGAGGAAGAATTTGATACTTTAAATAGGATCCCAATTGAATTACTTACACTCATGTCGGATGAAGATACTATCGGATTTATAATCCTATTCGATCATTTCCAGAAGATGGAGCCCTTCAAACGAATACTCATAACGAATGTGCCAGCATTCGATTTCAATAGCAATTATGAAATAATGTTGACCGCACTCATTGGAGCCTTTGCTGTTAATGTGGCCACCATTGCCACCAGACAAATCGCTCTCGACTGTATTCGATTGATAGCCACTGAAGCGAAATCAAACAGATTTCCAGTGCAGGCTCAACCATGGATTTCGATTTTGTTGTATCACTTTGGAAGACAAAATGTGGTTGGAAAAATTGTGGCATTGCTCAATGAAGCCCTCGATGCCATTTACCGTATGACCACATTCGATGCGATTCTCAAACAGATTCAACATCCGTACGGCCGTTGGTGCATCAGAACGCATCAGTTAGTAAAGATGCTGCATTGTTCATCTACCGAGCACTGTCTTAGGTAGAAACTGAACTATGTACCATCAATAAGGTTCAACGTTATTAACGTTTCAAGCTCAATAATGGCTTTAAGCAATCTACTCTCGAAAGCAAGATCAAATCCAAATGAAATCACAGAGGTAAAAATTGCACTTTAATTGGCATTGATTGAATGTGACAAGATTGATCGGCAGAAGCTCCACCCACATTTTACCCCAAATAGTTGAAACTTTTCATTGAGTTTTAGTCAGTAAGCTGATCAGATATTCGAATAGTCATAGTAACCGATGGAACTAAAATTGATATTCCAACTTTGAATAATAAAGATGAGAATTTGTGGTTGTAAATTTTCCATGTTTAATATTTTGCAGTCAAAAAAAGAATGCAATTTTGTGTTTTTCCATAGAGAGCATCTTACTAGAATTTAAAATTTGATTTATTTGATTTATTAATTTACAAGCATCATATATTTTTTAGAGTCAATTAATGTATCACATATGTGTGAATGATAATTGACTAATTGAATGATTGATAAAAACAAGTTTAGGAAAATCACAGTACAAAAATATAGAAATGAGAGCTGTTAATTACTAATAAACGACAAAGTTTCTTTTTGCTATAAATGCAGCTTGAATTAATTTTCGTCGTCGACTTTATTTCATTAAAATCATAAATCAAAAATAGAAAATCAAATTATAATTTTAATTTTAATTTACATATAAAATGACATTTACGATCATAAAAAAGTTCAAGGTTTGAGTGTCAAATGAGTGAATACATTGAAATTGTCTATATCGAAGGATATAAGTAGTATAGAATAAGTAATCTAAGGAGTGGACAAGAAAATGGATTAAAACATATACAAAAGTGTACAGATACACTTGAGAAATGGTGTGCAGATAAGATTTGATAGGGTTTGACGGCTTCTGAAATTATCATCGATTGTTGAAATATACCAAAATCACTTAATCACATACAAAGTTATTTTACAAAAAGTAAAATGACAGATCATAAAATAAAAAAATTACTCAAAGCATTGATAAATCGACAAAAAACTCTCAGGAAAATTACTTAATCGAGGGCGATTCTTGAAGTTAATTATTCTTAAAGATGGCCATAATGACAATGGTTGCAGTGCGAGTCGAGTACAGTTGTAAACTTTTTCATCCATTTCGGGACACAGCTTCAATTGATCGTAATTAGCGTATTCAGAATTTTCCTCAGCCAGCTGATACTCGCAAATTCTGCATGACAAGCTAGTATGATCTAATCGAATGATTTGAACACCAGGAAACAGGTCTGGTAGATGAAGTTGCGATAAAAGTTGATGACTTGTAGTAGAAATGATCAAAGAAAGTGTTCGAACAGAAGGCACAGCGCACGTATTCAGTGGAGAGTAACTTTCGTATGATGGAATAGTAAAATAGTTTAACGACAAATCAATCAATTTTGTCAAATTAGAGAGTGATTGTGCAATTATTCCAAGAGGCAGTACTCCAACGTGAATTCGAAGCACACAGATATTTACAAATCTATGTGAAAATAATTGAAACTGTTCGAAAGTGGTAAATTTTAAATCATCCTGTAGAAAATATAAATTTTAATAAAAAAATTTAAAAACAATTACAATTTTACCTTCAATGAAATAGTCTTAAAAGCCTTTTCGACTTGAGTTGGACAATTGTTCAAAAGAAATTCCAATGAGAGATCATTGAAGATGGACAGTTCTGTCAAAGAGGCATTTTGAGTGTTCAATATCAAATTTTTAACTACAGGAGAATCAGTTTCCGAAAAATTCCACGAGAAGAAAAACAAAAAGACTTAAGATTCTGTGAAAGAGACCATTTTGGTAGAAATAGTAGTCCTGGTAAAATCAAGTCGAGTTTTAAATTTTCAAGCGATACATAATTGTTGTTGAACAAAGTAAAAAGATTTTCAATAAAATCAAACAAATCGTCTTCATCTTCATCATTATTGTAGGATAGAATTAACTCCAAAGATTTGATTGAAGCTAATTGTTTTTTGATGAATAGTTGAAGTGCATCCAATTTTATGTGATTCAAGTTGAGGCAAATTGTCAATTTTGTTTCAATAGTAATTGATTTATAAAAAATGCTATTTTGAGAGAAATTATTCAAAACAATTGTGTCGATTTGATGTTTGTTGGTGGATTTCGGATGAGTCAAATAACCATAGCCATCGTCCCTGATTAAATAGTCCAACAAGCCAGTACCGTACGGGTAGGGTCGATTTAGTTTTTGAATTTGAGACAACTCTTGAACAATGAAGAGTCGATCCCGATTGAGTGTAGAAAATTGTTTCCATTGATTGCAAACGAAAATTGCATTCTTGAACAAATCCAAAATTGGAATTCGGTTGAAAATTGTCAACATTATTTTTTTCGTTTAAAGAGTGAATAGTAGACATTTTTCTTGGTTTGGTTGTAGATACAGAACACATGATTGGGAGTAAGAGAGAGATGGATGAGAGGCTTCTTTCAGAGTGGTTTTGGAGTGAAAATAAACAACATTCACAAACGCAACGCTAAAACACAATGCACAAACTGAACACAAACTAAACAAGACTAGACTTCTCATGTTACAACTACACAGTAAAGTTCAAGGTTGGTAGTTGTTTGAAATAGTTATGAGATTGCAGCATCTCTAACAAGTTGTAAGTAGAGTAAGCTTTGTGTACTGTCATTTATCATATAAATGAAAATTAATAAAAGTGATTAACTAAATGGTGTACAGTTTTCAAGGCAAGATTTTACTTTATTAAAGTATAGACATTTTACACAGACAATTTCAAAAATTGCTTTTTACAGTTCCATAATTACAACCCCCAATCCAATCATGATGTACCATAAACCTACCATCCCAAACTAAAAATCAAATTATATCAAGAAAATTCAATCAACATTTTTACGTCACATTATAGATGACATAAAATGGTCAAAAGAACAAATAAATTTGGGTAACAAAATTCAAAAATTTTCAATTAGCAAGCTTTGATTCATATATGAATTACTGAATTACAATTTTTAATAGCGTGTTGATCAATTTTGCAGCCTTATTAATAATTTCTTTTGTAATCAAATTGTTTGCGCAATTCTACCAGATTATTTGGCAAATTACCTCGAGCAATCTGAATCGATGGATTGGTCTTTGTGCAGTAGTTGTTGATCCAACGTTCAAATTGCTTTACAGTACAACTATTTGAGAAGAAATAGAATCTTATAATTTGGGAAAAGATTGACCAGGAAGTAGGAAAAGGGAAAGATATTGCTACGTCAAACATAAAACTGAGGGCAATATTTTGCAGCGAACTCACCGAGTCTTCATTGATACATCGAAATAGATTGTGTAGATTAGCATCATCATCAAAAACCTCTCCGCTTTGAAAGTAATTGAAAGTTTTCAGTTTAGCAGACCAATGCTCAATCAATTTGGCCACACATTCCCACTCGTCCAATTCAACATTGTGATACAGCACAGTCAAATTGGTCACTCTGGAGAAAGTGCTCGTTAGCCATTCAATGTCCGCCTCTTGTAGTTTATTGTACTCCAACAAATTAGTGCCAAAACGTTTCCAATATGGAACACTTTGTATGGAAGTTGTTGTTTCTTTCTCACTGTTGGTTAGTAATCCAAAGTGGTCACTTTGGAGATAGAAGCGGAATCTGTCTGTAAGTGAGTATATCATGTGTTGGTAATATTTTTGACATCCAATTAGCAACACTAGGGTGTGACGACGTTTGTAAATTTCTGGGGCAACTAAATTCCAGCGACGACAAATTTGTTTGATGGTGCCCATGTCCTGGAGGGGAACTCGGTCCAGGATGGATAAAAGACAAAGATCTGGTAGGGTGGAGATGGACATGATTTGGGTTTGGAAATGTGATTTAATGTTCAAGCACAGAAATCTAAACAGAAATGAAGACAAAACCAACGATACTGCTTTATACTGCTGTTACACACTTTTGTTTCGTATGATCTTCAATTTTTTTTGTCCACAACTACATCCATGTGGTCGTAAATGATTTGTTATTGATCAACTGATGCCTGTTTAAAAAAACTACACGACCGCGCTGTTTTGAAAGCGTGTTTTAAGTTTTAAGTTTGTAGTGTTTTTGCATTTCTATTTATTTTCGTGACATTTTCATGTCAAATTCGAAACAAAATCCTACAACACCCATCCACCATGTCACCACTGTCAACTCTGCCCGATTTGTGTCTCCTCACCATATTTGACCGTGTCCAAGTGTATGATCTGTGCCACACAGTTCCACTCGTATGCAAACGTTGGACCAGCCTTCGCGTCACTGCCTGTCATCGACGCAAAACACTAATTCTGGTTGAAGATGAGATTCATTTGAGTACTGCTTTAGATTCTCGACACATAGAACTAATGAATAATGCAATCCGTGAAGATGGAACACCATACCAGGACGAAACAATTCCACCTCATTATCACAATTCTTGTCTCGTCTGTCCACTCGAGTACTCGTCAACCAATTTGATTCCATACCTTCGTATGACTGAACTATTTCCGTATGTTCGTACATTGAAAATCATTCAATACGATCTACCTGCTTATGATTTGTGCACAGTTCAAGTGTTGCTACACCACTGGGCATTCAGCATCACTAATCTTAAACTTGCAATTCACATTACGGAACCAGAAAATTATGAGGATGAGAATGATCGATTCAACCGAACAGTCCATGATGGCTTCAATTCGATCATGTATCTCATCAACAATCAAATGAAGAAACTGAAGAATTTGTCTTTGAACATTCAAACTTCTGAAGCTTACAAGCAAGGTGCAATTCAACTTTACCTTAAATCTATATCGACATTGGAAACTTTGCACTATCGTTCCTTTGGTATTGTGGATGGCCGTGACAATAACGAACCACTCGGCAATATTGAACTTTACGGGTCGAATGCCGCTGCACTTCGAGACATTTCCGTAGAAAATCGCTTAAATTTGGATCGTTTACTCAAGATATCTCCAGAACTGGCTAAAAAATTTACTCATACTGGCATTATTGATGGCATCAATCCAGAAAATGTGGACAAACTCACTCGATACTGTTCCCAATTTAGCTCATTGACGGCCCTTTCTATTAGAATTGAACATTTTTACTGGAAGGTGATTCGTACATTGACAAATCTCCGTCAATTGATTCACTTGACTGTTGCAATTTATTTGGAAGATCAAAACATTGATAAGAAGAAGAAGAACATGAAATATCTCAACCTAATCTTCCTTCAGTTGTCGCCTTATCACTTTTTGTCGAAACGAATAGTCATCACGACTTTGCTCTTCTCGACCTGCCCGCCACATTTCCCAATCTACAGGTGATGCTACTTCGACACAACAGTCCACGTTGTACCGAATGTGGCTACGGACCGGTTACATTGCTTGATCTCATGCAACTACTTGTGATATTTAACAGTCCACTGATTGAACAAATGAAAAACTGTATGAAACAAGCGAGAAGTGAACTGTATGGACTCGAGAAACTGCGGAAATTGAATGTCAACTTGATGCCTGATATGAGCATGAACACCTATGTAGATCATGAAGAGGAGTACTCAATGGAACTCACTAGAGATGAGTTGTTGGACGAATTGGATGTGTTCTATGATTGTGTTTGAGTATTTTTGATTAGATAAGTGTAACACATTTTAACACATAACAAAATAAAATAGTTTTAATTTAAATCACAATTTTTCTTTGAATTTCACAATAAAGTTGAAATTTGCAGACCATATATTGACACTTACTGACTCAACCTAGACAATATTACTTTGATCAATTTTGTTAATGTAACGAACTTTTATGAAGAATTTGACTATGGACATGCAAAATATGAACATGTTTTTGATCCATCAATAAAAAGTTTCAACTTGTTAAACGTTAGACCAATTACCATTGGAAACAGATAAAAGTCGTTTTCTGTTGCAACTAAAGTTTTTGATTTTTTAAAAATATGAAATAATCCTTATTGACTAATTCAAGAGTGAAGATTCCAAATATGGACATAATTTTCTAATCCTAGAGACCCAGGGGGCGTTGATGGCAGTTAAAAATAAATCCTCGGGCCCTTTGGTCTGGTATCCATTTTGGAACAACGACAATTGTCAAACTGAACTCTATCCAAAGAATTTAAAATTTTGGCAAGGTATTGAGAAGAATCTCCGGACTCAATGATACACTAGTGACGAGTACACTATAAAGCCACCTTGCCTGTACCGGGTACTCTAGGGCTATAGCCCAATAGGACAAAACTTGTGGTCCCTTGTGCGGACAAAGTCCTTGAGGACATTGAAACAAATATTCAAACAGTTTTGCCTAAATTGGATTTAGTTCAAACATTCGATATTGGACCGCCTGAAATTTGGAATGCTGCTAAGGGAGATATTGTTCAACAAGATTCTTGTTAAATTAAAGTTTACATTTTTATTTAAACAAGTAAATTTTACTTTGAAATAATTCAATCCACTGATTTTAAATCATGTGGATTTTATAATTTTTCATATACCGTTTTGTTAGCATTAGACAATAAAGATTCTTTGTCTTCGTTCTTTTTTTTACAAGTGTTATATCAATGATTTATGATATCATACATGTAGAAGGGCCTCTCACATGACGACGTTTCTAATTGAGCACAACTTTTATGTTGGTATCGACTTTATGCTGCAGTGGCAATGGGTTGGATTATCGCATTTCTCGCTAATCAAACATCACCACTAAACTTGCATCAATGCAGCTCATGCTTGCGTGTTATGTTACATAGCCTATGTATCATAGAGGACTTGATTTCCTTAAAATTCCTGAATGCAGCTCTGTAATTGAAAGTATGCGAAATCGAATCAAACAAAAGCGCCACAATGGTTAAGATGGATTTTACTATTCTTCCACAGAAATCTGTAAGTTTTTCTATTTGATTGTCTATCTGATGTTAATTTCATATATTTTTCCCCCATTAAATCAGATTAAGTGGACTTTTCAGAAGGCATTAGAAATTCTAGAAATTGATGTTGAAAAATCTCTCTCGTTCAGAGCAATACGCAATTCATTTCACAAGCATGCATTGCAACTTTATTCTACAAACGATTTTGCCTACGATTTCAATGAACTCAAGGAAGCATTCTATTATCTGACAAGATGGTGTCAAGAGTCAATACCAGAAAATTCGAAAAATTTTGAAAGTGAATTGGCCCTACAACAACCTCCACCAAATGAATTTGAGATTCATTTGACTTTGGAAGAAATATTTCATGGTTGTACGAAGCAGATGAAAATTGTTCGTAGATCAATTGATAAGAATGGAAATGTGATTGGAGAAGAACATGTTGTTCTGAAAGTGCCTATCAAGAGAGGCATTTTGTCAGGAACACGAATTACACACTTTCGTCAAGGCGACAGACATGAAGGACAAATACCCGCAAATGTAGTTTTTGTAGTGGTGGAAGAGCCACACCCACTTTTCAAGAGAATTCGATTCAATATTGAACATAAAATTAAGATTCAAATGAACGAAGCTTTGGGTGGCTGTACATTTGAAATTCCAACTTTGGATGGAAATATAATTTCACTAAAAGTTGATGAATTTATAACTGAAGAAACAAAAATAGTCATACCGAATCGTGGTTTGCCAATTCCAGAAAAATCTGAGATCTATGGAAAGCTAATTGTTCGATTTGAAATTGAAAATCCAACAAAATTGATCAATGAAGATAATATCAAAGATACGCTTTCCAAAAACTCTTTCTTTTATGAAATTTTTACTGAAATCATTCATGATGCTAATTTTAAGCAAATTTTGACAACAATTTCGTTGAGTTCAATCAATTTGATAAAAATGTTTGCGGAGTTTAAAAATCATGAAAAATTGAGCAATTTTCTTGTAGATTTTTTGAATGAAATATCCGAATGGAAACAGTTGGACGTAGAGAAACAATTCATGAGAAAATTTCGAAGTAAGGTTGGAAAGCATAACAACTTTTTGAGAGAAGAAAAAGAATTGAAAAATAAAAAACGTAAAAAGAAAATCTCAAACGAAACATTTGACAAAGAGTACAAACTCATTGGAAAAGAAAAATATGCAAATGCAGAGCAATTTGAAAATTGGTTGTCGACAAACAAAATTTCGATTTTGAACAAAAATAAAACAATTTCTCGCTTTCTAAACGACCAAGAATCAGAAATAAATTTTAAAACTTTGTTGATAATTTTCATGTATTTTGAATGGTTGGAAAATGTGATCGATTTCTTTGCCAAAAATTATCAACAATTTGATTTTGACTATCCTCAAAAACTACTTATTGTAATTGATTTGCCAGAACGTCAAAACACTGCCGAAAAATTGATAAAAAAATATCAACAAATCATTGAAATTGGACCGAGAAAGACACGGTTGTATAGAGTACGATTATTCTTGTGAATTTATCCAAAAATATGCGCTTCTTATTAACACTCACGACCATTCTAATAAATACAATTTTGTTCACGCCGCATGTACAAATCAATTGATCAACAAAATTTTGCAACATTTGGAAGACAAGCAAATCGTGATTCTCGATTTTCGAGCAAGTTTGTTTGTCCACGAAATGGATTTGATGAAAGATTTAAAACAAGATTTGAACGCAAAGAAATATGGAAACGCTCAATTGGACAAACTTTTTAAAGTCGAAACAAACGAAAATCATCAAATTTGCAGAATAGGAAACTTGGAAGAATTCTCACCGAAACATGACCAAAAATACGTAAATTCTAAATTGCAATCGCTGAATAACTCGGGATTCATGATTGATCATTTTTACAATAAGAATATTATTGGTAAGATTATCATTTTCTAATTAATAATTTTTAATTTGTATTTTATTTTCATAGAATATTCTGAAATTATTGAAGCAATCTTGACTGATTCAAATTTTCTAATCCAAATCAAATCTTTTGTTCAAAATTTAAACAAAGGAAAAATACTTCTCAAACCTAAATTGCAACAATTGTATGTTCAAATTCACAATTTCATTGGTCGAAATTGCTTTCGTTCAATCTCTCAACTGAAAATGATCATTCTCGGTATGGAAGGTTATGAGGAATTCAACACAGACACTGCGCTTGTGGCAGATGAACATTTTGCGTACAGTTTTCTTGAACTTCCATTTCCAATTCAAAATGTGGTCAATCATTTTGATGCGATCAATTCCAGTCTTGGATTGACTCCAAATGATGAGATTTACTACGATTACCATGCTATCAATTCAAAACAACAAGGTTTCCTATTTCTAAACACGTGTCTATCGACCGATCCAGAGGAACTAATCAATTGTCTGTGTACGGTTGAGTTTGTGAATCGAATTTTGGTGAAAGCAAAAGAATGTCAAAATCGGCTAGCTGTTCTGGACTTGAGAATTACTTCTGATTATTTCGATGATATTGATCGAGTAGTACCAGTGAAACAGCTCGACTATCATCACTTGATTCAAATGGACGATCCAATGTATTGGGATGCAGGTGAAGCTTTTGATCCAAATGACAGTGAAATACTGGAACAGTTGACTGGTTTGATTGAAAATGGATATAAAATTAATGAAATCTATTTGAACAAAAAATTTCTCAAAAGTCGACAAAATGCAAATATTAAGAAAACTCAAAACATTGAACAAAACAATGATTGTGGTGAATATGATGGACAAAACTGTGATGAAGGACAAGGAAATAGCCCAAAATTTGATGATTCAAACAATTCAGCTGATAACCAAGCACCGACTGATAGCAATAACAACAACAACGAGAATGAAGCGGAAAACTTTGATGACAAAAATCGAGAACAAAACAACAGAAATGGTGGTCAAACTAAAAATACAAACTCAAATGAAAATACTGAAGAGGAAACTATTGTACCGTCGGAAGAAACATTGAGAATAATGTTGACAATTGCAGCAAAAGAAAATTGGAATGTTCGATTGGTGGACAAGTTGAAACACGATTTCCTACACAAACGTCTAAACACAATCAAATATGAACGCTCCACGATTGATCGAAGTCTGTTCCGCAAAATTGAAAGTGAAAATAAGAACTTCACATTGATACATTTTGAGGGGAAAATGAAACAGGCGCTCAAGATTGTCGAGAAAAGCAACAAACAACAATCGTTTGAATTTGAATTTCTGGGCATTCAAATCGAGTTTCGCAAAGATCGTTTTTATTATTTCATCAATCAATTTTCCATCATAGAGGAGATACTCAAAATGAATAGATCCAATATTGTGGAAATCAAACAAAAATTTAGGGAAATTTGCAGTAAGACGAGACCAGATTTGTGTGCCACCGTAAACATCATAAATTATTATCAATTGAGTGAATCAAAAATTGAGGAAATTCTCGACAATATGTTGAATTATCTCAAAATTACAAAAAAGTACAAATTAATGCTCAATCCAATTGACAGTTTGTGTGGCTACTCGGATGGATCGGATCGAAACGAGAAAAGTAAGCCTACGAGTGATTCGAGATTTAAACATAAAAGTGTTTCGATTGAACTCGAAAGCCAATACATTGAAGAATTGACTGAAATTCTACCTGAATCCCTAGAAATTGAAGATGATGAACAAAAGCCTCAATACGAAGATCTTTATCGCTCTCAAATTGGATTCTTCATTGTACTGTTCAAGTGTTCAATAGTGTGGAACAGTACAAAGGAGGAAACTCTTGTCAAAGGAAATGTATTTCTAGAGCTGTTGGCTAAACAGCGAATCGTCGAAAAGATAATCAACTTGAAAGAATTGCTCAAATTCATTGGCTTGACCTCACTTTACCCAACAACTGTATTTGTGGACTACATCGACGACATTCGCAAGAATCGAAACAACAAAAGCAAACAAAATCTATCGCAAAGTGATTTGGAAAACAAGAAACAATTCAATCTTTTGACGAAACTGATTTTGGATCCCAAAACCAAGAAGAAACACATTCAATTTCAGTACATCACGAGTAAAAATAACATTGCGGACTTGTTGACCAAACCAGTGCAGTGCAAACTGATGGACAGAAAGGAGTTGACAGACAATAAGGACAATCTTAATATGTTGGGACTGTTTGTGGATGATCAGAAACATAAAACTATTTAATTAATTTTTGTTTGTTTATTTATTTATTTATAACATAAATTTAAAAATAGCTTATAATGTGATGTTATGAAAAGGTTTGAAAAATATATTTACGACGATGAACTTGTTTTTCTACATTTGGGACATTCGACAATTGGTTTGATACAATCGAGACACAGATTAATGATGCCACAGCACAGAAATAGAAGGTTTCGGATTTGGATTTGATCGAAGCATAATCGACACTCGGATACTAAATGGAGAGAATATTTGAAGAGTTTTAAATCATTTAATGCAAAATTGATTTTGTACCTAGCAGAATTGGAGGAGATGAACTGGTTGATGGAGATTGTGCATTGGTGGGTTGTTTCGAACATTTAGGACATTGAGACACAAGTTTGACACAATCGATACATAGAATCAAATTGGGACAACATGCGAACCGAAGTAATTTGGTGGTGGTTGGCTCGGTGCATAGACGACATTCGGCACGGGGATGGACAATTGATGGAGCTGACATGAAAAAGAAAATAAGTGAAATGTGAATTTGATTAAGGGGTTTGTATAGTTTACGATCTTGCGAAGATTGTAAAGTTGTTTCATCAATGCAATCAAGTTGAGAAGAATGGCCAGAGTTGAGTCTAGTCCTTTTGTTTGAATTCAAATTGGATGTAGTTGATTCGTGAAAATTGTAAGATTGTCTTTTGATTGAAATGTCACCAGTGGTCACTGTGGAATTGATTGAAATTACTGTTTGACTGAGGTGAGCATTTCCAAAGTCTATGGCTGGCTTATTATCGCGATAAGATAAGGCGAGGTGAAAGTCCCAATAGTCAATTTGTTGTGGGCTGTACTTGAAAGGTGCTTGACCAAAGTTACAGTAAACTTGCTGGTGAGAGGAGAGACTGACCGCTGCATGGTAGGGCAGAGAAGAGAAGTGGAGGTGCGGTGGGAGTGTCAGTGCTTGACCATTGAGGAAGAAGCGAAACTGACCATTGCCCTTGTCAATGGCACAGCCAATCACGTCTCCCGCTTTCCACGGTTCAATGTCGCCCACTTGATGCACTTCGCCCTGATGTCGCACAGCTCGAGTGAATCCATCGAACGAAATGGACAAATGATCTTTACCAATTTGTGATTCGTTCAGCCGGGTCCTTCTGGTGGCCCAACCTATTCTCATTGGACCATCGGTGAGCAGAATCACCTCGAAGTAATAAACATCAGATGGAACGTGATCGATGGAGCGAACACTTTGCCAGTGACAATCACTACGAGCGGACAATCGATCTGAGGAGAGTTTCAGGAGGGCACTGCGATCTGTGGGATTGAGGGTTGCGCCGCCGTTGGCAAAACTCTCATTTGGATCCGAGACCACTCGATCATACAACCACTTGGCACAAAGTCCAGCTTGTACTGCTTGAGAGTCACAACTCGATTCGTACAAACTGGAAATACAGTCAATCTGTCCATATTGCTCGATGCTTTTAAGAGTTAAAGCGAAAGTTTGATTCTTCAATAGCGTTCGTTTGTTGCGCTCATTAAATCGAAATGCATCAAAACCAGTGAGAGCACTAGTGACCAACTGGGCATTTCTCTTCAATGTTTCGATGCTAATGAGTTTGGTGGAAAGTAGAAAGGCGAGAGACATTTGATAGATAACTGGAGGAATGTCGGGGAATAGGTTGAGGATGGATGTGAGGATTATGCCCAGGTTGTGACTCTTGGCTTTGTTTTGAAGATTAACCTGCAGTTGAGTGTAGGGAGAGATCAATTCGAACATTTTGCCAGTAAAAGTGTACAATTGCTGATTCTTATGCAAACTCAATTGACTAGTCAATGTGTCACGAATGCACTGGTCATCGTTCAGTTCTGACTGCATCACTTCAATCACCGATTGGATGAATCGACTGCAATCGACCCGAGTGAGGTCTATTTCGTGTGTTTGTTTGTTCGAGAAGTTGTGCTCGTGTTCTCTCACAAAGTCGTCGTGTTCATTTTGTTTTTGGTCACAATACATGCGATCCACCTGATTGTCCACCACAGGGTGCTTAAACCAACTGAGTAAATTATCAACTTCAGTGTCGACCAATTGAAATTTTTTCACATCTCCATTTGTGACTTCACAGAAGCTTTGAAAGTGTACTTCTTGAGGAGGATACTTGAATTGTTCTTGACCAAAATTGAAACGACACTGTTCGTGCATATTAAGACTTACCGAGGCATAGTAAGGAGAAGTGGAAAAGTGTACAGTCTTTTGACAATCAATCTTGTGACCATTAAGATAGAACACAAACTGACGGTTGGGGGTGTCGATCAAGCAACCGACGACATTCGGCAATTGACTGACAGGTAGATTTTTGGCAAAGTGTAGATTCTTACTGTGATAAATACTTATGGTATTATTACCAACTTCCAAAGCAATCGAATTTTCATCATCCCCAACTCTATAGTACGTGCCACCAAAATAACCAAATGTCGATTCTCGAGTGCCCCACCCAATTCGAATTATTTCTTGTGTAATGAGAGCAACTTCATAGTAGTAAACGCCTGATGAAACAGCAAAGGAAGAACGAACTGCAGGAAACAATCGCGTTTCATATCTCGCCTCGAATCGATCAGGCGATAGTTTGATTAGAGGCAATTTAAAATATTTATCAACTCGGCCCTCTTCATCCCAAACGTTTTGAACACACCATCGAGCACACCAACCAACTTGATGCTCGACTGAGTTGAACATGTGCTTGGGCAGAAGTGCTGCAGACTCGATCTTGTGTCCTATATTGCTCAACTTGATCCTCAACTTGTCTTCACTATCTTTCTTCACCAAATTGGTCACACACATCAACTCCAAGTTTTCAATGGCCACCAACTGGGCTCGACCATGTTCGTCAGTGTCGAGTAGTTTCATCATGTAATTCAACATTTGATCACTCACTTGTTGATTCAGCACACTCGAGTAATAGTTTTTATATTGATCTCCATAATAACCATCAACACATTTCAACGTTTGCCAAATCACGCCAACCACATTTCTATGTACCGTCCAGTTCACCACTTCTACGCCAAGTTGGCTCATCAACCATTCCAATCGTTGCATCCACCAACACTTCGCTGTACTTGTGTCAAATTTACTTAATAAATCTGCTGTTACCCAGAAAGGGCTCTCATCTTCGCACACCTCCAATACAGTAGCCATGTATTCGAATATTTTGTCGCCAATATCATCAATCACTTTTCCACCTTTCTCCACCATCAATTTCAACATGTAAAACATTTTCATACGATCGTACAAGCCATTGCGATGTTGCTTCGATGTCTTCATTTCATTCACATACGAATCAATCAACTTCATCAATGAGTGCCGCACTTTTTCCGATGACATGGAAGAGGTTCCAATAAAAAGTCCAAAAATTTCCCAATTTCCTAAATTGAGCACATCTGTGCGCATGAGCACACATAGTCCCTCCACCTCCCAAAATTCATCACATAATTCACTTGTATATTTTTTTAAATCTTCAAAACCACCTTTTCTATTACTGGCACATTCTATGATAGTCTTCTCGAGCTCTTCTTTTTGTCCGATATTATTGTCCATCTTTGATCAGTACTCACTTGACAGTCATATAATCACATCAATATCATAAGACAACTCACAGACAAATGCTCCACCAAGTCGACAACAAAGTATACTCTACTACCATTGTACCACTGCATTGTTCCAAATCGGCATAACAACCATATCATCATCACACATACCACTCGAATCACCTCACTGGCATCAAATCATGCTTTTTGTTATCTATAAATGATATTTGACGGCATAGCACTTTGAATCACATTTGAGTGAATATTGGCAAATCAAAAAATATTTAATAACCAACAAAAGATTTTAAAAAATCATGATCCTTGATGATGGAAATTGAATGTAGGAAATTTGGAGTTCATATCAGAAATAATTGAAACAATTTATCACAAAATTGTTGTTATAATTGATATCATGATAATTTATTATTATCATAATAAATAGCCAAATACATGTATTTAAAAATTTAACATCTCATTTAATTAATCCAACATAAAAAACATCTTAATGCCTCAACCCTCAACGAACAAACTTGTCACATTCAATCGATGCCAACTGAAGTGCATTTTGTACCTCTGTGAGTTCATTTGGATTTGCTTTAGCTATCCATAGTCTATTACTAAGAACTATTAGGGCGACATTGTCTTGATTGGAAGTAGACCGATTGACGTTCCACCGTTGAGTTTTCTGAGACAGTGCTCGGTAGATGAACAATGCAGTGGCTTTACGAACTGATGCGATCTGATGTCCCAACGGCTGCTCAATCTGTTTGAGCATCACAACAAATGTGGTCAATCGGTAAATGGCATCAAGAGTGTCATTGAGCGATGTCTCAATATGTTCAATCACATTTTGCCTTTCAAAGTGATTCAACAGAATCGAATTCCATGGTTGAGCCTGCACTGGAAATCTGTTTTGTTTCGATTCAGTGGCGATTGGACATTCTCCTGGGCAATTTTACTAAACAAGTTTTTGTTGTTGCCATTAACAAATTCAATGCTCATGTGCTTCAGCTTGCTCGAACAGTTTTGAGTGAGAAATTTAACTTCAAAACGAGTTAGTAACTCTAGGGATAGTGTTTCGAGTTGAGGTAATATGGACGCAATCAAGTTTTCATTTGTGCCAAAATTGGCCTCACGAAGATGGAGAGCATGAAGATTTTGCAGAGAGGCAAAAACTGAGCCAAGGTCACGAAACGCCCGTCTCATGTAGTTACCGATCCACGCCGAATTACAAAAAATGTTCAGTTTGAAAAATCCCAATGTACAGGGGGGCCCAAAAAGATCTTTACACTTTTGATTAATAATTTTTACCAACACTACATCTTTTTTGAGGGAAACTAAAATTATTGCTAGAGATAACTGACACTATGATCTTCATTTTAAATATTTTACCTGTGCCATTTGATCCAAAAGAGCGTCCACAGATGATGTTACACTTTGTGTCCCAAAAATGGTCTAACTATAACTTTTGATTGGAAGCACCGATTTTAGTGCACGATAGCGTTTTAGATCAATAATGAAACAAATTGTAAAAATTCAGTCTTAAAAATCAAAAATCAAAAACCGGAAACTCAAAAATCCCAAAAAAATATTTTTTTTACTTCCGGTCAACTATTTTGAAAATTAAGTGAAATTTAATGTTTAAACATACGTATCTAATCTACTGCAGGATAAATGAATTTATTTACAAAGTTTAAGCTTGAAATATTACAAAATAAAAGCATTTCAAAGTTTGGATTTGCAAAAATTGTTAGAAGTTTTCACATTTTGGATCATAGCTTTGGAACGGGTTGACCAATTTTGAAAAATTAAAGCGTTTTTGAAAAATAATTAAATACTCTAAAAGCCTATTACTTTAAACAAATTAATTTAACTTTAGAAAACTGAAAAAATCACATATCCCAAAACTTACTTCCGGTCCATTTATTCTGGAACGGAAATGAGTTGAGGCAAGTTGAGTAGTGGGTTTTAAAGGTACTTACTAACCCGATATGATAGGCTATGTGATAAATCAAAAGAAAATTTTATCTCTATGATATGTTTGAAATTCAAAGTGTAAAGATCTTTTGGGCCCCCCTGTAGTCAATTGTGGTGCAAAGTGAGTCACGAGATGGTCAAAATCAATTCTGCTTGAGTGATAAATGAAGACAATCAATTTGTCCACATTGGGAAACAAATTAACCAGAAAGTGACCACCGGGACAATGTTCGTATCTTCGCTCTGAGAACATACATGTTCACGAAATTGTTCATATTCATAAGGCACAGCGCGACTACCACCCAGCACTATATCGTCACTGTTGCGCTTACTCCTCAAGTCCTCAAGTCCGGATCTCCGTGAAGATTACGATCCAACAGCATTGGGTAGTAGTGATCCTCGAGAAGGCGAAACGAATCAAACAGTTTGAGTGATCGTACTAGCAGAAAGGTGTCTTCAATGATGCGTTTCCACTTGTGACAGATGAGTCGTTTGGTTATGCGACTCTGAAGGGGCAAACGCAACAGAATCGTTCGAACCAAATCATCGTGCATAGAGTTCAAGTTGATAATATAATTTGAGGACATTTTCAGGTGAAAGCTTTGAAACAAAAAATGTAAGTTGAAAGTTAGAACACAAATGTGCTCTATCTATTTGGTATACTGGTATGTTGTATACAGCCTGCAAATGTGCATGCACAATAGCATTTTCTCTGTTTAAAACATTTTACACAGACACGCTTGTGGATCTTTCACAAATGACATGACATGTCAATTAGGCACAAATATATATTCAAATTGATTTGTTCTTCAAACAAATAAAAAAGTGTATGCTGCCAATTTGAATCTTTGGCTCTCTCATTAGCCTGGTGGAGTCAAAAGGTCAAGTATGTTCGGCAAATCTACTTAGAAATTCAAGGTCACATTAAATAAACGTAAATATAGTCAAGCCAAAATAAAAATCGGAATTTGGCGATGTTTTTATATTTATTCTGGTTAGTAATATAGCATACAAAGTAACGATTAAAAATTACCAAATTGTCAAACACAATCATAAAACTTGCAATTCAACCAACAATTCATCTCTAGTCAACACCAATCCGTACTCTTTATAACCGACATCAATGTTGATCCTTCTGTCAGGCATCTTGTTGACATTCAATTTCCGCAGTTTTTCGAGTCCATACAGTTTTCTTCTCGCTTGTTTCATACAGTCCTGCATTTGTTCAATCAGTGGCCAGCTTATTGTCTCAAGTAGATTTAGTTGATCCAATCCAAACGGACCATAGCCACATTCGGTACAGCGTGGACTGTCGTGTCGAAGTAGCATCACCTGTAGATTGGGAAATGTGGCCGGCAGGTCGAGAAGATCAAAGTCGTGATGACTTTTGGTTTCGACAAAAAGTGATAAGGCGACAACTGAAGGAAGACGAGGTTGAGACAGTTCCTGTTCTGCTTCTTCTTCTTCTTCTTCATGATCAATGTTTTGATCTTCCAAGTTGATTGTTACAGCCAAGTGAATCAACTGATGAAGATTGGCCAATGCACGAATCACTTTACAGTATACTGTATAAGAATGTTCAATTCGAATATAAAGATCCATCAATGAGCTAAATTGAGAACAGTATCTAGTGAATTTGTTTATATTTTTTGGATTGATACAATCGATAAGGCCATTTTGAGTAAATTTCTTAGCCAATTGCGGAGACAGTTTTAGTAAACGATTCAAATTTGAGAAATTTACAACGGAAATGTCCCGAAGTACAGTAGCATTCGACCCGTAAAGTTCAATATCGCCAAGTGGTTCGTGAAAGTCATAGCCATCCACAAAACGGAAAGAACGATAGCACAAAGTTTCTAAGGTGGATATAGCTTTAAGGTCAGGTCGAATTGCACCTTGCTTGTACGCATTGGGCGTTTCAACGTTCAAAGACAAATGTTTCAGTTGCGGCATTCGATTGTTGATGAGATGCATGATTGAGTGGATGCCATCCTGAACTGTTTGGTTGAATCGAACATTGTCATCAATTTCATCATCATTTTTGGGCTCATCAATATGAATCGTAAGCTTAAGATTAGTGATGCTTGATGCCCAGTGGTGTAGCAACACTTGAACTGTACACAAATCGTATGCAGGTAGACGGTATTGAATGATCTTCAATGTTCGAACATATGGAAATAGTTCAGCAAAGCGAAGGTATAGAATCAGATTGGTCGAAGAACACTCGAGTGGACAAACGAGACAAGAATTATGATAGTGGGGTGGAATTGTTATGTCCTGGTATGGTGTTCCATCTTCACGGATTGCATAGTTCATTAGTTCTATGTGTCGAGTATCTAAAGCAGAACTCAAGTGAACCTCACTTTTAACTAGTATCAGTGTTTTGCGTCGATGACAGGCAGTGACGTGAAGGCTGGTCCAACGTTTGCATACGAGTGGAACGGTGTGGCACAAATCATGTACTGAGACTCGGTCGAATATTGCGAGGAGACACAAATCGGGCAGAGTTGACAGTGGTGACATGGTGAACGGAAAAGTGGAAGGATTCTGATGAGAAATCGATGTAAAAATGTAGTTTTGATCACAATTGAGATACGGAATAGTTTATTGATGAATTCAAACCAAATTATCGGACAAAGTGTTTAAGTTTGTAATAGAATTTGAAGACATCTTCAGGTGTGAGATTGAAAATAAAGTTGAAAAAAATCTTGAGAAATCGATGTAAAAATATCATAGAAATTAATGCAAATACAAATACATTTCAGATTTAAAACTTAAAACACGCTTTCACGAACAGCGTGGTCGAGTAGCTTTTATAAAAGCAGTAGCTGATCAATAGATCTATAGCAAACCACTTGTGTGCACATTTTAGTATTATTTACCACCGCCAGAGGACTGTATTTGTGGCGGAATTATTTTGGGGAAAACTTTTTGCCGAAACGAAAGTAAACGCAGTACAAATGTGTTTATGGTTTTATTTCTTGTTTATATTTGCGGATACTAATCAAATGAAATGTGTGAAGCAAACAAAGCTATTGCCAGGTGACGTTGAAAAAGAAAGCGAAAACAGAACAAATCGTTTTATTGACAAAGGTGATTTTTGAAAACACATTCAGTAAATCTCAAATCAGCATTTGTTTATCAATTTAATTACTTAAAATGCGGGTTTTAACAATTGTTAATGAAACAAATTATTCAACTTGTCACATTCAATCGATGCCAAATGAAGTGCAATCTGTACCTCTGTGAATTCATTTGGATTTGTTCTAGCTTTCCATAGTAAATTACTAAGAGCTACAATGGAGTTTTGATCGGAGGCAACGCGGTTGATGGTCAACCGTTCAGTCTCCACATGAGACAATGATCGGCAGATGAACTGTGCAGTGGCTTTACGAACATATGCATTCTGATGCGCCAATGGCTGTTCAATCTGCTTGAGCATCGAATCGAATGTGGTCAATCGGTAAATGGCATCGAGAGCTTCATTGAGGGATGCAGAAATATGTCCAATCACATTTTGCCTTTCAAAATGATACAACAGAATCGAAATCCATGGTTGAGCGTGCACTGGAAATCTGTATGCCTTCGATTCAGTGGCGATCAATCGAATACAGTCAAGTGCGAGTGCAGCCATTTGTCGGGTGGCAATGGTGGCCACATTCACTGCGAAGACTCCATTGAGAGCGGTCAACATTGTCACGTAACTGTTCATGAAATCCAATGTTGGGGTATTAGTTGAGAGTACTCGCTTGAAGGCTTCCATCTTCTTGAGTTGATCATCAGCGAGGAATGGGTTTATAAATCCAACAGTATCTTCATCAGATAAGAGAGTGAGCAATTCTATTGGGATTCCAAGAAATTTATCAAATTCTTCTTCTTCCTCTTCATCTTCTTCATCATCGTTTTCTTCTTCATCAGTTTCATCTTCCTCCTCCTCCTCCTCCTCAACCATTTCATACTGTCCAAACTTGCCCTCATCAAGCACGTCCCGTCTGTACCTCTGTCCATGTCTGCCCAACAATTCTGCCACATCCACTTCCACTTCTTCAGTTCCAAACAGTCTCATAATCGGAGCATTACGTTCAACCATTTGCTCCAATCGATCTCGTCCCAAGTCCAAATACTCACGGTATGGAGTACGCAACAGAATTCGAGTAGAGTTCGGGAAAAGCACCAACAAGCATCGTTCGAGTTGGCTCACATTGGCTCTTTTGACATTGAGTAGTTCTACTTTGAGATGGACAATGTTACGCATTACGGGGATACTCGATAGTTCTTCTGGAGTAATGTGAAAATAATCACCTAAAAAGAAAATAAAAATTTAAAATATAGCGAATTTAGACTAAAAGTGATTACATACTTTCGATCCTAAATGAGAGATTAGTCAGTTTTTTTAATTTTTTAAACTTTGTGATGAAAAACTTGAGTGACTTCATTGGATCACTTTCGTCTTCGTGTTGTACGTCGTCAAGATTTAAATGCAATTTTTGAATTGAACCAAAATGGGTACAAATAGAATCCACTAGAGTTGTAAGTGGAAATAAGTCTTCAATGAGGAAGCGTCCAATTGAAAGTGATTCAAGTTGGTTTGCCAATTGAACATTCTCCTAAGCAATTTTGCTAAACAGGTTTCGTTCATGAGCGCTAACAACGTCAAAGTTCAAATGCTTCAGTTTGCTAGAGCACTTTTGAGTAAGAAATTTGATTTCAAATCGGGTTAGCCTATTTATGGATAATGTTTCGAGTTTGGACAGAATGGATTGAATCAAGCTTTCGTCGGTGCAAAAAATGGCCTCATTCAGATGGAGAGCACGGAGATTGGGCAGAGAGGCAAGGACGAAGCTTAGGTCGCGAAACATTGTTCTCATGCCACCAACAATCGCCATATCACCATCAATGTTCATTTTGAAAAATCCCAATGTAGTCAGTTGTGGTGCAAAATGAGACACCAGATGATTGAAATCAATTTTGCTAGAATAGTGATAAATGTAGACAATCAATTTATCTACATTAGGAAACAGATCCACCAGAAACTGACCACCCGGAACAATGTTTGAATCTGCGCGCTGAGAGATTACATAATCATGAAATTCTTTATATTCATAAAGCACTGCACCCAGCACTATATCATCACTGTTGCGCTTACTCAGCCTCAAGTCCGGATCCCCCTGAAGATTACGAGCCAAAAGTAATGGTCAGTAGTGATCGGAGAGAAGGTGAAACGAATCAAACAGTTTGAGTGATCGTACCAGCCGAAAGGTGTCTTCAATGATGCGCTTCCACTTGTGACAGATCAGCCGTTTCGTTATGCGACTCTGAAGGGGCAGTAACACCAGAATCGATCGAATCATATCTTCGGGCATAGTTCTCAAGTTGGTGATAGAATTTAGAGACATTTTCAGGTGAATTATTTAAACGGAAGTAAGTTGAAATTGAAGACACATATGTGTGGAATAAGTTGTGGCTTGCACATACTAACCTTCTAACAAATACATAGACTATTACACGCTAGTTGGTCTTTCACAAATGACATGGGCTAACCTAAAGGAAAGATCAGGGAAGAGGGTGGGGGAACTGTCATAAGATCGAAGTAACAAATGCTGACTATATAACCTTTCAACTTTGATAAGATTGTACACTAAGCCAAAGTCTAGTACACATGCCTGCATGTAAATTCTCTAGTCAAAAGCAGGTAATACAATTACTGCTTCCTAATTACACTTTGCTGTCCATCTTTCTGTAGCTTTCATAGCTTTTAGCCAGGCCACACATTCGTATTTGAGGCAGTGTGTTAGGCAGTACTGACAACTACACACCACCACTCGGTAGTACCGAGCACGTCCGCAACTTGCCAACTATCTCAACTTTATCCGTATTTTTGTACTTCGAAATTTTCACTTTGCAATTAGTGATACATCATGTCTCGTTTGCCACTTCAACCACCTCCACATATTCTACCAGGACTACTGCCGCCAATGTCTGGTTCAGTAACTGTGCAGGATTTTACCAGTATAATATTCTTGCTCAAGCAAAGGATCGATGAAACGCAGCGGGATTTGCGAAGCAATGCCAATCTCAATGCTCAACCACAGACAGACACAGATGCAATCATGTTCAGATTGTTCAACAAAACGGTTGTTGATTTAGCCGCATTTATGCGAATCAAGCCCACTGAAGTGGCCGTGGCAATGCGAAATGCCAGTTTGAACAAAATGCTGAACAAATCACCAATCAAATCTAGTGCACCTTCGGTTCCTGCTAAATTGGGTCCAGCCAGTGCAAATCCTAATCTTTCGAAGCATACCACTCCGACGATAGTTCCGAAAGTAAACAACATTCCTACCAACACAACTACCATGATCAATGACAGATTTCGGAACATTGTCAAACCAATGAACAACAACATCAAATCTGAGCCAAACATTAAGGCAAGTTCAACAAGCACTTCAAACAATACTTCAACAACTGCTCAACCACAACAAAAGCCACAAGTAAGCAAACATTTGAACGATGCTGACGATGAAGATGTTGTCTTCTTGGAATGTGTCCCTCTCACGAACAATCTTCCGCAAATCCAAAAGAGCACTCCGGTATCGACCAATTGTGCAAAAAATGAACCTTCAACTTCAAACAATGCTCAAACGATCGTAAGTAAGCCAAATTCATGCAAACCTTTTGGACAATCAACAACTGTACAGCCACAACAACTGAACATTGTCCATCATGAAACTTTGAAAAATGTTGTGAACAAAAAACAAGCGTTTCAGAACAGAATTTCCTCAACCAGTGTCGGATCGAACAATGCCCAAAACACCGCTTCCAACAAAACGACCATCTCTAATTCGACCACCGAAATAACTCGAAATAATCAACCCAAAACTATCCCACATTCTTATCATCATTCTCATGTAGTTTCAAAAACTGTACCCACCAATTCGCCTTCATCAAGCTCAAGCATCAATTCTTCTGTATGTACTGGAAAACAGAATAATAATACTCAGAAGAATGTTGTTTCATCATGTAGTAAAACGATTAAAATTCACAATGATTCTAGTGTTGCAAGACCAGACCCACCATTCTTGGGATTCAAAATCCGTCACATCAGGGATTCTGTTTCATACCGTGTCTCCAACACAAACAAAAGCGCCTTCAAAAAAATTGAAACAAAGAATATTAAATCAGACCAATTTCTAGAATATCCTCGTACAAGTAGAACATCTACTTCAAACATCAAACAAACAGAAATCTATGGTCCAGTCCAATCACCCACAGTAACGTCATTCACGTACGAACCTCATCCAGATCTGGACATGTACGATTCGGACTTTGATGTGCAAGATGGCGAAATTCGAGATGTGACTTTACCCGAATTTCATCCGATTAGTTTCTACAAATGTCGACCAGTAAGTCCGAGTCCATTGGATCAAGACCCGGAGCCCTCGGGGCCTGACTCAGATTCGGACTCTGAGTTTGTTCCGTATGGTCGTAGATCAAAATCCAAGAAAGCCAAGAAAAGCCGCAAAGTTCCACAGATGGAAACTAAAAACGAACCTAAACGAAAAAACACCAAACGGAACAAGAAGGCGAAGAGAAACTAATTGACCAACACTGACGATGATCTTAAGTGACTCATGACTGATGGATTCTTACAGTTATTAAATTGATAATTATATATGATTTTTATTAGTAATTGCAATTAATTTTTTTAAATATACACATTACTGTACAATGCTCATTAAAACCACTCACCTCACTTGTGCAATCTCTCTGTTTCCATCGCAATTTGTAATCAACCTAAATGATAAAGTCGAGTGTTTTGATCATCATCGACTCACTCATTTAGGATCATCAAAGAGCAACCAAAAAGTACATCTCAAAATGACCAAATCAGTCTCAACAAACATAGTAATCGAAAATGTGAGCCAACTCACCCAATTCACCGAATCAACTCTCCAACCAATCGATGGCAAATCATTCTATTTTGGTTTCAATCCAAAGTATCGAGCCGAAGCACAAAGTGTCTACATCTATTTGATATGTTGGCACAGTTTCAATGTCGAGTGTAAAGTGTCCATTCTCTCATCAAACAACCAGCAACAAAAGTTGCTTACCAAAAAGTATCGATTCGAATTTAATGATGAAAAGAGTGTCCATTACATTGAATTTGTCACACTTGAACAACTTTTGAATCAAGAAAATCATTTCTTGACAAACGATCAAATAAATCTTCAATGTGAGATTGAAATTATCGAGCCAAAGGTGCCATTGGAACCAATTCAAAAGGATTTAAATTCCCTCTCCGAGAATTTCAAATTACTATTACGTGATTCTAAATATAGTGACGCCATCTTGGCCTTAGCAAACGGAAAGCAATTCCATGTACACAAGAATATTCTTGCAACTCGTTCACTAGTTTTTTCCGCAATGTTTGAACATGATTGTGAAGAAAAGCGACAGAATCGAGTGGTGATTACAGACATAAATGAGGATGTTTGTCAAGAGTTGCTTCGATTCGTTTATACTGGAAGTGTTGAGAAGCTCGATTTACATGCGATGGATTTGCTAGAAGTTGCTGATAAGGTAATTCCCGATAGTAAATTTATGATTATCTTATTTCTCGCATCTTTTTTTAGTATCAAGTAGATTCACTGAAAATCATTTGTGAACAGTATCTAGCATCTAACCTCACCATCGAATCTGTTATCAGTGTTATCATCTTATCAGACATGCATCAAACAGAAGAACTCAAGTCAAAATGTGTTGAATTCATTTTGGCGAACTTTGACGAGATAAAGAAGGGTGAAGGTTGGAAAATGATTAACACAACTAGACCTAAATTGTATGAAGAATTGAGTCTTTTGGGGGAAAATCAATAGATTGGGTTGATGGAAATTTAAAATTAATTTTTCGGAAGACAATTTATTTGAATGTAATTTAATTGTAACATAAAAATGTTGACAAATTATATCTAGGAAACACTATTAAATCAAATCTAGAGTTATTTAAAATTATTCAAATGGTTAACTTCAATCGATGCCAATTGAAGTGCAATTTGTACCGCTGTGATTTCATTTGGATTTGCACTTGCTTTCCATAGTAAATTACTAAGAGTCATTAGTGTGGCCTTATCTCGATCGGAAGTGGCTCTGTTGACGATCCTCCGTTCAGTCTCCACCTGAGACAATGCTCGGCAGATGAACAATGCAGTGGCTTTACGAACTGATGCGTTCTGATGGGCCAACGGCTGTTCAATCTGTTTGAGCATCGAATCGAATGTGGTCACACAGTAAATGGCATCAAGAGCTTCATTGAGCGATGCCACAATTTGTCCAACCACATTTTGCCTTTCAAAGTGATACAACAAAATCGAAATCCACGGTTGGGCGTGCACTGGAAATCTGTTATGCTTCGATTCAGTGGCGATCAATCGGATGCAGTCGAGTGCGAGTGCAGCCGATTGTCGGGTGGCAAAAGTGGCCGCATCTACCGCGAAGACTCCATTGAGAGCGGTCAGCATAGTCTCGTAATTGCTTGCGAAATCTAATGCTTGCACATTCGTTAAAAGTACTCGCTTGAAAGCTTCCATCTTCTTGAGATGATCCTCATTGAGAAACGGGTTTGATGGTTCGAAACCGACAGTATCGTCATCCGATAAAAGTGTGAGCAATTCTATTGAGATGCCAAGGAAAGTATCAAATTTTTCTTCCTCCTCTGCATTTTCTTCATCATCGTTTTCTTCTTCATCAGTTTCATTTTCCGAATCCTCCTCCTCCACAATTTCATGCAGTCCAAACTTGCCCTCATCAAGCACGTCCTGTCTGTACCTCTGTTCATGTCTTCCCAACAATTCTGCCACATCAACTTCCCATTCTTCAGTTCCATCCATCCTCATAATCGGAGCATTACGTTCAACCATTTGCTCCAATCGATCTCTTCCCAGTTGCCAGTCCTTATTCTCAGTGTAAGGAGTACGCAACAGAATTCGAATAGCATTCGGGAAAAGAACCAACAAACAGCGTTCGAGTTGATCCAAATTGGCTGTGTTGACATTGAGTAGTTCAACTTTGAGATGAACTATGTTTCGTATAATGGGGATACTCGATAGTTCTTCAGGAGAAATGTGGAAATAGTCACCTAAAGGGAAAATAAAAATTTAAAATATAGCGAATTTAGACTAAAAGTGATCACATACTTTCGATCCTAAATGAAAGATTGGTCAGTTTTCTCAATTTTTTCAACTTAGTAATTAAAAACTTGAGTGACTTCATCGGATCACGTTCGCCATCATATTGTTGGTCATCGAGATTTAAATGCAATTTGCTAAGTGAACCAAAGTGGGTACAAATAGAGTCTACATGTGTTGTAAAATAAAAGAAGTCTTGAACGTGGAAGCTTCCAATCGAAAGTGACTCAAGCTGGTTTGCCAGCTGAACATTCTCCTGGGCAATTGTGCTAAACAGATCTTCGCCTTCATCTCTAACAACTTCAATGCTCAAGTGCTTTAGATTACTTGAATTGTTTTGATTGAGAAATTCATATTCCAAATCGTTCATCCATTTTAGTGAAAATGTTTCTAGTTTCAGCAAAATAGTTTGATTCAAACTTTCATCTGTTCCAAAATCGGCTTCCTTCAGATGGAGAGCACGAAGATTTGGCATAGATTCCAGAACTTGCTCAAGGTTCACCGTTCCCAAACCAAGCCTCCACAAAGCACCATCATTGATTGGTCCATCAAAGATCAATTTGAAAAATCCCAATGTAGTCAATTGTGGTGCAAAGTGAGCCACCAAATGATAGAAATCAATTTTGCTTGAGTAGTGATAAATGTAAGCAATCAATTTGTCTACATTGGGAAACAGATCCACCAGAAAGTGACCACCCGGGACAATGTTCGTATCTTCGTTCTGGGAACATACATGTTCACAAAATTGTTCATATTCATAAGGCACAGCACGACCACCACCCAGCACTATATCATCACTGTTGCTCTTACTCAGCCTCAAGTCAGGATCTCCTTGAAGATTACGAGCCATCAACATTGGACAGTAGTGATCGGACAGAAGATGAAACGAATCAAACAATTTGAGTGATCGTACCAGCAGAAAAGTGTCTTCAATGATGCGTTTCCACTTGTGACATATGAGTCGTTTGGTTATGCGACTCTGAAGGGGCAAACGCAACAGAATCGTTCGAACCAAATCATCGTGCATAGAGTTCAAGTTGATAATATAATTTGGAGACATTTTGAGTTGGAAGACTGAAACGAAAGTAAGTTTAAAGTGAGGACACAAATGTGCTCTATATGTGGTATTTGGTGATTTGCATGTGGTGATGTGCACACAATAACACCTACTACACACGTTTTTTTACTCTTCACAGATGACATGACCTTTAGGGTAGGGTTGGGGTAGGGTCATTAGGGCCAGGAGGGTTCAATCCAGGTTGACCCAATGGGCGCCCACTTTACCTTGATTAGACCCGATCTTTAAAGCCAAACAAGCTGTAAAATCAATTCATACCAAAAGCAAAAAAAACAATAGAATATTTTTTAAATAATTAGAGTAAATATATCTTTATCTTTTAATCATTTTAAAATTTTGATTTTAAAAATCATAGAATTATGCTATGTTGGAACTTTTTGTACCACAAACACAATATCATCAGGATCCATTCCGCGGTGTACATTTCCTTCATTTGAGAATGCAAATCTCGTCCCAACATTTGCTCCAGGTTGAACAACAATTACAAGCATTTTACTTTCAATCTTTTCATTTTCCTGTTCGTCTTGAATTGAACGTTCAATTCGCATTCTTTTCTTACAGCCTTTTTGAAGTTGTTTTTCTGTGAGATACAGATTGTACTCAATTGAATTTGGCTGACTTTCTGGTTCTTGTTCTTGGATTTTATTATTTCAAACTTGACCACAAGATCATCTCGTACTTTTGAATTTGTCGGCAAAGGCAATCCTTTACAAATGAGTTTTCTTTTGAAAGTCAACACATCATTTGAATTCAAAATCATAACTAAAATTTTGTTTTCCAAAGTAGGAATTTCTCTAGGAAACTCTGTTTATACACAGACCATTACACACTTCTCAATACTGCTCGAATTGATTTGTCTATTTATATTTTATTTATTAAGAATGTAGATTTTAAAAAATGCTAATGAAACAAATAAATTATATCTAGGAAACCACGTTAAATCAAATGTTGTGTTATTTGAAATTAATCAGCTTGTTACATTCAATCGATGCACATTGAAGTGCAATTTTTACCTCGGTGATTTCATTTTGATTTGCGCTTGCTTTCGAAAGTAGATTACTAAGAGCCTTTAGTCCAACATTGCCTGGATCGGAAGTAGCTCGGTTGATGATCCTCCGTTCAGTTTCTACCTGAGACAATGCTCTACTGATGAACTGTGCAGTGGCTTTACGAACAGATGCGTTCTGATGGACCAACGGCTGTTGAATCTGCTTGAGCATCGAATCGAATGTGGTCACACAGTAAATGGCATCCAGGGCGTCGTTTAGCGATGTCACAATTTGTCCAATCACATATTGTCTTTCAAAGTGATACAACAAAACAGAAATCCATGATTGAGCGTGCACTGGAAATCTGTTTGGCTTCGATTCAGTGGCGATAAATCGAATGCAGTCGAGTGCGAGTGCAGCCGTTCGTCGGGTGGCGATGGTGACCACATCCCTAGCGAAGACTCCATTGAGAGCGGTCAACATTGTCTCGTAATTGCTTGCGAAATCTAATGCTGGCATATTTGTTAAAAGTACTCTCTTGAAAGCTTCCATCTTCTTGAGATGATCACCAGTGAGAAAAGGATTTAATGGTTCGAAACCGACAGTATCGTCATCCGATAAAAGTGTGAGCAATTCTATTGGGATTCCAAGGAAATCGTCAAATTCTTCTTCTTCCTCCTCATCTTCATAATCGTCTTCTTCTTCGTCAGTTTCATCTTCCGATTCCTCCTCCATTTCATGCAGTCCAAAGTTGCCCTCATCAAGCACGTCCCGTCTGTACCTCTGCTCATGTCTGCCCAACAATTCCGCCACATCCACTTCCCATTCTTCAGTTCCATCCATCCTCATAATCGGAGCATTACGTTCAACCATTTGCTCCAATCGATCTCTTCCCAATTGCCATTCTATATTCTCACGGTAAGGAGTACCCAACAGAATTTGAGATGCGTTTGGGAAAAGAACCAACAAACAGCGCTCGAGTTGGTCCACAATGGCAGTGTTGGGATTGAGTAGTTCTACTTTGAGATGGACAATGTTTCGCATTACGGGAATGCTCGATAGTTCTTCAGAGGGAATGTTAAAATAGTCACCTAAAAGAAATACAAATGTGTTAAAACATACAATGAATTTTAACAAATGTGTTCACATACTTTCAATCCTAAATGAGAAATTGGTGAGTTTTCTCAATTTTTTTAACTTGGTAATGAAAAACTTGAGTGACTTCATTGGATCGCGTACGCCTTCGTGTTGTTGGTCGTCAAGATTTAAATGCAATTTGCGAAGTGAACAAAAGTGGGTGCCAATAGTGTCCACTAGTGTTGTAAGCGGAAATAAGTCTTCAACAATGAAGCGTCCAATCGAAAGTGACTCAAGCTGGTTTGCCAGTTGAACATTCTCCTGGGTAAATGGGTTATACTTGTTTCCGTTTTCACTGGAAACAATTTCAATGTTCAAATGCTTTAGCTTTGTAGGGCAATTTTGAGTGAGATATTTACATTCCACTCCGATTAGCCATTTTAAAGATAGTGCTTCTAGTTTCGGAAAAATGGATTCAATCAGATTTACATTTTTGCTGAAAGTAGCTTCATACAGATGGAGTGTACGGAGATTTGGCATAGAGGCTAGGAACCAGCCTAGGTCTTGAGACGGTGATAACAAGTAGTCATTCCATTTGAAATATCCCAATGTTGTCAACTGTGGTGCAAAGTGATCCACGAGATGGTCAAAATCAATTCTGCTTGAGTTGTGATACAAACAGACAATCAATTTGTTCACATTTGGAAACAGATCCACCAAAAAGTGACCACCAGGGACAATGTTCAAATCTTCTTCTTGAGACAATATGTGATAAGTAAACTCTTCTAATTCATAAGGCACAGCACGATAACCACCCAGCACTATATCATCACTGTTGCTCTTGCTCAGCCTCAAATCTGGATCACCTTGAAGATTACGAGTCAACAGCATTGGACAGTAGTGATCGACCAGAAAGTGAAACGAATCAAACAATTTGAGTGATCGTACCAGCAGAAAGGTGTCTTCAATGATGCGCTTCCACTTGTGACAGATGAGCCGTTTGGTTATTCGACTCTGAAGGGGCACTAGAACCAGAATCGATCGAACCATATCATCGGGCAAAGAGTTAAAGTTGGTTACAGAATTTGAGGACATTTTGAGTTGGAAGACTGAAACGAAAGTAAGTTGAAAGTGAGGGCACAAATGTGGTATTTGTTGTGACTTGCAAATGTACATGCACATAGCATTTGCTCTATTTATATACATTTTCACATAGACGCAAATGATTGCCCTTTCACAAATGACATGACCAACTCTCAGGGTAAAGTTAGGCTAGGTTCGGGTTTGGGTTGTGGTACGATCTTGGCGGCGAATAAATTTTTTTTATTGTGATTAATTTATAATTTATAATTCAGTTTAAAAATTGCTTTACACAATAAGTGCATGCCTAGAGAAGCACATGACCAATACACAGGGTATCAAGACAAACAAACATGATCCAAATATTCTACTCGTATTTGCATCCATTGGTCAGATTCACACGATCAATCCACTCGTCCATTGCGCACACATCTCGAGTAAACTGTTCATCGGCGAGTGCTTTACGATATTCCAACAATGTTTGAAGATACATTTGATACATTTGTTCTATTTCACTCGATTGGGCATCGGGAAAACAATTTTCAGCCGCACACTCTGTCATACTCCTCAACGCCTGCTGGACGAGTTCACTTTCTAATTGGTCAATCGAAAAGTCATGTTTCACAAGACCATTTTCTTGTGTGTCTTTTTGATATTGAAGGTATTCTATTTTAAGGTCACGCAATTTGATATTTGAACGCAAGTAGGCCACATCAACGCCATCGTGTCGAAATATCCAAGATTTGTCTTTTGTGAGCAGACTTCGCTTATGAGCCACACTCTCGTAGCTGAGATATTCTTTCTCGATATAGATCAATTCGAAGTGTGGTCCTATTTGGACGAGTCCGGTCGACTTGTTGGTTATGCGTTTTTCGAAGTGTATGAATCGATCATTGATTGCCTAGAAAGAAGGTAATATGCCATAGGCAATATGTAATAAAAATAGAAAGTCATACTTTGTAGTGGTGTTCTTTTTCATATTTTTTAAACCAGTTTGTATGAGGATAATCCTCATCCCTCATCACCACAATTGGGTGTGTCACATTATGGCTCGAGTCAATCAGTACATAGCCCTTACGGTCACACAGGGCAAACTTGAGACAAACCAACACATGGTCCTTCAACGCATTTGCACTCTCAAACTCGTATTTCTTTGTTGAGTGGAAAGAATTCGCCCTTAGATACTGATTGGAAACTACTGCAAAGTACGAACCAAATTCGATATCATACACCTTGAGAGTTTCCAATAAAACGAGCGAAAGACCAGTGCAGTTCATGTGTTTGGCGTTGATTTTCGCTTCATAGTCTCGATAAAAGTCTATTAGCTTCTTTGTGCCGGCCACTTCACTGTAGTCTCGGTAGAATTGTACATAATCTACAATGGAGTTAAAGGCGTGATCAATCAAATGTTGTTCGATCAGTAGGGCCCAGTAAGTTAGTGAAATCTCAAATTTTTCCAAAGATGTGAAAGTAGCTTCCTGTAGAGCTTCGTTGCGCCAGATGGATTTGCCTACTAGTCTTTCCACAGTTTCACTTTCTAAAGCTCTTGTAAGTTCAATATTTTCTTGGACATTTTCTTGCGCATTTTCTTGGGCATTTTCTTGGGCATTTTTGTCAACAACTTTGTTGCCCTCTAATGAACCTGGCATTAATAAAAAATCAAAATCAACTTTACACAAACATTAGTCAAAATATTTACCCATGATAGGCTGGTTTGTATGTTGTCTCGGTATAATAATATCGAGTACAAATAATCGATGTTCTCTTGGTGTTTTTATATTTTCTTATTTAACAAACAAAATCATAATATCAACAGCAAACACCTGCACGCTGTCAAAGCAGAAAATAGACGGAAATAGCTAGAGAAGGATTGCCGTTTTTAGGGCTAAGAAGTTTCCCAGAAATAAAAATCAAACACAAGCTACAGTACATAAAAATAATTTTTTATTGACACCAAAGAAGACTTATTCTACAATTGAACATATAATCTTGTGAGCTTTTTTATTTAAAAAATTACTAAATAAAAGTGATTATCAATGTATGAGTGTGTGTATGCGTGTACGTGTTCAAATTGTTTTACAATTTCTTGGAAATACCTTGGTATAACTATCTATCTATTGTTAACATGTAATCATTTTTGAAATCAAGATACAAAATAAAATATAAAGCAAAATGTGTCTGACATGGTAATGAAGCGATACTCATTGAACAAAATAGCTGACAAACCTAAGTTACATAATTATGACTCATGAACACTGTGGTGTAGCCTGAAAATTGGCGTAATGATCACTTTAAGAAAGTCACCAAATTCGTATCCATTTGGACATATTTGTCAAGGTCACCTTCCTGTACATTGTGTAGCTTGCGAATGTGTTTGTGCATACGAGTACGTCGATCAGCGTCGTAATTACATTTCGGCCATTTGCATATAAAAAGTTTTCTTCCAATGTGCAGCAATTTGTGTCGATTATAGTCGCGCTTGAGAACAAATGTTTTAGAGCATCCATCGTGGGGGCATTCGTACTGCTTCGATCGAGGACAGTGCTTGTACAGTTGATGATTGACCACCTTTCGGCGATTGTCAAACACCAGGTTACACTCGTCCATGTTGCACTGAAATTTACCACCAAGATGACCGTCGTACCAGTGAACATACGTCTTGTTCTGGGTGGCTGATTCTTGGCCACAAACTGGACACACGAACTTGGTTGACTCGGAATGATCTTGCTTGAAGTGAGCTCCCAATTGGAAACTAAAAAACAATTCCCTTAACTAAACATTCAAATAACAAATCAATTCACTTACGAATTAACAAATCGAGAATTGCAATTCTCTGCAAAGCATCGAACAGGGAGAAGGTCATGTTTGGCACTCAAATGAGCGTGCAAATGTTTCATTGTCTTCAACTTGCTTTTGCAATTCTGCTCGGGACATTTTAAATGGAGAACTTTAAGCTTCTTAAGCTTCTTGTTTTCAATTGGATTCACTTCTTCGGCCACTTCATCTACTTCATCATCATCATCAGATGATTCTTCTTCAACAGTTTTCTTAGTTCGTTTCTCAGTACGTTTTGATGGAGATAATTTTCGCTTAGTGTGATTGGAACCAGTTGGAGATTTAGACGCAATTCGATTTGATTGTCTTCGAGCATTAGTGGAAATATCAATTGATTCGACTGCAGAGTTGCTTTTTGTATCATCATTTTTCTGATGAACAGAATTGAGTTGAGATTGATTCAAAGTATCACGTGATGATTGTGCAGTAATACAAGTCTGATGATGGTTCTTCAGTTGATTGAGCTCTTCCTGCAGTTTGCCATTCTCAACTTGCAATTTGTCCAGTTTAATATTTGCATTTGAATAATCCAACTTCATTGCATCATACTTCTTCTCAATAAATTCGTTGGCATTTTTATATTCCGTCAACATTTCCGTCAGTTCCTTCAACTGTTCTTCTTTTTGCTTCAGTTGCAATTCTAAATTGACGGCCAAGTCGGCTTTGTTTTTCTGTGCTATTGAGCCATTTGGGGTGAACTTCTTAATGTTTGTATTGAATGGTCTGCGGATTTTTCTTTCGAGTTTTTTCGTTTGGTCTTGAAGTGCAATTACGGGTCTTTTGTGAGCAGAATCAGTACTTGGCTTGATAAGGTTTGGCAATGGAGTAGAAGTAGTTGTAGTTGTAGTATCATTTGATGTAGTAGAATCATTTGATGTAGTTGCTGTTGGAGAAACTAGATTCGAGACGGATTGAGATGTTGTGGGAGAAAGTGGTAGACTTGATTTGGTTGCAATGTTTCCGGTCAAAGGACTCCATCCCTCGAGTGGAGTAACCAAATTATCGTCGAACTCTTGCTTGATCACTGGCAATGCGAGTGGATCTTTCTTCTGTGAGTTCATAGTGAATTGAAGACAGAAGTTGTCAATTGCAAATTGGCGATTTGGCAAAGAGCGAAGAAAATAGCAGAACACTCGCGTGTCTTCAAGGCAAACACTCAAAACAAATTACACGATGAGCAAAGTCACACTGTGGCAGTTGTTTTGGTATGAGAGTTTGTACGAAGCTCGTACCACTGTGACTAAAATATGTTCTATTTGATGAAAAGAAGAAGATCGGTGACAGATATACGAGAACAGAGAATCGGTTTCTTCTAATCTTCGTACGAGGTGAGATGATCCAGCAGCCAATAGGAAAACCAGACACCAGAAAGAGGGTTTAGCGATTCGACAATAAGCAACAAACAGGAGAACGGTCACTATGCAAAGCATCAACCTCACACAAAACATACGAGCCACACGATGACTGACAGCTCGGTGGTTTATGTAGGCAACAAAAAGACAGCATGTATGATGAGTCACTCGAGTGAAGACTATTTTCACTTTGGTTTATGACTTGTAGACTAGTGAATGTTTGATCATGAGTCATGTCTTGAAAAATGATTCATGACTGACTAAGTGGTGATGAAGCCACTATCTTGACAGTCACTTGTTCACAATTGCCTAAGGCATAATACAGTCAAAACACACAATAAACCATCAAATTAAATATATTTTAACAAAATATTATTGCCTTGAGCCTTGTGAAAATGTGTTCTAAAAAATATATTTATATTTCAGTACCGAGGTAATTCTCAGCAGAATGTTTTATCTTTGTTAAAATCATTACAGAAATTTCTTCAGGGTAAAACTGCTTTTGTTCACTTTTAAATTAAACTTCTATTTTTAGTTTTCCTAAGAGATTTGAAAAAGCAAACAAAAAAACATAAACATACATAACAATATTGATTTATTTAATATTTAATAACATAGTAAAACATTCAAATGAAAGAGTAAGCATATAGCGAAGTACTTAATGCGATATCATTAAGAGTAATAATCAGTATTACAACTTTACAGCTGTTCAACAACATTAACCAAAACTTTATTATCAAACACGACTCGATCCAGTTAAGTTTTCATCTCTTGAACAATATCAATTGAAGCATTCGGATTTGTACTGATCTAACTCTCAACTTTATCCAACACTTTGTCCATCTTCTCTCTGTGAGATCTCGTAAAACCACATTCGATTGTCGATCTGATATTGTGCAGATATTCTTCGAAAACTCCCTTGTAAATTTTTCAATTTCATTTTCTGTTTCACACTTGATTTTTCACTTTTCTCTCGAAACAAAGCGAAATCACTTTTGGCACGTTTCAGGTTTGACGTTCGCTGTTGTTTGACGAATGAATCATTTGATTCTTATGATTGATTTTTATTGTTGTTTTCATGCTGATTATAAGAGTTGGGTCCACGTTTGTGTTGATATATTTCATATATGAAATTCAGTTGTTTGCTTCATTGAGTTTCTAAATCTAATGACTGCAATTGATAATGATGATTGTCATGTGCTGTACATGTTGGAATGTATGACATCTAAGGTTGATTTACAAGCTCAATTTTATTATCGTCAGAATTAGTAGCGTTCAAGAGTAATTAACACTGTGTACATGCAATTAGTATCGTAATCATCGCCACAGAGAACATATTATACAATGCCAGTAATGTTGTGAATCCAACTAAAATAGTATGCAACTCTGGTGAACGCGTCTGGTTGTCCACTGGCACAATCAGGCCTGCCAAAACCACCCTCGACAATTCCAACCAGTTGTCTAGCCGTAGTAATAGAGTTACGTAACAGAACTAATGGACCACCAGAATCGCCTTGACATGTGCCTTGACCAGTCCGAGTAAATGTACACAGATTGCCTGCACTAATATTAAAGGATTGAGAACATCGGACATTAGAAATTGTTCTCAACTCGATCTGCTGTAATGTCTCAGCTGAGTCGGTTTGATTGTTGTTTGAGTAGAATCCCCATCCTGTTGCGGTGACCAAACTGCCAGCTGGAGGCTCATTTCTGGCCAGGCGGATTGACTGAACTTTGTTGCTAAACTGAATGGCTCGAGTCAGTTTCAACAGAGCAATGTCGTTGACTGGAAAATCTGAAGTGGAAGTTGCATTGTACTCGGGATGTCTATAGATTGTTTCAATCTTGTACCTATCTCCAAGATTGATTTTTAAATTAACGGTGCCAACTACAACTTGCGTTCTTAACTTGACAATTGTTTGATTTTTGCTAAATGAATCACATTTAGCGTTAATTTCATAGATCATAAGCACTTACTCTGGGTTTGTACAGTGCGCAGCAGTTAGCACCCACCTTTCCCCAATGATGGAACCACCACACAAGGAGTAATATTCAGTACGGTTTTGTACTCGTAGAAACAAACCCAACCACACCTGGTACGGATATTCTCCTTCGGTCGCGTTTGTTCCACCAATGATTTTGGTGTTGTCGTTACTGTTTAGCCATTCAAGTTGTCCATTGAAATCTTCAGTTAACCAATCAGATTTGGTTTGCAATGATAATGACAAAGCAGAAACAAAAGAGACGGTGATTAGCAAAGACGATAAAAGCAACTTCATTCTTCAAATGCTCAACTAAAATCCTTTGATTTAAAAAATGTAAATTTTGTTCCATTTGATGATCTACTTATATGCAATTAAGGAGTTGGTTTAATGCGTAGCACCAAAATCATAAAATTATATAATTTCTCTAAATGTTATCGTAATTTATTGTGCTTACAGAGGTTGAACTTGAGCTCAGTGACACAAAAGGGCTCCCAAGTACGATCGTATAACTGATATATTCGTATGAGCGACAAACAGTTTTTTGGCCTTAATTGACAACAAAATGCACGTAAATGTAAGTACATTCTATATTAAATAATTTTACTTGAACAAAGTCATTGTCATCTTTGAACATTGAGAATAACAAAACAATGTTCTTCTGAGAATAGTCGTCTCGCATGTACAATTATCGAGCTTTCTTTTTCAATGAGGGAATCACTTTTATCCATTGAGAAGGCATCGTAGAATTGTTTCATGTTGATGGCTCAAAGTCCAGATGCTGTTGATTAGATTTTTGATCATCGTTTAAACTATATCATCGACAACACAGAGAGAAGTCGTCGTCAGTTGCAACTGACAATCCTTGACTTTCGTCAGTTCAACTTATTTTCGTCTGTTGTATCTGACGAGTTGTCAGATGGAATTGACGAAAAATTTCGTCTATCCCAACTGACGAAATTGTCTATTGTGACTGACGAAATTTTTCGTCTGATGGATTAGACGAAAACGCTCAATAAATATATTTTCAGCAACAAAACACAAAGAATTATATCGTATCTGATTTTATTAAATTTAAAACAAAAAACCAAATCAATCAATTAAATAAATTACAAACTAATCAAAATAAAACAAAAAAGTGATACCATTTTTCAGCTTGCCGTAAGTTTGATTCGCTTGCGTTTTCGGTTAGCTTTAGAAGTTGCTTCTGACTTTTTCAATTTGTCTCAACAGCATCACTCTTGAACCAACCAGCAGAGACCTTCAGCATAAACAACGAGATCAAAATGGCTTATTCCAAAATTCTACTTCATTTTGACAAAAGAATCCTTAACCAACCAGCCAGGCATCGTTGCCATTGGAGTAACTTCATTCTTTGCTGCCTTCCAAGTCCCATTTGTCACAGAAAATAATTCTTCCTCGTCTGTGCGATTGCAAGCCAAATCAAATTAGAAGAATCGAGAGAGAGAAAGAGGAAGATTAAGAAGTATCTTCGGTATCTATTAAAAATTGTTAGAATTTTTCGGTATTTGCAAAAAAGACATACTTTCTTCATTTAAAAATATGCCCAACGTTCGGTGGAAATTGGGAGCCAATGAGTGGAAGTTGTTGTGACATCATTTGTGATAAATAAGGAAGCACATTCGGGTTAAAATAATTTTGGTTGAGAATTGCCTTTAAAAGTAAATTTCGGATTAAAAAAGTTAAGCGGTTACAGCGATTCATACCGTATGGGTGATTTCCTAAAGGCATTTGGCCATATGAACCATAATTAGGAAAACCATTGCCTATACATAAAATAATAACATAGCATAAAATAAATATTTGAAAAGCAATAATTAAAAGTTAGGTGAACATACTTTGATGCTGTTGAATCTTTTCTGATTGTTGATTTGTTTGTTGTTGCTGCTGTTGACTCATGGCTTGATAATTTGTCGATAACTAACTTGTAGTCAAATGCAAAAAAGTAGTTTCAGAATCTTAAGTTCAGACAGTGACGACAAGGCAGCGGTGAGGTCAGTCGGACAAGAGAGCAGCCACAGGAGCAAAACAAACGGTCGTTGTTTGAATAAGTGAAAGCGCATGCGCAAGTTTCAGTTTGATAAACTGATTGATTTGATTGGCTGTCACAGCTCAACGGCTATTACGCCAATTTGAGTGTGCCACTGCTGTTAGCATTGCTAACTACAACGCATTTGTATCGTAACTAACGTTCAACTTGAACTTCAACAAACATTTTCTGGCACTCAACTGTCATTTCTGCCTTTTCTCATCGGAAACCTACTAATAATTCGACGATTGAGTTATCTATGTTTCTTCTTTTAAGAATTATATTCACGTCACTGCAAACATGTCTGCAAGGTGCATCACATAATCGAAATACTCGTTTTGAAGATCTTTACTATCAACTTAAAGATATTGAACCAAATGACCAAACTCAAATCGGTTCGCTGTTTTTGTGGCGTAGAACTTTACAAGGTTTACCAATTATCCCGTCACATGAGCATTGACCCGTGAGTGTCAATCAAAAAGGTATGAATGTCATTTCGCCAATTGTTTGAAATTAACTTTTGTATAAATACTAAAGGAGAAGACTCGAGTTGTTGGACCAAGCCCAAGTTCCACTAAGTGAAAAATATGACTTTATTTCTGATTACGTTGATTTCTTGGATACCAATTTCTTGCCTGATGTCTCAACAGAACGACAAATATTCATGACTGACCGGACGTTGCCTACTTCATTGAAAAAATTGCCATCACATTTGTATCCTTTTCGGTTGAATCAAAACGTACTAAGAACAAAAGACAACAAGGAGTACTAGTTTTACACATAATCGTTTTTTCAAGGCGATGATGGAAAGGTCAAAGGACCCAAGCTTTATAATAATTCGTTGAAATGCCTGAAGAAGGTCTTTTCTGATGATCATTATATTTTATTCGGCGATTTGCTTTTCTCAAATGACTATCTTTTCATCGATGACAACTACATCACGAAAAACTCTGCTGAAGTAATGAAACCTGGTGCATGGAAAGTGTTGAACCAAAGTCGACCTGAACTGCTGATTGAACTGTACCAGGATTTGGCCGCCAAATCGAAACCCTATTTTAAGCCATAGATTATATCTATATTTATTTGCAAAATTGTGTCAAAAATGAGTAGTCAATTGGATTCGTTGAATTGTTCTGTAATTGTAAATATTACGTAATTTTGACAATAAAATACAAATTTTGCCGAATTTTTTAACGATTTATTAAGATTTTAAAAAATTATGAATCGATAATCGAATTCATGCATTTTCGTCTGTTCTATCTGACAAAAATTTTGGTCAATTGCATCTGACAAAATTCTGATGCAACTGACCAAAAATTTCGTCAATCCCAACTGACAACTCGTCAGATACAACAGACGAAAAAAAGTCGAACTGACGAAAGTCAAGGATTGTCAGTTGCAACTGACGACGACTTCTCTCTGTGAAGTGGTTTTATTGGATATAGCTTGAGAGTTGAGAAAGTAGGACTGATCGATCGGAAGCGTTTCCACTGTTCAACACTTACCAGTGAGACGTTGTTTGCGAGGATTGAGTCGTTGATTTTAAATATCTAAAATTTACAAAAAAACATGGAAATCATATTCACAATTGTGATTGCAATCATCAATTTTATTATCGTCAGGATTAGTAGCAGTGTTCGACAGTTTTTTACATTGTGTACATGTAAATAGTATCATTACCATCACCATAGAGAACATATTACACGATTCCAGTGACATTATGAATCCAACTCAAATAGTTTGCGACAATAGTGAACACGTCTGGATATCCACTCGCACATTCAGGCCTGTAAAGACCAGCCTTGACGATACCAACAAGTGTTCTACTAGCTGTAGAGTTATGCAACAGAACTAGTGGACCTCCGGAATCGCCCTGACACACGCCTTGGCCTGCCCGATTCAATGTACACAGTGTGCCTGGAATAGTATTTCCATAGAAGTGAGCACATCTCGCATTTGAAATTGTTCTCAACTCGATTTGCTGCAATGTCTCTGCAGCGCCGGTTTGATTGTTGTTCGAGTAGTATCCCCATCCTGTGGCGGTGACCAAACTGCCAACTGGAGGTTCAATTCGTGCTAGACGGATTGGCTGAACTTTGTGACTAAACTGAATATTTCGTGTAAGTTTTAACAAGGCAATGTCGTTCGGTGAGTTGTTGTCAGTTGCATTGTAATCGGGATGTCGATAGATTGTTTCAATCTTGTATCGATCTCCATGGTAGGCGCTAACATTCACTGTGCCAACCACTACATCCATTCTTTCCTTGACAATTGTTTGATTATTCCTAAATGAATCACATTAAACGTTATATATGACCCATCTGATACCTGGAATTTCATCAATCGGAAACACTTACTCTGGGAATGTACAGTGCGCAGCAGTCAGCAACCATCTTTCACCAATGATTGACCCACCACATGCGTAGAAGTGATAGGAAATGACTCCCAACCAGACATGGTACGGATATTCACCTACAGTCGCGTTGGTTCCACCAATGATTTTGGTGTTGTCTTCCCTGCTTAGCCATTCGAGTTGTTCATCAAAATATTCAGTTAACCAATCAGGTTCGTTTTGCAATGATGCTGAAACATAAGAGATGATCAATAAATATAATAAAATAGATTTCATTCTTCAAATATTCAACCAAAAAAAAGCAGTAAAATGAAAACAAAAAAGTTAAAACTTTGTTTCATATGAGGATCTTTTTATACACAATTAACGAGATTTATTTAATGCGTAGCAGCATAAAAAATCATAAAATTATATAATTTCTTTAATTGTTATATTGCAGTTTTTATTATTTGGAAGTGAGCTGAACTTGAGCACAGTGACACAAAATGGCACTCAAAATGAACGTAAACGTAAATAGAGTATGTATCTAATAAATTTTGCACTAAAACAAATTCATTATCGTCTTTGAACATTGAGAATTATGTCTCGAGCCACAAGGACCTGAGTTTGATAATAAAATTCGGGTGGAATCTGAAATTATAATTATAATTCATCAATTATAAATTGCAAAATTTTGCCTTGCTTACTTTTGTCTGTGAACACACACTCAATTTGTACTGTCGCAATGTGTGCAGTATTGCGAGTTTAACGCTGACCAGTGCCAAACTTTTCGCAACACAATTTCTCGGTCCCGCACCAAAAGGCAAATAGGAATACTTGTGGAACTTCGGCTCACCCATGAATCGTTCAGGCTTGAATTTCTCTGGCTCAGGCCACTGTTGCGGATCGCGATGCATTGAATAGATTGGGAACTGTATGATATCGCCCTTTTTGACGTTAATTTTTACGAGACCATCTTCGGTTTCCAGAACAATGTCCTTCGAAGCGACACGTTCCGCAAAAGTAGCCGGTGAATTGAGTCGCAAAGTTTCCAGCACAACTGCATTTAGATACTCAAAACGGGCCAGTGATTCCATTGTGATCAGCTCTACTGGATCTTTTGTTCCGTAGGGTTCTGCTTTTTCGGTTAATTTGTCGATGTTATTGACGATTTCGCGGTAGAGCTTTTCTTGAACTTCTGGATTCAATGCCAAATGATACGAAACCATGGAAATTGCTGTAGCGGTTGAGTCGTAACCAGCCAAGAACAGAAGAACACATTGTGCCACTATTTCATCGTTGGTTATGACTAAAATGTATCATTCTTATTAAAAGTTGAAATCTTATGTTTAAAAACTTACATTTCTTCTTCTTCACTTCATCATTTGTTATTTCATCTTCAACCTCTGCTTCCAACAGTAACTCAATAAAACTGTTTGCCTTTTCATAATTCTCCTTCATCATCTCTCTCCGTTTCTTTTCAATAATTTTCATTGAGAAATCATTGAAAAAACTTGTAACATCGCCCTTAATTCGCACATTCAATGCATTTGCAACTTTAGGCAACATAAACACAAGTGTGAATGTAACCAGATTTATCAGAGAAATGTCCATTGATAAAAGCCCGCGAGCATGTTCAATTATTGGATTGTCCTTCTCGGCGAGGGAATCCACTTTAAGGCCAAAGCCAATCTGAATTATTGTGTCCATTGTAAAGGCATCGTAGATTTGTTTCATGTTAACTTGATGATTGGATGTTTCGATAGTATCGTTTATATTTTTGAGCATCGTTCGAACAGTATCATCGATCAGTGGCTTCATTCGACGTAGTTTGAGAGTCGTGAAAGTCGGGCTGATGATCGATCGGAGCCGTTTCCACTGTTCACCACTTACTATGGAGATGTTGTTTGCGAAGATTGGGTCGTCGGTTTGAAAAACCTATATAAACATCATCAAAAAATAATCAAAAATCAACAAACTAGAAAATCCTTACCCTTCGATTGCCAAAATTTATAAACTCCTTACTAAACACCATTTGAGCCAACTCTGGTTCCGCCACCAAAATCGTATACGCACCCAAAAAGTTGAACCCAAAAACTTTGATGCCCTTCTGTTGGATGAGCTCATGTTTGACCAGTTCTGGCCGCTGTCGGGTGATCACTTGAAGTAGTGCATTTCGTTGTGGAACGTACGGAACATTACGACGAGCGTACTCTCTCACATTGCGTTGCTCACTCCATTGAATGTACAAATACAACAAAAGTGAAGACAAAATGACAATTAGTAAGATAATTGTAAAAAACATTTTTAGGTTAAGATATTACAATTTGTAATTTACAAATCACAAATATTACTAATAATATGTTCAAGCAGAAAATTTCATTTCTATTTTATATATCAAATCAAAATTGCAATGCAAGGTCACAAACATTACAATCACTAACCATCATTGATAGTGTGAGCTTAATCACAATTTCCTCTACACTGTAGAGTATCTCTATACAGTATCTGTGACATTTCCTGATTAAGGAAAAAACGTTCCATTGATTCGTTCAAAATCTTTACACTGCAAACTTTATGCCACCCAACAAGTAAAGCTAAATTACATTTGACCAATTGAATGAGTGAGAACTCGATGTTTCGGGTTTTCTGCGGTTTGATTTTTATTTGAAACATCGTCGTCTGCATGTGGTCATAACAACAATAACACGTTTTGCCGAAAGATTTCTTTTAATAGTTACAACATGAAAACGAAGAAGAATTTTCAGGAAGTTTTCAACGTGTATTTCCCTTGCAGGTAATTTTCCCTATGTTTTGATTTTACACACAGCAGCAATTTGACAACTGTTTTTTTTTTAATTTTCTGTTGTTTTCTTTTTGTTTGTGAATTAACAAACTCAATCATGTCACTCAATACTACACGATCCAAAATAAAACCTAAATGTGACGAGTGTGGGAAGCGTCTTTCATCTTCAAGTGTTCTCAAACGCCATTTGAGGGAAGTTCATGGAATTGTAACTGCTCGTACCAGCAAAAGCAAATCATTTTACTGTCCAGCTGATGCTTGTAAAGAATTGAACACTTCTTTTCCTGATCGTGAAGATTTTCGTTATCACATTGAAAATGTTCACAAAATTGCACTCAAAATTAAAGAGTATGCTTTTTCAAGCACTGTCAAGTTTGAAAATTGGAAATTAAAGATGGAGAAAAATACTGTTACTAAATTTATTCGTTCGGGTAGTAATGATTCTGTTCAATATTATTATTGCAACCGAAATGGAATGTATGAACCAAAGTTGAGTGAATCTGGACAGGCAAAAAAATTGTCAACTAATTATCGCAAAATGAACGCTAATTGTCCTGCATTTATTCGTTGCGAAACTGAAACAAACGGAATAATTCGTGTCGAATTCCATTGCACTCATTTTGGTCATGATTTTAAATCTCAATATGTTAGCCACTCCAAAAATGATTGAACCATTTGGTTGCTAAGAATGGCCAAAAGACAATACTATTTGGCAAAGTAAAAAGTTTATAACTTTCAAACAAATAAAAATAAAATTTTTAAATTTATTAATTAAAATTTTAATAAATTAATAATTCATACAATTTAAGAAAGTTTTGTCGAGCTTTGTTTATCTTCATTTTTATCACCATTCCGAATGTCAATCACCGCCTTCAGTACCTTGTCCAATTGCTCAAGAGTTGACATTACATTTCGAACTACTCCAAGAATGTGATGCATATTGTCCAGAATGTGCATCAGTGAGCAGTACAGGGGGGCCCATAAAGATCGCTACACTTTTCAACTATGGCTTTTTAAACCAAGATGTAATTCCTAAATATTGCTTTTGATGTAAAATGATCTATAAAATGTTACCTTTAAAATAGACTACTCCGGAGGGCAAAATTCACTTCCTGTCCAGAGTAATTGGACCGGAAGTCAAAATGACGAATTCGGAAATTTGTCGCCTTTTTAGTTAATTTATTTTATTTGATATTATGGTCTTTTAGTGTAACTCAATACCTTTCTAAAACTGTATCACACTTGAACATCTGGACATTCGTTCACAAGTTACAGGCAAAAACATGGAACTATATTTATATTTTTCGAGTCGTTTTGTCAAAGATATTCAAACTTAATTAAATAATTTAGCGCTTCAGGACAGTAAATTGAATCTATACTTACTATTTCATAATTAAAATTCGGTTTCTAAGACATCCAGATGCATAATATATTTACAAAATGCTTTTTTGAACAATTAAACCAAATTTGAAACTAGCTCTAAAAAAGTGATTTTAAGTGCTAATCATTTTTTCATTAAGTTTGCCGAATAAATTATATATTTTGCGATTATAAACCTTATTCAATTGATTTTACATACAATTTGACAATCTGGCTAAATGTTTTGACATTTGTGAGCATTTAATCTATTCAAAATACCAACTTTTTAAATTTTGACTTCCGGTCCAAAATTTCTGGAACAGAACTTCATTTCGTCAATTTATATTAAAGAAAAATTAACTTATATGATCACTTAAATTGATTTGAGAAATCCAAAAGTTAGATTATCACAACAATTCAATTTTTAAAACAGATATATGTACATTTGATTTGCGGTTGATTTGTTGTTGTACTTCAATTCGAGATAGCGCCGCAGAAGTCTGCTGTAGACGAAGTACTGGTATTTAATCATTTCTTGACAATATAACTCGTGCCGTGGAGTGAACAGTAGTTGGGCACTTATCTATATGCGAAGTAAAACGTTTTGGTCAAAATTGATAAACCTTACAAAAATTACCAAATCTCGAAGCACAGCATCATCTTGCATTGCATTGTGCAGTGCAATCGTATGAGTGCGTATTTCTCTGCCAATTGATTTGTCAGATAAATTATCCAACCTTTTTAATGGGAGAAAGATTACGTGTGTTCCGGTTTCGTTCTTTGAATATAATGAAAAACTCTTAATTACGATTTAAAACATTAAAAATTCATGTATTTACCGCAAGTACGGGAAATCCATCCCTCTCACTGTCGTACACGAAAGTGTAGCGCAAATTTATGAATTTCAGATAAAACATTTTCAACAGAACCAGCTTGTCTTCACTGTTGATTGAGTTGAAGGCTGTCATGCCTTTGCAGAATCGAACAATCTTTTTGGCATACTTTGCGGGCAAGTTGAAGCCATATTCAAAGTTTGTTGGTTCAGGTGATTTGATTTCCTCAAGTCGGTTTTCATCGACTAAATTTGCTCTAATCGAGTGTAGCACCTGACGCATTAGGCCAATCTCGTATTCGGTCAATTGAGTTGGACTGTCCGTCTGTAGGAGTTTGTGTTGATGCAGCAGTGGCACAACACTTGTCTGGTGTTTCACATAACTTTTAGCCATGTTAATGTCCATTCCAATTGAGAAACATCTCTCGAGTCGACATTTGGCACAATTTTTCCTGCTCAAAATGCCATTAACCACACATTTGTTACTGCCTAGACGACACTCGAGTGCCTAATGTTTGTCGTAATAGCGAATATTTTAAGATACAAAGGCAATTTATTAAAAACAAAATCAAACCTCTCGATCGCTTTCATTTCGACGAAAGAAATTTTTACAAGCTTCACAGGTGAGTCCATTGTAATTGAATGCTATGGGAATTGGTCGAAACAATTGGAGTACAACAATTTTTGAAGATAGTTACCTTTAGCAACATCGCCACAAATACGACATTTTTTGACATTTTTTCTAATTTGATTTGCTTTTCCTTCCATTAGATTGTTGACAGCAAGAGAGTTGAAAGAAAACAACAACAACAACCATTTAGGATTAATCAAATAAAATCACAAATAAAAAAATTAATTGTACCAATGACAAAGACGTAGGATTTAGATGATAAGGTTATAATTAATCGATATTGAGACAAATGTCGTGGTTGTCACTTGATCTCAATTGTTTGACTTTTGATTATGACTTACGTGACTCAGGTACATTGATTGGGCCTGTTCGTGTATATAGTTAATTAACCAATCATCAAGTCACACTAAAAATGAGCGCATTTTACTAGATAAAATGACAATTATGCCTGTTGTATTTTTGTTATCAGTAAAAATTCTAAATCGTCTTTTATAAATATCAAAAGTATTTGAATCTCATCAATCAATCAATCAGCTTTGATAAATTTTTTGTACAGCAAAAAGTACTGCACTAAATGGCGACAAAAGATTTGATACAATAAAGATTAATTAATTAAGATTAAATTAATAAGAATTGAAAATGTACTAAAAGATTATGATATGGTACACATTGGAATGTATGATGGAAATGCATAATGCATTTGGAAATTATATTTGAATATTCGATTAGGAAAAAGCCTTAAATGGATAGTTCAAAATCAAATTTACTTTGTCATCAAACAGGTGAATGTACATCACATATTTTATTTTTTTGATTAAGTGAGACTATTGTTCAGTACGCATGCGCTTCATCTCTAATCAGATAAGTAATCGAAGATTTTAAACAGATAATAACAGTTTTATTACAATAAAATAAGTAAAATCATTAATAATGCTTGTCTTCTTTGAATGCAACAGTTTGCTTCACCAGATAAGCACAAGCACTGAGAGGAGCCAAGAACTGTACACGACATTTAGAATCTTTCTTGTAATCGTCCAAACAGTGAGCACATCGATAGTCGTCAAGAACCAGTTTGATGGAGCCAAGCTTGGGACATGTCTGTGGGAGACAAAGTGAGTCCAGTTCAGTGTGACTTTGAACACGTTTCCAGTGAATGCTCAGTGACTCGAGTGTGGACAGTGTTGACTGTGGCAGATGCAACTTGTAGGAGTACTTTTGAATACGTTGACTAAATCGGACTTCAAGTCCAGTCAAATGTTTCAATTGGGCTAATTCGCAGATCAACTGGAGCAGTGATAGGCTTTGATGAACATGCTCAATTGCCAGTTGAGTGATGAGAGAAAAGCATTTGACAAATGATCTCATTTCCATCAGATCGAGTCCAGGAAAGCCGAGATTGATTCGAGTAAATTGTTGACAAACTGCTGGTGGAAAGCTCATAAAATGATGCAGTGATTGATAATTTGAAATTGAGCATCCCAGATGGATTCGCTTACTAGTTCCAATTGGCACATAACTTTTGAGCGAGTTGACCAGAATATTTGCTTCGTCCTGTGAGTGGAAGGCAAACTCACTCAACTGACCAATCACGGGCAGATCTAGTTGAGCACCGAAATGGAGTCCAAGCAAATGAGTGCCACCAAAGTCGAGTTTCAGTGCAGAGAGCAGTGGCAACTTGTGGTTGATCACGCTAAACATCTCAGTAAGGTCATCTAAAGGTTTAATGTTGGCGAATTGAACATTTTCTTGTACTCGAACACGTAGATCGAGTTTGATCAGCTGGCCAGACCATCGACTTCTGAGCAGTTGAACCACTTGTCGGTTGATTAGGCGATAGCTTGTGTCAGTGAAAAGTAGATTCAGTGATCGAATGTTTCGAAATGACTTGACAAATCGCTGCACATCATAATCACAGTTGAAGTAGAACATTCGAGATAGTTTCGTTCCAAAATCATCATCTTCTTCGGTCAAGTTCGTCATGCCAAACACCAAAGTAAGCACACGTCGACGACAGAGGGCACTCCATTGAAGTTGTCTCCATCTTGCACAGACCTGGCCCAGGGTAGGCAAAAGGCACTCGAGTGGGATGCAGTCAAAGATGCACAGTAAAGCATAGTCGTGCAGATCTTCGATCAGTAGTGACATGATCTTGCAGAGGCTTGAGCACACTATTATTAAATTTCTATATGTAAGTTCAGTTTTCAGCGTTATTTATTGCAACTCATCGAGAGAAATCGAATTCGAAATCAAACACAACATTTTGTGTTTACTATTTCTACACAAAATGGTACAGAAAATACAAACAAATTAAGGTTAACAGAACAATGGAAATTAATCAAAGTGAAATTATTGATCGAGTTTTAACAAAGTAAAGTTATACAGAAAACAGTGTTAAAACCAGGAATGTCGTTTTGTATTTTATCGAGAACGGATCCGTCATTTGGATTATTGTAACCATCCCATTGGTTTATTATGGTGCAAACGGAAATTGTTTATGATTTGACTGCCTTGTTGTATCCGCTTTCTGATTACAGTGATTAGTTGATTTCCTTTTATTTTTATAATTTTGAACTCTAATTGTATTGCTAATTAATTGTCTATAAGTCATTGAAATTTTATTGCTCATTTTTTAAAATAAAAAAAGTGTTTTTCCAGCTCAAATTGATGCAATTTAGTCACACCAATAAAAGCAATTTGCAAACACATCATATAAATAACTTTCGCTGCATTGCAGCAATGGATGTTGCATATGAAATGATCTTGAAGTAGTTTTACATGTACACTATTTTTAGTTATAATAAATCAATATGTCTCCCTCTCCCTCTATCGCTTTAATTGCGCCTGGGCTTAAGTGCGTTCATAGTATCTGAATACATTTTCTGTAGTAAAGAGAGTAAGAAAGTGACTCATCTTCTCGCGATTTCCTTTCGTGGTTTCGCCTGCTTTGCATCACCATGAACTTGTCATTTTGTACACAACTCTCGATTTAGAAGGTTCTATTTTACTGAGTTTTTGAGAAAATACGATATTTCACGCAATTTGTAATTGCTTCATATGCAACATATACAAAAAAAATTGTCAACATGACCCACGTTTACATTAAGTGTCGCAAAGATGACCCACTGCTTTGGGTTGAAGCCAAAGCAGATAAACTGCCACCTCATGCGGTTGAAGGTGGATTTGACGTAGATGCGGAAACATTGTATGTTGGTAGAGCGCTACACCAGTCGGATACGATTCCTGGAAAGGTAACACACATTTATTTGAATATAACTTTAATTATTATTTATTTGAATTTTAATTTATATTTTTTCTAAAGATTAAATTATCTAGTAAATGCATCTTCGTAGCATGGGGAGTAGCCGAACATTATCATGGGGAATATCAAGTGTTGACCAATCCAAAAAATGCGTCACTATCTTGGTTGAAATATGATGGTGACATTCCAGAGGGAGCCGTAAAAGGTGGCGAACAAAACGATCAAGTTCCACTCTATATTGGTCGTATTCTTTATGAGCAAACATTGCTCATTGGCAAAATCCACCAATTGAGCAAAACAATGTATGTCTCTTACAATGGAGAGGAAAAGAAATTTACCATTCCTGAAAATTCATTTTCCATTTTGGTGGTTCATCGAAGAAAGACAGTGATGCAACGAGTTGGTAAAGCAGCTAGACGACCTGTGAGAATACTTTTTGGTGGACTTAGGATTGCGTGGCGTTTTCTCAAATAAAGCTACATTTTTTACATGTAATGAACAAATTCATTTTGTGATTTTTTTGCTTAGTCCTGTTTTTTTTCATTGGACACTTTTAGCGCCGACTTATGGGTTGATAGGAAACTCATTAAGATGTAACACCGAATTAACATGTATAGAGAATTTAAAAAACCTGTTTATGTACAAAGTGCATAATCAGTTCACAAAATATACAAAATAAACCCAGAAATGTTTTTTTTATTTTAAAACTAATCGAAAATTCAATCCAAAATCAATGCAAACTTGACTCATTATAGTTTAATCTCAACAGGGGAGCACATAAAAGCTATACGATTTCAACTGATTTTTTATTCTGATAAATATTGACATAAGATAAAAGTGATATTTGAATGCAATTTTCTAGAAAACAGGTTTGAGTTTAAAAAACTTGCAGGTGTTTGCTATTTCAGTCGAATTACGGAGAATTAAGTATACGAATTGCCTTTTATTGCAATGTGGTCGGAGAACGCTAATCGCACGAATTAATCCGATTTAGACTTTAGCCCCAGCTGGCTTTACCAGCTGCAAATAATCTTTTTCGAGCATGACACAGACGCAAAACTGTATTACAAGGCTTTAAATGTGGTTCTCTAGTACTTTTCTGAGGCATTCATTTGAAGATCTTAAATCACTTCGCTTGTTTTCTTTTTTCTACATTTTATCCCACAAATTTTCAAATCAGACAACTTTGAATAACAATGTCGAAACTATCCACACTGCCAGACACATGTCTGTTTGACATTTTCCACCGTTTGCATGTGAATGATCAACTCCATTTGGGTAAGGCGTGTCGTCGTTTGAAACTGTTGCAAGTGAGCGTCTTCAGACAACGAACCAAACTTGAAATTTACATTACAACCGCTGAGATGTACAATGAAATGCCAGGCAACAAGAGATTGAAAGAAAATTATAGAAAATGTCAAACTATGCTTCAACTAATCGCTCTACCACCGAATGTTTGTAACCAAATGGTTGAACAGTTTCCCAATGTTACTCACCTGAAAATTAGATATCATAACATTGAAATCTTATTAGACCAAATTGCTTTATTAGCAAAATTATTGCAACATGAGTGGTCATCGAAACTAGTTTCGTTAAAGCTCAAAGGACTTTATAATCTGGGGAGAACAAACCCTTGTGTTCCCTCACCTTTGATCGAATCGATCAACTCGCTCACTTGGCTCAAACATTTAACATTTGAAATTGGTTACATTTCATCTACTCAACTTGCCTACTTGTCCATTTTGTCGGATTTGCAAAGTTTTAAATTTTTTGCAAGACTATTAAAACAAAATCAAGTTATGAATTTTTTGAACGAAAACTCAAGTGCAATTGTTTCAAAAGGCAAATTGAAAAGCATTCGAATCCGAGGTTGGGACTCTGACATAGGTGAACTGTTCTCGTGTATGCAATTGAATGCCGATTTGGCGTGCAAAATCACACAATTTCCTTCTGAATTTATCAAATTTGACAATCAGAATCTTGCGAGATTTTGTGCATATTTCTGTTCCCTGACAGCAATCCAGATTGACTTTCCTTCAACAGAAGAACTCGCATCTGTGGAACGTTTCAACATTTTGGCTGCACTGAAACATTTGCGCTCACTTAGCCTCATTCTGACTGCTTCAATCACAAATGCAAATCAACAATCAATCATTCCATTGCAATCTGTTCATCAACTCAAACTATTGATTTCAATACAATCGCCCAAAAATGTATTAAATTTCTTCACTGTCAATTCACACTTTCCCAATGTTGAGTTGATTGTAATTAGCTTTCAAAACTTTTATTGCAATGTTTGTGGACAAATTCTGCCACCAGAATCTGCCTCAAAAGAACAACTGAACAAATGTTTTCGACATATGATTGAGCCATTGAAAGAACATTGTGAGAACTTGAAGGAAATTTGGCTGAAATTGCTCTTTCATTCTGTATGGCGAGCTAGAAGACCTTTCGATCAATTTGAATGTTAAATATAAGAATCTTCAAATTAGTAGTGTAAACTATTTTTTATATTGTACGTATAGTAAGTAAATCTGTCTCAATAAAATCTGTTTAATTTAAACATTCGGTCAATTTCAAAGATATTTGAATCTTCAATTTAAAGATCTCAAACATGTAGATTCTTTTTCAATTTTTGTAATCAATAAAATCTGTTTGGCTTGTCCACCCTTTGAACTTTACATCCTTTGTCCTATGGCATAGAAAAATGACCTCCCGCCGTCTTGACCTTGGTGAGCCCCCAGTTTATTTGTTAACTGCAAGTAATCTTATCTGAGCATTACTCAGAAACAAATGAATTTTGATGTTAGATACTCAATTTGCTAACTTTCCTTGGGACTTCAAGCCACGTGGTTAAATTTCTTTTGCCAGTTTGATCTTTTCTCAAAACCATTTTTCAATCAACTTTCCACAATGTCCAAACTATCTACACTGCCAGACATTTGTCTGTTTGGTATTTTCCACCATCTTCTTGTGCCAGATCAACTTAAGTTTGGTAAAGTTTGTCACCGCTTGAGACTGTTGCAAGTGAGCGTCTTCAAACAGCGAAGCAAACTTGAACTTTTGGTTGCAACCACAGAAGTTTACAATTCTTATAGAAATGATCTTTGTCCTCCAAAGTATGACACTAAACTACATTTTAAAGCTCTGTGTGTCTATGACCAAATTGTTGACTACTTTCCTAATGTAACTCAACTGGAAATTGTAAATTTAAATGAAGAAATATCATTTGAGACTATTAAAGCAATGGTAAAGTTGCTGAAAAGCGAGAAATGGCTATCGAAACTAGTCTCATTGAGACTTGGACATTTCTATTACCCTCGGAATGCGTTAGACATTGTCGCTGATTATTCGCTTTTGATCGTAGCAATCAATTCTCTAACTTCACTCAAACATCTATCACTGAAAATTTGTTCAATCCCGGCTGTTCAACTTTACAATTTGTCAATTTTGTTTCGCTTGCACAGTTTTCATCTTCGAATTGCTGCGAAACAAAGTGAAATTATAACCTTTTTGAAAGCAAACACCAGGACAATCTTATCATCAGACAAATTGAATGACATTCAAATTCTATTTCAAAATGATTTACAAGTTAATGTATTTTCATTCATGCAACTCAATCCCGAATTGGCCAAAAGAATCACCAAACTATTTCCCACTTATAACATATTTAGCAATCAATCACTTGTGCGCTTTTGTGTTCGTTTCAGTTCACTGAGAAGAATGAATATTGGCTTTACTGCCAAAGAACTCTCCTTGGGTGATCGTCTCAACTGTTTGGTCAAATTAAAACATTTGAAGTCTGTTAAATTTTGTATGAATGAACCAGTCACACTTCCAACTGAACTTACAATCATTTCGCCTGTGCAAAAACTGCAACTAATCATTGACTCACAAACACCTGAAAATCTGTTTCACTCATTCAAAGTGGACGTTCACATTCCCAATGTTGAATTAATCGAAATTGAAACTTTTGACTATTCCAAATGCAATGTTTGTAGACAGTATTTGGTGTCAAGAGAAGATGTCTCTGTAGAAAGACAACATACGTGCATGAAGCATTTGACTGAACCATTGAAGAATTGTGGGAAATTAAAGAGAATTTGTGTGCATGTGTATAATCATTCTCAATGGCTAATTAAGCGACCTTTCAGACAATTTCAATGTCAATTATTTGAGCCATTAAATGGGTAGACTCAATTTTAACTAATTTAATATGTTTAATAAAATCTACTTTAACTTGATAACTTGATTCTAGTTAAATATGTTCACAAATATCAAAGCGATAGCATAATACTGAAAAGTTGAAAGCCGTGAGCTCTTCTTGATATAAATTAAAATTAGTGAAAACAACTGTTTCGAAACAAATTCTAATTAATTAATTGTGACAGAGCGCAGACAATCATTAATACATCCTGTCATCAGACAATGATTAAGCCGAACAAGTATGATTGATTGATTGTCTAAATTAACTTGAAAATTTTGAGTTTGATCAGCTTTTCATTAAAATTATTAATTTTTTAAATTTTTAAGAAATATCTAGAAATATAAAGATAATTATTCTTTCAATTTGGAAAATTATTCGACAATTGAAAAGCAATCAATCTTAATGTGACAATCTTAAGCACAAGTCAATGTACAGGTAAATTTTAAATAGTTTCAAATTCTAAAACTATTTGGTCTCTCTGCTTTCTTGATGAAACATTTTGAAACTTAAAAAAATAAAATTAAAAATGTTTGAAAATCTTATCAAAAAGGATCAGCTCAACAGAATGGCGCACACGACTCAAATGATATTCCAATTGCTCTTCTCTAAAGGACCACAGTGTTTGTATAGTACTCTCAAGTATGCCATCGAGTATCGCACTTTTCAATTCATGAAAGTGATCTTTCAATTGAATCTTCTGTTGATGTTTTACTTCACCGTTCGAACCATGTCACTCATCGTCATGATTATGTCCCACTATCGATTAGCTCTCTGGCGCATTGATGTGTTTGCGTACTTTCAAATGCAAAATGCCAAACGATACGATCTAATGTTGGTCATAACGATGGACTGTTTTATTGTCTTTTTCTATGTCGTTAAACATGGTTTGATTGGAATTAGTCGAGGACACACGCCAACATGGAGTTGGTTCTACCAGGTGGTGGTCACCAATCAGGATATTTATCGTAGTAGCCGTAGGATTGATGAAGATATAATTCAAACTATTTTCAATCAAAAATTGAAACAAAAACTTAATCGAATAAATAGAACAAAAGTATCTTCATTTGTCCCGAAAGTATTTTGTCAAATGTTTGTTAGAGCCAAAGTACACTTTGAAATGTTCATCAATATGAACGATAGAGATACAAAACGTTTGACCAATTTTGGGCGTTCAATCTTTCCAAACATGTGCCCAAAACTTCAAGTGAAAATTGTTATATGGCTCATTGTGATCGATCAATTGTGTTTCATACTTCAAGTGGTAACATGTATGTATTGTGCAATGTGAAGTGCAAACATGGATTGATTATTTTTTTTCTAGCTCTACTATTTGTCATTACTGGACTTATAATATGTCCAATGTTGCTTCCACATTTTCCGTGGTATTTTGCTTTTCAAATTGTGCTCGATGGCGGACTATTCTATCTAGCCTTAATACAATTGGCACAGGGTGCAATGTTTTTTGCTCTGCTTGCCATATTCTTCACATTTGTCTTTCGATCACAAGTCAATTCGGACATGGTTGGTCTAATCAAAGTGTTGCGCAGCACAAAATGTCATTACTACCTGAAACTATTGAAAGTGAACAATCTTTGTCAGAATCACATGACAATCTGCATGAAGATTATCAATTCAAATCGAGATGCCTTTGGTAGAGTGCTCTTTGGTTTAATGCTCACACAGATACCTGTCAATGTGGACATGTTGAGACGAATGTTCTTCAAAGTGAATCTCAAAAGTGAAATGATCATCATTTGGTTGCTATTTGTTGTGCAAATAGTTGGACTATTTGTGGTAGTATTGCTGCCACTGGCTATGCTCAACAAAGCTCTGCACAGACCAGCTAAAGTTCTGTGTCTCATTCAGCACCAATTGACCCCACGTTCAATTTGGTACAAACTGCAGATCGACGCGCTACTTCATCGACTGTGCACTGGACCCAAATATGGCATCAGCGTTGGACCACTCAGTGCAGTGACGTTCAATGTTGTTTTCGAGGTTATTGGCAAATGAAAAGTTTCTATCGAATTAAACACAATTAATTATTGATTTGACATTCATTTCAGATTACAGTCATTTACGTTGGCTTTGTCATGTTTGTGTTTGGCTTTCAGTACGGAACAAACATCATTCGACCAGTTTGAATGCTTAAAAATGATTAGATCTTCAAATTAACACAACATTGCAACTTACACTTCTCACTCACAGATGACAGCACGGGATCAACTGAACAATTCAATTTGAAATAATTTTTGAAAATCAATCAACTTGGAATGGAGTTGTCTGAATGTGTTTGTGAAATTTTTCCAATCAAAAGTAAAGTAAAGAAAACTTATTTAGATTTTATCTAAATAATGATTGAGCCATTGAAAGAACATTGCGAGAACTTGAAGGAAATTTGGCTGAAATCACTCTTTCGTTCTGTATGGCGAACTAGAAGAAGACCTTTCGATCAATTTGAATGTTAAATATAAGAATATTCAAATTTGTAAATTATTTTGTTTATTTTGATATTGTACGTATAGTAAGTAAATCTGACTCAATAAAATCTGCTTGGTTATTGATATTGATTTTAACGGTTATAAATTAAATGAGAGGAAGCTAATTTTTGTTATTGTGGCGTTCAGTGTTCAACGCCAGTTGAAATTTAGCAAGCGTAAGTGTCCTGTGTTCTACAGGATAACCCCCTGACCTAGGCACGGCCCTGTTGGTCATTTCAGACGGACAGAGCGACAGCATTCGAACTGTCCTCCCGCCGATGTCCCCTCTCGCCTCTCTGTCGTATGGCTTGCTGTTGTACTACCCCACACGACCACGCATTCTGTGGACCCGTCTTCCTCTCGTTCCTTTCTCTCTCAGTGTTGAGTCGTTACAGGGCCAACAGTAGTCTAACTGTTGCTCTTTCTCTCTTCTTTCTTTCTCTTTAGTTGTCACTTTGCATTTGCCCAGAACGCACGTCCCTACGCTTCTCGGGCTTGTTTATACTTGTGTCCACCAGTCTCTCATTTTTGGATCCCAGAATCCCTGGGATTATCCGCATTGGCGAGGCCGTCTACTATGTAGTTTAGGCGTCTGTTACCGACACACGTCCACCTGGGTCCCCGAACATCCACTACAGCTCGGGTCCCCATTGCCAGCCCATTCCAGTGGATTCAACCCTAATCAACGAACTATATCATTTAACTTCAAAGTTTTTTGCCTGTTTTTTATGAAACGAATTCTGTTCTTTAAAATTTAATTTGTCAATTGGCGAAAATGGGAGAAACTATCGTTCAGGTTGCATCTGGATTTGTACAGATAAATTCAACATTCTATGCCAGCAACTCAACTGGATTCTCTAATTCAAGCAATGAAGTTGATCCTTCCCATTTTCACAAGGAAAAGAATTTAATTCTTTTTTATATTATGTTGTTCGTGCGGTGTTTATTCATTAAAACCGTATCATCCAATTTGGGACCTAAAGGGCAAGTAATTTATTTATTTTTAATTCTTTTATTTTGTTTCAATAAACATTATTTTAGATTACAACTATGCCTTGAGAGTTTTGTACTGACATTAGGCCTTTGCGGGTTTTTGTTCGAAATTGGAAAATACATTCAGGTAATCTATCTAATGCTGTTTATTTTGATCGATTTGTTTAAAATAGCTTTATTTCAGATTTCAGATGAATTTTTTTTAATTTTTCAATGTATATACCTATTTATTCTTTATTGTCTAGTAATAATTGTATTTGCCAAATTTATTCTTATTACAAAATACCTTTCAATATATCATTCATTGTATTCATTTTGCCACAACAAATATTGTAAATGTTTATTTCAATTTCTAATATATTTTGGATCATTTTTAATGTTTCTCTATGGTATAATTGTAAGTATTTTTAAAACATTGTTTTCTTTGATTATTATTATTATTATATTTATTTTCAGATGTATCTCTATTGTATTGGACAATTATTGGATGAACACAAATGGACAACATGGACATATCCAACCCTTGATTTGTGTTTATTTGTTGCAATTTGGTGGATAGATTTTGTTGATATAAATGTAGTTAGGTACATACATGAAGGTACTATAGAAGACAAAGAAAATGCCCCAAACAATCAAAATGAATTAAATGGGATTTATTTAAAAGATAAAAACCAAGATCTGACAACTGCCGTAATTGATCGAATATAGCCCGTGGAAAATATTGGTTTGGTTGCGAAATGTCGACTTTCTGATTACATCCAGCTAATTGACTTATTGTCTAGTTACCGTCCAATTTCACAAGGCCCATAGTTAATTTGCTCAGGAGGAGAAAATATCGTTTCCAAAAGAACGCTTAAGAAAATACGATAAAAAGTCTTTAATTCAATGTATTGTTTTCGGTCAATTTCAAAGATATTTAAATCTTCAATTTGAAGACCTCAAACATGTACGATCGTTTTTTCAATTTCTGTAATCAATAAAATCTGTTTGTCTTGTCCGCCCTTTGACCTTTACATGTCCTATGTCATAAAAACCTTCCACCGTCTCGACCTTGGTGAGCCCCCAACTTATTTGCCAGCTGCAAGTAATCTTATCTGAGCATTACTCAGACACAAATTAATTTTTATGTTAGATACTCAATTTGTTAACTTTCCTTGGGACTTCAAGCCACGTGGTTTAATTTTTCTACCAGTTTTATTTTTTCTCCATTTTCAATCAACTTTCAAACATGACCAAACTATCCACACTGCCAGACATTTGTCTGTTTGGTATTTTCCACCATCTTCTTGTGCCCGATCAATTACACTTGGGAAAAGTTTGTTATCGTTTGAGACTGTTCAGTGCAAGTGAGCGTCTTCAGTCAACGAAATAAACTTGAGCTTTTCATTACAACAACAGAGTTGTACAAAAAATTGACAAAATATAAAACAAAACTGCACATGTCAACTCTTCCTCTGAGTATTTGTGACCAAATAGTTGAACAATTTGCCAATGTTACTCATCTGGAAATTATTTATATGGATTTATATGTAACATTGCTAAAAATGATTGAAGCAACGGTCAAGTTACTGAAGAATGAGAAGTGGTCATGCAGACTTGTCTCACTGAAACTTGACAATTTCTATGTTCCGTATCGAATAATTCATCATGAACATTCACTTTTGTTCGAATCAATCAATGCACTCACTTCTCTCGAACATTTATCACTTACAATTCATTCATTGTCAGTTGCTCAACTTTGTAATTTACCAATTTTATTTCGTTTGAAAAGTTTTAATCTTGATATCACTTCTGAGCAGAGAGAAATCATAACTTTTTTGAAAGCAAACACCCAAGCACTCTTATCATCAGGCAAATTGAATGAAATGCGAATTAAATGCGGCAAGTTTAATGATGACAACTATATAGTCTATTCTCGTACATGCAACTGAATCCCGAATTGGCATGTAAAATCACTGAATTATATCCCGGATCTTTTTCATTGGACAATCAACATCTTGTCAGTTTTTGTACTCATTTAAATTTGCTGAGAGAGATCTGTATTAGCTTTCCTACAAAAGAACGCTCACTTGTGGAACGTCTCAACTGCTTAGTCGAATTGAAGCAATTGAAATCACTTATCATCAAACTTCCTACTCAAATTACAATACAAAGTCAAGAGAAAATTATTCCACTGAAATCAGTTTCCCAATTGTCTCTAAACTCAACACATATTCAACACAAAAATTGTTTGACTACTTCAAAGCGCACACTTTTCCAATGTTCGGTTTTTGAAATTACTATTCCAGATTTTTCAAAATGTAATGTTTGCTAACAAAATTTAGTGTACGGAAGTAAAGTTTCAAGTGAACAGCCAAGCAAGTGTTTGCAACATTTGATTGAACCATTGAAAAGCTGTGAGAACTTGAAGGAAATTTGTGTGAAATTGGCATGTTATTCAGTTTGGCGAATCAAACCACCTTTCGAACAATTTCAATATCACATATATACGATAAAATCGTAAATCTTTATATGCGTAGATTCGCTTTTTATTTCAAATTTTTGGATGCAAAAATTTGTGTATGATATATTATCTTCTTGCCTTGTCAGTTTTATTCGCATTTACCAAGTAGCTATGAAAAATTTTCTCTAATCATCTCTGCCTTGATATATTCCCTCAACTGGTTTTCCAGCTGCAAATTATCTTTTTCGAGCATGCCACAAAACTTGATACTTTTCGAGAGGCATTCATTTAGAGACTTAAAATCGCCTTGTTCAGAGAAGTCTTCTGGTTTTAAATTAAAATTAATAATAACAACTTATTTGAAATATATTCTCATTAATTAAAGATCCCATCATCAGACAAAGTCTACGCAGAACAACAAGCATGATTGATTGTCTAAATTAACTTGAAAATTGTAAGTTGGAATAGAACTTTAAAAAATTTTATTTTTATTTTTTTGAAAATATCTAGAAATTTAAAAGATAATTATTCATACGATTTGGAAAAATTACTTTACAATTGAAAAGCAATCAATCTTAGTGTGACCATCTTAGCACCCAGACAATGTAAAAGTAAATTTAAAAAAAAATTTAAACTCGAAAACAATTCGGGTCTGTCTTGCTTTCTTGAAACACATTTGGAATAACCTTTAAAGCAAAAATGTCTAAAAATTTCATCAAAATGGACCAACTCAATAGAATGGCCTACACGACACGGATGATATTTGAAATACTCTTCTCTAAAGGACCACAGTGTTTGTATAGTACTCTCAAGTATGCCATCGAGTATCGCACTTTTGAATTCATGAAAGTGATCTTTCAATTGAATCTTCTGTTGATGTTTTACTTCACTGTTCGAACCATGTCACTCATCGCCATGATTGTGTCCAACTATCGATTAGCTCTCTGGCGCATTGATGTGTTTGCGTACTTTCAAATGCAAAATGCTAAACGATACGATCTAATGTTGGTCATAACGATGGACTGTTTTATTGTCTTTTTCTATGTCGTTAAACGTGGTTTGATTCGAATTAGTCGAGGACACACGCCAACATGGAGTTGGTTCTACCAGGTGGTGGTCACCAATCAGGACATTTATCGTAGTAGCAGGAGGATTGACAAAATTAGAATTCAAACAATTTTCAACAAAAAAGTCAAACAACATCTCAATAGAATCAATAAAGCAAAAGTATCTTCATTTGTCCCGAAAGTAATTTGTCAAATGTTTGTTAGAGCCAAAGTACACATTGAAATGTTCATCAATATGAACGATAGAGACACAACACGTTTGGCCAATTTTGGGCGCTCAATCTTTCCAAACATGTGCCCACAACTTCAACTGAAAATTGTTATATGGCTCATTGTGATCGATCAATTGTGTTTCATTGCTCAAGTGGTAACATGTACGTTTAGTGCAATGCAACTTGCCATTGATTATTTTCTTTTCTTTTCTAGCTTTAGTATTTGTCATAACTGGACTCGTGATATGTCCAATAGTTCTTCGACCATTTGCGTGGTATTTTGCCTTTCAATTTGCGCTCGAAGGCGCCCTATTTTATTTATCTCTAATACAATTAGCCCAAGCTGCATTATTTTTTGCTCTGTTTGCCATTTTCATCACATTTGTATATCGATCACAAGTCAATTCGGACATGGTTGGTCTAATCAAAGTGTTGCGCAGCACAAAATGTCATTACTACCTGAAACTACTGAAAGTGAACAATCTCTGTCAAAATCATATGACAATCTGCATGAAGATTATCAATTCAAATCGAGATGCATTTGGTGGTGTGCTCTATGGCTTTATACTCACACAGATACCTGTGAATGTGGACATGTTGAGACGAATGTACTTCAACGTGAATCTCAAAAGTGAAATGATCATCATTTGGTTGGTTTTTCTTGTGCAAATAGTTACTCTCTTTGTAGTTGTACTGCTGCCACTGGCCATGCTCAGCCAAACTCTGCACAGGCCAGTGAAAGTTCTGTGTCTCATTCAGCACCAATTGGCCCCACACTCAATTTGGTACAAACTGCAGATCGACGCCCTACTTCATCGACTGTGCACTGGACCCAAATATGGCATCAGCGTTGGACCACTCAGTGCAGTGACGTTCAATGTTGTTTTTGAGGTTATTTGGATAATCCAAAGTTTCTAAGGAATTACATTCAATTAATTAATTACTGATTTGACATTCATTTCAGATTACAGTCATTTACGTTGGCTTTGTCATGTTTGTGTTTGGCTTTCAGTACGGAACAAATATCATTCGACCAGTTTGAATGTTTAAACTTTAAAGATTATATCTTCAAATAACCACAATATTGCAACTTACGCTGCTCATTCACAGATGGCAGCAAGGGATAAACTACGCATTTTAATTTGAATCAATTTGCGGCAATCAATCAACTTCAAATGGAAGTTGTCTGGATAACATGTATTTGAGATATCTTTCCAATCAAAAGTAAAGTAAGAAAAACTGTGTGATAAGGTCAACGTGTAGGATTGTATACCGACCTGTACACAAGAACATTTGATTCATTAATGGAGAACATTTTTGATGACCCCAAAATGATTCTTAATTATGGTCAATTGGACAGTGTCCAATGAACACCATTGTAGTTCATTTAGACAGTTTAAGCATGGACATTCTACATATTTATTCTAATAGAACAAATAAAACTACAGAATAATTTTAATATAAGAGAAAACAATTTGAAAGATAAAACATCTTTTTTATTTCTAAATATAATCAAATCCAGTTAGTACATATTTTAATTATTGCACTAAGCTATTTTAATTGACAATTGGATTAGCCTCGTTGCAACCATGGTTTAAGCCGTATTGATGTAGTAACACGAACCAGGACTTGGAATTGCCACTTTGTCGTAATAGAATCCCATTTCAACCTCTTGAGCGCCCGATTCAGTCTCCTTTGTGATGCTTTCATAAGATGGAACTTTAGCCAAAACAGATCCAGTTGTGAACGATCCTCGTTTGCCAATGCTCGTGAAAAAAAGTTTCACTGCCCGCTCATGACTTTCCAAGCCATGCACAGTGCCTGGCTGTTCCATGCCCCAGTTGGGATAAAAGTCGATCGTTCCAAGCGGTATCAAGGTTCCAAAGTGATTCACGCCTAAATAGTCACTGCCACTGTACCAGCCATCGGTATGAATCACGTCCACAATCTCGGCGTCATCCTTTGACAAACGTTTATCTTGATTGTTCTGCTCAAACAAGAGACCAGTGGGATCCAATCCGGTAATGCGGTCAAACGATTTGCTCATTCTCCCGGCCGCACCCATCAAGTGTGCACCAAGATCATGCCCAATTCCCCAGATTTTGACATTATTTCCCTTTTTCTCTCGAAAAGTTTGAGCACATGACCCAAGCCACTCGCCCACCACTAGTGCATTGGAAGCTGCTTGTGGATAGTTTTCTGATCCAATGTAGGCTCCATTGCCCCACGCAACCACAATCACAGTTGCATTCTCTGCACCCAAAATGGCCTCCTTCATGTCCTTTATCCACAGTTCATTTCCACGATTTTGAAATCCATGAGCAATAAAAATAATTCGATCAGTTTGTACATCCAAAGTTGAAAGTTTCTCCAACAAAGGGGCAATATCCCGATATTTTACAACCGTGAGATTGTTTCTAATTGAAACACGTAGTTCTGGTTCAATTACTTCAATGTCCTCCGGTCGTGGAAGTGTAGTACCCCCGTCAAGGCTCTCCGCTACTAGTTCACTATTCAATTGAGTCCAACCCATCCATTCAATATAGTGTGCAATTGGTGCTGGTGGTGGTGGGGTTGGAGGTTTGGGACATTGTAAGGCTTTGTCGTTAATGATTAACGTTAGAATTTCCGTCACGTAGTTCAAAGTTGTCTCATAATTTGAGCTTTCTTGACAGACATATTCAAATCCACCACGTTGCACTTTGCTTTGATCAATGCGCATCCATGCGGATGTTCCATCAGCACGCTGAATAGTGAGCGAATACATGTTGCTAGCTGCTTTGAGGTTGATTTCTTCACATTGTTGTATGCTTTCACCGGGCGAAATTGAACAGTTGTTCAAATTATGGTCTGGTCGAGAGTCACCATCCCAGTCATAGCTGTCAACATCGGAAATTTCAATGCTAATGTCACCGTTGGTTAGGTTTTGTATTTCTGTGTAAGTTGCTAACGAGCTTCCCATTGTTGACTATTTGTTGATTTCTTCTAAATTCAAACAGAGCGCTGAAGCTTTGACAAAGAAAAAGTAAATCAATTAACATAACGAAAATTAATTGTGATACAAGTTACTTATTTGGGCAGGCTTCAGAGTTGATTTGTCTACTGGAGGCACTGTAATGCAACTAACGCTTGTCAATTACATGTATTGGGTATTTATTCATTTCAGGCCATTGCTTGTGTGATCGATTACAATTCCAATATAATCAGTACAGCAGTGGACTGCAGTAAGAAACAACAGCTACATTGCAGTTAGTGTTACTTGTTTACCAAATTATACCATATATTCAGGGATGGGTAAAGTGAGCTCTCTCAAACCGACAGCCGAACTAAGCAAACAAATTATTTGCTTATCAAACAATTCACAGTTGTAATCCGTGAATTAGTTGTTATGACTGTTTAAGTAAATTAACCCTTTCGGTCGTTCAAATTCGATTGTGGTCCACGATTACATTACTCTTAGATTCAGACAATTTCTTCGTACCAATTGGTTCTAAACACAACTTTTCAGTACAATGCCACATTCTTCCATTCTTCTTTAATATAAATCCAGGGTTAAGTTGCCAACATATTTTATCCAGCATTTCATTTATTATAATGATTTTTAAGTGGGTTGATTGATTTTATCTTCTAATTAGCGCATTGGATCTAATCTCACATAGGCCCAATTTGTGAGCTTGTGATAGATTCAGATAATTTGAGGGTCGTATTCAATAGTTCACAGTCAAGATCATTGATTCTAACGGCACAAAAATAAAATGCACATTATACATTTTCTAAAATGGATACAACAAAAGTATTTTTTTGTATTTATTGCATGTAAAATGCATGTACAACAAAAGTCCACTAATTGATTAAAACAGATTTTATCTACTTATTGGTAAATTCGAGTGTCATCCAACAAATGTAGTGTATCAAATATATTTACATGAAATTAGATTAGAAAATTAAAATGACATTAAATTCAATAGCAACTTTAACAAAGATAGAATCCAACGATTGAGTTAACCAAAAATTACGGATTATAATTTTCTATCAGATTACACCCAATTATTTAGGCGACTAACGGCGAAGTAAAATATGCTAAACACCTATATCTGGATTGTGGTCCGATTCACTTGGGTCAAACGAGTAGTAAGGGTTTGTACATTCAGGCCGGATCAGTTTCTGAAGCGGTCCAGTTTCTTGGGAACCGCTTGATCGCTTTCCACCTGCAATTTGACATCCAAGTGGCGAAACAGGAATAGTTCTTGTGTTGGCTTCATTGGTGTGAAGTGGGTTGATGCAAGTCTGATTGTTACACGTGCACGCGTTTTAGAATTTCGGTGATTTGAACACTCTGCAGTTTCACAAGACGCTTCTCCACCTGATGTCTCGATGACACCATCAATTAATCCGTAAGTAGCTCGATCAGTTGTTTGTCCGTATTGACCGTTAGAACTCTTTTTACGACTTCGACTATTCTTCAAGCACAACAGGATACAACTGAAAATATCCAACGAAGTCTGCAATTGTTTTGCACGATCAAATCGGCAATATCCTTCTTCAATCTATCCTCAATCATTAGAGATAGCAGCTTCATACAGTTAGTCGATCAGATAGATCTGTGCGAGATTATTTAGTCCTTAACTAAAATAGATTTTGAATAATTGCAAGAATATGGCCTTGTATTGGAAAGTTGTGCTTAGAACCAATTGGAAAGAAGAAATTGTCTGAATTCAAAGTAATGTAATTGTGGAAGACAATCGCCTTCGTACGACCCAAAGGGTTAATTTATTTCAACTTTAAACTGTGAATTGATAAGCAAATAATCTGTTTGCTTAGAGGCGCTCATGTTCGGCGGTCGGTTTGAGAGTTTACACATCCCTGAGAATTGTCAATAAGTCAATTTAAGATTATGTGTTTTCTTGCATTGCTTAATGAAAGAGCAAACTGATGGCGTCTGATTAATGTTGTTTAGATATAATTGATGCTATCGTGACACAGTAGAATAAATATTTAAACAAATATTTCTCCATAAGTGATTGCCTTGTTGGATGCTAACATGTTGACTGTGTTTTTTGACAAATATTCGGTTTCTTGGAAGTGTGCATAGCTTTTTGGTGTTCGTATAAACAATTTGTGTGACATTCAACTCAAACTGTAATCAAGTCTGTCACTGTAATCAAGCGATATTTGTCAAGAACATGTTATCATCAAACATGGCAATCACTTATGGAGAAATATTTGTAATAATTATTCCAATGAACAGCACTAGATGCATCATGCTTCATGAAGCAAAGTCTTTAACAAAATAACGCTCATTTTATTATCAATTCTCGGAATTGATAGAAACCAAAGAAGCAAACAATTTTTTTTGCTTTTCTAGCCTAAAAATATTCAAGTTAGTAGGAAAAAATAGCTCTGGTCGTCCTTTTTGTTCAACAAAACACGCAAAAAGTTTTATTAAGTTTGTTAATATAATATATATGACAAGATAGTCGCAAAGTGGCGTTGATTGACGGATCCATGATTGCAAACTATTAAGCAACCTCTTTTTTGTACAAAAGTTAGGGTTCATTTTCTTTTTTGATTATTTGTCTTCAGGATACGATTTATTAGGAATTTTTAACAACAATTTTATAAGTCTAAATTAACTTAATCCTTGAAGGGAAAATGGAGTCAACAAAAGAAGAGGTATAATTACCATTCTTATAATTGTTTTATTTTCATTTTTCAATCAAATAGATTAGGTTGCTCAGGTTGGGCAACTCGGGCAATCAAAAGCCACGAGCAGAAGAAAATGTCGAATCCCGATATAAAAATGCATTTTACATTTGCATATTCATTTTAACAATTCTCGTGCTCTCTTTGTTTGGCTTTGCTGTCTATCGATTTGGATTTGTAAAAACTGATGCTGCTTTGAACGTGCAAAATGGTAATTGCTACCTAGTTTGGTGCATTGTTTATAATATTTGATTTTTATAGTAACGACCAATTTGATTACCGAACCGAGCAACCCTAAAAGTTCGAGCGTATTTGAAGAACAAACTACAAATGTCACAAGTTCAAACCAAACCATAATAGACCGAAATCTAAACGACAATGTAACTCAACTCGATCAAAGGATGGCCGAATATAATGAAGTGATACAAGCAAATGGTAAAGTACACGAATATAGTAAAAATTTGAATTTTCATTTTATTTTCGAAATTTGCTTCAGCAAACAAAGCCAAATGCAACAACATTGTGCCTGGCATAATGCGAATGTCACGTGGCGTGGACATCACCAAATTGGATCTATTTCCTTCGAACCTACAGGCAAAGGATGGCTTTGCGTCAGTGTTGTTTGAATTTAGTTGTGAGCATGCGCACACCTGGACTCATCCGACGATTGAGGACTATCATTACAACTTGCCTGATCAAATTGGGGGAATTAATACACTGCCCTCCGCGTCACTAACAGTCAAAACTAGCTTTCATCAGAATATCAAAAAATTTAAGGAATCACTTGCTGTTAAGGTTGGGCTTGATGTGAGTTTTGGCTTGTTTGGTGGTTTCTCGGCAAGTGCCAGTTACGAAGAGGCTAAAGAACAAATCATGAAGTCAAATAAGAGCATTTCGGAGGTATGACAAAGTGCATTTATGTGTAGGTTAATCGATCTGATCGTAATTTAGGCTTCAGCTCATGTCTCGGCAATTCAAATTGATTTTCAAGCAAGTGAACAGATGCAATTGAATCAAAACTTTCTCAATTACATCTACAAAAAGCTTCCATTAAAATATGAGGACGATGCCAAGCTTTACAATGAGTTCATCGAAACATTTGGCACACACTACTTCACTACTGCCAACTTTGGTGGACTTTTGTATCAGAAAACTGTGATTGATAACAGTTATCTGTACAAAACGGACGAAAAGAAAATCTTAACAAATGTTGCAGCAAAATTCGGCGCATTTGCTTCACTCAATGTGGGCGTCGATACAAGCTCGAGTTCGTTGGATGAGGATTTCAAGTCCAACAGTGAAACACATTCGTATCATTATGGTGGAATGACTGATTTTGCCATTCAAGCGGACAATAGTTATCTGAGCAAGTGGTTCAAAACAGCACACAAAGATCCGTGGCTCTTTAGCGGGAAATTGGTTCCAATTGAGAAGTTAATTAAAGACCCAACCATTCAAAGTCAAGTGAAAAAAGCAATTTCTGTGTATCGTGCCAAAGCTTTTCTGAAAGACTTTAAGGACACACTCAAGCTGGGACAAGGCAAATTGCCACAAGAAACAATGTCACTTTTGACCAGAATTGAGTACTACCTGTACAATCCAAAGTCAGGTCAATACAATATAAAACAAATTGGAAATGACATTGATGACATGTTTGGCAAATTGCAAGAAATCAAAGGTTGTTTAACTAATTTTTATACAAGTTAATTACTGATTGTGCTTTGATTAGATCGAGGACTGTTACAAGAATATTACAACAAAATGGTCAACACCTGGGAGACGGCAGTCAACTGCAAACGAGAAATTGCAAAATTGTGCAGTAATATTGCAAAGAAAAGAGAAATACAAAACCAAGACAATGAGTATAAAAATGTTCAAAACAAGAAAATATCTAAAGTACTCAACCGAAGTGCACGACCAGACAGTGATTATGTGGTGCAGGTGGTGCAGGATGCCACCAAACTGATGCACTATCACCAAACGACTGCGGTTGACCTTTGTCAGGGTAATGGCCGATGTCAACGGTGTTTACGAGGTTATGTCGATTGTTTGTATTCAGATGAACGTGTGATTACATGCAAAAATGCTATTGAAATGAGAAATATTGGGTATCCACAACCAAAGAAAGTATCTGTAACTTACAAGAATGGCAACAGAGTGTGTCCATAATATTTGCTCAATTAGCCGATTAAAATATTGATTTAATAAGTAGTTGATAAAGCTTATTCTTATGAGGTTGTAAATCGATTTGAATTGGTTTTATTTTGTTTTTGTTGTTATAACAAATTTATTGTCATCATTGCATTAAAAGTTACATTTACAAATTAAAATGTCCGCAATGCGAACTCCGCATTCACTTGGCCAAATTGCTCAATTTGGCAACAAATAGATTCAAAATTGAACCACAAATCATGATGATCATCAATAATGATCTTCTCTTAATTGAATTTTGTTATCTAATGAATGATGTTTCAACTATCAATAAGTGGAACAACAATGCTGTCTAAATGAACATAATTGAGAATCATTTTAGAGTTATCAAAGTATTCTCTATTGCGCATCTACTTTTGCAACGATATCATCAATCCAGTACAATTACCTATTCCGTGGCGTCTGGCGTATTACAATTACCTATGGCGTCTGATTAATGTTGTTTAGCTATGATTGATGCTATCATGACACAGTAGAATAAATATTTAAACAAATATTTCTCTGTAAATGATTGCCTTGTTTGATGATAACATGTTGACTGTGTTTTTGACAAATATTCGGTTTCTTGGAATATTGTGCATAGCTTTTTGGTGTTCGTATAAGCAATTTGTGTCACATTCAATTCAAACTGTAATCAAGCAATATTTGTCAAGAACATGTTATCATCAAACAAGGCAATCAATTATGGAGAAATATATTTTATAATTATTCCAATGAACAGTACTAGATGCATCATGCTTCATGAAGTCATAAAGTCTTAAACAAAATAACGCTCATTTTATTATCAATTCTCGGAATTGATAGAAACCAAAGAAGCAAACAATTTTATTTGCTTTTTTAGCCTAAAAAATATCCAAGTTAGTAGAAAAAATAGCTATTGTCGTCCTTTTTTGTTTAACAAAACACAAAAAGTTTTATTAAGTGTGCTAATATAATATATATATGACAAGATAGTCGCAAAGTGGCGTTGATTGACTGATTCGTGATTGCAAACCTCTTTTTTGTACAAAAAGTTAGCGTCCCTTTTCTTTTTTGATTATTTGACTTCAGGATACGATTTATTAGAAATTTTTAACAACTATTTTATAAGTCTAAATTAACTTAATCCTTGAAGGGAAAATGGAGTCAACAAAAGAAGAGGTATAATTACCTTTAATTACCATTCTTATAATTGTTTTATTTTCATTTTTCAATCAAATAGATTAGGTTGCTCAGGTTGGGCAACTCGGGCAATCAAAAGCCACGAGCAGAAGAAAATGTCGAATCCCGATATAAAAATGCATTTTACATTTGCATATTCATTTTAACAATTCTCGTTCTATTTTTTCTTGGCTTGGCAGTAAATCAATTTTATATTGCAAAAGTTGCTGCTGCTTTGAACGTGCAAAATGGTAATTGCTACCTAGTTTGGTGCATTGTTTATAATATTTGATTTTTATAGTAACGACCAATTTGATTACCGGCCCGAGTACCTCCACTGAAAGTTCGAACGTGCAAAATAGTAATTGATAATTAGTTTGGTACATTGTTTATTATAATATTTGATTTTTATAGTAACGACCAATTTGATTACCGGCCCGAGTACCTCCACTGAAAGTTCGAACGTGCAAAATAGTAATTGATAATTAGTTTGGTACATTGTTTATTATAATATTTGATTTTTATAGTAACGACCAATTTGATTACCGGCCCGAGTACCTCCACTGAAAGTTCGAACGTGCAAAATAGTAATTGATAATTAGTTTGGTACATTGTTTATTATAATATTTGATTTTTATAGTAACGACCAATTTGATTACCGGCCCGAGTACTTCCACTGAAAGTTCGAACGTGCAAAATAGTAATTTATAATTAGTTTGGTACATTGTTTATTATAATATTTGATTTCTATAGTAACGACCAATTTGATTACCGGCCCGAGTACCTCCACTGAAAGTTCGAACGTGCAAAATAGTAATTGATAATTAGTTTGGTACATTGTTTATTATAATATTTGATTTTTATAGTAACGACCAATTTGATTACCGGCCCGAGTACCTCCACTGAAAGTTCGAACGTGCAAAATAGTAATTGATAATTAGTTTGGTACATTGTTTATTATAATATTTCATTTTTATAGTAACGACCAATTTGATTACCAGCCCGAGTACCTCCATTGAAAGTTCGAACGTATTTGAAGAACAAACTACAAATGTCACAAGTTCAAACCAAACCATAATAGACCGAAATCTAAACGACAATGTAACTCAACTCGATCAAAGGATGGCCGAATATAATGAAGTGATACAAACAAATGGTAAAGTAGACGAATATTGTAAAATTTGAATTTTTATGTTAATTTCGAAATTTGCTTCAGCAAACAAAGCCAAATGCGACAACACTGTGCCTGGCATAATGCGAATGTCACGTGGCGTAGACATCACCAAATTGGATCTATTTCCCCCGAACATACAGGCAAAGGATGGCTTTGCGTCAGTGTTGTTTGAATTTAGTTGTGAGCATGCGCACACCTGGACTCATCCGACGATTGAGAACTATCATTACAACTTGCCTGATCAAATTGGGGGAATAAATACACTGCCCTCCGCGTCATTAACAGTCACAACTAGCTTTCACCAGAATATCAAAAAATTTAAGGAATCACTTGCTGTTAACGTTGGCCTTGATGTGAGCATTGGCTTGTTTGGTAGTTTCTCGGCAAGTGCCAGTTACGAAGAGGCTAAAGAACATATCATGAAGTCAAATAAAAGCATTTCTGAGGTATGACAAAGTGCATTTATGAATAGGTTAATCGATCTGAACCTTAATTTAGGCTTCTGCTGATGTCTCGGCAATTCAAATTGATTTTCAAGATAGCGAACAGATGCAATTGAATCAAAACTTTCTCAATTACATCTACAAAAAGCTTCCATTAAAATATGAGGACGATGCCAAGATTTACAATGAGTTCATCGACACATTTGGCACACACTACTTTATTAGTGCCAACTTTGGTGGACTTTTGTATCAGAAAACTGTGATTGAGAATAGTTATCTGTACGAAACGGACGAAAAGAAAATCACAACAAATGTTGAAGCAAAATTCGGCGCATTTGCTTCACTCAAGGCGGGCGTTGATACAAGCTCGAGCTCGTTGGATGAGGATTTCAAGTGCAACAGTGAAACACATTCGTACTACTATGGTGGAATGACTGATTTTGCCATTCAAGCGGACAATAGTTATCTGAGCAAGTGGATCGAAACGGTACACAAAGATCCGTGGCTGTTTAGCGGGAAATTGGTTTCAATTGAGGAGCTAATCAAAAACACAACCATCCAGAGTCAAGTGAAAAAAGCAATTTCGGTGTATCGCGCCAAAGCTTTTCTGAAAGACTTTAAGCACACGCTCAAGCTGGGACAAGGCAAATTGCCACAAGAAACAATGTCACTTTTGAACAGAATTGAGGACTGCCTGTACAATCCAAAGTCATGTCAATACAAGTTGAACCAAATTGGAAATGATATTGATGACATGTTTGGCAAATTGCAAGATATTAAAGGTTGCTTAACTAATTTGTTTATACATGTTAATTACTGATTATGCTTTGATTAGATCGAGGACTGTTGCAAGAATATTACAACAAAATGGCCAACACCTGGGACACGGCAGTCAATTGCAAACGCGGCATTGCAAAATTGTGCAGTACTAGCACAATGAAGCGAGAAATACAAAACCAAGACAATGAGTATAGAAATGTTCAAAATATGAAAATATCTAGAGTACTCAACCGAAGTGCACCACCAGACAGTGATTATGTGGTACAGCTGGTGCAGGATGCCACCAAACTGATGCACTACCACCAAACGACCGCGGTTGACCTTTGTCAGGGTAGTGCCGAATGTCAACGGTGCATGCGAGGTTATGTCGATTGTTTGTATTCAGATGAAAGTGTGATTACATGCAAAAATCCTATTGAATTGAAAAATATTGGATATCAACAGCCTAAGAAAGTATCTGTAACTTACACGAATGGTAAAAGAGTGTGTCAATAATGTTTGGTCAGTTGGTCGATTAAAATGCAAATATTGTTTTAATAAGTAGCTGATAAAGCTTATTCTTATGAGGTTGTAAATCGATTTGAATTGGTTTTATTTTGTTTTTGTTGTTATAACAAATTTATTGTCATCATTGCATTAAAAGTTACATTTACAAATTAAAATGTCCGCAATGCGAACTCCGCATTCCCTTGACAAAATTGCTCAATTTGGCAACAAATAGATTCAAAATTGAACCACAAATCATGATGATCATCAATAATGATCTTCTCTTAATTGAATTTTGTTATCTAATGAATGATGTTTCAACTATCAATAAGTGGAACAACAATGCTGTCTAAATGAACATAATTGAGAATCATTTTGGAGTTATCAAAGTATTCTCCATTGCGCATCATGTATTTTGTAATTATTCAATAAACAATTTCTTGTTATATTATTGTTACTTGATTTACTTATTAGGCTTTACAATGATTCGATATGAAATGTTTGTGGGGGAAATGTGCCGCCGGATGAAGTCTCAATTGATCAACAGACAAAATGTCTCAAACATTTGAATGGACAATTTAAAAGTTGTGAGAAACAAATGGAAATTCGACTATGACTGTGTGTTGGGATTCAGAATGGTAAATCAAACGACCTTTTAAACAATTTCAAACATATATATAACATAACATTTGATGATTGCAATACATTTTAAAATTTATTTTCCATAATTATCAATTGCCAATAATTTCCTCCAATCGTTAACAGTCAACATGTTTTTACAATTTAATTCATTTATATAGAGTTTTAAAATTTTTTATCAAACAATTGATAATCTTTATCGAATTCAATTCTCATCTCTTTCTTGGAAATGATTCTTTTGAGAAGTTTAATATGTCTTAAACGGCCCAAAATGGTAAATTTACGATTGTTTACATAGCTATTGCCCAATTTTTCCCATGGTAGTCTTATCATGCGTAAATCGACAATTCGAATGGATGCCACACGGGGAAACATTGAAATTAGATTTGCAATTTTAAATTCAAGGTTGGGACAGGGACGAGAGTAGTTGTACACAAAGTCCAATGCTTTTACGGAAACAATTTGTGGCATTTCTGGTGTCGTCAAAATGTCCTTATCAAAAGAGTTTAAACAAAACGAATTGTCCAACTCGAATCTTACATGGATTAATTTAGTTAATTTGACAAAAAATTTAGTGAAATTCTGTAAAGTTGTAAACTGATTGTAGTAAACACTGACAAGTAATTCGAATTTTTCTAATTGGTTTGGAAGAACATGTCGAAATGATAGATGAGTGAAAATGTGTGCAAATTGATTTGAAAAATGAAAGATTTTCTTATGATCATCACTTGTCCAATACTTAGTTCCGAATCCTATTTGTTTCAAGTTGGAAATTTCATTTTGCTTGAAAAACATCTCCAAAGCTTCGAACCATTTTCCAGAAAGTATCGGTTGATAGCAATAGAATGAATGCAATTGTTTCAAGAAAGCCAATTTATTCAAATCAGGAATCATTTTTGGAGCGTAGCAATAAAGTGTCAAGTGTTTCAGTGCTTTGAGTGAATCCAACTTGCTAACAATTGACATAACCTTCTTGTTGATCCAAAATTTGTTTGGAAATTCTTGTAAAAAATCTAAATACAATCTCAGTGTGTGCAATCGGGGACCATAGCGGAGAAGCAGCTCCATTAGGATTACACAAAATTCGTATGATTCGCTTCGATGCGCGAAGATGAGTGTGTGAACTTGGGGGAAATTATCGATTATAAATTGAACACTTTCGGGAGTGATAATTTGAGCAAGTTTCAATTGATTTCGTGTGAGATAATTCTGGCTGGTGATTTGGAGAGTGTAAAGTGATGCATCAAAAGGAGAACATTTGGTGACAATCTCAATTGGATTATGTTCACCTTGCAGTAGAATTAGAGTTCGACGCAATTTGAAGTTAAGCTTCTGATGGGCGAGCCAGTGGCGGGATACACCACGAAGGCGTAAAAGTTGATCATTTGGTAGGAAGGAGAATATTTGCTGTGTACAAAGATCGGGAAGTTGGTTGATGTGGACCATTTTGGATTGTGATTGCTGTACTACAATATATTTTGAGATTTTAATTTTACCAAAAATTTTACCGTGAACTCAAACAAAAGTTTTGTACTACACAATATGTGCATATGTACTCGATATAGCAAGACAAAAGTTCAGACAAAATGGTCAAAGGTCAACAACGACTAAAGGTGAGCGCTCACTTTGATAACAAACAGATAAAGCCAAACAAGAAACTTTTTTTAAATCAAAACTTTAACCCCAGCTTTCGATGACAAAGTTGGCATGAAATAATCTTTTTCTAATATTTTGTCTACAAAGTTTCTAGTACAAACAGCTGTACAAATGTGACCTTTTAACCCATTGATCTTTACCTCAACATATTATAACATATTGTAGGGGATGGCGCTGCAGTCGCCATCACCCGGACCTTTCTAGATCCTTCGAGGTAACGTCCTCTGTGGACGGACCTAGCTGTGTATATAAGCATGTGTGAGGGTGCGAGCACGCCAGTTGGAGTGTCGGCGTTGCCTCGAGTTGTTGTACATATCGTGTGTAACCAATAAAGACGATTAGAAGTATAAGTGTGTCCTACTAGACCGTAACTGGTGGCAGCGGTTCCTACCGAACCCGAAGTCCGTCCCTGAAGACCTTTGAGTGGCCAATTTGAGTTGTGAAGCAAGCATCGAAGTTTGTTGTTGTTTGGAGTTGATGGTGATGTTGAAGTTGGCTTGCGTTCATATTTGATATTTGGCTACGATTCGGTTTTCTCGATCGTTCTTCATTCAAGCGATCTGGTGGATACAGTCTCGAGTAGAAGTTGTTTTTCTTTTGAGTGAAGTTTGTTGTTGATGTTGATGTTGATGTGAAGCTCATTTTTAAGTTGCTGTGAAAATTTACGATTTTTGCTGTTTGTTCCGTTTGTTGGATGTTGATGTTGATGTGAAGATCATTTTTTAAGTTGCTGGGAAAATTTACGATTTTTGCCGTTTTTGTTCCGTTTTGTTGTTGATGTTGATGTTGATGTGAAGATCTTTTTTTAAAGCTGCTGTGAAAATCTACGATTTTGTTTTTTATTTGTTCGGAGCTGTTGTGAAAATCTGCGATTTTGTTTTATTTGTTTCGGAGCTGTTGTGAAAATCTGCGATTTTGTTTTTATTTGTTCGGAGCTGTTGTGAAAATCTGCGATTTTGTTTTTATTTGTTCGGAGCTGTTGTGAAAATCTGCGATTTTGTTTTTATTTGTTCGGAGCTGTTGTGAAAATCTGCGATTTTGTTTTATTTGTTCGGAGCTGTTGTGAAAATCTACGATTTGTGCCTATTTAGCCCATTTTGGCGTTGATGCTGATGTCGTGGTGAAGAGTTTTATTCTTTTTGAGTTGCTTTCTTTTGAGTGAAGTTTGATCTTGATGTCGATGTGAAGATATTTATTTTTCGGAGTTGCGAAAATCTACGATTTTGTCTTTAGGCGTTTGAGCCACTTATGTGGGCATAAAGTAGAGATGGCGGATAAGTGCTGGAATGATGTCGCGAATTTTGTGATAAGCTCATTCAAAGAGGAGAATTATGAAGGTGCGGCATACGGGATTTGTGTTCTGGAGCAGACTTGCCTGGAGAAGGTGCCGAAGGAAGTATACGGCGAGTGCTATCGCAGTATAGTCGTCTGGTGGAAGCGATTGTTCGAGTCCGCACCTTTTGAAGTTTGCAAAGACGCATTTGAAGATGCAAGGTTGTGTCCTGACGATCTTTGGGAACAACGGAAGTTGAAGGAGCGTGAGCGATCGACGGCGGCGGAAGCTGAAGAAAGAAGTAACGATTCTATACTTGAAGAGGAGGAGATGCCAGAGTTCGACTGGCTTTTCTCATTAGTGGACGAATCTCTGGTGAAGGAAGTGGGACGTCAATCACCTGAGGCTAGAGCGCAGATGGAAGCCGTTTGCGATGAGACGCCAAAAGACAATACCGAAGTGAAGAAGAGAGGGTGCGAGTCATCGATTGCCGAAGTCCAGAGTGAAGCTGATGTCGTGAAGACACAGATTGGCGAAACAGAAGAAGTGGAGAAAATCATGCGAACGTTGAGGACCCATGAGGTAGTGATCGAGGCGGTGCTCAACAGTGGTTTGGGAAACGCAAGAGTGGCGGTGGAGCAATCTATATTGAACTACCGTGAGATGATCTTACGACTGCCTGAAGAATTTAAGCATGCTAAAGTCATCAAAGCCGCTGGATACATGTTGCGAGCCGCGAGGTTGGAGAGAGGAGGTAGCCATGAGAAGGTAACGATCATAAGGAAGCAAGTGGAGCCCGTTCCTGACATAGACGCGACCAAATGCGAACAACCGGAGGAAGTGAAATCGAGTGACGACGAAGGATGGATAAAATCGAGCTCAGAGTTTGCCGAACAAGTGGAAGACCCTAGTGGGGAAGAGGCAGCGAATGAAGTCGAAGTTGCCGCGATAGATACTAATGTGCCTGATAAGATGATACCGGACGTGGAAGACTCGACTAATGAACTGGTCGAAGACGAAGTTGAGGCGAAGAAGGTCGAAGTTTCCCATAAGAAGCCGGAATTGGAAGTCTCCCCCACTGAGCTGATCGAGAAGGATGCTAAGTTGCCCGAGGAGGTGGTTAAGGAGAAACCCGATGGAGTTCTCGTCGCTGAGTTAGAGGATGTTATGTCTGAGGATACAACCGAGGACCCTGAAGTGAATATCGAGGTTCCCGATAAGAGGAAACAGAAGGTGGAAGACGTCAACACTGAGCTGATCGATGAGGATGCTAAGTTGCCGGAAGATGAAGTCATACAAGCTGAGAGACCTATTGAACCCGATAAGGCGAAGTCTGAAGTCAAAGACCCCGTCATGGAACTAATGGAGGAAGATGCTCAGTGTTTCGAGGCTGAATCGACTGAAGAGGAAGTCGAAGACTCTGCGATGACTATTGAACCCGATAAGGAGACGTGTGAAGTTAAGGAGGAGGAGGAGGAAGCGAATTGCTCTGAATGCGAAGTGCGTGCAGATGAAGATGCATCAATCGATTGTGATGTGGTTCTAGTGAGCTGCTTTGGATTCATCGATAAGGATCTCGAGAAGTATGCATATTCGTGTGAACCGATGGGCTGGTGGATCTCGTTTGCGGATGTACCTAACCGAGATTGGAGTCGTGCTGATTGGAGACCTACCTTACGCAATTGGAAGTGGAGAAGACGGAAGACTCTGAAGAGCAAGGATGGGTCTCTATTTTGGGTGGATGGTGTAGGGGATGGCGCTGCAGTCGCCATCACCTGGACCTTTCTAGATCCTTCGAGGTAACGTCCTCTGTGGACGGACCTAGCTGTGTATATAAGCATGTGTGAGGGAGCGAGCACGCCAGTTGGAGTGTCGGCGTTGCCTCGAGTTGTTGTACATATCGTGTGTAACCAATAAAGACGATTAGAAGCATAAGTGTGTCCTACTAGACCGTAACTATATATCATTTCCATTTCCTCTGTCTCGTTCGTGAGCAAAAGTAATGCAATAATTTTCAAAAACATAATTTTAATTTTAAACTATCACTATCATCCGATCTGGTTTTGCAAAAAAATGAACCTTAACAACCTACCCTCACTCTGTCTGCTCATCATATTCCGTAAATTGCCTCTGTTTGATCTAACAATTTCTGCTTGTCAAGTCTGTATGCGATGGCAATCACTTGTCTATGCGGCAACATGCAAAATTCGTTCACTTACAATTGAGATTGGTATGTCTTTTTTTCGAGTTGCATTTATCTGTCTCGGTTTAAGCAGCCACATGCGAAACTTCTGAAAATAGTCGACGAAAATGACGCAGCCATGACAATTGAACCAAGTAAATTTGCATACAAACAGAATGTGCTTCATTTCATGTGCAAACTGGATCACAATCGATTTAGTATGAGCTCAGCTCAACTTGTGATCGACACATTGCCCAACATAACATCACTGAGCATTATGCATCACAACATGTCCGCCAATTCACTGTCTTTTCTACTCGGTCAGTTGCACCCAAATTTAGTGAGCATCAAACTTCAATTCAAAACAGGGTACACACCAGTTGGTGGGAAGAAGCCTTTCTTGGACTGTTCTGTACTGTTTTCCTCAATCAACCAAATGCCTTCTCAGTTGCGTAATTTGTTGGTCGACCTTGATGACCACCAGTACATAAAGGGAGCCCTTCCAATTGTGTCCCAGTTGGAGCATTTCTACATCTATTCGAGCAACTCACGCGATATTGGCCAATCATTACGCAACTATGCACTGTCCAATGGAGCATTGCGTCACATTGGCTATGATAACTGTGATCCGAGAAGGTTTGACATTGATGTGTCACGACGGATTACCCATTTTGCCTGTCGTAGCTATCATTTCGATTATATTTACTATCCCGCAGGCAATTTACCTACTTTTTGTGATTACTACACTTCGCTCACCAATGTTCAACTCAAACTATCGACTTTGTTTTTTCCATCAATTTTGACTCCACTTACAAAACTTGTACAACTGACTTTTCTTGCATTGAGAATTACATTTCGAAACGATGGACAAGAATTTCTAGACAATGAAATTGCCCCAAGCGAACCAAAGCTTCAACTACCACAAGTGAAAGTGGTTGACTTTGACAACTGCGAAATGAAATCACACGCTCGCTTCATTGAACTCAACATTCCTTTTCTTTTTCCATCGATTCAGGTGATTAAACTGAACTTTTTGAATACAATTTCAAAGATAGAAAATGAAGAGAAAGAAAAACAACGTGTTTATGAAACTATGAAAGTGCAATGCACTCAGTTGCATCACATTTTCGATTTTAGTTCGTTGGTTTGGAAAAAACATTTATAAATTTTAATGTCAATGTATTGTTGAGCTGTTCGTACTACAAACTTATAAATATAAACAATAAACAACTTATAAACAAATCAAAATCAAATTTTCTCAGGTTTCAGATGCACTTTCTATTTTGCATAAGTCCAGAAAGCAATTCACGACGATCTCAATTGGCATTGCATAAAATGCTTCCGTCAGCTTAACTTTTCGAATATTCAGCAAAAGTTGATTTGGATAAAAACACTTATCAAATTGAAATTAACTAATTGATAAAAATTGTGGAAAAATTTAAAAAGATATTCAAGTTTCTTCTTTGAAAATAAAGAAATTCCGTTTGCTAACAACTTTATTATTCAGTTCTTAAGTAATCAAAATAAAAAAATCTTTAATGAAAATCTAAATAAATTGTGTGAAATTTATGATGATCTGGTTGAGACAAAACGTAGTTGATCGACAACCACTGCGAAGCATTCGATTGTGCCATTCGAGCGAGAATGTGCTTGAGAAGGCTTGGGGACCGAGAGCGAAAATCGTCGATTGTCTTGTCACACGGATGTCCCATACCTTCCAAATGCGCATATTCGATAATCATCAAGGCAAACTTGGATTCTATCAAAACGTCATTGCCATCAAGGGCATCTACAGCTTGGATGTAGTTCAACTCCGAATGGCGTTCTGCTTGGTTGAAAGTTGCCGCGTTAAATTGAACCGAGCTCCCAAAGTCGAATAGCTTCAATATTACGCTACCAGTAGAATTTTCCACAACGCCAATGTGCCAAGAGAGGTCGCCGTGAGTCCGATTGTGGACTTTATGCATGTACGACAGAGCATCGCCTATTTGGAAAAATATGTCTTGAATCATTTTGAGACTCAATTTCACAAAATTGTCTTCTTGATAACTCTTGAGCGTCTTTGGCAGTTGTTCGAGTACGATTCCGCCCATTAGCGGATAAGTCTCTTGTGGAAACGCCACGTCTTCTGAGCTACCAAGAGAGCACTCCTTATTGATATCATTCAATATAACGCGAAAGAATGAGTGAAACTTTGAAATGTGGTGATGTTCAAAATTCCTCAAGCAGTTTACTGAGTTCAGTTTGTTGACAAATTTTGAATGCCAAGTACACATGCACATGTGACTTATGTCACGAGTCAAACTCGTAACAGGCAGATCGAACAGAACGATCGAACTCAGGCCAACTATTGAATGGCCAAACCTTTCGCCCTTTGTGGCACTGTCGCGTTCAGCCCAGTCTAGATCTGAACCTTTCGGTCCCGCGTGACCTGTGACCTTTGCGTCGAGCCAATAAACCTCTAAAGCCTTTCGTCTCCTTGTATCGTTCTTTCCCCTGTGTGCACGCGCGTGTGCCACAACTTATATAGAAAGTATAAAGTTCAAATAAACTGGTCAAAGGTTAACTGAAGGTGTGCGCACTTTGATAACAATATAAAGATAAAGAGATAAAGCAATATAAAGCAAAACAAGAAAATGAAAAGTTTAAAATTATTTGATCTGCTTGGTACACTTTGGACAATCCACCAACTGATGAGCACAATCCACACAGAAACACAAATTGTCACAACATTTGAAACGGAGCAATGTATTAGGCATTTCGCAATTACAAAGTTGACATTTGTTAGTTTGTGGTTCTTTGTCTAAAGATAAATAAATTGTTAAAAAATATTTAATCGTAAACAAAATGATTCTCTGTCTGTACCGTCCTGATTTGTTTCATTAGGAAATGCTTCTGGAGGATCTTCTTGATCTTTGTTTAATTGAATAATCCTATCTGTAATAAATTTTTAAAAATTATAAATTAATTTAAACTGATAAGAAATTACTACCATTGCTATTGTTGGAATTTTGCAACTTTTTATGGACCAATGAGACATTTCTTCTGTACGTATTTTTTGAATTAACCGAAAAATAAACACATTCTAAAATGGAGTTTTTTATATTAAATTGAGATTGTTTGTCCCCATTGGCTAATTCGGAAGCAACTTTATCAATTTTTTCAAGCAATTTTGCATTGTCAATTTGACTGAAAGGATACTTAAAACTGTGCTTGCCAAGATTGAAATAACACTGTTGATGACACGATAGACTCATTGCAGCTTGGTATGGCAGAGATGCGAAATATAAATTCGGCGGAAGCTCGAGTGATTGTCCGTTGTGGAAGAAACGAAATTTTCCGTTGGTCGCATCGATCCAACAGCCGATGACATCGCCTGCTTTCCACTTGGCAATGTTCTGAAGAGGATATTTGTGTCCATTATGAAAAATTGCTTAATGATATCCATCAAATGCGATTGAGTATCTATCATCGCCAATTTTCATATGACTTTCCGTTCGGCTAGTTGACCAGCCAATTCGCATTGATCCATTCGAGAGCAAAGTTGTTTCATATTGAAATGTGCCCCGGTCAACTTGCTGCTCAGAACGGACACTTTGCCACTGCCAATCGCTGCGAAATGAAGGCAAATCAGCTGAAATTTCAAGACTTTTCGTAACAATGTTTTTATAAAATGTTTGAACAACAAAACAAATTTTATAGTCAAGAGTGTCTATATCTTCAGAATTGGTGAATTCGAAAAAGTCTTTCTTGTTTTGAATCTTATTTTTAAATTTTGTGAATGTTGCGTTTTCATATAAAATTTCTTTTACTCAGTCACTCATTCGAAGATTTTTCAATGCAATCAAAGCAAACAACATTGTCCATTTGTCATTGGTATGGACATGTATTCTCTCCAGATATGTGAACACATCTTTGTAAATGAACTCAATAACATTATAATAACCATACTGTTTTGAACAATTGATAAAATGTACCAATAAGATGCATATATTTCTGTGCTTTGATATATTTGGTTCATTGTCAGTGATAGTTAATTGCAAATATGGGTAAATAAGTTCAAGAAGTTTCTCCCAGATTCGATATAATTCATCAATCGAATCTTGAACCACTTGTCCGATCCACTGAGCAATAATATCCTCCTTTTCAGTTTTGTATTCAAATACTTCAATTATTGATTGAATAACACGAAGAATTCGAAACGGACTAGTATCAGAAAAATACTCAATCTTCAATTGTGGATCTACTTGATCAATTTGAATAATTTTTTGATTGTAAAAATGCTTTTGTGCTTCATCTTGGTAAAATAAATCAACTTGATTATTGATCACAGGCTTCTTGAACCAGTATACATAACCAGTTCTGTTTGTAAGTCTTAAATTCTTTAAATCCGAAACGAGAGAAATATACGTTTCATGAATTATTTTCAAGGGTTGTGTTGTTTTTATAGGCAATCGGCAATATATCAACAAATTATAATTGGTTATTTTCTCTTTTGAAAATTTTAAATACATTTTTGTTTTTTAAATTCGATGGAATATATTTTAAGTCTATTGTAAATGCTCTGGCATATCCAGTCAGCATACCTAACGGTAGCCTCCACCTTTTACTGTTACACTGTATCTGTCTCTCATGAGTGGCATCGCACTGCGTGCGCATGACCCTCTCTCTCTTGTACTCGATCAGCTCACTCGCTCACTCACTTTCGGTTTGAGTCTGAGTCCAACTGGTTGTCTTTCTCGACTCTCAATAAATCTTCTTTCATCCCAAATTCGTCTACCAATCATTCGAATTACTCGTTAAACGATCGGATTGTCACCCGATGGTCCTATTCCGTTTACATTGGCGCTGGTCTTCCGGTTTTACGAACTTAATCGGTCAAGATTCCCCAACTGGTGGTCGAAAGTCCGTTCTCCCTATCTTTTGAACGAAATTCCACCAATTTTACTCTGTTTTGTGTTCCGCTCGCGCAAGACATTGAACAATCTCGCTCTCGTCCTATCTCTCGTATCAAGACGATCTCTTCGTGGTCATCTTGCTCATTCCTGCTCACTCCTGTTCAATCTGTGGTGTGGCAGTCCTTTTAGTCATCTGTACCTCTTTGATGGTCCGTGACTATTGGCTCAATCAGAATTTGACTTGTCTCACCATTGAGCTTGTCCTTCGCACTTGTGGCTCCGTTGGTCCGCCGTGCTTTTGCTGCCTTCCTGAAGTAAGACCGTGTGTCTACTTCTCTTTCAAGCCTTGTAAGTAACATTCTGTTCTTCACGCTTGCATTTTGCGCTGCGTTTTGGGTTCTTTTTGCTTCTTTCGATTGCCTTTGCTTTTGGCCTCGATTCGATTGCATTTGCCCTTGTGTCCTTCTTTGCTTCTGCAGAGGACATTCGCTCGCTTGGTTGGCCGCTGCCGCGTTTTCGTTGTATCTCGTGCGTTTGTTTACAACTAAAACAGGTAAACATCCTGATTGGTGATCGCATTGTCGTCTATGAGTGTTTATAGTTAACGCGCGTTTCACATTGCCATTTTGTGCTCGTTCTATCTCTTCTCTCGACATAGACTTGCATTTTGTTTACTTTTCCTTTCCTGCTTCTTGCAACATGGATGGATAGTAACGATAAGGACGACGACGACGATTTCAGCACACCTAAGAAGGAGATCGATAAATCGATTGTGCCTGACGACACTGGCCTCGGTCTCGATCTATCCTCTATACTCAATTTTAGTCAGAACATCACTGTTACGCAATCTAATATTGTATATACACCGCGTGGCCCCAAACCAGCCTCCGAACTAGTTCAATCTCATTCGGCTTCTGCGCCCGCGCGTGATTTGTTCGGCGCTAGAACAGACGACAAAGGCACCGCGCCTGAGCAGCTACCTCCTGCTCCTCTTCTGTCTGATAGTGGTACAGTGGCTTCTGCTGCCCCCACTCCAGCTGGTCTGTCCTCTGCCGGCCAGTCTTCTAGTTCAACATCCACCACCACTACCACTGCTAGTGTTAATTCACCTATTACTTCTACACAAACCTCTACGCCACCTGGCACTCCCATCACCTCGCTTACATTCACAATGGCAACTCGCGATGATGATTTGTTGTCTTTGATTAGAAAATGTCCTTTCCCCAAATTTGAGGGTTTGCTTGACGAGAATGCTAGAAAATTCTTGACCAACTACAAAAACTATGCAGGGGCCGCTGCTTGGAACGAGGAGAAGTGCTTTAAGTACTTTGTTAATGTTTTAGGTGACAATGTAGTGGACTGGTATAATGAGTACGAAACCGCTCGTGGCTCTTCTCGGACGTATGAGGCTGCCGATCTGGCGCAGTTGTACACTGATTTTCTCAATCAGTGGGGCAACACGGCCGACATGCAGTACATGAGCAACAAATTCGCTTCTGCGACTCGTAAAAAGAACGAACGCATTGATGCGTACTTGGATAGGCTGAAAACAATGCTCGATATCGCTGAATCGGGCTCGTCTCAGGCTACTAAGATTTCTCTCGCTTGTGGGAAACTTGAGCCTGGCCTTGTCAACCGCATTCGCCAATCCACGATGGTTACATACAAAGATTTTCAACGCGCGGCCGTTATGGCCGAGACTGATCAGCAATACATGCGCAGTCAGGCGCTTGAAGCCATAAGGCCCAATAACGGCAATGGCGGCGGTAATCGTTCGAGACATAACAACAATAATTTCTCAAACAATAATAACAATAACCGTCGTTTCAATGGTAATAATAATAGTAACGGTTCAAATAACCGCAATAATAACGGCGGTAATAATGGTGGTAATGGTAATAATAACAATAACCGTGGAAATGGTTACAATAACCGCTCCAATGGTTCAAATAACCAGAACTACCAGAATCGTTCAGGTAATCAACAGAATTCTGGCAACCAGAGCCGCTCGAACTCCAATTCTGGTTCGGGTGGCAATTCTTCTGGTGGCAATTCTAGTTCCTCCTCTCACAATAACAGTGGTAATGGTAGAGGTGGTAACAATTCTGGTAATAATTCCAATAACAATCGTGGTAATTCTAATAACAACAACAACAACCGTCACAATTCGAACAACCAACAGACTGGTGTTCGCCGTACAATTAACACGATCCATCAGACAATCAACAGATCCGGCACTCGCCGTTGGATCGATGTTCGTGTAAATGGTCAATGGACCGAGGCAACTTTGGACTCGGCTGCAGACAATACTGTCATGGACAAGTCAATGATCTCCGAGCTTGGCCTCAAGCTTCGGCCTGATCTGATGCTACCTTTGTGTGGCCCTGACCACAAGCCTTTGGCTATTGTTGGCGCTGCTAATATTGACATGATCGTTGCCAATCGTGTTCCATTCAATTTGACGGTTCAGATTCTTGAGAACTCGGTGCACAAATTCTTGTTGGGCATTGACTTCCTTGATCATGTGGTTTGTGATTTTCCTGGTCAGAGGCTTTCAATTCCGGCTACGGCCCCCTCTGTCGGTTTCACTCATGCTAATGCTGCAACCACAATTGGCCCTCACGGACGCGTGGACATTGAAATTCACACGTCAAAGCGTTTGGCCAAGAAAACCGATCAGGCATTCGTGTACACTCCTGACTCGATTTACAACAAGAACAAATGTATAATTCAAAACACATTGGTTAAAACTAATCCACAACAAGCGCCGGTGATCAGTGTGATCAATCTTTCGGATTCTTCTGTTGAAATCGCGAAAGGACAAATTGTGGGTTATGCTGAGGAGATTCCTCCTGAACGGATCACCCCCTTCTCGTGGGCCTTATCCGACGAGGACATTACCTGTCCTCCCGTTCGTATGCCTGATAGGGTGCCCTCTCCGGCGCACCCTACTGTGCCTTTGCCCACATTTGAGCTGGGGCACTGAGCACATAAATTGATTGCAAAATCTTTAAAGTTGTGCCTAGAACCCCATTTTGAAGAGTGAAAAAAGGCAAAATAAGGCAAAGTTGAAAAGTGAAACATTTCTTCAGACAAACATTTAATTAAACATTTTCCATTGTGATAAAACTCAAAATATCTGTTGTCACTTTCGATGAATTCAAATCGTGTCATAATTTAGGTGATTAAGGTTAAGTGTTTAAACGTCAACTTTAAATTTAATTTAGGTTTTATAAATCTTAAGCATAAGTGATAATATGCTAAACAATTTTCGATCATTGGAAATATTTTGTGAACACTTTTCTTCACTACAAATGCTTTCACTCAATATGCATGGTAGTACGGTAAGTTGTGTTTGTGTTTGATTTTCATTTAGTTTGAACAAATTCTCCATTTCTAGTTCGCCAACATCATGATTGAACATTTGTCCCGATTGGTCAATTTGACAGAATTACGAATTGAACGCATCAAAATTGATTTGGCTACTTTGAATGTTGTAAATCTAGTTTCCCTGAATACAATTTCGGAATTCGGAACTTTTCTTTGATTGAATTTACATTTGTCAGAAAATTTTGATTGTCACCAGTTGTGTCGAATTATCTCGACTATTTTTCCTAATGTTGAGAAATTAACCGTCAAAAGTGGTAAACATGGAGAGTTACTTGGAAATTTACTCGTTCCTCATTTGAATCTTTTCGCCAAATTGCGCTCACATGATTTGTTTGGATACTTTTTCTGACAGGATGATGATACAGTGTATGACAATTTTGAGAATATTATTGATTATTTAAATTCTAATTTATAACTTTTCTTTTATAAATTATCTAAGAAATTGTTCCTACATTTTAGGATTCAAAATTGAAAATATTTTATTAACCTTTTGAAGCGATCATTCATGATCACAATACTGCAAAATGCATGTACAATTGAATCTATTCAAAATGTTCACAGTAAGAAAGCCTTGATTTTTGACATAGTAATAGTGACACTTGTAATCACCAACTTGATTGGCCAGTCTCGCCTCAAAGATCACCTCCATCTGCCAGTTGGTGTAGGTCATTCCCGACTCTTTCCACCAGCCCATTTCGAGCACTCGAATCACTTGATAGTTGGAATTGTCGAAACGTAAATGAAATCCAACCGTAAATTCGCCTGTAAATTCAGTCATGTGATTCTCGATTTCTGGTCCAGGGGTGCATGGGGTCATTTTGGGATCAAGATGATCCACCACTGCAATGTCAAGGCTCCATTCTGTTGAGTCTCCCAAAGTTTTATTTGTGGGATCATTTTGAGTGGAGACACAAACGACAAAGACAAACATCAGAACGAGAAAAAGTTTCATGTTGTAGTTGATTACAACTGTACAATCTAATGATAATAAGGATTTGAATGAATGTGAATGCATTTGGGTTTTCGTTTTATTTAGCATTTTATTTATTGGTTCGTTTAACAATTGTAGTGAATTTGTAATCGTATTCAATCAATGTGTACATTTACTCGAATAACATGAGTTGACAATTAACAGATGTACATTGACATTTAAAGTACATTTTTATTGTATTGATTTAGATTGTGATTAGTAGTGAAAATACAAAGAGTGAGACTATTGATTAATGGGAAGATACAAAAGGGAATAGAAAACGTGTCATATGTTAAAATATTAATCAGAAGCAATCGCATGTTTGCGCAAGTGAACGAAACGATCCAAATGCTCAGCGATTCCGTCTCGAACACATTTGAAACGATGTTTGATGGTCAGTTCTCGGAGATTCGGAAAAACAAATGCCAGAACTTGACAAAATTGATCGCCATCAAATGGTTGGTCACCATTTCGGAATGCACACTTAGTAATCGCAAGAATTTGAACTGAACTCAAAATGGATAAGTTGGATCGGGCTAGAGTGGGCAAATCGAACTTGAAAGAACGAATCGTCAGTTGAGAAAGCTTGGACAATCGAGCAAGGTCGGAAATGATGTCTGCATTGAAAGTCTGCGAGAAAGAAAAAATTTAATAAAGCAATTCAAGTGTGATTACTCTTACCCTGCACCACATGTTTATGTCCAACATTTGAAGAGCACCAAAATTGCTGCAAATAAATGGCAAAACTTCATGTTCGAATCTAATCAACCCCAAATGAGTGAGGCCTTTCACCAATGGAGCATTCAGTTTGAGAAATTGAGTGATTACTTTGAGTGTTACATATTGAAGCAAGCGCAAACTGGTACAATTCTTTCCAAGAAGAGGAATTACGTCAAGTAGATCCGAATAATATGTGGAAATAGTGCAGTTCTCCAAACGAGTTAGAAAATCCAACTTGTAAGTCGACTCGAGATGCTCGTAGAATGCAAATAGCTTGAGATTGGTTAAATTGTTGATGTGATCAAACAATTGATCGTAATGAGATTTGACAATGAAATAGTTCAAGGAGGGACCGTCTGAAACATTCAAACATAGAGCAACGAGACTTGATGACCAATTGTTGAGTAAAGTAAACAAATTATCTGCAGTATCCGTGGTGTGCTGAAGAGTTACGTTGAACACGAGATTTTCAACTTGCGAGAATAGTTTTCTCAAAAGAATGCACAAATCACTGGACAGTGAAATTTCATTTCGTCTATTCTTGATTGGTTTCACTTTGAGAACAGTCCAATCCTTGCTAAAGTCGACCAAGCCATTAAAAGTGGCAGACAAATCGGGATCGGGAATGTTAGTTTTAGCGTTAGACTCAATCAGGATGGACCTCTTCTTACGACAGATGTCTTCGGCCAGTCCCTGCCACCGAGTGCACACACCTCGAATGCCAATCAACTTGTTCATCTCCAATTTGCCAAAAAACATATCGCAACATTTCGTTAGGCAGCGAATTAATCATTTTCTTTTGAATCGACATGTTCGGGTTTGGTAACATTTCGTCAGTTGGTACTGTCGGCACTTGAGGCACCTTCACTCGTTTCTTCACACTCTTGTCGCGCACAGTAGCCATTATCAATCGAGTTTGTGACGATTGGATGAACAAAATCAAAGCAGAACAGGAGAAAACAACACAAAATGCTCACCAGTCAAAGGCAAAACACCGAGTGAGGACTACAGAGCACACACACACAACAACAAACACAACAAATGACTGAGCCAAACTCAAACTTGTCTATTTCCACCCAAGTGACAATACACAATCACATGTTTGCGTAATTTTAAAATATGAATTCAAATTAGAAGGTGAAGAATAAAATCATTCGTGAGTGATGTGTTTATTGCTGTATGGATATTTTTATTGAAGTAAATTTGTAATCGTATTCAATAATTGTGAACATTTACTTGATTCACATGAGTTGATATTTAAAGTGTTTGCGCAATTTATATTGTATAGATTGTGATTGGTAGTGAAAATACAAAGAGTGGAGAGTATTGAGAAATGAGAGCATTGATTGATAAGGTTAGGAAATGTGTCATAGGTTGAAATTAATCAGAAGCAATCAGATTGCAGTGCGAACTGCTTTTCTTGAGAGAGTGGTCCATTTCGATGTAACATTAACTTACAAATTTGTAATTAATAAATTCTGTTTAATCTGCAATTTTTACTTTTACGACTTTTCTCAATTCGAATTCAATTTGAATAGAATTTTTTTGTTTGCTTTAAATATCGAATACGTCTGTGCTTGAGTTTTCTTGTTTACTTTAATCGACTTTTGTCTCCTTCCTCCAACATGTCTCGTCACCAGTCTCTTCTCACGTGCCTCATTTTCATTTTCCTTGCAAATCGATTGTGCTTTGGAGCATCAAACCAGCCACGCATCACCAACGGAACCGAGGTGGCCGAAGGCCGGTGGCCCTTCATCGCTGCACTCTTCTACGAGAAGGAGGAGGCAAACTTTTGTGGTGGTTCAGTGCTCAACGACGACACCATCCTCACGGCGGCGCACTGTCTCATGTCCGACGAGGGCATTGGTTCTCCCACCAAAGTGACAGTCTATCTCGGTCATGTCAATCTGAACGGCACAAAAGATGAAAAGTATCTTTTCCAAGCAAAGCAATTCTTTGTACACAAAAAGTACAAGTATGGCCAACTCGCAGCGGGACACGATCTGGCGGTGATCAAGTTGGCTCGAAAGATTGACTTTCGTGCACTGAAGAATGTCGCAAAAGTGTGCCTACCCGAGAGTGACGATCCACAGACGGACAAGTGCGTCGTAATGGGCTGGGGCGACACCGAGACTGGTTCGATTCCCACAAAGTTACTTCAAGCAGACCTGTCGATACTGTCAAAGGAGCAGTGCTCGAAACATGATCCCACGCACGACAAGGAGATCGTCTTCTGTGCTAGCAACGCAAAGGAGGGCAAAGACTCGTGTCATGGCGATTCAGGTGGTCCACTCGTGTGTCTTGCAAAGGCTTCGGAAGAAGACAAACAACCAGTCTATTTGCAGTATGGCATTGTGAGCTATGGCCCTGATGTCTGTGCTACCGAACCGGGATTCTATACTCGCGCTGCTGTATTCCTCGATTGGATCAGACAGAAAGCTGAAGCCTAAAGAATATTCTCGACTTTTATTACTAACATGTTAACATTAAAAATTGCATTTAAAATTAAAATTTTGCTTTATTATGTCTGCATCATGTGACAAATTGCTCAATTGAGCAACAAATAGATTCAAAATTGAATCACAAATCATGATGATCATCAATCTTCTCATAATTGAATTTTGTTATCTAATTGTTGTATTTTCGGTCAGATAAGTCACATCATTTAGACAAAACTTTGCTTGCGTGTTTTTAATTTTAAACCATCACTAACCCGATCTGGTTATAAAAAAATGAACCTCAACAACCGAATAAATTAAACAAACTTGTAGGATTCAATCAAGAACTCATCAAGAGCATCTACAGCTTTGATGCAGTCCTACTCCGAATGTCGTTCTGCTTGGTTGAATGTTGTCGCTTCAAATTCATTCGAGCTCCCAAAGTCGAAAAGCTTCAAAATTACGCTTCCATTAGAATCTTCCACAACGCCTATGTTGAGCCAAGAGAGATAGCCGTGAATCGTATTGTGTACTTTAGGACAAAGCATCGCCTATTTGGAAAAAATATGTCTTGAATCATTTTGGAACTCAATTTCACAAAATGGTCTTTTTGATAACTCTTGAGCGTCATTGGCAGTTGTTCGAGTACGATTCCACCCATTAGCGAATAAGTCTCTTGTGCAAACGCCATGTCTTCTGAGCTATCAACCGAGCACTCCTTAGTGATATCATTCAATATAACTCGAAAGAATGAGCGAAACTTTGAAATGTGGAAATGCTCAAAATTCCTCATACAGTCCAGTTCGTTGACAAATTTTGCATACCAAGATGAGAAGTTCAGCTTGCCAAAGCAGTAACACTTGACAATTACGCTTCTTGGCGAGTTGGCGTCCTTCACACTGAAAGTCGTGCCTTTGTCGGATTCTTGATCGTATAAGTTATTAGTTTACAAGAACAGTTTAGTGTCCAAAAAGTGCTGAGGTGAAACTGTAAAAGGTCAAAGTTTTTAGTCAAGATTATCGCCAATATATCAATTTATGAATTGAAATTTATTTTGCCAAATAGTATTTAGTAATCACTCAAACACAATGCTCTAAGTGTTATTTTCCAAAATTTATACCAAAAGATATTGGATTTAATGGCGAATTGCTGTCCACACTAAATTGTTTAAATGATCCATGACGCTTTATGACAGTTATCTGCTCGTGTGTTTCGCTTTTCGATTTTTGGGTTTCCTCTGGAGCCATGTCAACGTCAGTGCGGTTGTTAAAGAAAGGAACGCCAGCCATAAAATAAAGCGCACAATTTTTGGCAAAATTTCTATTCAAGTACAGATAGCCATCTACGCCCCAAACCTCAGTCCAACTATTTTTGATAATCCAATAGTCTTTGTCCCATCCCACAATGAGGACATTGTGATCGACCCCAGCATTTTCATAGCTTGTGCATTTCTGTTCCCATTTACCGCGAAGATGAATAAAATCTTGATTGTTGGCAACAGCAACGCCTGCCGATACAGGACCAAAGTGGGCAACAACAGCTTTTATTTGGTCATCATTCTGCAAATTCATATCCGCGCAGTAGCCGGTGGCTTTAGAGTGAATGGGTTGCAGGTCTTTGCAGTCTTCACTCTGCAAAGGAATGTAAAAAATATTGTTAAAAACTTATTCTGTACTTTGAGTGATATGGCGACACTTGAGACTTACTTGTTCATTGTACTTACGACCGTCCTTTTCCAGTGTCACACCATAATCCATGGCTCTCAGCCAAACCATCCGTGGATCGCCACCATCACAGCCACGTTCTGCACAGTCCAAAAATGCAGTCTCACTAAACTTTATATTCGGACTGGTCGAATTGGTATTGATCAGATAGGCGGACTCGAGTGCAGCCACACCACCAAAAATATAACACGAACCACAGCCGCCTTGAGCCTGCACCGGAGTGACCACGCCTTTGTCACGCCAGTCAAATCGATCCATTTGGTACACACTTGAGGGAATTTTGTCGATGTTACAGGGTCGATTAACAAGTGGGGTTGCGCCTAATCGAATCTCTCCAGGCTTTGATTGAGGCTTTGCAGGAAGTAACATTCGAAGGTATTCTTCCATGGTCTAATATGACAAATTTCAATTAGAATTTCTCAAGAAACAAAGTCAAGAAAACTCACAAGTGCCGAGAGAGGAGTCAAACCAAGTTTAGTAGGTTTCTGTTCGGGATCTTTGTTGAATGCACATTCGACCACTCGTTTACCAATGTACTGAACACTGTCCAGCAAAGCTTTGACTCGATTTTTAATTTCCAACAGATTTTTGCTTACTACTAAATGACCAAAGAATTTCTTTGAAAAAAATAAATCATGTTATTTCGTGTGATTAAAATATTTCAAATTAAGCAATCTAAAGAAAATACTTACAAAAAACTTGTGCACAATCACACCCAAGGGTTCATGAAAAATGTCCACCTCTTCATCCCCAACTGTGTTATCGTAACACTCCTCCAACTTGGTCAAACTTGCATTCACAATTCGTTGTGCAATAGGCAAAATTAGTTGCAATCTACCATTCGGATCCAAATGGAGGTCTTGCACAATTTTGCTCACCAATTGTTCATCGAAATGATAAACACCCTCGAGTGCATCGATCAAAGTCAAATTGGACAATGCATTCGCTTGAACGCATTCCAAATGCTTGACCAGACAAACCAACAATAAGATTTTAACAAAAGTCATTTTGAAAACTTTTGCAAACTTAATAAAAATCGATAAACTATCCTCTTTATATATGTATGAAAAGACCTTTTAATTTTTCCTTAATTGTAGATTTCGAAACTTGTCGTAATTTTAGCGGAAATTTCTTATGAAATTTGATTTTATTAAATTTATTTCATGATAATTCTATAAAATTTCAATTTTTGATTTTCAAATTTTATAGAATTATCGTGAAATTTACTCTCATTTCTTCATTACGAAAGTATAGATGTACAACATTAAATGCATGCAACAGTTTCACTAATTACTTGATTTGTCACTCAAACGAGACATTACCAAACTGCAGTACTATCTTATCTACAATCTCATCTAATTTAATGTACAATTCGTGGAAAGCTGTCGTCGACGTCATCGATTTTTCGACACAAAAAACTCTGTGTCTAAACTTATGTTTCGAATAATTTATTTCTTACGTCTTATTTGTTGTACAAAAGAGAAAAGATTTACAAAAAGATTTATATTTGAAAGAAAATTTTAATCTTATTTCTAGAAATTTAAATCAACTTCCCTTGAATAAAATCAACGTTTCTGTATAACAAATTTTTTACAAATTGTCAGAAGCAAAAAGATATTTGACATGTTTGTGTCCATATGTGACAAGTTCACAATTGGTCAGCAACGAAAACACGATTGATTTGATCAACCAGCCCAAAATATAGATTACAAAAAATTTTGTTTAATTCAGTACACTTTTTTAAAGGTTTCAGTAGCAATTTGGTGCATTCCCTGGGCATTGCTTTATTGTTGTTAGAACAAGTGGAATTGTGAGGACATTCTGGTGTGGTATGTGAAAGTTTAATCACTTGAACATTGGGAAAGGTGATTGGCAGTGAGAGATTCTCAAGTCGTTCTGATGATAATTCGGTATTAATTGAGAATCCCTGTGCTTTGATTGATGGTATCGGGCGAGGTTTGACATTGGTGGATTCAAGAAAATTATCAGGAACTATAATCAACTGAAAAAATCAACTGAGACATATGCGAGAGTTGATTGATCAATTGAGAATATCAAATGTTGGGAAGAAGAAAAACGTCAAGCACAAGAGTTTCAAAGTTTAAAAATACAGACAAAACAGTGTTTAGAGCATTTATGTTTAGTGTACTGTGCGGAATCAACAGAATAGCGGCTATGAACCTTTAGTTTACAGGTTTAGGCCACCGAATCAAAACCATAAGTAGAAACAGGAACAGGAAATGGGCTTATTTTGCTTGACAATCACATTATGACTCACAGTAGTGCTAGTGGCACAGGATAGTAAGGTTCTCTTAGCTCTTAGTTCACAGTGTGAACTTCACACCTCTAGTTAAAGTGAGGCTTTACTAAAAGTACTACTTGCAAAGTATAATTAGCCAATAAAACATTCAAGTGGGCCTGTGTTAGGTTCAATACAAGCCAGCATGTGCTTCAAATATCTTCGCGATTTTGTTTTGTCTCCTCTAGTTTGTTGATCTGTTTCGCGGTTATTTCTTGTTTCCGCTTGATTCGCCGATTCCAAGGGACTTCTACCGCCAATATGTCAACTCAACAAACCGGAACCGCTACTTTGGTAGTGGACAATTTCACTCAACTGACCAAATTCACAGAATTCACGTTTGTTGGTCTTACTAATTTTGGAATCCTTCACAAGATCGACATACCAAATTATCGAACAGACAACATTTATGTTTATTGGCTTAACAACAAGAAAATCAGTGCCAAAGTGCATTTTAAAGTTTCGATTATGAGTGAAAGCAATGAAAAACTCTATACTCTAGGTTTGTATTTTATTGTTTCTGGTAAATGCTCTTTTTGTAGAATTATGTTTTATTTATATATTTAGACTACAATTTTGAATTTGATGATTCAAATAAGTATCCACTTATAACTTTCATATCTCGTGCCAAATTGGTGGACCCCAAAAATGGATACCTGGTCAATGGCAAGCTCACTTTGCTTTGTGAGGTATGTTTATGAATAATTGTTAAATTGAAAAGTTATATTTTTTCAATTCATAGGCGGAAACAATTGACAAACAATCAAAGAATCTTGATTCTGCACTACAACAAAAATTTTGCAATTTATCAGAAAACCTTCAATCTCTGTTGAGTGATGGCAAGTTTAGCGATGCCACTCTGACAGTTGGTACCGATGGAAAGCAATTTTACGTTCACAAGAATATACTCTCAAGTCGATCACCGGTTTTTGCTGCCATGTTTGAGCATGACTGTGAGGAGAAGCGACAGAACCAGGTGAAGATCACCGACATGGATACAGAAACGTGTGATGAGCTACTTCGATACATTTACACTGGCAAGGTGAAGCAAATGGATCGTTACGCATTGGACCTGTTGGTAGCAGCGGACAAATATCAACTCGATTCGCTCAAGAATATTTGTGAAAACTTTTTGGGCTCAACACTTTCTACCGAATCAGTTGCAAATGTTCTATTCGTAGCAGATCTGCACCAAGCTGCCAAACTTAAGAACAAATGCCTCGGATACATTTGGAAGAATGCCAATCAAATGAAAAGTACTGGCGGATGGAAGGTGCTGGAAAGCAATGCCAAGATTCTTGGTGATTTGTTCTTTTATATGGCCAACAAGAACAAATAATCGATTGTTGAACTCCTATAGTTTTGTACTTTTCCTGTACTTGTTTTGTATTATTTGAATCACCAGTAAAGTGTATTTCATTTCACATTTTGTTGATTAATCAATTGAATAGCACATGTTTCTTAGCAATCATGTTGCCAGGGTTTCTATAGTTGGTTTTCAGCAACATTTAGAAGTACTAAAGATTTAAACATTGTGATGGATTTTTTTTCTTAAAAGATACTCGAGTACAATGAACAAATAGATGGCAATTTTGGTTAAAGTTCACGGCACAACTCACAATTTAAACTACTCCTTGAAAAAAATGCAAACCACTTGTTATCAAACTAATCTTCGCAAATTCATTATAGTGATAAGTTATCACAATGCAGATTGCGCCAGTCGCACTCTATTTTGTTTTGCCAACACTCTGTTTGTGAACGGGACACGAGCAGTTCACAGCTGTAGTCAAGTCTTCAGCATAAACACAAGCCAGCAAATGCTGCAAATGTCTTGGCAATTTTGTTTGGTCTACCCTAGTTTTTTCTTGTTTCTTCTTTCCACCTATTCCAAGTGACCGCCAATATGTCAACTCAACAAACAGGAACCGCTACTTTGGTGGTGGAAAATTTCAGTCAACTGGCCAACTATCAACGAACAGAATTCACGTTTGCTGGTCTGTCTTATTTTGGAATCCGTTCACAAGTCGATTTGCCGCAATTTGAGACAGACAACATTTATGTTTATTGGCTCAACAACAATAAGATTTGTGCAAAAGTGCATTTTAAAGTTTCGATTCTACCGAGTGTTCGAGCAGTAACACAAGAGTTGGTCGCCAAAAATGTTGGAAAACTAAATGTTGTAAATTTTATTTTTGATTTTGGTTTTGAGATGCTTGACCCTCGTGATGAACGATAGCAATGATATCCGAATTCCTGGAACACCTACAGGGGTTATACGATTTATCAAATATTACTACTTTTGGACTTGATTATTATTTTGATTATTTTTTAAGATTTGACCAGACAAAAAATTATCTAAATTTTTGTTTACACTGAAAATGAATTTAGTTATCTAAATAAAGCACAAGAAACGATCCAATTGGAACGTTTATAGTGCAGAAACTAGCCAACTTTGTTTAAAAATTTCTGTTATTTAAATTATTTATAATATGTTTGAAAGTGACTATTGGAACACTCCTGTATCCTATTTTTGATTTTAAAGCATAAACAAAAATTTAGATAATTTTTGTCTGGTCAAATCTTAAGAAATAATCAAAATAATAATCAAGTTCAAAAGTAGTAATATTTAATAAATCGTATAAACCCTGTAGGTGTTCCAGGAATTCGGATATCATAGCTATTGTTCATTACGAGGGTCAGGCATCTCAAAACCAAAACAAAAAAATGGCAACTTATAGTTTTTAAACATTTTTGGCGACCAATTCTTATGTTACTTTCCGAACACACGGTAAGTGAAAGCGATGAAAAACTCTACACTCTAGGTTTGTACTTTATTGTTTCTGGTAAATGATCTTTTTGTTGAATTATGTGTTTTATTTCTATACTAAGAATACAATTTTGAATTTGATGATTGAAATAGGTATCCACTTTTATCTTTCATATCACGTGCCAAATTGTTGGACCCCAAAAATGGCTACCTGGTCAATGACAAGCTAACTTTATTTTGCGAGGTATGTTCAAGCATGTTTGATTAAATCAAAGTTGTAATTCTTTTTTCTTTATTATTAGGCTAAAATTATCGACAAAGAAGCAAAGAATCTTGATTCTACCCTACAGCAAGAATTGAACAACTTATCAGAGAACCTTCAATCTATGCTGAGTGATGGCAAGTTTAGCGATGCCACTCTGACTGTTGGAACTGATGGCAAGCAATTTCACGTTCACAAGAATATTCTGTCGAGTCGATCAGCCGTGTTTGGTGCCATGTTTGAGCATGACTGCGAGGAGAAGTTACAGAACCAAGTAAACATCACCGACATGGACCAAGAAACGTGTGGTGAGCTACTTCAATTCATTTACACTGGCAAGGTGAAGCAAATGAGTCGATACGCATTGGACCTGTTGGTAGCTGCCGACAAATATCAACTCGACTCTCTCAAGAACATTTGTGAAGACTTTTTGTGCTCAACACTTTCAATCGAGTCATCTGTGAATGTGCTCTTTATAGCAGATCTGCATCGAGCAACCAAACTCAAGGACAAATGTCTCGAATACATTTTCGACAATATCAATCAAGTGAAGGACACTGACGGATGGAAGGTGTTGGAGAGTAATTCTAAGCTGCTTTGCAATTTGCTTTTTTATTCGGCTAACAAGAACAAATAATAATCGAGTGAACGCTGAATTGGAAGATCGTAGAATTGTTCGCATTATTCTGTAATTGGAAAATGTCTGTCTTTTTATCGTGCTTACTTTGAATCAATAAAGTTTGTATTATCGTGTGGGATGTTCTCTCCTTGGCATCAATTATCACGTTTAATTTACTACAGCCTTTGATTTTTAAATTTTTGCACCGGAACTGAAAAATGTTAGTCAGGAAATTTCATAAAGTAATCTTATTTGAATTTTGCATTTGATGTTCACAAAGGAAATTTAAATGATTTTTATTTGACTGTTAGTCGTGCTAAAGTTGAAAGCATAATTTGAGGACTGAATTAATGTGTCGATTTTTGCTAATAAATTGTGAAAATAAAATTATTTTATGATTTTAAAAATTCTTAGTTTACTCGAGAAAAAGCATAATTATAAGTCCTGATATAATTGGATCATAAAAACAGAATTTTAAAAATCTACTTATTTAAACTTTCATGAATTTTACATTGTAGAATGTTGTGTTTGTTGTGAAACTGAGATTAATTTAAGATTGAAAATAGATTTAGATCTCAATACCTTTATTGAATAAAAGATAGAGTTTACAAAACCCAACTGCACTAAGCTGTCGGGGAAGGGTCAACTGGTAACCCGAAAATTCCGAAATTTCCCTGGCTGGTTAGGCAAAATACGAATGATTCCATTTTTGAAGATTTTCATAATTCTTCAGGCCGTTCAAGTAGCTCTCCTTATGTCTGCCCATACGATCTGCAACGTTCCGTTCGACTGAATACAACTTTAATCGGGGTAGCAAATGTTGCAAAATCTTCAACTGTTCATCGCCAAGCGAGGACTCGATTACCTGGTCAAATGTGAGTTGTTCCAAGTCGGGAAACAATGACGCAAATGTTTGACACCAATTGGGTGGATTAGAAATTGTTGTTGTTGAATAATAAGATAATAGTTTCATGCGCTTTACGGAACTCAGTGGAGCTGTTGGTGGATTGGACAAATTAATATCGGGAATTGAAATGACCAAATGATGCAAATGTTTTAAATTTGTAATTCGATTAAATACGTAAGACAAATTCACCTGTGATTAAGTAACAATTAAACTTTGCAAATAAATTATAATTAATAATTTACTGTAAGTCTTACCATTTGATCTGGCCTGAAAGATTTTAAAACCGATATAAAGATGCTTAAGTAATTCAAATGAGTAAAAAGGTGTAGCGAATTGAGTATTGGAGTACACATACTATCAATTTGATGAACTGTGAATTGAGTTAGATTGGATAGTTTTGAAGAATATTTCTTTTGTTGCATTGAATTCAAAGCCAAATTTGGATGCAGGAGTTGCAAATATTTACAATGAGGCCCAAGATTAGCCACAATTTCTAAACAATCATTAAAGTTTGTGCCGTAAGGTGGATGAATCGAAAGATGTTCCAAACGAGCAATAGGAAGCAATTTTACAAAGGAGTCTTTTTGTGATGAGTTAGAAATACACAAGAAATCTAAACCTCTGAGATTTTTGAGTGAATTGATCGCAGCAAATAGTTTGTCTTCCTTCTTCAAAGCATTAACTCCAAATAGAGACAAATGTATTAGATTGGGAAGCATCGAAAGCAATTTGGGAAGTGCAGCATAAATGTGTTTCACATAGACAACCAAGTGCACTACATTTGGAAAAAGTCGAGGTACATTTGTGCAATGCTGCAGTAGAGTGGAACAACTGGGCAGATAGAGCAAATCGTCATCTTGGCCGATTGGTTTCAGTTTCATGCGATCATAGTGTTCAGGGTTTAAATGCTTCATTTCATTGTGGCAATACAATTTTAAATCTTCATCAGTAAATAATTTTATGGACTTTTTCCTATTAAACAGAGGCTGAATCGCCATTTTCCAATGAGAATTAACAGAACAGAGATTTATCAATTTTTGCAAAGGAATTCGTCTCAAAACTAAAGTTAAAACTTCATTTGACAGTTGGTTGAAACTAACTTTCTTCGGCAAATTCCTCACATTTAAAGAGGTTTGCACATTTCTGAGCAATTGAATTACATTTTCAATTGAACCATACAATTGCTCTGCAGTCAGTGTAGAAAAAGATGTTTGGGTGCATTGAAGTAAATTGATTGCAACATCTAAACTGGTAGAGTTAGATTGATTTGTTTGAGGATGCATTTCAATATAAACTTTTATAAGTTTTTAAATATAAAATTATTTTTGAAGGTAACGATGAAAACTTTACAAGGACAAATTCCAAACTATAGTGCTAATTTGTTATGAGCAGTACTAAACACGCATGCGACAAAATCGTATATGTCGTTACAGAGTTTTGCAGTAGTTTGCAGTAGTTTTGCATTAGTTCATGTTGACCATTTCATTGCAAATGGTCCAAATGCAGTTATCGTACTAATCGACGTGAACTTATCGTGAGACACATTCGAAGTCAACACTTGGGTTTGCCTATTACAATCAAAGAGCAAAAGGAAAAGAACATTGTGGAGGAATGTGACCCGAACAATTATATTCGAGTGGAGGAGGATGAGATTGGCAAGTAAATTTGATTTTATTAATTTGCTCTGTGAAATTGTCTAATTTGATTTAATTGCATAATAAAAAAGTGTGTTTGTTTTCAATCAATCTACAAGCATGATAAGCTGAAACACGTTTTACTTTCCCTTAGAATAGGTCATCTTGTTCAATATCACATATGTTGTATTTGTACAAGCAGAAAACATGAATAAACTGATAATCTCCGTCTTGGTTGTTTAAACTCAAAAATAAGGTCTCAATAGTAAAAACAATCAACAAATTTATTGAAAATCAACACAAATCGACACAACATATCAAATTTCAATATAAAGAATAAACAAATCATTTCGCCATTGTGCAACAATACACGGATCCGGTCCGTCCAAGTTGAGAGTTCAACTTTTATCTATTCACAGTACTTGCAATCGCGGGGCGAGCCTGGTTTACCAGTTTCGAGATGCCACTCGTAAGCACGCTTGGCACATGCACGTCGGAATTTGTTGTCGAAGCATCTAAACGAGCAGGTAATCGGGAAGGAATAAAAATGATAGCCCTCCCACTCAGTTTTGTTCCAAATGTGGCCGTACTTCCATAAAGACCTGGTCACCAAGCTGGCGGGCACATGGGTTGTACATGGGACGACGCTTTCGAACATCCCAACGTTCTTCCTCGGACATGCTTTCGATAGTCCATTTAGTGGTAGTGCTTGGATGGCGGACAGTTGTGATTAGTTCGAGTTTCGGTTTCAAGGGAAGATCGGTTGTTGTCGGGGCAGCAGTTTCCACTATTTCCGGTTGCATAGTTGTAGTTATCCATTTAGTAGCTTCAGAGGTAGCTTCAGTGGTAGCTTCTTGGGATACAACGATGGCAGAGGAAATACTCCAATCTGATTGTTCAGTGCTTGTGGAAGTGTTCAACGCAAATTTTGGGGTGCTTGATGAATCCGAAAATCCAGAGTTTAGGACAAAAAGAGTGGTCACACCATATCCGAGGAATAGAAGGACGAGTCCAATCACTATTCCTTTCCAGATTACATTCCAAAGCTTGTAACAAATGCTGGTGAAATTCTTTACTTGTGACGGGTTAGCCGCAGCTTGAACCACCTTTTGATGCATTGAATGCATCTCAATATCTCCGATTTCCTCAGACACTTTACGAAAAATGCCCACTGTACCGAAGAGATTTTCGTTCGAAAATTTTGACATTTTCGACGTGTTCTCCAAGAAAAATTCAAAGAAGTATATAGGTCCGATACAAGGACAAGGTGTATGCCAAGATGGAACAGCAAGCAAAATTACTCTTGGTAGATGTACGAGAACACAGTCTAAGATAAGCAAGAACCGTAAATTTCGACGAAGAGGCACAGGGACGTAAAGCACGCAAGTTGACTACTAAGCATCCGATGTGAACAAACTTGATCTAGCCTGAACCATGAGTGGTCTTTATAACCCCTAAATGGATGCATTGTTGGAACTTTGCAATTTTGTATCATTGGATTTATTGTTGGGTTATGTTTGATTATGTAAATCCATTTTGAATTGCATTTCGACTAACATCGTGTATTTTTGGTCATTTTGAACGATGAGGTGTTGAAGGCATTAGATTTTCAAAATATTCAAGGAAAAGTTTTAAAACTAAATAAATGTTTAAATTTATTTAAAATTAAATCAATTCTCATGAAACATATTCCAATCAAATGCATGAGAATCTGTAAAAACAAATTTACTGATTCATTTATATGTGTGACATTGAAATTGTTCGAAAATTGAATCAATAACATGTCGATTTTACACAAATTTCCTTCAAGTTCTCACAACTTTTCAATGGTTCAATCAAATGTTGCAAACACTTATTCTTCCGTTCAAATGAAGCCTATTTTCCTCACACCAAATTTTGTTCACAAACATTACAATTTGAATTATCTGGTATATCAATTTTGATGAACTGAACATTGGGAAAGTGTGAGTTGACTTTAAAAGAGTGCAACACTTTTTTGGATAATTCTGAGCTAACAAGGTATAGAGTCAGTTGGACCACTGATTCTAATGATATTTTTGTTTGTGGACTTTGTGTTGTAATTCGAGTATTCAGATTGGGTGGCTGTGGGTTATAAATCACATTACTTCTCATATATGCTTAGTGATTATCGATGATAAAGTTTATATTGTGATAAGTGGCTAATTCACATACTTGTTATCAAACTCCATAGTTCCACTAAAATAGAAAACATCTGCAAATTCAATTGGCAAACATATATTATTACTTGATTTTATGTTACTTTAGTTGATTGCTATATAAATGTAGTAATTTGTGCCTTAAGCAATTTTTGAACAAGGAAACTGCTTGCTGTCTCTGCGACATCTGTACAAGCTTTGTTTAAACTCACATACTAAAACAACTCCCACAGTGTGACTGCTTTTATCGTGTTTGCTTGTTTTGAGTCTGTTTGCCTTGAACAAACACGCGAGTGTTTTGCTATTTTTTCAGTGTTTACCAAATCGCCAATTTGCATTTGTCAATTTGTGTCTTCAATTCATGATGAACTCACAGAAAGATCCACTCGCACTGCCTGTGATCAAGCAAGAATTCGACGATGTTTTGATTAGTTCAGTTGAGGGATGGAGTCCTTTGACCGGAAACACAGCAACCAATTCAAGTCGGACACTTTCGACTACCACAACTCAATCTGGAGAGAATCTATTTTCTCCAACTGCAACTACATCAAATGATTCGACTACAACAACTACTACAACTACTCCATTGCCAAGCCTTATCCTCAAGACTTATCCAAGTGTTTCTTCTGTTTACAAAAAACCAAAGATTGATCATCAAAGCCTTGTGAAGAAACTTGAAATAAACAACAAAAGACCATTCGTTCCAATCCGCAATAAGTTTGTCCTAAATGACTCTACAGTACAAAGCAACAATACCGATTTTCTCTTCAATTTAGAATTGCAACTGAAGCAAACACAAAAACAGTTGAAGGAATTGACGGTGGAAAGTAGAAATGCCAACGAAATACTTGAGAAAAAGTATGACAAATTGAAGCTAGAATATTGTGAATTCAAAACTAATGCTAACATTAAATTGAACAAACTGCACGACGAGATCAATCAACTGAAGAACCATCATCAGACTCGTGTTGAGCAATTTAATGCACAAGATACTCCAAATCAGTCTCAACTCAATTCTATTCATCAGCAAAATGTTGATACAACAATCGACAACTTGCTCACTACTCCACCAGTCAACTCAACTGTACAAATCAAAGAAGAAATTATCGATGAAGAATCTACATGTTCTCTTGCCTCGTTGACCGATCAAAATGTCACCGAAATTCAACACATAAAGCAAGAATTTTCTGATGACGATTCATTAACCAACAAAAGCGAGCAATTCACTGTTGATGACATTTCAACATGTGCGAATCAATCGAGTGACGTTAACATCGATGAAGTGATGGTTCATGAAAATGAATTGGTCGATGAAGATAATTTAGACCAAGACTTGGATAATGATGATCATGATATAATTAACACGACAGACGACAATGACAATCATTTTGTAGTCGAATCGATTGATCCTTCCACCAGTGCTCGACTACAATCAAATCGAATTGTTTCAAAATTCCCAACTCGTTCCGTCCCTCGAAATCTTCCTAAACGAAAACAATCTCAACCAAATCGTACTGCGAAGAGATCCAAGAAAACTTTTGAAGATGATGATGGAGTGGATGAAAAAGTCAATCAAAATGATGACAAAATTAAATTGCGCTATTTGGATTGCACCGAGCCCAACTGTAAAGCCAAGTTGAATTCATTGAAACATTTTTATGATCACTTGAGCTCCGCACATGAACTTCTCCCTTTTCGATGTTTTGAACAGAATTGCAATTTACGGTTCGATAAGTAAGTGAATTGAGTATTATTCGATTGCGAGACTTAATCAATTCCTCTTTCAGGAGTCATATAGGAACTCACCACAAACTTCATCATACTAATCCAAATTCTAAATTCGTGTGTCCTGTTTGCCGCAAAGAATTTGCATCACAACAGAGAACTTATATTCACTGGAACCAACATCATCTGAGTGGCCAATTTCAGTGCAATCTGAACCAATGTAATCTAGTGTTTGACACTCGAGCAAAGATAGACAGTCATCAGAATTACAAACATTGTCCTGAATCAAAGCAATTCGTCTGCCAGCAGGATGGATGTTCATTGACATTTCTCAAAAAGGCACAATTTGATCAGCACAAATTGGTTCATCTCAACAACAAACCATTTCACTGTAAATGGCCTCAATGCAGTCATCGTGCTAATCGACGTGCAGGTTTGATAATCCACATTCGTATGCAACACTTTGGCTTGCCTGCTACAATGAAAGAACAAAAGGAGAAGAACATTGTCGAGAAACGTGACCCGAACGATTTTGTTCGTGTGGTTGAGAATGAGATTGCTGAGTAGATTTGATTTAATTGTAAAATAAAAATTTTGGCAGATGCTGAGTTTGTTGTGAAATAAAAATAAAAACAGAATTTGAAATTACTAAATTTACTAATTAACGAAATTGTCGAAGATAATTGTAGAGCAAACAGATTTCAATGTGCAAACAAAAAATATGAAGAAAAAAACATTTCTAGTAAAATGGTCCTAAAAACCTGCAAATTGGTTTGGACCAAAGTCAAGTACCATAATAATTTCACAAGTTAGCCGGGTTGAATGATTACTCACTTAACGAGTAAATTAGTCATAGCATTTAAATGTCAAACAAGTTCAATCTCTTATCATGAACATTTTCATGACTCGTGTTTCATGCACAATCGAAAGTTGAATACTCAAGTTTGACTCATACGAAGTGCAGTGCCGCTGTGTCAGTGTCAGTGCACTGTTTTCTGTATATAAGTCGATGCTTGTTTGTTTGTTCTTGTGTTGATCGTTGTCATTTGCTCCTTCTTCACTACTTTGTCATACATTTGTATTGTCTTCTTACTTACTTAGTTTGCTCTCTACATTTTCTATTTGTGTCTCTACCGATTTGATTACCTTCTCCTCTCACCATCCTTCAAATCCGACTCCTCTGTTTTGATATTGTATCATTGACCACCGAAATGGCACAAATCAAAGACTTTCCCCAAGACTATCTCGAATTTGTCCAAAAGAGTTGGAATCGTATCAAGAAGAAGGTCGGAAAAACTCAGAAAATTAATGCAAAGGTATTTGAATATTTCTATTTTGATATTTGATTAACATTTGTTTTCTTTATTTTTCTTTCCTTTTAGAATGCTTTAATGGAAGCTTTGGACTGGGATTGCTATAATCCTCAGGCGAATCTGGTCAAACAAGAGGAAGGAGAAGAGTTGAACAATGTTGTGGAGAAACTTACTCGGAATGAGATTGAGACTGAGAATGTTTTGATGAAACATTTCTCAATGCCAGAAGCTATGCCTAAGCTAATCGGGGAACCAACGATGGAGCCAAGTGCAATTGTGAGTTTATTTTGTGATTTATTTTTGTGTAATTAAATTTACTTTTTCTTATTATTTAGACCAAAGTTTGGGATGTGCTCGAGGAAAAGTACATCGACATTTGTGATGTTAAGATGCCGAATAAAGAAACTTATCCTCACATGTATGTCTCGCCCTAAACGACTACATTTCTTGATTTTTTTCTTGATTTTTTTGTCAGGTGTGACTGGTCGCCTGCATACTCAAACGAACGAGTACCCAACGAGCTCACTCTCCGCTTTTTGCCTTCCATCGAGGGTGACCAGGATGAGTCGAATGATTTTCTGGCTGAACTGATGGACTCATTCGACCGGCAGGAGTGGACACGAAAGTATGTCTACCTGGGCCAGGCTTTGGACGAGTTGGTGGAGCATTTGAAGAATTGTGTCGATTCAAACAATCCACTCGATTTGTTGCTCACCAGAGATAAAGAACGTGAGTTGACTTTTGTCTGTTATCTATTGTTTGATCTATTTTTATTTTCTAGTTACCAAAGACATTGACAAAAAGATGGTCGTCTATCATCTCATCTGTGCTGCCTTGCCCGAACTTGGATTCAGTCCCGAGAAAATGAAAAAGAAGTAACTTATTGTCCCTTGATTCATACTTGCATTTTGTTTAACTGTCTTCTTATCTCAACAGACACGAAGCTTACCGGGAAGATTTCCTTGGAATTGTCCGTGCTTCCGAAGGTATGCCCAACATTGATCGAGCTCAATTGATTCAACGAGTCTACTCGGCTGATGAGGCACTGGACACGCATCAGCAGTTGTTTTGTCGACGATGCTTCAAGTATGACTGCAATATTCATGGTGAGTTTAGTGGAATGATAGAAGATATTATATTTACGAATGACCCTATCTTCTAGTCAAATACACTCCAACCTTTCGACCCGTGAAGGAAGATTTGTCCATCAAGAAAGTTTGTGGTCCAAAGTGCTTTCTCAACATTGAAGTTGTGGCTTTGATTGATTAGATTTTAAATTTTAAAATTATTTTACAGGAGAGAATTCTGAAAGAAGACTATCCGCGAATCGTTCCAACCGAAACGTACCCACCAATTGCTCTGTCCCAAGTGCGAACCAATCACTGGTCAAACGCGGAACACACTCTCGTGAATGTTTTGCTGCAAACATTTGACTGCAATTACTGTTCAATTGCGGACACGCTCGGTGGTGAGAAGACCTGTGCGGAGGTGTATGTTCGAGCCCAAACACTCATGGCAGCCTTTCCGGTTAAGGCACGACCGGTGATTAAGAAGATCAAACGAAAAAGTCTAGCCAAACTTGCGCCAACTGTCAAATTGCCGAGTATCGAAAACTCTGACCCAAAGGATGAAGGTGACCCCGTTGCTGTGCCTTACGAACCTTGTGATCACCTGGGAAGGGCCTGTGACAAGGAGTGTAGTTGTGTGGCTGCTGGTATTCAATGTGAGAAGTATTGCAACTGCAATTTGGATTGTCCCAAGCGAGTCAAAGGTTGCAATTGTACCGGCAAGTGCAATACAAACAATTGTCCGTGCTATCTTGCTGTCCGAGAGTGTGATCCTGATTTGTGTCGATCCTGTGAGGCTGGTTAGTTGACTCTCTAACCCAAATTTGACATTTACAAACTTATTTCATCTTTAGGTTCACTAGAGAAGGACGTGTGCTCAATTCGCTGCAAGAACATCAACATTCAACGTGGCCTCAAGAAGCGCCTCCTGATTGGCTGCTCAGACATCGCCGGTTGGGGCTGTTTCCTGAATGACACTGCGGAGGCGGGCGATTTCATCTCGGAGTACTGTGGCGAGATGATCTCGCACGATGAGGCAGACCGACGGGGCGTGATTTATGACAAGCAAAAGTATAGCTATCTGTTTAATCTCAATTCGGGTGAGTGTTGGCCACATTATCACATCAATTGACTTGTTTGTTTAATCCCAAAAACTAGAATACGCAATTGACTCGATGCGCAAAGGCAACAAAATTCGTTTTGCCAACCATTCAGAGATGCCCAACTGTGTGCCTCGGATCATGTTCGTCAATGGCGACCATCGAATTGGCATCTACGCACTGAGACGCATTGAGCGGGAAGAGGAGTTGCTGTTTGACTATCGCTACTACAAAGACCAGAAACTCAAATTTGTCAATGCGGAAAAGAAGATAAAGTGAACTGGTTGCTTACACGCAATGGCATCGCTTTGTATTTGCTTTTAAATTATATCTTTATCCAATTTCATCTAAAACTATTCTTTTATTTATTTGTACACATTTATTTGCATTTTTATTAACCCAATTGCCCTTAATTGTAAGAACTGAAAACAGAATCATCAAACGCTCTTAAAAACTTTTCATTTTAACAATTTTATTATTGATGATGATGATGTAATTAAAATATGAATTGATGTACTAATTGCGTGACACTTTGCCCTTTGACACGACCTTGAATGAGCCTTTGGTATTCTTGCGTCGAGCCTTTGAATTGTAAGAAGCCTTGAGTGATCCTTTCCTCGATCCCGAGACACTTTGCTTTTCTGAGCTTTGTTTGATCTTGTTCTTCTTCTTCTTGTTTGACTTTAACGAGCCTTTCTTTTTGCTGCTTGTTGAATTCTGTTGTTGTTTGACTTTTTTCTTTTTGGTACTTTTCAACAAATTTTGATTATTGCCTTTGGACACTTGTTTGACCTTGATGGCCTTGAACGAGCCTTTCGACTGTTTGGTTGACTGCTTGCCACGGACCATTGGTTTGGACTGTGCTTGTGAGGTGCTCTGCTTGCCAACTTTCTTTGGTTCCGATGATGACTCCTTGTCAAGTTGATTGTTATCTTTGCTTTTGTCACGACACATGCGCAGTGCGACCACAGTTGCAATGATGCTCGCAAGCAGTACAATCAGTCCCAGGATGATGCACACAATCACACCTGAGGGGGAAGAGAAGTTATAATCGAAATATGTTAGTTTGGTGATGACAAACCTCGTCGATATTTACCACGATGGTTAGGGTCATTTCTCGAGTCCGGGTCATCTCCACTGTTGCTGAAGTAGTGCTCCAACTGGAACACTTTCACATCAAACGGCCCAACAGCAGTGGCAGAGTCATTCTCAAACGGATATTTAAAGACAACGACCTGATGGTGGGAGAAGAGGCGAAAGTACTTTTGGTCAGCGAAGCCACCATTCTCAATGTCGCCCCAGTCCAAATGGTTGGCACAGATCTGACCACTCTTGAGCACAATCGAACTGTTGCTACTGTTGCCAGTGGGACATATGAACAAGGCACACGAGACCACAAAGCCACCACCTTCAGACCTGTACTTGAACAGTTGATAGCCTTTCGAGCTGCTGATGCTCAGTCCAAAGAAGGTATTGTTCAGTGAGGACGAAATGAAACGAACATTCTCGATGCAGTCGAGCAGGGCCGAACACTTTGGACAAGTGATGTCATACTTGGCCAGACTTGCATTCACAGATTCGATGCTGTAGGTGACTGTGGCGAGGTGCACTTTGGTTGAGTCACTGGTCCACTCATAACCAAACATGACCGTGGACTGTTGCTGTAGGGTCAGGACAGTAGACAAGTGAGTGCTGTTGGGCTTGAGCACATTCTCAAACAGTGACGAATTGGACAGTCCTGCCCATTGCTCGTCCATCGACACTCGCTTTACACCGTTCAAATTGATCGAGTCGTGCGCAATGTTGGTCATGGGGATTGAGTACAACTGGAGAGGATCGGGATTGGTGAGCATTAGTAGACGGTCGTCCAACTGTCCAAACAGTACGATCTGGGAGGAGGTGAACTTGGATTCGAGTTCGGAGATGACCTAAAAAGAAGTTGAAAGGTTAAAATTATGAAGAATCCAAAGTTGATGATCACTTACATCGGTGGCAGAGCTGATCCAGATTGAGGTTCCACCAAGGACCAGAAGAAGAAGATAACTTGAGGGTGATGAGAAACGAATCATAAGGTTGAGGAAAAAGGTCAGAAGCGAGAGAGAGAAAAGGCGAAAATCAAAAGTTGTTCCAATTTTCCAGTGATTTTAGTAGTAAAGATGAAGCGAACTTTATACGAAATCGAATTTGAATTTTCAATTTAAATGACTTTGTACGTGCTATTCTGTTGATATTAATGAAGTCAAAATCGGTTCACAAAGTTGATGGCACAAAAGTGGTCGGCAGGGTTGAAAGGGTTGACAAAATCGAATTCGAATTTTCAATCTCGTACAAACAAAACTCTATACTCTTCCTCTAGTTCATATTCATTCAAAATCTTCAATTTCTCATTACATTTCAACGGTTTCACGATCTCTTGTAAACATTTTTTGAGCACACATTTGTTGACTGTTCCATTTGAGTTTCTGTACAGAGAACAGTCACGACATTCGTTGCTGTCATTGTACAGGTGAACTGTCTCGAGGTTGGGGAATAGTCGTCCAAAGTTGAGTGATTCGAGGTTGGAATGGTACACAGTCCAAACACGTAGAGATAGTGTCTTGACCTGTGGGAGGACATGTCCACCATAGTCCATCACATCATTTTGTCCTCCAATAATAAAAGTCATAAAATCAATATGCAGCCCAATGTGATCTAAATGCTCGAGTCGGGCCAAATGCGGCACCAGTTTCACCAAAGTGAGATAACCAAGTTTGACGGCAAAAAAGCGTAGCGAACTGAAAAGTGAACATAAAGGCGCAAATTGTGCTTCGAGATCGACCATTTGATGATTGAAACTCAGGTCGGTCATTTTACGGGCCAATTCGGGTTCGATTTTCAGGAATGCATCAACAGAATTGCTTTTCACTATTTGATTGCGTAGGCGAAGTTGAGTCAGGTTTCGATCGTGGGTTGCATACTGAATCAGAGAAACGTACAGAATGTCGGCACTGTCTTGAGAGTAGAATTGAAGTACATTTAGATGGTTGAGTACTTGAAGGTCCAAATGAGAAATAACATTCCAAAATTCTAGTGATAAAAATTTCAAAAATTCAAGTGAGTTGATCGATTCAAAAAGAGGATTTAGATTTAAATTAAATTCTGTGGTATTAAATCGTGACCAGATATACAAAGTCGTAAGTTTCGAGTTCAAACAGTTCAACAAATTACAAATCTCAAAGTTCATTTCAATTTGATCATCACAAATGTACAGTCGAGTCACATTTGGAAACAGATCAACAAACCAATCCACGATTTCCGAGTTTAATTCTACAGTAAAATGCAATCGAGAATTCACCATATTCTGGAAAATCTCCGGAAAATAAACTTTTGACTTCAATTTGAGTACTGAATCCAATTTATTCGGTGAAAGCAGGATCGTAACACTTTGGTGGCGAATGCAGGCACTTGAGAAGAGGCCACTCCAACGGGTGCACACATGTGACACGTGGAAGAGGTCTTGGAGGGGTAGGTTGGAGAATATTTTGAGTAGACATACGTCGGGTAGGGTTGAAAGAGCCATTGGAAACGATGTTTTTTGGGTTATTTTGAGGACAACAAAAAATGAAACACAAAGGCAAGATTTAGTTTAAATCCAACAGTTACATTCATTCCAGCAAATCTTGCCCTAATAAAGTAGTCACAGCATTCAAATACGCACAAGACTTGCTGATTGCACCACTGGGGAATCATCAATGCTTATTATTAATCATACATGACGCTTGTTTAACTGTCATTATCTCTTTCACGCTAATGTGCTCGTATGAGCTAATACACACACATTTCTTATATTGCGCAGTGCATACGATATGTACGGTATGCCATTTTGCTCTTGACAAAGTTGCTTTGTATGAGACTCGGTCGAGTCATAAGTGGCTTTATGATAAGGAGCAATTGTTTGCATTTATTGGCGGTTTTGTGGTTATCAGTGGGTGATAATAATGGCATGCCATGTTCATTGTGTGTTGTGACTTGTGCTTTGTGCTTCACTACATGGCACAGACGGACAGCAACATGATATCATGTGTTGGTGAAACACAAAAAGAACATTTTGCCTTTTGTTCATCATTTGAAGTCACAACAAACTCAATAAACTGTAGAGTTTATTACTATGAAGTGATTCCTCTCACAGATGGAGAAATGAGATTCGGGTGGGCAACGAGACAGGCAAAATTAGGTGATCGGTGGAAAATTGGAAATGATAAACACTCAATTGGTTTGGAATTGGCAAAGGAGTCGTACATTTATCATAAACAATTTGATTTCTTCCATGAAGACAATGTAAAGCATATTATCCCAAATGTGCCTCAACACAAGTCGCCCAACGTGATTGGTTGTTTGATTGACACAATGAATCGTAAATTCGCATTCTACATCAACGGACAACAGGTGAAACCACTGAACAATGTATATTTCTCATTTACATGGCCTTACTATGCCACTGTCAGTCTTGGAAAAGGACAAGTATGTCAACTCAACTTTGGACAAGCACCTTTCAAGTGTCCTCCAAAAGATGTTCAATTTAGTAATTTCCATGAAGTAAGTGGAAATATACAACATTATCAATTGGCCAAAACTGTTGGATATTCTGAAAGCTTCTGGTTTGCCCACCCCGTGATCGACAATTACGTCTCAGAGTTTTACTGTGACCCTGAGCAGGACGAATGTGACCTGTTTGTGAAACATCTCGAACACAGCGAGCACAATCAAGCCACTCGACACGATCACTCATTCGAGTTTGGCAGATTGGTTCAGTCTGTCATTGAGGTGCTGTACAGGAGGTTCACCTGTGACCATAATGACCCGGTGGGAAAGTTGGTCAGAGAAGCGATTGATGCATTTAGCGATAGCGAATATGAAAAAGCCAAACTACTCGAACTGCTCTATCCCTATCATCAACTGTCAATCACCTCGTCCAATTCCATCAAATGTCACAACATTTCAACAATTTTAATTTTATTATTGTTTACTCTTCGAAATTATTTCACTAAGCAGTTAGTTGAACATTTCCACAAGCTCGACACCTTTTTGTCCACTTTTGGTTCAATTGAAACATTCCAATTCTACCTCAACCCTAAACTATTCATAACAAATCCGTCGCAAATGATCAAAATTCTCGATCACTACCGCGAAGCATATCCGTTACCTCAAACCAAACGATTACTTCAGAATGACACCACTCTCAATTGGTGTTCAGAGCTATTCGGTCACGTGTCTAGCGTCTCGCAACTGTACAAACCGAGTTGTGACTTTGTGAGATTACAAGCTGGTGCGTGTGCGAGATGGTTTCGTGATCACGTGTTTCAAGGTGGAGAGCAACACTTTCCTTCGGCATCAACACTCAACCCTGAGGACAAAGGAGAACACATCAAACTGTCCATTGATTGTTTGTCGGCTCGTAGTGATTATGAAGTACCGTTTTGGTGGCAAAGTGTTCGTTCTGTGTGTCCAGTCAGCTCAGGCATCTTTTACTATGAAGCAGTTCTGCTCACTAATGGAGACATGAAATTTGGTTGGGCAACGAAACAGTGTAAATTGAATTTAGTTGAGTATAGTGTTGGTCAAGATGAATACTCAATTGGATATTACGAAGCTTACGGACATAGAATAGATCATCAAGGAGGGAACTTTGCTGACAATTCACTTATTTCAACCTTAACATCCAGACCTGAATGGTTGGTTGGTGACGTTGTCGGATGTTTGATTAATTGTGACAAGAGAATATTCGAATTCTACTTGAATGGAAAGTTGGTGAAACTTAAAAAGAAAATCACAAATAAGCATGGTCGTGAACTTTTGATTAATTTTTCTTCGCAACCTTACTACGCAGCAATCAGTCTCACTTCACATGAGCAATGTTACCTCAACCTGGGCCAGTGCACCTTTCGTTACCCGCCCTCTTTCCGATTCTGTACCTTCAACCCTGAATACCCCAACCCACCACCCGCTCCACTCTATTCGCCTCGTTTATCCGAGTGTTACCCTCTGGTGCAAGTGTTGGCAAAGGATCGAGTCGAACTCGTGTTTGATGATGATCCACAGAAAGAGTTGGATGATTTAGCCTTGAAAATTAAAGAAACCCCACAGATAAGTCTCAAATTAAAAACCGAACTCGACCGTCTCCGTCTGCTTCAGTCCCTGATCTCAGTATCCGAGCCATGGTTGCCCCACTCTTGTCTCTCAGTTCATGCCTGTTGGATTGCCGACCTCATCGCCCAATTCACCAGTGACAATTCTGCCTTTCCCGACCTTGTCACCCAACTGCTCTACCCATACTTCACACTTCACTTGACCAATGACACGGCCATCCAACATCGAAATGTGTGCTTCATTCTTTCGTCTCTAATCACAGTAATGAAGGATGATTTCAAAGTGCGAGTCAAACTCTACCAACAAGTGCTCACATATTGCACACAAATTGTGGTCAACTGTGATTCAATTACTGACGAATGGATTTTAATATTTGCACTCGTTTGTTTGGGAAATCTTGATTTGACTGAAAAGGACAAACAAACCATGCGAGCTAATAAGAAATTGTGCAAAGAATTAGAATCGAGATGCTGTTACGACTACACTCTCGGAGAGTCATATTACAAAATATCCAAATTCACACTTCGTCAGACGGATTTCTGTTGTCAATGGTTTCTGAGTCACTTGCTCGGAACGGAACGCAAACCTGCCGAACAAACCGATCTAGTAACATTGGACCCGGTCTCTGTCTCGAAAAAGCTTGCCCGCATCAAACTATCTCCTGACCTACTGTCCGCACGTAGCGATTGGCACTGGCAAAGTGTTTGTTCAACATCTTCAGGCAAGTCTTCCAACATTTACTATGAAGTCATCCTAATTACGAGTGGACCAATGCGCATTGGTTGGACCAACAAGCACAAGGACACTGAGGAGAGTAAAGTTGGCGACAACAACAACTCGATAGCTTTCGATGGTCACACTCGATGCATTTGGCACGATGGCAAAAGCTATCCACTAAAGAATGTACCTCAATGGAAGGCAGGAGACGTTGTTGGTTGTTTAATCTATGGGTTCGAAAAAAGATTTGTATTTTACCTCAACGCTCAGCCAATTCAGTGTTCAAGTAAAACCAACTTTTCCACCAAAGCTCACTACGCTGCTGTGAGTCTTTCCTCTCATCAGCAGTGCCTCTTTAAATTTCAAAGTCCATTTTGTTTTCCACCCAAACATCCAAGTTACATTGACTTAAGTCAATTGCAACATCATCAACTTAGCAATATTCCATCAACAAGTGGAAAAATCCACCAGCAAGCCCCTGGTACCAACTTAGCCGGCGCACAAATTAACAATTTTGTTCAAAATGTGGCTTACAATAGAGATAACAACAATAGTGCTTTCAAAATGGGAAATTAAAACAAAGATGTGATTTGAAACAAATTTTGGCATTTTATTATATTTACAAAAATATCCTTGAGTTTATGTTTGGTTTTATAAAAAAAATCTAACTGTAAAATTATTCTGCAACATTCTGCAAACAAACGAGTGAAACCGTTTCACTCGAAAAAAATTTGTCATTTATTTAATTTATTTATTTAATGTGGTATTTAAATTGTTAGAAGAACAATATACTGTTCTTCAATGTCTTCACTTTGGGGCGAATCTTGCTGAGCAGAGTTTCAAACCAATTCTCACAAATTTGGTTATGTTCAAGCATTATTTGACCATCTTGGCCTAATGCCACAATCGCTGGTTTTGATGATACGAGTTGAAATGGTTTGGCTAGCCGTTTAATGCTGCCACAAGTAATGTGGTTGGGCTGCAGTGGGGCCGAAGTAAATATTTCACATTCATTGCAACAACTGTAAGCACGTATAAAAATGTTGCCACATTGATTGATTTGGACAAATTTCAATGCTGGAAATAGCAAGTTTGGCTGCAAGTGCTCCAAGTCAGAGTGATTTCTAAGGTTCAAGCTAAGTGTCAATATTTTCACTGATGATAATTGGTGATCTATTTTAGTTGAATTTGATGTGGATTGAAGCCATCTGGGAGGAGTTATATAGGGATGAACATATCCATAAGGATATGTTTCTATGAGTAGATTCAAGTGAATTAGTTGACAAAGTTTGGAGAGACATTTTGCTAGTTCTGCAACCGATAATTGAAGTATTGAAAGTGAGACTGAACGAAGATGAGTTAGATTATCGCAAAGTCGGTCTAATTGGCTAAAGGTTGGACAGAAATATTCTGGAAGATGAGTTATTTTGGATAGAAACGTTGTTCCATAATTGAGACAATTGTTTAATATTGCGAAATAAGGCAGACCAATTTGTTTGAGGTTATTACTTGAAACGACAAATTTGTCTACCCAGTCCAATCTGGGAGTAACTTGGCAGTAGTAAAGGTATTCGAGTTGTGCCATCACAGTCATTTCCACTTCTGGGTTACGGTAAAAGCTGTTTGGTGTTTCTATAAGCAAATATTTCAGTACAGCCAACGAGTTGATTGCGCTCATAAGTTCACAACAGTAAGTACATGTTCTACCAACTACATTCTCCGGTATCGGATTTTTTCGATACCACAGTTTTAAACTCTCCAAACACGGTCGCCAGTGCTCAAGCAGATGGGTCAAATGGACAAGTCTGTCTCCTTCAACATCACACAGAACTATGCACAACGAGGTAATTTGGGGAAATGAGACAATCAATTGAGATGCGATTTGTTGATCAATATCTGTGTAGACCAATCTGTCATGTTCGGGATTGAAATATTCAATTGGATTGTTTATTGGATCGTGATTTGGATCATCAACTTTATCGATGAACGGAATTGCAAATTGTGATTGTGATATTAACTGAATCGGATCTTGTCCAATCAAAAGTGTCAACGATCGTCGTGCAACACAAATTGTCACTTGCAGTGTCTTCCATCTGGCACAAACACGTGCCACACTGTACAGAACGTGCTGCAGTGGAACTCGCTCAAAGATCAACAACAAACAATCGTCGTCAAAGTCGTTGATGTGCATCTTCTTGTTGCTTTTGACACTTTTAAACACTGATAAGAATTTTCAACACAAAAAAAATGTTTTCTGGTCGCTTACACTGACAAAAAAAGTATAGTTTGTGAGAATGTTTTATACTCACAAAAGCAATTTATTCTTACAAACACTTGAATGTGCCGAATGCAAACAAACTCTACATTATATGCACAACACTTTGAATATATAGCAGATGGCTTTTGTGTCTTCATGACTCATGTCTAATAAACTGTGCAAATAAAATTTGCCTGACTGCAATATACAGAGTGTTCAACAAATCGTATCTACAAAATGAAAATTTGTGCAAGAATTATTTTGCAACATATATAACACAAACTAGTGCAATCGTTTTACTGCAAAAAAATCAAAATCATTTGCACAAATGTCTACTCAAGTATTTGGAAAGTCTTATTTGTAAACGTCAATTTGCAGTGTTGTATTCTGAAAATTGCTCATTTATTTAAAACAAAAGAATTTTTATATTTTGTCATTCAATGTGGTGGCTTTTGGTGATTTGAAAAGCAAAAATTAAAAAGATTTTTTTTCTTATACCGAATGGGTTACTTTGGTAAACGAGTTTTTATTGACATGATTGAAGTGGAATTTATTACGTAAACACTTTGGGCGACTAAACAAACTGTGCATGTACATTGTACACTTTGATTACACTGCAATATACGGAGTGTTCAATAAATCGTACATTGAAACGAAATTTGTGCACGAGAATGCAAAATTATTCTGCAACATCCTGTATCCAAGAGTGCAATCGTTTCACCGGAAAAACTAAAATTGTTTACAGAATTTTTTGTTTGAGTTCTTGGAAAATATTTATTTTCAAACATTTTAGATGATTGAAAATGTCAATTATTTAAATCGAAAAAATTCAATATTTTGCCCTTCAATGACGTGACAAAAGTGTCGGGAATGTTGCCTTTGTATCCAACAAATCAACATAAATATGGTTATCATAATGCGTTATTAAGCCATTTTGGTATAAAGCAGCAATCACTGGTTTGGAGCAATACAAGTTGAAGTGGTTTGACATATCGTCGAATGCAAACATGAATAATGTTTAGAAATTGGTTTGAACTATTTTCTGTTTCACATTCCATTGACTAATTTGGACGGAATGTAAAGAGCACCTTTTAGTGTTTCGTCCAACGATATTGGACTCTGTTCCCTTAACCATTTCTATTGAAACCAAAAGCAGTTTCATATACAACAGAAAGGATAACAATTTAAGAAGAAAATGATAAAAAATGCTATAACCAGTAAAGGAAAACGCGTTCGCTATTAGCCAAGGACATCCTGAATACATCCACATACGTTCAGACGTACGTCTGTAATAAACACTGTGCATGACAACTGTTCTTATGATAAAGTATTTTTTCCCTGCCAAACGATTGCACCCACTAACCGACATGAATTGCTAGACGCAACGTAACAATCTGCTATATAATGAAATAAGTTTTCTCGTGTATGTTGAGTGCGTTTACACACAAAGTATAAAACTTGTTTACGAGCACGTTTGTTTTGGTGTAGTCAGCATCAGAAAAACAAAGTTTTTATTTTTTGCGTTTGCTCTCCAAAACCAACTAGAAGATGCACATCAACGACTTTGACGACGATTGTTTGTTGTTGATCTTTGAGCAAGTTCCACTGCAGCACGTTCTGTACAGTGTGGCACGTGTTTGTGCCAGATGGAAGACACTGCAAGTGAGAATTTGTGTTGCACGACGATCGTTGACACTTTTGATTGGACAAGATCCTCTTCAGTTAATATCACAATCACAATTTGCAATTCCGTTCATCGATAAAGTTGATGATCCAAATCATCATCCAATAAACAATCCAATTGAATATTTCAATCCCGAACATGACAGATTAGTCTACACTGATATTGATCAGAAACTGGCATCTCAATTGATTGTTGCATTTCCACAAATGAAATCGCTTTCCATAGTTTTGTGTGATGTTGAAGGAGACAAATTTGTCCATTTTGAGCATTTGCTTGAGCACTGGCGACCGTGTTTGGAGAGTTTACGATTGTGGCTTCGAAAATATCATTTGTGGGTGCCTGATGATAGATGGTGTGATCCTTTAACGTTCTGTTCCGACCTGATGAACGCAATCAACTCTTTGTCTGTACTGAAATGTTTGCTAATCGAATCACCAGACATTTTGTACTATCCCGATGCTGAGATGACTGTGATGGCACAACTCAAAAGTCTATACTTCAGTCATCATTGTCTCAGTATGTTCTGGTTAGAAAAATTTGTTGTCTCAAGCAAAAATATCAAACAAATTGGTTTGGGTAGTATGCACTCACTGATAAGCAATGAGAATAGCTTGAAGAATTTTCTCAATCATGGTCTAACATTTCTATCTAAAATGACTCATCTTCCAGTTAATTTCAATCTGCCCTTCAACCAATTGAACCGATTTAGCGATAATCTGACTCATCTTCGTACAGTTTCACTTTCAATACGTCATTTGTCGATTGCTGAACTCGCGCAATGTCTCTCCAAACTGTCACAACTAATTCATTTGAATTTGTACATAGAAACCACAGTCTATCCCCATCAAACCACTCCCAGATGGCTTTCAACGACTTCGATTGAAGCCAAAATAGATCACCAATTATCATCAGTGAAAATATTGACATTACGTTTGAACATCAAATATCACTCTGACCTGGAGCACTTGAAGCCAAAATTTCTCTTTCCAAATTTGCAATTTGTCCGAATCAGTCAATGTTCCTACGATCGTTGTACTGAATGTGAGAAAGCATTCAATTCAGCCCAATCCAACCACATCACTCGTGGATGCATTCAAGGATTAGTCGAACCATTTCAAAACCAACTATCACTCAATCCAGTGATTGTTGCACTAGCCAGAGATGGTCAAATGATGTTTGATAATAACCAAATTTGTGAGGACTGGTTGCAAACTCAGGTCAACGAAACTCGCCCAACAGTGGTCACTACAATAAACGATCGGACGTCATTGAAGAGCAAAATATTTAAATTATTTAAATTTAAATAAATAACACAAATAATTTTTTTCTAATTTACTATTTCAAATTAATGTTCGCAAATAAAAATATTATCGGATTGATCTATTGTGCCTAAGCGAATTGCTTTTGCTGCTTTCTTTCTTCTTTGTATCTTGCAGCTTGTCTCTCAATAATCTTGGCATAGAATTGCCAAATTTTTCGAGCTTGAACTTTGGCTAGGCTGTCAAGAGCTTCCATCATTTCGGGCTTCGCGCGATCGTGCATTTTCTTTAAGTGACCGAGCACTGTGCGTTTGATACCGTTAAAGGTTCGATCCGTACTTTGTTTGTACATACTCATAAGTACGTACTCATAAGCGCTCATACCAGATGCTTTGTCCATAACATCGAGCCAGGTCTGGTTGTACGGATTGATTGAGCCCATTTCTTGAAACAAGCTCTGTTCAAGCGATATAACTGTCTTGGAAAGCGTGATATTGTGAACTACGCTTTTAGCTATCAAATTAGCACTTATTATCGCCAGTGGCACTGCGATCAACAACAAGAGGGTCACTTGGCGGCATCTTCTTACACGGAATAATCGTACACGTCGGTGATTGATGGGAGACATTGTGAATTCTTAATAGTAGAAGAGAGAAATGTGTCTAATACAATGACTGAAAAGTGAAAACCGACTGCAATTCATGAGCAGCAAATGTTCAAACATTCCTGTTGCTCGATTGTTGATTGATACAAATTACTTTATTGGCAACCTAAATGAATTCAATTCAATGATTGTTGAATGAATCAAACTGATTGGAGTGAATTCAATGTGAGTCTATTCAAGTTAACTAGCCAAACGTGTGGAACCTCTTCGAAATAGTCCCTCAACTCGCTCAGCAGTCAACGAAAATGTAGTTAGCAAAAATTTATTTAAAAAAAACTTTATTGGAGCATAAACATTGTAACTAAGGCAACAAGAAACATAAATAAAATATTATCCAACAAAGATGGCGTTGTTAGGAGCGTTGTTTACGTTGCGCTCTTTCTTTTTCAAATCTTGCACTGCAATAAATATGTACAGAGTGTTCGACAAATCTTGTAATAAGTTGTAGAATTGTGAACGAATATATAAAATTATTCTGCAACACTCTGCATTACATTCAAGAGTGCAATATTTTCACTGGAAACAAAATTGTTTGCTTACAATTTCTACCGATTTGAGTAGAGTTTTTAAAAATATTTTTTTATTTTTTTGAAAGCGAGGCCGTTCGAATATGAATCAAAATACTATACTAGCTTTACCATAAACACATTGTACAATTTACCGCAAACTTTTCTCAGTAAAGTGTAAAAACTGATTACCTAAATGATTGATTGATCAACAACATTTTTGAGATAATTCTCAAAAATTCGTATAATTTCTGTTCAATTTACCAAAAAATTCACGTGTGAGTGCTCAACAGATTACGTACTCTATGAACAGTCCTTCTACATCACAATGATTTAGTAGGTGTTTAATTTGTGATTTTGATTAACTTTAAAAAATTATTATTGCACTACATTATCTCTAAGAATGATTCATCGTTCTACGTCATAGTAAAAAGTAACGCCCAATTTAATTTAGTTAATTGTTGTTAATATTAACATTTAAATTCGATTTCTGATCATCATTTCGACTTTGCAGTTCGTTCAATAATGTTCACCTGTAATCGAGCCATGGCTTCCATCAGCACCGTCTCTGCATCATTCCATCGACAAATGTCCGCCCCTCAACCGCAACCAATAACACGCTCAATAACATTACTATTCGGTGAGAATGGTCAACCATCGGCTGAGCTGTTGAGTAAAACTCAATTTCATACAAATCCATCAATATCTCGAGAGATTCTGCAGGATTCTGATTCTGTTTTGTTGCATTATTCAAAACCGAGTATCGAAATTATTCAAAATTTGTCGAGTAAATATCCACGAGTTCTCGAAGCGAATATAATCATCAACGAATGTGACACTTCAGTGAATGAATGGATTGGTCAACTGCTCAAAGGCTGGTCTCGAGAAATTGTGTCTTTGAATGTTTGGGCTTTGTATTTGAATCATGAGGGCAACAAATGGGATCCTAATGAATTTGATTGCAGAAATTATGAAATACTTTTCGAATCAATCAATCAACTTTCAGAACTCAAAAAGTTCACTTTTGAGTGCTTCAACATGATTTTCAAAATCGATCTGAAAATTCTATCACAAATTGAAACATTTTACTTTTACTCATACGACGATGCAGAACTGCTTCACTACTCGCTCACTGAGCATGCGTCATCGAACACAAAACTGTTGGATTGGAAAATTGCAAATTCAATTGGATGGATGTCGAGTTTGGAGAACTATTTCAAATTATCACAGGATTTTACAGATCGATGCACCCACTTGAACCTGGGACCAATTGCGGGTATTGACGAAATAAGACTACAGAAATTTAGTTCCAAATTCGCCAATCTCACCTCAGTTCAACTCAATTTGGGCTATCTAACACTCCAAATCGTGTCTCAATGTCTGTCACTGCTCAAATCACTGGACCATTTAGTGTTGGACGTAAACACAAGTTCAAACATCAAACAACGCAAACCACTGGAAACCAGTCAGGGACTACGAATCTCGTACGTGGACATATTCCCAACGTGCACATCAAAGTCCATCAACCGACTCTCAGTGCGCGTCTGGAACTGTATCGCCCTTCACAATGAACTCGAAAATCAACTCAAAAGTGATACTCTCAATTTGGTTTTGCCTAAAGTTGAAGTACTTCACTACTACAACGATTCATCTGCTTGTAGAGAGTGTGACTATGTGGGCTATGGTTTCGGTATTCAGGAACGGATGGAGTGTACAAGGAAATTCTTGTTGCCGTTGAGAAAGTTCAAGAATTTGAAAAGAATTGTGGTGGAATATGAAGCGATTGGGGAGAGTGAGGGCAGAGTGGTGGATATTGATAATTTGTGGTGAGCAAATTGATTTTTGATTCTTGACTTTTATTACACTATAAATTATTTTTAATTTATTTTTATTTTATTAAATTAAATTAAAAAATTATACTAAATTAAAATAAAAATTATTTTTCTAATTTAGATTAACTGATTATTTTATACATCTTAAATATTTTGTCTCATTTCTTATCAGTAATTGTACTTATTCCAAATAAGATTACACTCAAGCTGTTTGAGATTGAACTTGAAACTCTCGGCCTTTTTGTAATCGTTTCCAATTTCGTAATATGGTGCAACCACATCTTGTCCATCTTTTGTCAAAAAGAATGACTCCCATTCGGACTGTTCTGGACCTGGATTTCTGTTAATTTTGTTTTGTTTTAAGAAAATGTTAAACTCAATAAATCACTCAAAAGTTTTCTTACCCTTCATGAACAAACGATTTGATTACATTGAGTACTTCATTGGAAATGTCCCATTCTCGAGCAAGATATTGTTCAGGATTACGAAATGCCATACCAAATGCAGGGTAAAGGTCATCACAGTGAGAAGCACCGGTCCAGGATCGACTCAACAGCTTAGCAGAACCAAGTTTAGCACTGTAGTACCATTGATAAACTTTGGCTTTGGATTGACTGTGCAGGAAAGCCAGTTTCGCAAACTCGATCGTCGGACAACCCAAAATCAAGTCTCCGTATGCAATTCCTGTACGTCTGCGATACTCGTCTTGATTATTCAGTTTTTCGTTCAATCCAGAGAAATAGAAACGGGTAATCAACTGTTCTGGAACGGGTTGATGTAAATAGTGATTCGATACAACGTCTACTAAAAGATTTTTTGCTTGTTCCAGTGACAAGGATTCGGGATTTTGAGCGCGTAATTGAGTTTGAGTAAAACCGAGAATCGCAGAACCCTCGTCCTCAACTGTGCTTACGAGAAGATTGAGATCAGTTTTATAGTTACCAGATTCGAGTAGGTCAATTGGTTTTCGAGTTAAAAATTGCCCGTCAATTATGATTAATCTTAAAAGCTCTACAGGGATTTTGATTATTTCGCAAATTTTGTTAAAAATTGAAAATAAATTTAAATAAATTAAAATATAAAATACAGAAAAAACGTACCAATCGGATCTTTATCCACAAGATACGTAATCGAATCCACTTTGTCCGCATCCAACTTTTCCAGACATTGCACAACTTTTGAACTAATCGACTTGTCCTCCTCAGTGGCACAGCCAACTTTACGAATTCCAGTTAGAAAGATATGTACAAAATCTTTTGGTTTTGCAACAAACTTTTCGCTAATCACAGCACCAGACATGAGAATTGCGTTTTGAAATAGATTCTTCGATACTGGTGATAGAATATGGGCGGATACAGACCAAGCACCAGCGCTTTCACCCATAATTGTGACCCGGTTTTGATCGCCACCGAAATAACGAATATTCTCTTGGATCCATTCGAGTACGAGTGCCTGATCCCAGAGACCTTGATTACCGACAATGCCTTCAACTTCATCCGAAAACATAAATCCGAGTGCTGAAAGTCGATAGTTGAATGTTACGACCACAGAATCGGTTCTCGAAGTTAACATTTCTCCATCAAAAAGGTCAAAGGACGAGGTTCCATGAAAAAGTCCACCACCATGAATCCACACAATCACTGGTCTCAACTTTTGCTCATCAGTTTCTTCAACATTCGGTGACCAAACATTCAAATAGAGACAATCCTCCGAGTTGTTATGATTCAACAGTTGATCAGGATTGTGATGAGTAAAGGAGATTTTACTAAATTGAACACAATTGTTTGGCCAATTCAGTGCTTCCAATGGTTCAGTCCATTTACGCTCAATTGGAACTGGTTTTCGGAAACGTAGAGATCCGAGAGGTGGTTGAGCGTAAGGAATGCCCAGAAAACGATGAATTTGACGATCATCATGGCCAGGTAGGGTGATGGTTTCACCAATGATCGGTCCATTCTGGATAACAACTTGAATTGCAAAAACTGACTCCAAAACACAAAAACTAATGAAAATCACTAAAATAATTGACTTCATTTTTGAGGTGCAATCAAAAGTGCACTAGTTATAACTTAAATTACTGATTTATATGTGTTTATGGGAACGCTAAGATAACGGTAATGATGTTGATAAGATAAAGTGGATAATTGAAAGAGGCAACTTTGTGTGCCTTCATGTGAAGGTGACACATTGCAAAGAGGTTAACAAAATTATCAATTTGTACGAAAAGTGCAAAATCACAAAGTGTTCATGAGAATGATTTGAAATGAAATATTTAAAGTTTTTATAGAAAAATGAATAATTTAATTGTAAATCACATTTGCATCTTTAGATTGTATTAGCTAGACATTTTTGAAATATAAATTCAAATTGAGAAATTGCAAAAATTTGAAGCGAATTGTGGTGGAATATGAAGCGATTGGGGAGAGTGAAGGCAGAGTTGTAGATATTGATCATTTGCAACTTTGTGGTGACCAAAAAATGATCCTGATTCTTGATTTTTATCAAACTTAAGTAAATGCTAATGTGAAATATATCAATTTTAAATATATGTAGATTCGATGTAATTTCTTTAAATGTAGGGCTCCTAAGAGATTAATATTGCAAAGTTTTGGTAAATGAATTGTTAATTTTAAAAATGTGAAAACCAAATAAATATTCTTCTAGATGAATAATCTAAGATTATTTATTTTTTTAATCTGTCAAAATAATCAAAAAGTACATCAAAGATACCATGACAAAGTGCATTACCGAGACGACCAAATCATATTTGCCCTTAAGCAAAAATATTTTAAAACAGATATCAAGTAGGGAAATGTATTTTGAGTATTTTTACTTTCGTAGATAGCTAAGCAAGACAGGAAACACTACAAAAAGGAAGTTATTTGCTCTTAAACACAAAAACAAACGACTGTTTCACTTTCAATTATGACAAATTTAAATCACTTTTTAGTTTGAATCATCAAAATTATCGTAATTCACAATGAAACTCAACAATTTGCCTTCTCTTTGTCTTCTCGTCATATTTCGCAAATCGTCATTCAAAGATCTGATTACAATTGGCCAAGTCTGTACTAGATGGAAAGCTATTTTGTCAACAATTACACTCAAAATTACTTCGTTGATCATTGCAATCGGAATTGAAAACAATTGGTTGTTTAGCATTGGTTATTCCCGTTTTGAACATCCTCATTTTGAACTATTGAAGGACCAGAATGGTGCAACACTGGTCAACACTGCTGAACAAAACAAACATGTACTGTACTACAAAAATGTATCTGAGCACGACCAATTTGATCTTCAAGCAGCTCATCTCGTGACCGACATCTTTACCAAAGTGACCTCACTTCGTGTTGTGCATCTAAATTTCACCACTAAATCATTCGAACCACTAATTAATTTATTCGATAGCTGGAACTCAAATCTAGTTGACATCAAACTTCAATTTGTAACTCAGTATAGCCTAACAGAAAGTCAATCTTTTGACTGTTCACTGCTCTTGAGTTCGATCAACCAAATGTCTTCCTTACGAAGCTTGCTTGTCGATTTTGATGGTTTCCTCACATTTGGTTCCATTTCATGGCTAATTATGTCCAAACTTGAGCAATTTTACTTTTACTCTCCGTGTTCATGTTTTATTCTCGATTCGTTTGATCAATTTGCATTGCCTAATAGAGCACTTTGTCAAATTGGCATTTCATCTAATATTGTTGAAATGTCTGACGATGATGTTAACATTGGGAAAGCATTGGCTGAACGAATCACACACATAGCTCACGATCGATATATCAGACCTAAATATGTTTGTTTTGCTGATCTCCCTCAATACTGCTCTTACTTTATTTCTTTGACTAATGTTAGTGTACTGTTGGATTGTCACCGTTGGTATTGTTCAATTCTTGTGCCACTATCCAAATTGAAACAACTCAATTTCCTGGCATTGAAGATATATTTTGAGCATTTTTGCAATGACTGCTTAGACGAAACAAGAAAATACGAAAATCAGCGAATAACTTCATTAGCATCCGTCAAAGTAATACAATTTGATTTACGAGCGCTAAATTCATACTCAAATTTTTCATTACTTAAAATTCCGCTGATTTTCTCAGAAGTTCAAGTGATTGCATTGTTTTTCAGTGGATACACTGACACGATACCGAATGAAGGAGAAAAGCAACAAATTTATGACAGTCTTAAAGTGTGTCCACAATTGCATCACATTTTTGATCAACACTCGATTGTATGGAAAAAATTGTAAATTCGTTCATTAAAAGTTCTTGAGCAACTAGATTTCAATTTACAAATAAAATTTTAAAGTTAAATTTTATTGACTAAATAGTTTATTTAAGTAAAAATTAAAAAATTACGATGCAATGCGATAGTAATTACAAAATAAAATTTAATAAATCATTGCGATTCGTAGTCTTTGAGGGCGTAGCCGATGGTAATTGTCTCAGAATCGTATTCGGTTGCCATTCGCAATAGAACGCTTTTCAGCTTGTGATCGACAAATGTGACTTTAGCAAACTTTTCCCGAGCATCTTTATCATTCAAAGCTTTAGTCGCACATTTCATAATCATATGAGACAATCTTCGGGACTCTTTAAGAAAGTCGTTTACATTCGTTTTGGCCATCGAAACGTTGGGAAAATCTTCAGAATGTTTCTCAGCTTCAACAAATTGAGCTTCGTTTCTAGGAGTTGAGCCACCGAGATCAAGCAAGACTAATTGAGGGTCTTCAGTGTCGAGTTTCCTCACGCCAATGTTCATTGTATGCAAATCATTATGAGTGACATAATGAGTAGGCATAAGAAGTGGTGCGCTAAAGTGTGATCCACAAATAAGCACTTCAGTGCGGAGAAGCCAGCTGTTTGCTTATTTGTGGATCACCCTTTAGCGCACCACTTCTTATGCCTAATAATGAGTACGGTGCAAATAGCTCAGAGCGTGTCCAATTTGAGTGAAGATTGCTTTGATCATAGGTTCGTCGATGCCACGCTTGAATCGCTTCATTTTGCTGTTTACGAATCTTTCCAGAGTGCCTTCCAGCTTTTCAAGGACAATCCCGCCAATCCAATTGCCCGCAGAAGTATCGAATCGATCAATTGGTTTACGAACAAAGCAAGTGTTGTTTGTTTCGTCAAAAAACAATATAAAAACGAGTGCATCCTGACGATATTCCGATGATCGATAACTTGTAGTAGCTCGGCTTCTTTCAGAAAATCCATTCGGTTAGTCGGCGGCAACTCTTTCCCAGAAATAAATGACTTTATTATCGTTTCTCTGTTTGAAACTTGATTCATTGGTTCGAGCACATTATACAATGGACAAGTTGTCCCATCATTATGCAGTTCGTATACGAATGTGCAATGAAAGATTTTCTTGAGTTTCTACCTCATCTTTAGAGATCTTGGAAAAATGTTCAATTTTTACCCCATTCCTACCAGTAGGATACGACTTTTCAGCAAAAGTTTCGATACTTGCGCTTGACGGTGAAGCAGTATCTACAAAGCTTGAGGTTGAAGCCATGAAATGTTGAATGTAATATAAATCTCAAGAATCTCTGAGTATTTGAGGATCAATACAAAAGAGGTGACCAAATTGTGTGACGATTGGTCCACAGGACCCTATGCTCATTAAATGCATTTGGGTATTTTTGAATCAACAATATCAATAGCAATATTGATTTCAATTAAATTGTGATTTCAATCCAATTGGATTATTGTCTTTTTAGATGATAAGTCTTGACATTTATGCGATTGGTAAAACGCATTTTCTGTTTACTGTTTTTCAGAATGATCATTCGCACCTGGTTATGAGCAGTAGGCTGAGTAGGAATAATAGAATAATGACAATTTTAAATATAATAGATTTTATTCATTGTATGAGCGGAATAAAAATAAAAAATATGACAAAATACAGTAAACCAAAAAGCGACACATCTAATATAATAAGGACAGGCAAAAATAAATTCGTTGTATGGAGTAAGCGAGGCCACCACAATCCGAACCGTCAAACATAGTATTTGAAAAGCATCAATCATTAGTTTGTGAATTAGATCGAAGCAAACTCACATTTAGTTAGGCTTTCTCTCTTGATCACGACGTTTCTTCTTCGGTTCCACCTTGACCAGGTGTTCATTGATCTGTTTTGAATTGACCAGTTTGCCTTTGAAATGTTCGCTCAGAATGTGCTGCTTCGCTGAAGCCAAGCCCGAAAAAAAGAAACCACACTCTCGCCAAGTGCAGCGAAATCCACTTTTGGTGTGAGTACCAAGATGTTGCTTGAATAAACCTCCATTTCGAAAATTTCTGCCACATTTTGGACAATTTGAGTTGAATGTAGTCGAACTGGCACTTTGACGATGAACAACTTTTTCAGTTTTTCCAGTACTGGGATCCACCTTGACCAAATATTGATTTGTCTGGTGTGAAGTGGCCCTTTCAACTTGCAAATGATCAGCACAGATGTGTTTCTTTGCATCTGGAAGTTGTGAATAGAAGAAACCACAATTAGGCCAAACACAACGGAATCCAGGATTCTTGTGGGAAAGAAGATGACGCTTTAATTGTGGATGAACATTTCGTCCACAATGAGGACAATCGGTACGACTTGTCTTCGTACGATTTGTCACGATCGTGACAGATTCTTTGCGCTTTAGCTGTTGGTGTTGCTCACGATAGTGACGCTTCAATTTGCGGGTCGTTGAAAAGCGCTCATTACAGCTTGGACATTTGTGACTTTTCTTGGAATCAATAGTTTTGGTATGTTTTCCCTGATGACCTTTAGCGCTTGATTTCTTGAACGATTTACTTGGTCTTGAGAAAGCATATTCATTGGCATTATCATCACTTTCTTGACTAAGCTCCTTGTCGTCAACTTCAACGTCAACAGAATCGTCGTCTTCACTATCTTCCGAACTCGAATCACTAGACGAGCTCGAACTTTCATCATCAAATAATTGTGCTACATTATCTGGGGTTGAGCTTCTCGATTCACGGCCATCATCTTGATCATTTCCATTCATACGTTCATTTGTTGATGCAGCATTGTTTTGGATAGACGATTTTGATGGTTGGGCATTTGGGGCTGGCTCTTCATCAAGCATTTTGACATTCTTACTGTCCAGCACCACTTTTCCTTCTGCTTGATTCACTTGGTTGGCCTGTTGTTTCCCACGGCACTCTACACAGGTACATTCTGCCAAAAGTTTCGTGGCCAGTTGACACGTGCTGCATTTGCACTCGGGATCATACTCTTCGGGAGTGTGAGGAACTTTGGGCACCGAGCAGAGGAAAGCTACATCGTCGTCGTCGTCACTGGCATTTGAAGGTTTGGTTGGTAGAGGAACGGGTGATATGAAATTGAGTGACGGAGGATGGTGAGTTGGCTGATGGTTCATGGTGATGTCTTTTTGGTGGTGATCACTGATGAGTGATCAGTCAAACAGTGCAAGAATTATATCAATCGTAAACGAAAATCAAATACACAAACAAAATAGAAAGTGTTCACACGTTGCTTCGTGTTGTGGCCGACAGCAGCCTCGCACGCGTTATTACATTCATCGATCAAAGGCTGTGCTGCACAGTCGGCTATAACCACAACATACGGCAAACAGCAGCACACAATTTCCAAATGACGCGATGCATTATTGAGCCTGAAATTATGTTTATGAACATAATTTATTCACAATATATCATAACTTAACATAGATTAAACTCTTTTGGACTCTCAAAATATAACAAAAATCAGTGAACCTATTGCAACCTTAAAATCTTCATCACCACAAAAAGTAGTCACCCAAATTGGTTTCAAAAATTGAAACCTTCTACGGCTAGATTTAAGATTTTATAGTGCCCTGTTGAATTCATTTTGATTTACATAAAATCAAACAAGTTTCAAAAACAACATTGGATCATCATCTTTTGACAACAGTTAATCTCTGATTTTTCAAGGTCCCGAGGGTTTATTTGTATAAACAGCCAAATAATCCTTGATTTTTCAGTGTCCCTGAGGGTTTATTTGTACAAACAGCCAAATAATCCTTGATTTTTCAGTGTCCCGAGGGTTTATTTGTATAAACAGCCAAATAATCCTTGATTTTTCAGTGTCCCGAGGGTTTATTTGTATAAACAGCCAGATAATCTTTGATTTTTCAGTGTCCCGAGGGTTTATTTGTATAAACAGCCAGATAATCCCTGATTTTTCAGTGTCCCGAGGGTTTATTTGTATAAACAGCCAAATAATCCTTGATTTTTCAGTGTCCCGAGGGTTTATTTGTATAAACAGCCAAATAATCCCTGATTTTTCAGTGTCCCGAGGGTTTATTTGTATAAACAGCCAGATAATCCCTGATTTTTCAAACTCCCGAGGGTTTATTTGTACAAACAGCCAGATAATCCCTGATTTTTCAGTGTCCCGAGGGTTTATTTGTATAAACAGCCAGATAATCCCTGATTTTTCAAACTCCCGAGGGTTTATTTGTACAAACAGCCAGATACTCCCTGATTTTTCAAACTCCCGAGGGTTTATTTGTACAAACAGCCAGATAATCCCTGATTTTTCAGTGTCCCGAGGGTTTATTAACTGAACATTGTCTAAACAGGGAACTCAATTTCATATTCTTCTTTGAATACATAATTTCCTCAATTTGAAGTTCAAAGAGTGACCGTCAAAACAAGCTCTTTTTAGCCCAATTTTTAGGCAAAACGGATTTGGATGAAACGTGGCTTGTTTTGAAGGGTTTCATTAGCTGTTTTCAAATATGTAACTCAAATATCTGTCCGATATCTAGTTTCCTGGTAAATTGATTCCAAAGATACAACGTTGTATACGTCTCACAGTTGAACGAGATTCGCACTATTTCTCATCAGTCAATAAAAAACATGATTCATAACTATAAACTTGAATAAAGCATGACAAAACAAATAGCAATCGTTGATAAGTTTGAAAGACTCAAGTTGAAAAACTAGATAAAGAAATAAAATTAAGATTTGAAACTTAGTAATCAATATTTTAAAAGTTTAATCTAATTTATTAACAACAAAATACAAATAGTTCATATTCAAAGTTATTTTCTTTTGCTTTATCAGTGAAAATGACTCAAAAGTTCATAAACTGGTTAGTTTGATTAGTCATTTTGTTTGTCAAAATAAGAAATAGTCGATAATAACATCGGTTTGATCGGAACTATTATAGGACTATTTGAGAAGGTTCTGGATGTCGGACAGATCTTTGAGTTACATATTTTAAAACAACTAATGAAACCCTTTAAAACAAGCCACGTTTCATCCAAATCCGTTTTGCCTAAAATTTGGGCTAAACTGACGGTCACTCTTTGTTTTGAATCTTTTCTTCTGTTGGCCAATTTGTTGTTTGTGATATTCGGCCATTGTATACCTATTTAGTATCGGGAAAAATTTAATTTGACCAAATTATTTAATGTTGATTTAGTTGATTTGATGTTAAGTTGTTATTGATTTTTTGATATAATGGATTTTGACTTTTAACAATTTGATATTACACATGACGCTGTATGCAAGCCGCTCACCACTGCATTTGATTTCGAACTGCATGTGAGTTCACTCAGTCCTGTTTTTTTACCTGTCCTGGGTTTACTCGGTTTCTCCACCAAAAGATGGCTGAACACCCTACAGACAAGGGGAGAGGACTTGTCCTCTGTGGTACCGCTGGCCCCTGCCATAACCCCGAACGGCCCATTGCCACACCACCGCGACCCGAAAGGAAAATGCGGTTAGTAGAAAATGAAAATGAACAATTTGATTTTAAACACAATAAAACGCATTTTCTGTTCACTGCTTTCCATTTCAAAAAAATCATTCGCCCTCATGTTATGAGAAGTATATTGAGTGGGAATAACAAAATAAAACTAATTTTTAAAAATAAAGCACTTTATTCACTGTATTCGCGAGTATAAAAGACTATGATATAATGTAGTAAAAACAAAATGCGATATAAATGACATCTAATTAACATGAATAATCTACTTTGGGCCGCTTGACCGGTTTGGCATGCACCTTGACCAAGTGTTGGTTGAGCTGAGTCGAATTGACCAGTTTGCCTTTGAAATGTTCCTTCAGAATGTGCTGCTTCGCTGAATCGTGTTTTGAGAAAAAGAAACCACACTCTGGCCAAGTGCAGCGATATCCACTTTTGGTGTGAGCACGAACATGTTTCTTGAGACGGCCTCCATTACGAAAATTTCTGCCACACTTTGGACAATTTGAGTTGAATGTAGCCAAACTTAGGTGTCTAACTTTTCCTGTTTTTCCAGTACTCGGATTCACCTTGACCAAATGTTGATTGATCAGCTGTGAATTGGCCGTTTCAACTTGCAAATGGTCAGCACAGATGTGTTTCTTTGCTTCTGAAAGTTTGGAATAGAAGAAACCACATTTGGGCCAGGCGCATCGAAATCCAGGATTCTTGTGGGAAAGAAGATGACCCTTTAATTGTGGATGAACATTTCGTCCACAGTGTGGACAATCGGCATTTGTCTTGACAGATCCGTTTCGGTTCAGATTTTGATGCACTTCACGATAGTGACGATTTAAGTTGCTATTATTTGCAAAGCACTGATTACAGCTAGAACATTTGTGACTTTTCTTGGAACCAATCGTCTTGATATGTTTGCCTAATTGACCTTTAGCATTTGATTTCTTGTGGGCTTTACTGGTGCTTGATCTTGAGAAAGCATATTCTGGATCGCTGCTATCATCATCACTTTCACTTTCTTGACTAACAAGCTCCTTATCATCATCTTCATCATCAACAGAATCGTCATCTTCATAATCCGAACTCGAGTCTCCGCTTTCTTCTGATGGTTGAGCATTTGAGGATGCCACTTTATTGCGAATTTTGACATTCTTACTGGACTGCACCACCTGTCCTTTTGTTTGATTCACTTGGTTGGTCTGTTGTTTCCCACGGCACTCTACACAGGTACATTCTGCCAAAAGTTTCGTGGCCAGTTGACACGTGCTACATTTGCACTCGGGATCATACTCTTCGGGAGTGTGAGGAACTTTGGGCACAGTCGTGAAGGAAACTACATCGTTGCCGTCATTGTTGTTCTCGGGTTTGATTGGGTGAGGAACGGGTGATGTGGAATTGAGTGACGAATGATGGTGAGTTGGCTGATGGCTCATGGTGATAGTGATTAGTGATCACTGATCAGTCAAACAGTAAAAGAATTATATCAATCGTAAATGAAAATCAAACACACAAACACAAATAGAAAGTTCGGACACAAAGACAGACACTCACAGCGAAAACGTGGGCGAGTGAGTCTCGCACGCGTTGTTGCATTCGTCGAGCACAGCCTTGAATAGTTGCACAGGCAACGATGTCAAGTCGGCTATAAGCACAACACACGCTCAACAGAGGCACAATTGCCCAAATGACGCAATGCATTATTGAGATTTGTAAGGGCGCAGTTCACTTCGCTTATAGATTGAAATTATGATTATAAACATCAACCCTTTCACAAAATATCATAATTTAATAGAGATTAAACGCTTTTGAACGTTCAAAATATACAAAAAAAACAGTTGAAACAATTGAAGCAAACATCCCGTATACCATGATATATCATCCAAGAATGTGTTCCAAATCGCCAAACATTTTTGCAATAACAAATAAATAGTTACCCAAATTGAATTCAAAGTTTAAACCTTCTGAAGGCAAGAAGTGAACTGGTTCCCGGTTGAATCATTTTGAATTGCAGATAATCAAATTATTATGTTATGAAAACATCATTGGATCATCATTGTCCATGTTATGAGCAGTAAATTGAGTGGGAATAACAGAAAAAGGCCATTTTTAAACCAATAGCACACTTTATTCACAGTATCAGCGAGTATAAAGGAATGTGACATACTGTATTAAAACAAAGAGCGATATAATTGACATCAAATTAACATTAATAATCTACTTAGTGTCGGACCGTTTGATCGGCTTGGCATGCACCTTGACCAAGTGTTGGTTGAGCTGAGTTGAATTAACCAGTTTGCCTTTGAAATGCTCCTTCAGAATGTGCTCCTTCGCTGAATCGTGGTGCGAGAAGAAGAAACCACACTCTGGCCAAGTGCAGCGACATCCACTTTTGGTGTGAGCACGAACATGTTTCTTGAGACGACCTCCATTACGAAAATTTCTGCCACACTTTGGACAATTTGAGTTGAATGCAGTCGAACTTTTGTAATGGTTAACTTTTCCTGTATTTCCAGTACTCGGATTCACCTTGACCAAATGTTGATTGATCAGCTGTGAATTGGCCGTTTCAACTTGCAAATGGTCAGCACAGACGTGTTTCTTTGCTTCTGAACGTTGGGAATAGAAGAAACCACATTTGGGCCAGGCGCATCGAAATCCAGGATTCTTGTGGGAAAGAAGATGACCCTTTAATTGTGGATGAACATTTCGTCCACAGTGTGGACAATCGGCATTTGTCTTGACAGATCCGTTTCGGTTCAGATTTTGATGCACTTCACGATAGTGACGATTTAAGTTGCTATTATTTGCAAAGCACTGATTACAGCTAGAACATTTGTGACTTTTCTTGGAACCAATCGTCTTGATATGTTTGCCTAATTGACCTTTAGCATTTGATTTCTTGTGGGCTTTACTGGTGCTTGATCTTGAGAAAGCATATTCTGGATCGCTGCTATCATCATCACTTTCACTTTCTTGACTAACAAGCTCCTTATCATCATCTTCATCATCAACAGAATCGTCATCTTCATAATCCGAACTCGAGTCTCCGCTTTCGTCATCAAACAATCGTGGCGGATAATCTGCAATTGAACTTTTCGATTCACGGTCATCAACTTGATCATTTCCATTCATACGTTCACTTGTGGATGCATCATTGGTTTGGCTCGATGATTCTGATGGTTGAGCATTTGTGGGTTGTACTTGAATTTTGACATTCTCCCTATCCAGCACCACTTGTCCTTCTGTTGGATTCTCCTGGTTGGTCTGTTGTTTCCCACGGCACTCTTTTACAGGTGCATTCTGCCAGAAGTTTCGTAACTAGTTGACACGTGCTACATTTGCACTCGGGATCATACTCTTCGGGAGTGTGAGGAACCTTGGGTACAGACGTGAGGAAAACTACATCGTCATCGTCACTTTCATTTGAAGGTTTGATTGGTGCTGCAAAGTTGGTTGGTAGATGAGGATGGGTTTGTGGTATGGAATTGAGTGATGCATAATGGTGAGCTAACTGATGGCTCATGGTGATGCCTTTGATCTATCAAAAAAACAAAAGTATTATATCAATCGTAAAATCAAATACACAAACAAAACTACTTTACTTGTTCACACATACTCAAGTTGCTTTGTAGAAGTCGACAGGCATACAGAGAAAGTGAACGAGCCTCGCACGAGTTGTCACATTCATCGGGCACTGGCAACATTGGACCGTTTCGGCTATAGCCACAACACACGCTCAACAAAAGCACAATTGCCCTAATGACGCATTGGTATTAATCATCTACTGATTGACAGCATGAATAATACGATTATAAATGTTTTATTTGTTCTTTACAGAGATTAAAAATGTTTGAACTCTTAAAATATGACAGAGAGTTACTACTATCAATTTCAAAATGACCATTCATCCCCAGATTATGAACTGTAGACTCAGCGGGAATAATAGACTAATGACAATTTTTAAAAACAACATACTTTATTTATTGTATCAGTGGGTAAAAGAATAAAGAATATGACATAATGTATTATAACAAAGATCGATATAATTGACATTTAATTAACACGAACAATCTACTTAGTGTCGGACAGATTGTTTTACCTATTTGGCATGCACCTTGAGCAAGTATTGGTCGACTTGAGTTGAATTGACCAGTTTGCCTTTGAAATGTTCCTTCAGTATGTGCTGCTTCGCTAAACCGTGGTCCGAGAAGAAGAAACCACACTCTCGCCAAGTGCAGCGATATCCACTTTTGGTGTGAGTACGAACATGTTGCTTGAAAAGGCCTCCATTTTGAAAATTTCTGCCACATTTTGGGCAATTTGAGTTGAATGTAGTCGAAATTGCACTTTGACGATGAACAACTTTTTCAGTTTTCCCAGTACTGGGATCCACCTTGACCAAATGTTGATTTGTCTGCTGTGAAGTGGCCTGCTCAACTCGTAAATGGTCAACACTGACGTGTTTCTTTGCATCGGGAAGTGAGGAATAGAAAAAGCCACAATTGGGCCAAACACAACGGAGTTTTTACTGAGATTAAAAATGTTTGAACTGACATAAAGTAATATTTGGCTTTGACTCAATTTGCTTCAGTGGCACAACAAGAAAATTGATTATATCTGGCGTAATGACGTTATGAAAGTATACATTGAGCGATGCAAACAAATTGGCATCTAATTAATGGTCATCTACTTAATGTCGGACCGACTAAAGCGGATTTAGTGTATAGTACATGTATGGTGTCGATTAAATGTTATGAACAAACACTTTGTTAGTTACTTAGTTATCTAAATCTTTCATAATTATGATCTCTATCTCTCCGGTTTGATCATCATCAGAACACTTTACGAACACATTGATTCACATTGATTTATTCATAGTGCGCCACACACACAAATGAGTTTGCCTCTCTTGCTTGAAATCAGTGATCCCAACGCTCACTGAACCTATGCATTGCATGCATCAGCAGACGCATCTAGGCAGCATTATAACTTGCCAGCTATAAAGTCACCAGTGAATTGTGTTGTGATCCGTGATAACTGATATTACATGAACTAGAACTCATTTTGTAAATTGTGTGATCGTGTTCGACAGTGCCACAGTGGCACTGTGAATCTATTAAAAGTGAATCAATCTGTTCGTATACTATTTTATTTGTTTGTCTACCATTGAAATGATTTGCTCGATTCTTGGGCAGTAAAGCAAATGTTTAACTAAACCATGAGTATTCAGTCGAGTCCTACTCACAATCACCCGTTGCCCAATTCCGTTCCACGAACTCATCATCATCACCCCAATCTTACTACAACAATCACACCTTCAAATGATAATGAAGATGATGATGATGTAGTTTTCCTCTGCTCGGTGCCTAAAGTAATTCACACTCCTGAAGAGTATGATCCCAAGTGCAAATGTAGCACGTGTAAACTGGTCAGGAGACTTCTGGCAGAATGTACCTGTGAGGAGTGCAGAGGACAACAACAGACAAACCAAGTGAATCAAACAGAAGGACAAGTGGTGCAATCCAGTGAGAATGTCACAATTCCAAACGAAGTGTCATCTCCAAATGTCCAACCATCTTCATCATCGATCCAAAACAATGATGCATCCACAAGTGAACATATGAATGGAAATGATCAAAAAGATGACATAGAATCGAGAAGCTCAACCCCAGATTATCATCCACGATTCTTTGATGATGAAAGTAGAGACTCGAGTTCGGATGATTGTGAAGATGACGATTCTGTTGATGATGGAGATGATGACAGAGATGACAAGGAGCTAGATCAAAATAGCGAAACAGAAGTGGATCATGATAGCAGTGATCCAGATTATACTTTGCCAAGCACGAGCAACCCCATAAAGAAATCAAATACTAAATCAAAAAGTTTGTATGTTGGAAAACCAAAATTAGCTGGTAATCGGACTGCTTCGGTAGCATATCATCAAACGACAGGCGATGAATCCAATTCAAGCCAAATTGAATCCGACGGCAATGAAAACGATTCTGACAGTGAGCAAATCAATTCATTCGAGTGTCCCAAATGTGAATCGAATTTCGATGAAAGGAACAAATTAGTTTGGCACTATCGTTTCGTACACCTACAATGGAAGCCATTCTATTGCAAATGGCTTAAATGCGATTTTGTAGGAGCTCGACAAGACAGGGCGATGAATCATGTCTACAGGAAGCATCTTAATATGAGAAATCTAAAAGAAGCAAAAAGATATGTCGGAAAACGTGAATTGTCAATCTCATCACAGGAAGATCCAGTCTATGAATCAATTCAAGACAACACTAGTTACAATTGCTCAAAGTGCGGCAGAAATTTTACTAATGGAGGTCATTATAGGCGTCATCTTGTTACTCACAAGAAAAGTGGATTTCGCTGCAAATGGGCTCAGTGTGGTTTCTTCTTTTCGGAAAGGGCTATAGCAAAGAAGCACGTGCTGAGGGAACATTTTAAAGACAAATTGGTGAATGAAACTCAAATCAGTAAACACTTGGTCAAGGTAGATCCGAAATTAGTCAAATCAAATTGTCTCAAAAACAATGATGATGAATCCATAATTGAACGTATGAATAGAAATGATCAAGATGATAACCGAGAATCGAGAAGCTCAACCCAAAATTATCTTCCTCGATTCTTTGATGATGAAAGTGGAGATTCGAGTTCGGACGATACCATCATTGATAGTGAATATAACTATTCTGTAGTTGGCGCAATTGACCAAAATGACAAGGAGTCAGATCAAGAAAGTGAAAGCAACGATGAAGATGATAATAGCAGTGATCCAGATTATGTTTTTGATGATAATGAAGTTGACGATTCAGTTGATGATGAAGGAGATGACACGGAACTTGATCAAGAGACTGAAAGCGATGACAGCGATGATAATGATGATCATCCAGATTATACTATCACAAAACCAAGCGCAAGCAAACCTCTCCAAGGAAGTGATAATAGATCAGTTCAATGCAGCAATCATTCCAAAACGGTTGACTCGAAGAACAGTCACAAATGTCGACTCTGTAATGAGCGTTTTTCCACAAAAAGATCATTAGAACTCCACGATCGTGTGATACACCAACAAGCAAAGTCTTACTACTGCAAATGGCCCAAATGTGACTATTCCACAGATAGATACGACAGTTTGAATGAACATATCACCAGGATGCATTTTAATCATAGGAAAAACGCAGATAAAGCTCGAGTTTACTTTGGAAAACGTGAAACATCTGCACAGTTTTTTGATTGTCCTAAATGTGATGTTAGTTTCACTTTTGTGGATCGATTGATTCGCCACTACCGTGCACTACATCACGAATGGAAACCCTACTATTGCCGATGGCCCAAGTGCCACTTTGTGGCAGGCAGGCACGATACTGCGGTGTGTCATGCCAACAGAAAACATTTCAATTCGAGAAACGGACAAAAGGCAAGAAAATATGTTGAGAAACTAAAAGAGACTCCAACGATAGATCCTGTGTTCGATCAAATTTTGGCAATCAAATTTTCCAAGAAGCGTGCCAAACCGACCAAATCGGTGTGTCCAAAATGTGGACGAAATATTCCTTCTCGTTACTTGGCGATACATCTCCGTATTCACAAAAAGCCTGGTTACCGATGCACTTGGCCCAATTGTGGTTTCTTCTTTGCCAATCTTGCAGATGGAAAGAAACACGTCTTTGCTGACCATTTACAGGTTGAAACCGTCAATCCACAGGAGATCAATCAACATTTGATCAAAGTGAACCCGAGGACTGGTGAAACGAGAAAAGTCCCAGTAAGATATGACAAAATAATGAAAAATTTCAATTCTCCTGCATTTGAAAAAAATTGTCCAAAATGTGGAAGAAACTTCCGAAATAAAGGTCTGTTTGGGAACCATTTTCGTACGCACACCAAAAGTGGATTTCGCTGCACATGGCTGCAGTGTGGTTTCTTCTTCTCGGACTGGTGTTTAGCGAGGAAACACATACTAAAGGAACATTTCAAAGACAAAATGGTCAATTCAACTAAGATCAACGAATACTTGGTCAAGGTAGATCCCCAATTGGATCATAATACAAGCAGAATCGACACAAGCCTGAATAAAATTCTGATGAAAAACTAAAGGCAAGTTAAAGTCACAATCTGATCAATTTGATAAATTAATGACTTACTGGTTGAATTCTAGGTTTTACGGTTCATTCTGGCTTAACGGACTCAGCAGTCACTTTGAACTATAACATTTAATTGACTTTATTGCAGTTGCAAGATTGAGATTGAACCCGTAATATAATTTTCATGATTTTTTGAGCTAGCAAATGTTTATTCCTGATCAATCCTGTAATATCCAAATAAAAAATGATAAAATGGTTTATTTGATTTTTCAAAATAAAAATTTGTAGGCACCTTGAATATCTCAAATAGTCTATTAAGGCAAAACAAAATGCATTTTAGTGGAAATAGTCACCCTACTCATTTCAGTTTGGATGTGATTTGCTCAAAAATTGTCAAAATGTGCGCAAAAACAAAAATTTTGCCTTTGAGCTCAACTCACGACAAAACAAAGTCCAAAATGAAAAATGTGTTCTGATATTAATCAAGCCCATGTAATTACCTTTAATTTGGTATATCCAAAGTCAAAATTGGTCCAAAGGTGTCGGTGCTATGGTTGCACAAGTAAAACGATTTTATTCCATTGAAATGAGTAGGGTGACTATCTCCACTAAAATGCATTTTGTCTCGCAGTATTCGTCTGAAAAGCTCAGCAGAAATGGTCCAAATCAAGTTTTACAGTTACGCAGAACAATATGAGACTTGTATAAATATAGATCAAAACGCATTTTATGAGTCGGCGAGAGAATCAATCGTCGTCATCGGAAGAATAATCATTTTTAACCTATGTAATTCATAGTTCTATGAAACTAGAATTCCAAAGTTTAAAGTTCTCGCAACCGATGAAAATCATCGTTGATTTGTACGAATTTATTGAGGACCGCAAAAGGGAAGTGATTGCATTGGTTCGAAACGTTATTAAACGAATCGACTCACAAGTCCAGAAAATAAAAAAAATTAATTTCAAACATAACTCACTTTTAATTGAAAAAAGTAATTAATAATGAAATAGATTTTTGCCATCGAGTGGTAAATTGTGTGGTTCTGTACTGTATTGTGTATTCAGTATGTGTACAAGTAAAAATCGTCTTCAACATCATCCGGAGTTTGTTTTTCTTCATCTACCCCTCCGAGATCAACTGTTTCAACTAAATCCAATTTGGGCATGAGTGTGCGAATGTTTGCTTCAATGTCATCGAGAACTTTGCCCGTACAGGCGACCATCAGTTTGGTCAAATTGGGAAAGAGTACAGGCAGAGTGGCCTCGTAGTGACTGTACTCGTCATCGGGATTAAAATATGGACAACTGGTCACTAGCATTTCGGGAAATGGCGTAAATTGATGCGTTTGAATGTATTTCATTACATTTTGCATGCGAAAGGGGAAATCAGTGTTGTACAGTTTGGGCAATTGGGCCAGTCGCTTGAGGCCATGTTCTATTGGATGCTATTGATTGGAAAATATAATTAGAAGACAAACAAATTAATTAACATCACTCACTTCACGTGAATAGTTGATAAACAGTTGCTCTAGATGAGGAAAGCGAGCCACCACCATGTCCAACAACTCGACACTGTTGGATACATCAAATTGAAGTGTCAAACTGGTGATTCGTTTGCTAAATTTATCAATTCGCTTCAGGTACTTGTCCACCTCCTTGACGGGAAACACCAAAAATTTGCCAACCAGACTAATGCAGAACACCTTCGGTCTTGATCTTAGCGGGTTAAGATGGGCGATCACATCTTTCCCGGTAATATGTCCTAGGGAGGAATCAAATACATGTTCATATTCTTCTTTATCTTCATAGTTTCTATCTTCTAGATAAAATCTTTCATTTGATTCTCCCATTTGAACAAAAGTAATGATAAAAAAATAATTCTCAAGAAGCAAAAAGTTCAATAAACCGAATATTCAGTTTGTTATTGTGAGCAGAAAACGATTGACATAATGTGAGAATGCTCATGTTTTGCCTCATCAAAGCGAGACTCATGATGTTGCTAGATATGCTCTGTAGATTCGAATCAATGGTCAAGTAGATGCTCAATATAGCACAGTAGAAGTAGTACCTAGGGTATTTTTGTGCGATAAGTGAGAGCAACACGATCGATTCTATCCGCATCATGTTCGCTATATTGGATCAACTGTTTGAGGTAGGGATGATCGGTTCAAACGTAGGTTAGAGATGTGCCGCAACACACACGGAGACGCCATCTCATTACAAATAAAACCAACTGAATTCGTATTTGATGAAATAATGAAAATTTATCTAGAAAACGAGTGCAATTGCCAATTGGTAATTCCAAATAAATCTGCTTTGTCTGTTTTTTAAATATATTGGTTACACTATTTTGTGACAATTTTAGTGTCAACGCCTATGGCTACTTTCATGATCTCATTTCTAAGTGTCATCCGTTGTGCCTAATAATTTTTTAGTTGAACACTTCAATTTGATTTGCCCAGTCGTTATACTATTAAAATAAAAAAAATACAGGAATTGTCAATTTATCGATGCTTTCGTCAATTGACTCAATTCGTGTCTGATGATGGTTCTTCATTTGATTGAGCTCGTTGTACAATTTATCATTTTCCATTTTTAATGTGTCAAATTTAATGTTTACATTGGTTTTGAATTCAGAATAATCCAACTTCAATTCAACTTACTTTTCTGTCAGTATTATTTAAAACATAACCTCAGAATTATTTAACCTAAAAATTTTTGAAAGTTTTAAGCTAAACTCAAACTTTTGTCAAATTAGTGGTTTATTGAATATTTCCCAAAGTTTTGGAACACAACGACTTTGCCCAGATATCTGCCAGACTCTTAGAAGGCAATCTTTTCCATGCCACAAACTCCAAAACAATTTGGCGCCAACAAATATTTGCTTCTGATAGATTGTAAATTCTAAATAAAAACGTGAAAATAGTTTATTTGATTTGCTTAATGAAAATCTGTGGACATTTCGAATATCTCGAAGAATGTAGTAAACAATATATTTGCATTTGTGTGACAAGTGAAGCAGAAATGGTTAAAATCAAGTTTTAAGTGAAGCATATTAATTTGAGACTTGTAGACCAAAATGTATTTCATGAGTCAGTGAGCAATCAATCGTCATCATCGAAACAATTTTGAACTATGATTCCTGATTCACCTTCTATGAAATTAGAATTCCAAATTTGCTCTTCTGGCGGTCCAATATCAACTGTTTGAAGATATTCCAATTTGGGCATCACAGTGCGAATGTTTGCTTCAATGTCCTCGGCAAGCTTTGTCACACACGGGACAGTAAGTCTGGTCAAATTGGGAAAGAGTACAGGCAGAGTGGAGGCAAAGTGACTGAACTCGTCACCTAAATGCGCAACTTTACATTTAAGTTCTCTCATACTGGCCAATGGAGTGAATTGGTGCGTTTGCATGCTTTCTTGTACACATTGCATGGAAAATGGAAATTGCATGTGGGACAGATTGGGCAATTGGGACCATCGTTTTATGGCATGTTCCAGTGGATGCTATGTACGGAAAAATTAAAAAAAATCATTAAAAAATTGAAGAATTAAGACTCACCTCTGGTGAATAGTTCATTAACAGTTGATGTATATTAGGAAAACGAGCCACGACCATGTCCAGCAGCTCGACACTGTTGGATCGATCAAATTCTAGTACCAAATCAAAGATTCGTCGACCAAATTTGTCAATACGTTTCAGGTACTTGTCCACCTCCTTGACGGGAAACACCAGTCTCGGGCCACTCAAAGAAATGGCGTACACACTTGGCTTCGATGAATCTGACGATGTGGAATACAACATTCTGCTGATTGGTCAAACTGGCAAAGGCATTGATGAAGGTCAATTTGGACCTTCATCAATGCCTTTGCCAATTATATCATGTTTAACAGTTTTGACGAAGCGTTGGCTGAAGAATGGGCAGAGGTGACCACATTTGAGAGTACTCAAAGTGTTTACACACTTCGTTGTAAAAGTAAGATTATTCGACTGATTGATGCTTCATCATTTGAAGTGAACAATGCAAAGACATCTGGAAACGATTATATTCATGAAATAAGACAATGCTTGATGAATTTTGGAAAATTAAGTGCAATTGTAGTTGTGGAAATTGATTTAAAGAATAGCATACTGGAACTATTTCATAAAATCCCCATTGTTTTATGTCATAGTAAAACTTTTACGAAAACTAACGATCAACGAAAACAGTTTTGCCCATTATCCGCAACTATCTTCCGTTAGAGATGACAATTCAAAATGAGCAAGTCAATTGTTTGAACTTTTGTGTGATCCTTTAAACTTTGGAACCATCTTAATAGTTCAATTCTGTTACAAAATTTTTAATTATTTCATTTTTTGTGTATTCCGCGTATCAGTTAATCAGTAGCGATCTTAAGTTACCAACATAAATTCAATAAAATTGTCAGAAAATTGTATCGTCAATACTTATCAATTAATTGTGGAACAGATAATAATATTAGATTTGCTTCAGATAGAGATACTGAAGACGATAGTGTCGAACAGATGCCAATTTATTCATTTAAAATAAAAGATTTTTTAAAATTTCAGTCAATAAAACTCAATTTCTTGGTGAAGATGAACTTTGTTTTGATTGAGTCAACAAAGTGTCTGAAGAAATGTAAGACGAACGTGCATTGTCGAATATTACATTAGTTTCGTTACTTTTCATCAATGGTCCGTTTTCATCGTTTTTGGAGCTATTTTCCACATTTCTGCTAGATTGGTTAACCGATGGCAATGAAACGTATAGTGTGGAGGTAGTTGCATTAAAGATTGAAGATTTCTTTGATTGACTTAACAAATTATCAACTGAAAAATAAGGCGAATTTTCAACAATCATTTTAGGCTTAGCTTTGACACTTTTCAACAATGGTTCAAACTTTTCTGAATTATTGTTTTGTTTGTTAATTGATGGCAATGAAACGTATTGCCCTGGAATGGAGGGAGTTGTTTTAGAAATTGAAGATTGCTTCGATTTGCATAGCAAATTATCAACTGAAAAATAAGGTGAATTTTCAACAATTGTTTTAAATTTAACATTTTTCGTCAATGGTTTTTCTCGATTGTTGTTTGGTTTAGAAATGACAGGCAATGAAACATATTGAACTGATGGAACTTGATGAAAAATGTTTGATGAAGTTGGTTTAGCATTTGTTTTGAGTGATTTGGTTTGACTTAACAAATTATCAACAGAAAGATATGGCGAAGTTGTTTTGTTGATATTTTTCACAAATTGAACGTACAGACCCTCATTTTGACTGGAATTTCTTTGTTTAGATATTTGGACATAATTGGTTGCTGAATCTGTCGAATCAATCGAGCCATTAGTGTTAATAATAAACTCATTTTGATCTTCCAAATTGAAAACATTCATTTCAAAGTGATTATTATCAATATTGTTGTTGTCTTTGTTGCACTCAACATTGATTTTGAGTGATCGTGAGTTGCTTTTGAATTGCCTATAAGAAAAATAGCTGAACGATGCAAAAATGATCACACAAATGAGGAGGAGAGTTCCAAATGCATAGACCCACAAATGAACATTGTCACAAAGACGGTCAAGCCGCTGTGCTTCACTTGGATCTCCATCCAATTTGACAGTTTGATCGAGCAAATTTGATGCATAAATTGATATTTCAAATGTTCCTGCAAACAAACTGGGACAGTCGACTGTAATGTTAGCGTAGGTCAAATTTGATGAAAAGTTGTACAATTTTTTGTTTAAATTTGCATCAATCTCAAGTACATGGTACAAATCAATCGGTCCGTTTGGACTACTTGGCTTTTTGAAATTCACTCTATATGTGTTTGAAGAAATTTTCTTCCATGTAAAGTTGGATATTTTCCCGGGTTTTGAAGGTTTTGTAATGAAATTTACCGAATGTGCAAAAGAACACAGGTGAGCCTTGTTGCACGAAGCAATACTGACACTATAATTTGTGAATGCCTTCAAATTTAAATCATCAAGTTTTTCTGCACAAGAATCGCGTTTACACAATGAATTTGTCCGAGTTGAATTTGGATTCGTCAAAGTACTGCTTTCAATTCGATAATACTCAATCCAATCTGTATAGTTGATGTCCCATTTTAGTGTTGGAAAGTTATTGCTTAATTCAATTTTCACATTCACTGGATAGTCGGGAATTTTAAGTTCTTTTATTGCAAACATTTTGTGCACTGCAATATTGAACAAAATAACTTTTGTATCAACTTTTCGACTCCAAATTCTGATAATACGAGTATTGTAAGTTTCATTTAAATTCGCTAGATAGGGAGAAATTTTTGCTCAAACATTGTGCTGTTACTTCGAAATTGTTACGGAAAATATCATAACTTGAAATGTGTAGGACAAAGTCACGAATTTGTGATCTGTTCAACTCTAGAAATAAAAGAGATATAATATTTCGAGTAAATAACCAATCTTCAGTAAGCAAGGTCAATTCTGCACTGCTGATCTCTTGTGCAGGGCTTCCCCATCTGATTCCACAATAATAATCTGCATAATTCACAATTGAAAGACCAAATTTGAGTCGATTTTTTGGTAAATTTAATTTGAGATAAAAGTAGCGCTTATTTACAACATTATCTTCAACATTCATGCTGACATGTCTCCAGTCAATTGCCTGCTCCGCACAATCAGTTTCACACCAAAAAAATTATAAACTGATTGTAATTTGCCCAAGCTGTCTCCCCATGCAATTGTATAGACATTTTCTGTAACAAAAACATGAAAATTCAAAAAATTTGTTATGCCAATTTCGTGGAAACAAAACGATTTCAGCAGAACTATTCCCATTGCTTGATCCGATCAAATGTATTTTGGCTCTGTATTGGACGTCTCTTTTCAGTTCACGAAATGTGTACTTATAATAGTTTGTTGTAAAAGTTGCTAAAGTTACATTTTCATTGCTAATCAGTTCAATCAAAAATGTTTTTCTATTCTCCGTAGACTCAACAAATGTCGATTCATACTTCCAGTAGATTGTCACATTCATCAATTTGTTTATCTCCTTATTAATTTCAAAGGACTGTTCTGAGATGATCAGAGTTCCGTGTCGTACTGTGTGATTAAAAAATATAGTATTTGTTATTTTATAAAATTGTATATTTACTTTTCTTTTGGAAATGGCCGGTAATATTAGATGAACGACTCCATTGTCCACTAAACTGAATTTATGAGCAAAAAATATTTATAACATATATCGAACACTTATAATATAATGGCATAATTATTATAAATCTTATAATTTACCTTTTTAGGCGAATAATATAATCGACATTTAATTACAAATTCGTTTTTCACTTCTGGATTCAAGTCATTGAAGCTTAAATTTATTTTATCAAAGCTTTCCACTATTGATTCTTTGAATTCAGCATTGTTGACTTTGTACGCAATTTGATACTCAATAAACATTGTATTGGGAGGTATGAGCCCAAGACTAGAGTGATACGACAGTCTGTACATGATTCCAATTTCTTTTTGAAATATATTCAAATTTGTCCATGTCAGAGAATTGCTTTCCTCGTTGTATCGTAAATATTTTGGTGCCCTCAGAATGGTCATCTCCAGTTGGTAATTGGTGAAGTTGACCAACTGAACGTTGGATATTCCATCCACTTCTGTGTAGAATTCAAATTGAAATACCAAGTTTGGATTCAGATTGAGCTTATTCAGTGAATCTACTTCACAAGCGAAGAATTTTGATTGAAAATTAAATTCTTTGTTGCATACGAAACTTTTAAAAAGGTGAAGTTATTATTTTGTGCTTATCAAAACCACAACACAATGTCACTACTCACCAAATGTCATTCATATTGTTCGTAACCGAGAGTGAAATGTATCTGCCGGGATTGTGCTGCACCCAACTGCACACAAACGCATCTTGATAATAGTATTTGCATACAAAATTGCTCACTGCTTGAACACAAGATTTGGGCACTTTGTCAACAGTGCAGTATTCAACAACATTAGTGTCCGTCTTGGCGACGACAACATTAAATATTAATAAAAAAATATAATTCAAATATTGAAAAAATCAGAAAAGTGTTTTTTGAAGTTCATTTTGAGTGTATTCGAAAGAAACTAAAATTATACGATTCAAAAAATATGAGTATTATAAACAAGTATTCATTTCTAAATCATCATTCAAATCCTTACATTTTCTTATCACAAGGACACACAATTTGTTTGGTGTTTACATTGAAACTGAGACTGCACAAATATATACAAAGCAAACAGAATGAAAGTGCAACCGTCATTTCCAAGAAATGCAATATCTAAACTGTATTTGATTACCACTTGTCGATTAAACAAAATGTGCTTTGTTGAATCTGTTTTTTGCGTAACAAAATTTTCCAACCCAGTCAAGACAAGACTAGACACTTAAGTTATCTTCCGTTGCGTTAACTCTACATCGTTCACGAAAGAAGCAAATAGTAATCATAAATGCAGATAAAACACTAGCGAACAATTTTGAGCTAAATTAACTCCATAATAACAAATTAGTTTAACGTCCAAAGTAATTGGTCTTAGTTCTCAATAAATTTATTAGATAAACTTAGAGTTGAATGTAACTACACGCGCTAAGAGGCTGGTTGCGGTTCCTCGTAACCGAATACCGTATCAAAGTTTAATCAAATCACTCGTTCTCTTCATTTGTCAATGTTTTTTTAGAACTCAATCGACACTGATTATACTGACTGAATTGCACTCGTATTGAAAACGAGTACATTTTATATCGTATACAATCACACATTGAATGCAACCACAGTATTTCACGACACTTAATCATACAAAACCCATATCACATATTCACTTAAATAACATACTTGGTAAAAGATGAGCAACAGCCAATGACCGATATGTTGTTTTGTTTTACGTTATTTTTTGCAAAAAATAACAAAACACATTAATATGCAAAGAAGTGGGTTTTTAATGTTGTTAAATTTACTTTTGGTCTGTTTAAAAAACTATATAAAATAATTAAATAGCTCGCTTTGCTGTTTGTTATAATACGATAATAGAATAAAGTCCATTTTTAATTGATAAGACAAGATCCCCCCTTAATTTTCTCCCTTTAGACTTTTACATGGGTTAATTTTTATTTAAAATCCACGAATTGATTACAAAAAACGACGGGCTTCGCTGTACTAGAGCAGAGGTATTGAATTAATCTTGGTTCATCTTGTCACGATCGGCACACGAATGTGCCACCTGCTCCTCCACTCTCAAACACTAGAGCAGGCATATAGCGACGCACAGTTCCACCCGCCAATGCAACATTCGATGGGATTCGGTTATATACTCTGGAATTCGGCTGACTGCAACACGGACAGGCGGTAAGAATGTTCAATGGAAAATTAGTCTATTGAAAATGAATCAACAAATACAAATAACTTTGCTCAATCAAACTACAAAATTTGTTTTCGGTCCAAGTGAGACAAAAAGCAACCTTGACCACCTTTGTGAAAATGTATACATTTGTGTGTTTATGCATTTTGCATGTTTCAGGCTTATTTGTATGGCCATTTTTGTGCATTTTCTAATAGACAATATTTTTAAAAGCATCATACGAACACTTAACATCAATATATTGAATGCAATAAAAAAACAACAACAATAAAATGAAATGAAAGTTTTTATAGTTTTGAAGATCAAAATATGAATTTAGTTTCAACACTAATGGTTCAATTGACTCGACATTCAATTTAGCTAATAATTATATCAAAATACATTTGCTGTAAGAAGAATGCGTTTGACCCCAGTGTCCTAGTTCCAATTGGAACCAAGTCTTTGGGTCATGACCCAATCGAGGTACAAAATAAAAAGGCGGCCAACTCGACAACTGATGATTTATTAGAATTTTGAGGCTAAGTCCAAACAAGTGAGCGAGCCGAGGCACACGTCCGTACAGAACCGTGGCTCAGACCCAACTACCAAAAAAAAAGAGAGAAAAAAGAGAATGAAAAAGACAAGTTCAAAGGGCAGAACACATGCAGAACAGCTGGTTACAGGTCAAAGGTAGCGCAGATGTTTTAGCTTACAATAAGTTTAGGAAAAATTAATAGTACAAAAGAATCTAGACAAATTCGGCAGAATTTACATACATTTGCTGTTATTGTTGAAATTTTCAAAGTAAAACTTATTATCTATCATGATAATTAAAAAATTAATCATAAATTGTCAAATAAATGTATTTATAAGCGATAATTGATTACAAATCAAAAAGAATTGCGACGGGCTTCCTGTACTAGAGCAGAGGTATTGAATTTATATGGCCATTCTGGTATGAGCACACGAATGTGCAACCTGCTCCTCCACTCTCAAACACTAGAGCAGGCATATAGCGACGCACAGTTCCACCCGCCAATACAACATTCGCTCGGATCTGGTTATATACTCAGACATGAGACTGACTGCAACACGAACAGGCGATAAGACTGCGAAATTAAAATATTTGTCTATTGAAAATGAATCTACATATATAAATAACTTTATCCACTTCGCTCTTTTAATTTCATCAGCAAATTCACTTAACAAAACTATTCCCAAAGTTTATACTAGTATTAGAGGACCCATTAGATTTGATATGATTGCAATACAATATATTTATGTGTTAAAAACAAATTTACATTTAATTTATAGACCAACCCCCGATTGATTTCTTTAGTAAATACGACATCCGAAGTCTTGATTTTAGTTAATTTGGTGCAAACTTTGAGTGGTGCCAAAAACAGCCTCAAATATTCACGCATTTTCGTTCCTGATTGAATATCTTTAGCCAAGGTGTAATGACTCAATTCAAATGAAACTACCGACATTTATGCTAGATTTTATCAAATACATTTTAGTTCAATCATTTTTCCAGCAATAGTATAAAGTTTCAGAGGCCAAACAGTTCAAGTCAACAAAAATATTAAAATCTTAACATAAATGATGAATATCTAAATATACTTTTGAATATTTGCAATGAATATTTTAAAATATTAAAACACGAGCGTTTCTAGTTAACTAAAAACATTTTATTTGGGTCAAATATTCTAAGCAGAATTTACAAAACTAACATTTCGAACATTATCGTTTAAATTGAACAATATGGCCTCACCTGACCATTCGATTGCTTTCGAATGATCAAACAACATGTTGAAATGATGAAATAAAAGTTTAATTTGACAGTTCAAGAACCAAAAAAGTTTAACAAATCGAATGTTCAGTTTGTTGTTGTGAACAGACAAAACGTTTAAAGTGAGTGGAAAGTGAGTGAGAGATGAACAAAGCGAGACTCATGTTGTGGCTACAGAGCAGACTCGAGTAAGACTGGTCGAGTCCATTTGTGCAATGTAGCACAGGGGAAGTAGTAGAATAAGTGTGCAATTCACATTAAAATTTACGAGTAAAATGAGACTGAGCACAAAGTACAAAGGTTTAAGTACAAATTGAAATTTTGAAATTAAAACAATTTTATTTAAAACTACAATCAAATAAGGATTACCCAACAGTTAGTTACCACAAATTAGATACTTCCCAACTTTTATTAGGAAGTTATAAAGAAATAGTAGAATTTATTGGTAGAAACACCAAATTATTTTGAGAAATATCATGATATACTATTTTTTATTGGTGCATTAATTTATTAAAAATAAATTTGTATAAGCCAATAAGAAATGTGCTACCCTATCAAAATGTTAGAAACTGTTTTGTGAAATTCTTCCTAAATTCGAACCAACACAAACTGATGTTTCTCTCTTGAATCGACCATTCCATTTCTCTTTTCTATTCGTCAAAGTTTATCGGATATTCAATAGTACCTACTCTGTTTGCAGAATCTTTTCGAGGTCGACCTCGTCTAGGTGTTCCACAGCTGTTTGTTACTTCTCTCTTAATGTTAGTCAATTCCTTCGGAGGCTTCTCAGCACCTCGACTTTGCTGTTGTGAATTGTCCTTCAGCATTGGCTGTTCTGGAGTGCGAGTACCTTGCGACTGTTGTTGATTGAATGTGTTGTTGATGGTGGTGCTGTTGAGGGAGATCATACTCATTGACCGATTGGAAGGAGCAGTTGGATAAGGCGTGCTTGACACAACATTGCCTGATGGACGGATCAACTTACACTGATTATAGTGGGCTATGGCTTGGAATTCAGTGTTGGTTTTGAGTTCACAAATGGTGCACACGTACTCGCCGTAGTAATGATTCTTCTTATAGTGCTGTAGCAAATTCTCGAAACGATCACTGTTTGTTTTGGTTTGATTGAAACTACGATTGCACACTTTGCACTCGTAATTTCCTCTCAAATGTTTCTTCCTTTTGTGTTCTATAAGTTTAGCTCTATAATAGATTAATTGTTAAATATATAGTGAGAACATAAATGAGCAAACTTACTTGCAATTATCGGAAAATTTGCATCCCATCTGTGGACAGCGATGCAGCTTAATTTTGTGCACTCTCGAAGCGAGATGCTTGTCCAGTTCGGACATACTCTCGAACTCCTCGTCACAGTCCTCCTCAATGCACTCTAGTTTGCGTACAGTGAATTTCATCTTTTCGGTAACATATTTTCGTGTTGATCTGTTACCATTCGAACTTACCGTACTCTCCTCTGGGTCCACAGTAGCACTGCCACAAGTTGTATTGGCCAATTCTGGTTGTTGGTCATTATTAGCAGTGATGCTCTCAACAGAAGCACCTGAAATTGTGTTCATAGCTGGCGGGGCATTCATTTGAAAGTGAGGGACGGGTGAATAGTTTGCCATGGAAGCATTCTCACTTTCGAGCTTAGCGATACAGGACTGCATCACTTCAGGGGTTGGATTCGATTTCAAGAAATTGAGAAAATCCATTCGAGCATTGTTTGTTTCGTCCATAAAGGCATATGCCATAAATTGATTGGCTCGACTCCGTTGAATAAAATTGTTCATAATAATTTCACCAGGGGCGCCGCCAATTGGAGTGCTGTTGGAGGAAGGATTCATTCTTGTTGTCGGTATTTTGAAACATACAACTCGATTGGGTTCGATTTTCACTAAACGATTGCTAAATTCAAAAAGATAAAAACAAATTTTTGTTTAGAAATCTTGCGATTTTTAGTTGATCGTCAGAAGGCAGAAAAAGTGGAAGGGGAAAAAGCATGTGAGAAAAACCATTTATTTCTCACCAAGGTCGGATTAGGAAAAAATTTTTAAAAACACTTTTACAAAGGTAGAAACACAGCAAAGCCTAAAAACTGAAAGGGACTCCAATAAGGTTTGCATGGTCAAAACAAACTGCGCAAGCTATGAATCATACAGTAAGTTTAGTATTATAAAAAGGATATGTACTGAATTTCCGGATTACCCAAGTGTGCATTGCGCATGCGCCAATGAAAATGTTCAGTGTTATTCGGCGGACTAATTTGGACAAATAGTAGCACTCTATCACAGGTTAAGCCAAATTTTAAAGGCAAAAAAACCGAGGAGCAGCACTCGTGATAGGTCAAAGTGCAAACTATTTGTTAATTTCATTTTATTCATATTTAAATATAATATTTTATTTTTAAAAAATTTAATCGATTTGCAATTTATTTTAATGCAATTTCAGAATATAAGTTTAAAAAGTTGTCTAAAAAAATAATTAAGAACCAGCTTTTAGCGAGACGAAGTCGAAGACTTATAGTTTCACCCTGTCTGTCTGTCTGTCTGTCTGTCTGTCTGTCTGTCTGTTGCAGGCTTGGGAGAAGAAACCACTGCACCCCCAGTAACCAAACTTGGCACACAATTTCCACCCCATCTGAAACCGTAGGATTCCAAAAAATCAACCATTTAGGTTATCTGGTTTCGGAGATATGAGCCAAAAAGGTCACAATTTTGATGTATGTAAACAAATGCGACTATTTCTACTCACATGGCTTCTATGTAGAAATAGTTCAACCTGACTTCGTCTCGCTCTTTTACTGGCTTTGCCAGAATTTTTTAGTTTCAAACACATTTTTGAGATTTTATAATGGATAAGCACAGACAAAATAATTAAAGTTTTATTAAAATCGCAATTTTATCATCATTGAAGCCCTTTAAATAAAATAAAATTTGAGTTGAATTAATTAGTATTTTAATTAAATTGATAATCATTTTAAAACATGAATACGTAAAGGCCAAATGATCATTTGCCATTCTCGTGCACAATCTCAACCAAAGTATCATCGCAAAGATCATCGTCTACCGTGCCAACGTCGAATGTATGAACATATTCCAATTTGGGCAACAGTGTGCGAATGTTTGCTTCAATGTCTTCGAGAACTTTGCCCGTACAAGGCACCGCAAGTTTGGTCAAATTGGGAAAGAGCACAGGCAGAATGGTTTCGTAGTGACTGTACTCGTCATTGGCTAATGCTATTTCAAATTTGAGTACTCTCATTTTGGGGAACGAGGTGAATTGATGCTTTTGCATGCTTTTCAGTACATCTTGTACGGCAAATGGAAAAGTTGTGTGGAACAGATTGGGCAACTGGGACAGTCGCTTGAGAGCATGTTCTATTGGATGCTATAGACGGAGAAATTAAATTATCGAAAAAATTAATATAAAAGTAAGACTCACCTCGTGTGAATAATTAATAAACAGTTGGTGGGTACAAGGAAAACGGGCCACAATCATGTCCAACAACTCGACACTATTATCTGGAGCAAATTCGAGTGTCAAATTTTTGATTCGTTTGCCAAGCTTGTCAATACGTTTCAGGTACTTGTCCACCTCCTTCACGGGAAACACTAAATTCTTGCCAGTCAAACTAAGACAAAACACTCTAGCTTTCGATCGCAACGGATTCAGATGGGCAATCACATCTTTTCCGGTAATCTTTTCTAGGGAGGTGTCGAATTCATGTTCGTATTCTGCATCTTGGTAGTCGTCCATTTTGGCACAGTTGAACAGTTGATGTCACAAAGTGAACTGATATTTTAAAAAATTAATTTGACCGAAACTCAAAAAGATCAGCAAACTAAATGTTCAGTTTGTTTTGAGCAGGCAAAGCAGGTTTGAGTGAGATGCAGTGAGCTAGGCCCAAGCTGCTAGGGTAAGCTTCCGTAGAAACTTTCCACTTAAAAGTCAAACATGCTAGCAGCATAGCGCTGTAAATACACCACAAAGTTACACCACATTTTATGTTTGTACTAAGAATAAAGAATTAAAATGTTATTTATATGTGCTTCCTTCCAAACGCGAAATTCGTCATTTCGTGGTTTGCCTAGAAAAACCTAGAGAAATCTCATCAAATTTCATTTTCCACCTTTTGTCTAGGCAGTCTAAAGAATGACTAGGCATTCCGCGTTTTAAAATTCTCGTTTTAGACAAAAATGAAAATATTTAAACTTTTGTCCAGTTTTGCCTAGGTAAACCACGGAATGACGAATTTCATGTTTGGACGGTATATGATACCGTCAAAGAGGAAAAGTCGTCATTCTATGATTTGCCTAGGAAAAAGACAAAATAATTGTAAATTACTTGTAACTTTATAAAAACTTTATTGTTTAGATATTGTGATTTTAAAACATTACTAGCTCCTGGAAATCATAAAGTTATTTTATTATCTATCTATTCAAAAGTTGAAAATTTAATTAAAATTTAATTTAAAGTGCAATAGCAATTTTATCGTAGTTCGTTCATTGAAATCTCACTTTTGCCAAAAATGAAAATTTAAAACGCGGAATGCCTAGTCGTTCCTTAGGCAAAAGGAGAAAATGGAAATTTCAAGAAAATTTCTTTGATTTTCCAAAGAAAACCACTGAATAACAAATTTCGCGTTTGGATGGTAACATGTGCACAAAAATCCCATTAAAGTACAATACAAAATTTAAATTAAACAATTTAATCAAATTATTTCAGTCATAATCAGTTATAATCAGTCATAAGCTGGTCGAACATTACAAGTATGATTCCAAATTTCATCTTCAGGTGTGCCAATGTCGAATGTATGGACAAAATCCAGCTTGGGCAACAGTGTGCGAATGTTTGCTTCAAAGTCCTCGAGAACTTTGCCCGTACAGGCGACCACAAGTTTGATCAAATTGGGAAAGAGTACAGGCAGGATGGCCTCGTAGTGACTGTACTTGTCATTGAATAGGGAACGTTTGAATGTGAGTACACTCAGCCTGGGCAATGGAGCCAATTGGTGCTTTTGCATGCATTTAAGTACTTTTTGAACGCCAAATGGAAAATCAATGTGTTGAAGATTGGACAACTGGGACAGTCGTTCGAGACAGTGCTCTATTGGATGCTATTGGACAGAGAAATAAATAAAGTTAGAACAAATAAACAAATATGAACCTTACTTCATCTGAATAGTTGAGATACAGTTGCTCGGTATGAGGAAAACGTGCCACAATCATGTCCAACAACTCGACACTGTTGGAAGCATCAAACCACAGTTTCAAATTGATGATTCGTTTGCCAATTTTGTCAATTCGTTTCAGGTACTTGTCCACCTCCTTCACAGGAAACACCAAATTCTCGCCGATCAAACTAAGACAAAACACCCTCGGTTTCGATCTTAGCGGATTCAAATGGGCGATCACATCTTTTCCGGTAATTTGTCCTTGAGAGGAATCGAAAACATATTTATATTCGGCATATTCACCATAATGAGCTTCTTCTAAAAAAGTTTGCATTTGAACAATGTTGATTTAAGTCTAGAAGTCTTTTCTATCATAAAAAAAAGTTCAACAAACCGAAGTTGCTGAGTTTGTTATTGTGAGCAGACAAAAGCGTTTGACAGACTGCGCATGCAGAGTGAGAGAGAGAGATGAACAAAGCGACTTTAAGCGAGCGCTTGTGTTGTGGCAACAGAGCAGACTCGAGTCTGACTGGTCGAGTCTATTTGTGCAATGCAGCACAGGGGAAATAGTAGGAATAAGTGATTCGACAACTCGATCGATTCGCTTCATTTAACTGTGTCATAGAGATGAAGTGGTTAGTAAAAGCATTGCCCCTTCCATCAAGGTAAGGTCAGGGTTGAGTCCGTAAGCCTTACGGCGTAAGGTCAGAAGGGTTATTATGGTCGGCAAATATGTTTTCGTTTTTGTTTGTAATCAATTATTGGATTTTAAATACATTTATGACTAAGACTTAAATTTAGACAAAACTAAAATGGTTTATTTACTATATCACACTTTAAAATAATGATGGAACAGGTAATATTGCGTGACATTAATCTTGCATTTTGAAAATTGTTTAATAATAGAAAAATCCCAAACTGAAATTGCTTGCCAATTGCAATTTCAAAATTGTAAATAATATTATATAAATATATATATATGACATTTCAAATGACAAATTAATTTTGCAATTTTGTTGAAATAAAATATGAAAACAAAAATATTACATTGCGTAAAGGTAAAAGCAAAATTTATTTATAGCGAAAAAAGAAGACTTCAAACTTGAGGATGCAATTGGCCTGCACGAAAGGACAAACACAAATTGGGACAATCGAAAAAGATTATAAGATTTGTGTTTGTATAATATTTTCAAAATCATATTTTGTAATGTTTTGTTGTGACTAAATTTTCCACTGTCATAAAGATGTTGAGGTTAATTATAGATTTTCTATGTAAATATTTTGAGCTGAATTAATTACTTGAATCTCACCCGCACTATCATCCCAAATGTTATCTTCAGGTGCACCAATGTCGAATGTTTGAACAAATTTCAATTTGGGCAACAGTGTGCGAATGTTTGCTTCAATGTCCTCGAGAACTTTGCCGTTACAGGCGACCACAAGTTTGGTCAAATTGGGAAAGAGCACAGGCAGAGTGGCCTCGTAGTGACTGTACTCGTCGTCGAATACTGCAGTTTCAATTTTGAGTGCTTTCATGTTATGGAATGGAGTGAATTGATGGCTTGACATGTTTTTCTGTAAATGTTGAACGGGAAATGGACAAATTGTGTGGAACAGATTGGGCAATTGGGACAGTCGCTTTAGATAATGTTCTACTGGATGCTATAGATGGACAAATTAAATTATTGAAAAAAATAAAGAATCAAGGCTCACCTCTCGTGAATAATTCATAAACAGTTGTCGGGTATGAGGAAAACGTGCCACAACCATGTCCAACATCTCGACACTGTTGACTGGATCAAAACTGAGTCTCAAATTGAATATTCGTTTGCCAAATTTGTCAATTCGTTTCAGGTACTTGTCCACCTCCTTCACAGGAAACACCAAATGCTCGCCAGTCAAAGTAAGACAGAACACACTCGGCCTTGATCTTAGCGGGTTAAGATGAGCGATCACATCTTTTCCGGTAATTTGTCCCAGGGAAGGATCGAAAACATGTTCGTATTCTGCATCTCCATAGTGCATGTCATCCATTTTGAACGGTTGATCAAAATATACTGAAATATTGAAAGAATAATATAATTTGAACGAAACTCAAAAATATCATGAATGTTCAGTTTTGTTTTGGGCAGAGAGAGGCAGATAGCTTTTGAGATTTTGAGTGTGAGGGATGAACAGAGTGAGCATGAGTGTACTCATGTTTGACTGTATATGCTGATGGCATATGCTATGGGGCATGCTGCTAGCAGTCGACTCGATTTACTGGCCGAGTCCATGTTTGGCAACGGCAAAGGGTTGCAAAGGAATAAGAGTAGAAGTCCTAGGAGTAGCAGTCTTGTGGGGTAAATAAAGCGATAGAACAAGGCACATTCAACTAGCAATGCATCAATATTATTCATATCATATCATATTGATTCAATAAACTTTACACAGAAAATGGGACTGAGCATGCGCGGTTAAAGTACAAATTAAAATTAAAAGTGATTTTATTTAAAAATGCACTCATAAGAAACGTGTCACATTCAAAGTGTTAGAAACGGTTTCGTGGAATTCTATCTGAATTTTAATCGCCAACAGAAACGTCTTTTCTCACTTTTGTTCCGGACGTGACCTCTCTTGAGTCTCTCTCTTGAGTCGAGAAAATTGATTTTCTATGTCAAGTGTTAAAGTTTTTAAATGGGGTCTGCATGGTAAATTTGTTCCAGTTCAAGAAAAATGAACGCCATAGTTTGACAGATCAATTCTGAAAATTGAAAATGAATATAATCTCGGGTGGGAAGGTAAATTGTGCAATTTTTAATGTTTTTATGTAGGGCAATGGTTGAAAGTTGCGTTTAGAAATGTTCGCCTTCAAGGTGATTCAAGTCCTTAAAAATTAACAATTTTTTTTGTTGAACAATTCAATTAATAGTCTCCTGCAAAAGTAATGAGCCGAGCTAAAGGGGAAAGTGACACATAATAGATGGCGTTAGTGGCTCATTACATTTGCGAACGAGTAATAGATCTAATTTAAATCGTTTGATTGAAATTTCTAAACGCACATATTTATTTTGTTATTACATTTCGAATTCCAAGCAAAAATTGTAAATCAATTTAATCAAAGTCAAATCTACTCGGCAATCTCATTGTCCACCACTCGAACAAAATCGTTCGGGTCACGTTCCTCTGCAATGTTCTTCTCCTTTTGCTCTTTCACTGTTTTTGGCAAGCCAAGGTGTCGCACCCGAATGTGGATTACTAAATCTGCATGTCTATTTGTGCGATGGAGGCATTGATGCCATTTGCAGTGAAATGGTTTACTGTTGAGGTGAACCAATTGGTGTTGATCAAAATTACCCTTGGTGACAAATGTTGCTGAACAACCATCGTGCTGGCATACGAACAGTTTTGATTGAGAACAATGTTTGTATCGCTGATGACTGTAAAGCTTTGCACGAGTGTCCAACACTAGATTACATTCGCTCAGATTGCACTGAAATTGGCCTCTCAAATGATATCGGTTCCAGTGATCATAAGTTCTTTTTTGTAAAGTAAATTCTTTGCGGCAAACAGGACACAAAAATTTACTTGGCTTTGCATGACGAATTTTGATGTGAGCTCCCAAATGACTCCTAAATGTGGAATTTAATTAAATAAACATTCGTATAAGTTATACTATAACTCAATTCACTTACTTATTTTTAAATCGCATATTGCAATTCTGAGCAAAACATTTGTAAGGAGGAAGTCCGTGTGTGGCACTCAAGTGATCTTGCAAATGTTTAATTGTTTTCGACTTAATTTTACAATTCGGTTCGGGGCAATTCAAATTGAGAACCTTAACCTTAGTCTTGTCATCAATTTGATTAGTTTGATTATCAACAATAGTTTTCTTGAATCTCTTCGCAGCACGACCCGCTTGAGATCGTTTTCGTTTGGTAGGATCAGCTGGCAATTTAGAAGCAATCCGATTTGATTGTCTTCGAACCTTGGTTGAAGTATTAAGAAATTCAACAGCAGAATGATCATTATTGTCGTTTGTTGTGTTGGACATCTCGTCAGCATTATCATCATTCAAATTTTGGTCTAGATTTTCTTCGACTCGAAACAATTCATTTTCAGAAATTATCACTTTATCCATGTTTGTGTCAATTTTCTCAACACGAGTCTGTTGAAGGTTCTTAAGTTGATTGAGCTCGTGGTGCAGTTTGTCCAATTTAATGTTAACATTGGTTTTGAATTCAGAATAATCCAACTTCAATTCATGATTGGCATTTATATTTTCCACAAACTTTTCAGTCAGTTCCTTCAACTGTTTTTGTGTTTGCTTCAATTGCGATTCTAAATTGAAGAGCAATTTGGTGTTTTTGTTCCGAACTATTGAGCCATTTGGTACAAACTTATTACGGTTTAATAAGAATGGTCTTTTGTTGTTTCGTTTAACTTTCCTCACTTGGCGATCAATCTTGGGCCTTTTATAAACAGAAGCAACACTCGGACAAGTGTTAATAAGGTTTGACAATTGAGTTGTTGTATTAGTTGAGTGATTGGATGTATTCGCAATTGGAGAAAATAGATTCTCGGAAGATTGAGTGTTGTGTTGGAACAAGTTGGAGTTTTAGAGGCAATTCGATTTAATTGTTTTTTAGCACTGGTGGAACGACCAGTTGATTCAACAACAGAATTGTCGTTTGCCGTGTTGAACATCTCTGCATCATCATCATCATCCAAGTCTTGGTCTAAATTACACACATTTTCATTGATCAATTCATTCTCAGGAATGATCACTTTGTCACTATTGATGAAGTCAATGCTGCTTGTTTCATCTACATTTTGCTGATCAATAGAATTTAGATGATAATTTTGAGACTGATTTGGAGAATTAATTGATGATTGTGCATTACTTTGCTCTACACGAGTCAGTTGATGGTTCTTCAGTTGATTGATCTCGTCGTGCAGTTTGTCATTGTCCATTTGCAATTTGTCCAATTTAATATTTGCATTAGAATAATCCAACTTCAAATCAGCATACTTTTTCTCATGTATTTCGTTGGCATTTCTACTTTCCACCGTCAGTTCCTTCAACTGTTTTTGTGTTTGCATCAATTGCAATTCTAAATTTAAGAACAAATCGGTGTGGCTGTTTTGTACAATTGAATTATTCAGGGAGAAATTGTTACGATTTGCAAGGAATGGTCTGTTATTGCTTCTTTCAAGTGTCTTCACTTGGCCTTGATGAACAATCCTTGGTCGTTTGTGAACAGAAGCAATACTTGGATAAGTGTTGATAAGGTTAGGTAATGGAGTAGTAGTTGTTGGAGTCGAATCATTGGATGTAGTGGCAGTTAGAGAAAATTGATTCTCTCCAGATTGAGTTGTGGTAGGAGAAAGTGGTAGACTTGGTTTGATTGCTGTGTTTCCGGTCAAAGGACTCCATCCCTCAAGTGGAGTAATCAAAATATCGTCAAATTCTTGCTTGATCACTGGCAATGCGAGTGGATCTTTCTGTGAGTTCATCCTGAATTGAAGACACAAATTGTAAAATGCAAATTGGCAAAGAGCGAATAAAAAATAGCACTCGCGTGTGTTCAAGTCAAACTCAAAACAACTAAACACGATGGACCAAGTCACACTGTGGCAGTTGTTTTGGTTTGGACTCCAAAGTTTGCAACTTTGGAGTGGCAGTGCAGCCTGTGCACTAGCGGGTAGCGTATTAGGATAAATTTTGAATATCAAAATGCCTCAGGTCTAGAAAGTTGCCTTTGGGTCTTAAGAATGTGTGTGCGCAATTTCGGCGAAATTGGATAAACTTTCACCGAAGAACTTTGAGGATAAAGATTCTAGTTCCAAATCGGACACTTTTACCACGTGTTCAGAACACCATGTCCCACCATGTCACTGAATGGGGCACTGCCGCCCTTTAAATGGGCCATTCACAAACAACGTTACGCATTACATGTAATTATGAACAGTAAAAACGAGGGTCGTATTCCCCCTTCCCATAGAAATACATGTATTTCACTTTTATCTCCTCAAAATCTCCTCTGTCCTCCGACAATCGACCACCCAAACAACTTTCAATCCCCATAGTGAAAGTGCTGAAATGTCCACCCAAGACTAAGATCAATTAGTGCATTACCTGTAATAAACTTACTACTTCTAAACGTTCAAGTCCTTGATTGCTTTATTACCTTGCGACGGGACCTTAAAGCAATTGCGGACGACAAAGTCGGTTCCCAAGCCTCACTTCTAATACACAATATGTAAAAAGCATAAGCTAGACAGTGACTGGTTTGTTCATTTACCTGGAGACATATTTTACATCTGGAAAAGGGGTTTTGCTTAATAACTCTGTCTCGATGGCGACATTCGGTGTAAAAGGTCTAGACCTAGACTTAGTAGATCTACTCTATCTTGAAGAGAGCGACCAACTTGGTCATTTGTTTTTGAGTTATCGAACAGTGCACTTCAACAACGAAAATGGACAACAAGAAAATCGAGCAACAGAATTCCAAAAGCAAAAAGTCTCAAAAACAAACCAGACAATCAGTTGGATGTGAAATATTTGGTGCGCCCGCAAAACTTCCGCCTTCTCAACTGCCTACTAAAGCTGATGTGCTAAAGTGCTATCAATATGTTCGTTATAAGAACAAGCTTTCGGCAAAAGAACCATCGATATCTGATAACTGCAATGAAGTTGCCAAATTGCTGCAGGAACTTTGGGTTAAAGCATCCGTGCCATGTCTCTCTCCCCAAAGAGTGATTAAACTGCTCATCAAACTACACACGGAATATACTCAAAAAGTGAAAAACTTTAAAAAAGCTAATGTTGAAGCAACTTTGGAAAAAGTGTTAGAGGAAACTCAAGAGTATCGTCATACACAAGAAACAACATTGTTTGATATTACTACGTGTAAATGTGTGATTCTTGATGAGTGTGATTGTCCCAAGGATAGGAAAATCCCAGCAATCGAGAGAAACTTTGTGACTGATCAACGATCAATTCGAACGGACTATATTGGCAGTGTTGACAGGAAAACAACTAAAAAGTACGCAAAACGATTTGAACGAAAACAGAATGATCATAATCGTAAAACTAAGCACAATCAAAAGAAAAGTGAACCAGAATTTATTACCGATTATGATCATTTGATTCCTTCTGAACGCAACTCTTCTGGTGATGGCGAAATGAGTGATGATGAAGATATGGACTTTGACATTGGTGACCATTTACTTGATGTCGATTGGCTACCTGACAATCTGACCGAAAATGAAAAGAAGGAAGTTCACTTAAATCTTTCATTGTACGTGATCGAATGTGACAGGTGTGGTGTCTCAGACAGGGCTGCTGCTTTGTTAATCAACGCTGTCTTTCTAATACTCGGAATCATCACTGAAGACAACAAGAGAATGGTAATTGATCAACACAGAATCACTCGTGTACGGAAATTTGTTCGTGAGCAAATGGTTGAAGAATATGCTAAAACGAATCCTCCATTGGAATGTTTTATGACTGACTCGAAAAAGAATTGTACCAAAGTGATTACTCAAATAGATGGTCAAGCTCATCCCGAAATACACAAAATTGATCAATATGTTGGCGTTAATGGCGCAAATCGATCGTACTTTGGCCATTTTTCTGTTTTCAAGAAAGATGATGATAAACTCAAGGAAGCAGAACGTGTCGTTAAAGCAATGATAGAATTCTTCGATAAGAATGAAGTTGATTTAGACAAATTGACCACTTTTGGATGTGATGGAGCAGCAACGAATACAGGGAAAGATAGTGGCATTGCCCGTCGACTTGAACTCCATGTCAACAGAGCACTTCAACGGATTGTTTGTCTTCTCCACACCAACGAGTTGCCATTGAGGAAATTATTCCGTCATTTGGATGGTGAAACTTCGGGGCCTACTACTTTTACTGGACCAATTGGTAAACATCTGTCCACGTGCCACAAGAAGCCTTTGGTCGATTTTAAATCGATCAAAGTAGAAGACTTTCCGTATATGGACAAATCGGTCTACGAACGTCTCAGTGTTGATCAAAAATTTCTTTATGACATATGTTTGCTTGTCATGGGAGAGAAAGAAGCAGAAGAAATGAAGCGAATAGCCAATCGAAAACCTGGACCAATTTTTCACTCCAGATGGCTCACATTTGCAATTAGGATTCTTAGACTTTACATCTCAACTGATAATCCAGAAGAGTTGTACCCAAACTTAATCATTCTGGCCGAATACGTAATGAAAGTTTATGCTCCGATGTGGTTCACTATCAAAAAGGATTCTGACTTGAAGTATGGATCGATTAATTTCTTCAAAATGATTAAGCGATCTCGTTATCTTCCAATTGAATTGAAGAATCAAGTTGACGAAGTGCTTAAAAGAAATTTTTACTTTGCACACTCGGAAAATGTTCTTGTTTCAATGCTTGGAGACGATACCAAGCGAGATCAAGCAATTGACATAATTCGTCAAATCAGAGTCTTGCGAAACGCAAGCAAGAAAACATCAATCAGGTTGTATACTTGCCCAAAAATTAATTTTGGAAATGTTACCGGACAATCAGAGGACTACACTACTATGATTGATTTGGAAGACTTCAAAAACTTGCATGAACCACCATTGACAATCAGACTTTCCGATGAACAGTTGATCAAGTTCCAAGTGCCCAACTATCCTTGTCACATACAAGATACAGAGCGTTGTGTTGGTCTCGTTACAGATGCTTGTCAAAAAGTAATTGGAGCTGAAAAACGCCATGGATACATCGTAAACAAGCTATACTCCAGGTCATTCAATAGTGACTTTAGATCCAAAAGTCAGTACACTCCTATGGATCTTAAGGACTTAACTAATACCAGAAAACGCAAAAGATCAAGCTATTAATCTGTGACACATACTCACAATTTGTTTTAAAATTAAATTCGGTCGTTTCCACTTATGTAAATGATTTCTTTAGTTAGATTAATAAAGATTATTTGCCATTCAAATACACTAATGGAATGTGTGCCCCCAATAAATTTAAGTGCTAGTTACACACATTGTGTAACTATGTTTGTGAATGGCCCATTTAAAGGGCGGCAGTGCCCCATTCAGTGACATGGTGGGACATGGTGTTCTGAACACGTGGTAAAAGTGTCCGATTTGGAACTAGAATCTTTATCCTCAAAGTTCTTCGGTGAAAGTTTATCCAATTTCGCCGAAATTGCGCACACACATTCTTAAGACCCAAAGGCAACTTTCTAGACCTGAGGCATTTTGATATTCAAAATTTATCCTAATACGCTACCCGCTAGTGTGCAGGGTAAGTTATGTGAGAAAACTATTTCGTTTTGACTGGCAGCATAAAAATTTATGTGGGAAATGAAACTGAGCATGCGTTGTTCAAGTATATATTGAAATTTTGAAATTAAAATGATTTTATTTTTTAGAAAAAATGTAATATTTAAAAAAAACGTGTGAAACATTTAAATTGTTGAAACAGTTTCGTAGAATTCTACTTGAATTTGAGCCAACAGGAAAATATTTTCTCTAGTTCCGGACATGCACTCTCTTGAGTCTCTCTTGAGTCGAGAAAATTGATTTTCTATGTCCAGTGTTCAAGTTTTTAAATGGGGTCTGCGTAGTACGAGAAGACGAAGAATAAGAAGAAGTAGAAGTACTTTTGCGGACTGGTCTCGATGGACTTGGATTTGCTATTGTTTGTTGTTTCTGCTTAGTCAAATCCATTGGAGTTTGCTTAACAACTTTAGTGCCTTGACTTTGCTGTACTGAATTGGTGTTCGCAACTGGTTGCTTTGGAGTACGACTTTGCAACTGTTGATTGTAAGTGTTGTTGATGGTTGTGGAGTTGAGGGAGAAATTGATTGGCGCCTGAGATGATGATGATGGTTGTGCAAAGCGGTACGGATCGGAAAGTGCTCGATAAGGAGTGATGCTCATATTGACTGGTTGACGGATCAAATTACTACACTGGTCATAGTGAGCCTTGGCTTGGGCTGGTGTGTTTGTTTCCCGCTTACAAATGGTGCACAAATACTCGCCACGATAGTGATTCTCCTTGTAGTGCTTGAGCAGACTCTCGAAACGATCTTTACAAGAGGCGATTTGTCTCGCCTTAAAACGTCGTTCGCATACTTTGCATTGGTAAATAGCTGATGAATGCTTCTGATTTTTGTGATCAATCAGTTGGGCCCTGTAATTAAAAAACAATTTTCAAAAAAAGTGCATTAGTGATGAACAAACTTACTTAGAATTAGAGGAAAATTTGCATCCTTTCTGTGGACAACGATGATGCCCAATTCTGTGCATTCTCGAGCCGAGATGTTCCTCAAGTTTGGACATACTCTCGAATTCCTCTTCGCAGTTCTCCTCAGTGCACTCTAGTTTGCGTACAGTGAATTTCTCATTTTCAGCTAAAGGGGAAAGTGACACATAATAGATGGCGTTAGTGGCTCATTACATTTGCGAACGAGTAATAGATCTAATTTAAATCGTTTGATTGAAATTTCTAAACGCACATATTTATTTTGTTATTACATTTCGAATACCATGCAAAAATTGTCAATCAATTTACTAAAATCAAATCTACTCGGCAATCTCATCGTCCACCACTCGAACAAAATCGTTCGGGTCACGTTCCTCTGCAATGTTCTTCTCCTTTTGTTCTTTCGCTGTTTTTGGCAAGCCAAGGTGTCGCACCCGAATGTGAATTACTAAATCTGCACGACGATTAGTGCGATGGAGGCATTGAGGCCATTTGCAGTGAAATGATTTACTGTTGAGGTGAAACAATTGGTGTTGATCAAAATTACACTTGGTGACAAATGTTGCTGAACAACCATCGTGCTGGCATTTTAACAGTTTTGATTGAGGACAATGATTGTATTTCTGATGATGGTATAGCTTTGCACGAGTGTCAAATACAAGGTTACATTTATTCAGATTGCACTGAAATTGGCCAATCAAATGATATCGGTTCCAGTGATCATAAGTTCTTTTTTGTAAAGTAAATTCTTTGCGGCAAACAGGACACAAAAATTTACTTGGCTTTGCATGACGAATTTTGATGTGAGCTCCCAAATGACTCCTAAATGTGGAATTTAATTAAATAAACATTCGTATAAGTTATACTATAACTCAATTCACTCACCCATTATCAAATCGCAAATTGCAATTCTGAGCAAAACATTTGTAAGGAGGAAGTCCGTGTGTGGCACTCAAGTGATCTTGCAAATGTTTAATTGTTTTCGACTTAATTTTACAATTCGGTTCGGGGCAATTCAAATTGAGAACCTTAACCTTAGTCTTGTCATCAATTTGATTAGTTTGATTATCAACAATAGTTTTCTTGAATCTCTTCGCAGCACGACCCGCTTGAGATCGTTTTCGTTTGGTAGGATCAGCTGGCAATTTAGAAGCAATCCGATTTGATTGTCTTCGAACCTTGGTTGAAGTATTAAGAAATTCAACAGCAGAATGATCATTATTGTCGTTTGTTGTGTTGGACATCTCGTCAGCATTATCATCATTCAAATTTTGGTCTAGATTTTCTTCGACTCGAAACAATTCATTTTCAGAAATTATCACTTTATCCATGTTTGTGTCAATTTTCTCAATACGAGTCTGATGATGGTTCTTCAATTGATTGAGTTTGTGGTGCAGTTTATCATTCTCCATTTGCAATTTGTCCAATTTAATGTTTGCATAGGTTTTGAATTCACAATAATCCAACTTCAATTCATGATTGGCATTTATATTTTCCACAAACTTTTCAGTCAGTTCCTTCAACTGTTTTTGTGTTTGCTTCAATTGCAATTCTAAATTGAATAGCAACTCGGTGTTGTCGTTTTGTACTGTTGACTCATTCAGGGTAAACTTATTACGATTTGCAAAGAATGGTCTTTTGTTGTTTCTTTCAAATACTTTCAATGGGCGTTGATGATCGCTGTTTGGTCTTTTGAGAACAGAAGCAACACTTGAATAAGTGTTGATAAGGTTTGGCAATGAAGTTATAGTAATTGGAGTCGAATCATTTGATGTAGTTGCAGTTGGAGAAAATCGATTCTCTCCAGATTGAGTTGTGGTAGAAAAAAGTGGTAGACTTGAATTGGTTGCAGTGTTTCCGGTCAAAGGACTCCATCCCTCGAGTGGAGTAATCAAATCATCGTCGAACTCTTGCTTGATCACTGGCAATGCGAGTGGATCTTTCTGTGAGTTCATCCTGAATTGAAGACACAAATTGACAAATGCAAATTTGAGATTTGGTATAATAATAAAGTGAAGAAAAACAGCAGAACACTTGCGTGTGTTCAAGACAAACAGACTCAAAACAACTATACTCGATGAACAAAATCACACTGTGGCAGTTATTTTGATATGAGAGTTTTTAAGGTATAAAATCTGTGTGTCTTGTTCGCCATTTGAACTTTTCCGCCTTATCCGGTTGCTCAACTTTACAATTTGTCATTTTATTTCACTTGCACAGTTTTCATCTTCGAACCAATTCGAAACAAAGTGACATTATAAATTTTCTGAACGCAAACACCAAACACGCATTCTTATCATCAGACGATTTGAATGACATTCAAATTCTATTTCAGAATGATTTTGATGTGAATGTATCTTCATTTATGCAACTTAAACCCGAATTTGCCATCAAAGTCACACAATTATTTTCCACTTATAACAAATTCAGCAATCAATATTTGGCCAATTTTTGTGTGCATTTCAGTTCATTGACTTTCCTGACAATGAAAAACCCTTAAGGGTATACCACTAGGGGTGTTCAAGTTTTTAAATGGTAAAATTGTTTGAGTTCAAGAAAAATGTACGCCATAGTTTGACGAATCAATTCTAAATTGAAAATGAATATAATCTCGGGTGGGAAGGTAAATCGTGCAATTTTTAATGTTTTCATGTAGAGCGATGGTTGAAAGTTGCGTTTTGGAATGTTAACATCTTCAAGGTGATTCAAGTCCTTTAAAAATTGACAAATTAATTTTTTTTGTTTAACAATTCAATTAGATCTAATTTAAATCGTTTGATTGAAATTCTAAACGCCCATATTTATTTTGTAATTACATTTCGAATTCCGTGCAAATTTTTTTAATCAATTTACTAAAATCAAATATACTCGGCAAGCTCATCGTCCACCACTCGAACAAAATCGTTCGGGTCACGTTCCTCTGAAATGTTCTTCTCCTTTTGCTCTTTCACTGATTTTGGCAAGCCAAGGTGTCGCACCCGAATGTGGATTACTAAATCTGCACGTCGATTAGTGCGATGGCGGCATTGGGGCCATTTGCAGTGAAATGGTTTACTGTTGAGATGAACCAATTGGTGTTGATCAAAATTGACCTTTTTGGAAAATGCTGCTGAACATCCATCGTGCTGGCATACGAACAGTTTTGATTGAGGACAGTGATTGTACTGCTGATGGCTGTAAAGCTTTGCACGAGTGTCATACACTAGGTTACATTCGGGCAGATTGCACTGAAATTGGCCTCTCAAATGATTTGTGTACCAGTGGACATAAGTTATACTTTGTGAAGCGAATTCTTTGCGGCAAACAGGACACAAAAATTTAATTGGCTTTGAATGATCAATTTGGATATGAGGTTGGATTTGTTGCCTAAAAGGGAAATTCATTAAGTAAAGTCGCACTTGAATAACTCAATTCACTTACTGAATTTTAAATCTTAAATTGCAATTCTCCGCAAAACATCGAAGAGGAAGAAGTTTATGCGATTTGCTCAAATGATCCTGCAAGTGCTTCAGTGTTTTCAACTTGACTTTACAATTCTGCTCGGTGCAATCAAAATGGAGCACTTTAATCTTGTCCTCAATTTGATTGACTTCTCCATCCTTACCATTCACTTGATTATCATCATCATTTTCAATAGTTTTCTTAGATCTCTTCACAGTACGATTTAGTTGAGAATGTTTTCGTTTTGGAAGATTTTGTGTGTTGGAACAAGTTGGAGTTTTAGTTTTAATTCGATTTGTTTGTTTTTGAGCATTGGAACGACCAGTTGATTCAACAACAGAATTGTCGTTTGCCGTGTAGAACATTTCTGCATCATCATCATCATCATTATCCAAGTTTTGGTCTAAATTACACACAGTAAATTCATTCTCAGGAATCATCACTTTGTTACAAATGATGAAGTTGTCCATGCTGCTTGTTTCATCTACATTTTGCTGATCAATAGAATTGAGCTGATAATTTTGAGATGGATTTGGAGTATTAATTGATGATTGTGCATTACTTTGCTCTATATGAGTCTGATGATGGTTCTTCAGTTGATTGAGCTCGTCGTGCAGTTTCTCATTCTCCACTTGCAATGTGTCTAATTTCATGTTTGTATTGGTTTTGAATTCAAAATAATCCAACTTCAAATCAGCATACTTTTTCTCGTGTATTTCGTTGGCATTTCTACTTTCCACCGTCAGTTCCTTCAACTGTTTTTGTGTTTGCTTCAATTGCAATTCTAAATTTAAGAGCAAATCGGTGTTGCTGTTTTGTACAATTGAATTATTCAGGGAGAAATTATTATGATTTGCAGGGAATGGTCTGTTATTGCTTCTTTCAAGTATCTTCACTTGGCCTTGATGAACAATCTTTGGTCGTTTGTCAACAGAAGCAATACTTGGATAAGTGTTGATAAGATTTGGTAATGGAGTAGTAGTTGCAGTTGGAAAAAATAGATTTTCGACAGATTGAGTTGTGGTAGTGGAAAGTGTTCGACTTGAATTGGTTCCAGTGTTTCCGGTCAAAGGACTCCATCCCTCAACTGAACTAATCAAATCATCGTCGAATTCTTGCTTGATCACTGGCAATGCGAGTGGATCTTTATGTGAGTTCATCCTGAATTGAAGACACAAATTGTCAAATGCAAATTGGAGACGAACAAAAAATAGCACAACATTCGCGTGTGTTCAAGGCAAACAGACTCAAAACAACTAAACACGATGAACCAAGTCACACTGTGGCAGTTGTTTTGGTTTGGAGTGACAGTGCAGGGTAAGTTATGTGAGAAAACTCTTTCGTTTCGACAGGCAGCATAAAAATTTATGTGGGAAATGAAACTGAGCATGCGTTGTTCAAGTATATATTGAAATTTTGAAATTAAAATGATTTTATTTTAAAAAATATAATATTAAAAAAACGTGTGAAACATTTAAAGTGTTAGAAACAGTTTCGTAGAATTCTACTTTAATTTGAGCCAAGAGGAACATATTTTCTCTAGTTCCGGACATGTCCTCTCTTGAGTCTCTCTTGAGTCGAGAAAATTGATTTTCTATGTCCAGTGTTCAAGTTTTTAAATGGGGTCTGCGTAGTACGAGAAGAAGAAGAAGAAGAAGAAGTAGAAGTACTTTTGCGTAGAAGTCTCGATGGACTTGGATTTACTGTTTGTTGTTTCTGTTTAGTCAAATCCATTGGAGTTTGCTTGACAACTTTAGTGCCTTGAATTTGCTGTAGTGAATTGGTGTTCGCAACTGGTTGCTTTGGAGTACGACTTTGCAACTGTTGATTGTAAGTGTTGTTGATGGTTGTGGAGTTGACGGAGAAATTGATTGGCGCCTGAGATGATGATGATGGTTGTGCAAAGCGGTATGGATCGGGTAGTGCTTGATAAGGAGTGATGCTCACATTGACTGGTTTACGGATCAAATTACTACACTGGTCATAGTGAGCCTTGGCTTGGGCTAGGGTGTTTGTTTCCCGCTTACAAATGGTGCAAACATACTCGCCATGATAGTGATTATCCTTGTAGTGCTTGAGCAGACTCTCGAAACGATCCTTACAAGAAGCGATTTGATTGAAACGTCGTTCGCATACTTTGCACTGGTAAATAGCTGATGAATGCTTCTGATTTTTGTGATCTATTAGTTGTGCCCTGTAATCAAAGAACATTTATCAGGAGCGGTGCATTAATTAGACAAACTTACTTAGAACCAGTGGAAAATTTGCATCCCTTCTGTGGACAGCGATGATGCCCAATTCTGTGCATTCTCGAGCCGAGATGTTCCTCTAGTTTGGACATACTCTCGAATTCTTCGTCACAGTTCTCCTCAGTGCACTCTAGTTTGCGTACAGTGAATTTCGCATTTTCGGGAACACGTTTTCGTTTTGAGTTGACAAACGAACTAGTACCAGAACCAGAACCAGCAACAGAATTAGTATTGCTCATGCCTGGAACTACTGTATTCGAAGTTGATGTATTGGACACTTCTGGTTGCTCATTAAAATTATTAGCAGTGATGCTCTCAACAGTAGCAACACTTGTAATGGCGTTTAGAGCTGGCGCGGCGTTGATTTGAGGCACAAATTGAGCGTTGAAAGTGTCAGTTGAATAGTTTACGGCTGCGAGTTTTGCGAGATTGGACTGTCTCACTTGGGGCGATGGATTCATTCTCAGCAAATTGGCAATGTCCATTTGATTGTTTCTCATTTCCTCCATATAGGCCATTAGCAACAAGTGATTGGTTTGGGTTCGTTTGAGCATATTGTCAATGATTAAATCAGTTATTTCATCTGAACGTCCAATGCCGGAGGTGGCCACTTGACCAATGACATTATTGTTGTTGGCGGAAGACATTTTTGTGTTTCATGTATTTCAAGACAGTTGGGTTCAATTCGAATTGATTCACAAATGAATCTTAAAAGAAAGAGAACAAGCGAACGCAAAAATAGAAATGATGTATAAATTTCAGTTGATGGGGCAGTAGGCGGCAAAAAATGGAAGCGGAAAAAGCGAGACAAAGAATCACTTATTTACAGTACTAACAGTAAGTAATAAGGCATTCTTACAGTCAGTGTAGGAAAATCAGTTCTATACGGGGTAGAGGTACAGTGGAGTCCTAGCAAACAGAAAGAGACTTTGCAGTAAGGTTTTGTATGGTCAAAACAGTTGTGTATCAGTATGATTGGCAATAGCGCTCTAGGACAGAGTGCAGAGAAGTCAGAGGGGCAGTAGATCTGTGGTCGGTCAACGCTTAAGCGGAAGAAAAATGACTGTTGAATTTGTCATTGACAAGAGAGAAAATGTCTGTTCACTGGCAACCAGTGGCAAGTGTCCTCCACTCATTGAGAGAACCAATCGACTCACAAACATACATTTTAACGGGCTAATTTAGGCGATACTTTTGTGCTGTATTTTAGTAGTGAACAAACAAAACTTTAAAGTGAATCCACTCAAAAAGTGAAGCCTCTTTATGTTTTGGTTTTTATTACATTTTTAAAGAGATCAAGTTTACAAAATGCTTCAAATTATCAAAATATTTAAATTCTTTTTAAAAGTTTTATTGATACAACTGGAAACCAAGAAACATTTCCGTAGGATAAACCGTTGATTATCCTTAAAATAATATTTCAATAAAAATATAATCAATTTAGCGATCTGCATTGAACCGCCAGTGATCATCGCCAGATGGAGCTGTAAGAGGATATTCGAATTGCTGCACCATTACGCGCGATCTACACGACTGCGCAGGATCGTATCAACCGGCAAAGTTATGCACTCATTTGCATACTAATGGTACGGTATCAAAGTACTGTGTGCGTAGACCTTTGACGTTCATTGTCTGGTGGAGTCGATTTGTGCAATACAAGTGACGAGAGAACTCGATCGATTCGCATCATTGAACATGAAAACTACGATCAACGATGCTATTTAAGAAGACTGTGCATAAAAAGGTTCTGTAGTTAGCACAAGAGCCCTGATCCTTAAGGTAATTACCACCAAAGTGGGGTCAAGGTTGAGTCAGTAAGGTCAGAAGGGTAATTATGGTAAGCAAATAGCATCTCCACTGTGAAATTCAAGGACAAAGTGTACTATAAAACCAAACCACTTTTATTTTAAAAAAACTCAGTAAAATTCATAAGAAACGTACGTTACATTCAAAATGTTAGAGACGGTTTCGTGGAATTCTGCCAGAATTTGAGCCAACAGAAGCATCTTTTCTTACTCTAGTCCCGGTCATGTAGCCTTGTAGTTTCTCCTGAGTTGACAAGATTGTTGTTCTCCTTTGTTCGGCTAAGTTGATTGGCATAGTAACCACTTTGATGGCAGCACTTTTGCGAACTGGTCTGGATGGACTTGGATTTGTGGTTGCTGTTTGTTGTTTCTGCTTAGTCAAATCAATTGGAGTTTGTTTCACAACTTTAGCGCCTTGACTTTGCAGCAGTAATTTGTTTGCAACTGGTGGCTTTGCAGTGCGACTCTGCAACTGTTGATTGTAAGTGTTGTTGATGGTGGTGGAGTTGAGGGAGAAATTGATTGGCGCCGGTGATGGTGATGCAAAACGGTACGGATCGGGAAGTGTTTGGTAAGGAGTGCTGCTCACTTTGGCTGGCGGACGGACGGTACTCAACTTGCAACATTTGTCATAGTGAGCCTTGGCTTGGACTTGTGTGTTGGTTTCGTACTGACAAATGGTGCACACGTACACGCCGTGATAGTGATTCTCCTTGTAGTGCTTGAGCAGACTCTCGAATCGATCTTTTTTACTGGTGCCGATTTGATGGAAACGTCGGTGGCACACTTTGCACTGGTAAGCAGTGCAGGAATGCTTCTGATTTTTGTGATTTATTAGTTGTGCTCTGTAATTTAAAAAAATCGCCAAATTAAGTGCACCAATGAGTGAAATGCAGACTTACTTTGAATCGAAGGATAATTTGCATCCTATCTGTGGACAACGATACAGCGCAATTTTGTGCATTCTCGAGGCGAGATGTTCCTCTAGTTTGGACATACTCTCGAATCGCTCATTACATTGCTCCTCAGTGCACTCTAGTTTGCGTACAGTGAATTTAATCTTTTTGGTCCCATATTTTCGTGTTGAATTGACAAACGAACTCGTAGTACTCTTCTCTGGAACTTGCAATGTACTCGAAGTTGTTGTATTGGGCACTTTTGGTTGCTCATTAACATTATTGGTAGTAGCAGCGATGCTCTCAACAGCAACAGAAGCAGCACCGGTAATGGTCTGTTGTACTGGGACGGAATTGATTTGAGGCACAAATTGAGCGTTAAAAGTCTCAGTTGAATAGTTTACGGCTGCGAGTTTTGCGAGATTGGACTGCCTCACTTCGGGTGATGGATTCAATCTCAACAGATTGACAATGTCCATTTGATTGTTTCTCATTTCGTCCATATAGGCCATTAGCAAGAAGTGATTGGTTTGGGTTCGTTTCAGCATATTGTCAATGATCAAATCGGTTATTTCATCTGAACGAGCGAATGGCGCCATTTGGCCAATGGGATAATTGTTATTGTTGGTGGAAGACATTTTTTATGTCATATATTTCAAGACTGTTATTTGGTTTATAGGTTCAATTTCAATTGATTCAAAAATTGAATCTTAAAAAATAAAAAACAACGAACACCCACATACAAAAAATAGAAATGATGTATGAATTTCAGTTGATGGGCAGAGGGCGGAAAAAAGTGGAAGCGGAAAAGAGAAACAAAATTCAATCGGACAAAAAGTCAACACTGAATCGAACAAAAATGAAGGTTGATGTGCCATTGACGAACGCAAAGAGCCAATTGTCTGCTCACTAGCAAGTGTCTTCCACTTATAGTGAGAACCGATTGACTCAGACATACTTTTGGGGAGCAAATTTGGAGGGTTCTTTTGTGCTCTGTTTTAGTAGTTCGAAAGTGAAGAGAGTCCGTAGCAATAACACTTATATAGTTATGTACGTAACCGATAAGCACAACAAACAAAACATATTAAACCTTTTAAGCAAATTACCATGAAGGCCAATTAGCACGAAAGAACGCATAAATTATGAGATGGGGGAGGCGCGATTTGCCCATTTGCTTTCCAACCCTTTCAATCCCCAATGGACGTTTTTGTCCATAAAATTTCTAAATCAGATTTTTCAGCATTAATGTCCTAAAAGCCTATGCAGACGATTTTGTTCGCTCGGTAGAAGTGTATTGAGTGCGAGAAAGAAGGGACAGCCTCCTCTAGCAGCCGTTGCTTCAGTAACAGACGACAAACTGGAGCAAGTTCAACACTCGAAATGGTCCATAAGTCGATGACCACGACTTGACTTTACATTTCGCTTTCTTCTGCTTTCTTTGGTGATTTACTTTTGGTTTCAAAGTGTGCGTTCGATCATAAACATGTCTAGCTATGATATTTTGTTTGAAAATTGGAAAAATTCGCATCCGATCTTATCTTATAAGCATCCATCGATTTATCAAAATTTTGATCTAGCATAGTTATCAATCAAAATTTTAAAAAATTATTTGTTGGAAATTGTTCACAATAACAATATCTTTATAAAAATTAGTCGTCAAGTTAATTATCTCGAAAATTTAATACCGTGGGATTGAAAGGGTTAAAAGTGGAACAAACGCGCACGGGGTTCCATGAAGTCGTAAACGGTTGCTCGAGGTCAAAGGTCGTGTTGCGATGGTTAGCAAATAGCCACGAAGAATTATGTAATAAATGTGTTTGGTCTATCGAGAGAACCTCCTTCAGTCTGACAGTGAGATCATAAATCTGCATTTGAGTAGCCTTCTCTCTAATTATTATGCGTCTAGGTTATTTTCCGAATAAATCTCGAAATGCTCAACACTCAATCTGCACGATTACAGACCAAAATAACAGACATGCATAACAAACATTTGATCTTTTATTGATAATCAAACATATTATGCAATTACAAAAATATGAAATACACTAGCATTTCATTGTTTATTTGATGTCGTATGTTCATACTTCGGGTGTAACAAAATCGCATTGGATTGAACTTCGCGCGTAAACCTCAAAACATTGTACATTGAGCGAGGTGGCCTCTGCCCTTTGCTTTTCTCTCCTCTTTCTCTCATGTTCAACTGTGATAGGTACCGTGTGGCCTTTGACAGTGCCACTAGGTCCACCTTCTGTATGTAATTGTCTATGCCTTATTATTGTATGTATAATGGGTAGAACCACTACCTTCTTCTTCTTCTTCTTCTTCTTCTGTATATTCGTGTGTAACATTTTGTAATAAACTTGACTTGTAAATAGCACTCCATTGTGTGCGGTTGTGTCTCGGTTCTTTCTTGTGTATTGAGTTGTGCATTTCCATCGGTATTCACCAATAAGACCCAGTAAGACCATACGTGTGTGGGCAGCGGATATTCGTTTAGTAGAAATCACCTTACCAGAAGACCAGTTGGATCACATTGATTGATCCTCATTTGACGCCCCCCTTGGATTCTTGCAAGTCAACCCACTTCAACTTGAGCAGACCTCGAACTCCTGCTCTAAAGCCTAAAACCTTCGCATTATCAGCACACCCCATTGTATTTGTACCTTCGTTTGTATATCAACTTGTATCCCCAATGTCGAGTATTACGACATTTTGGTGGCCCATGGGAGGATCAAGTTGAATCTATTCGTCAAGATCTTTCACCAGAAATTGACATTCTTTGTGTCAGTGTGTCAGTTGTGTTCAACCACTATTCACCCTGCACAACCCTTCATTGTTAGGCTCGTCCACTCATCCGTGGCCTTAGCCTGTTCGTCAGTGTCACTCTGTTTGGTCTGTGTGCCTTCCTGTGTGTCCTTCTTTCTGTCCACTACGCTTGTTCGTCCATCTTCTCTCGTCTGTGTCATCACTCATCGGTGCGCGCGCGTTCTTCTTCGTGTTGCCGCCTCCTAGCCTCACTACTTCTACTTCCGTGCCGCGCTCGTTTTCGCGCTTTCTCGCTCTCGGTGCCTGTTGCGTTTATACCGCCACCTGTCGGCTTCTAGTTCTGTCAAAATGGTTGAAACTGTAACCTCTGATGCTGGAAGTGGTTCGGGTGGTTCCCCGCCATCCTCGGATCCAGTTAAACTCGACCAGCTGCAAAATATGTTCGCTAGTCGGAAACCCGGGTTAGAAAGACATGCAAAGTTTTTACAGAGGATTCTCAACAAACCTGCCCGTGTAAAGGGGGAATCCGTCCGAGAAAACCTGTCGGATTGCCGAAAGTTTTTGCGGATGATGGATTCTTGGTGCGATGAGAACTCCTATTATGACTGTGTACCAGAAATCGATAAAGTAAGGGAAGCCCTTGAAGAAGTTGAGGAGTTGATTGTTGCGAATGATGATGCAACAGTGCAATCTAAACCTGACCATCCACTTGTGGAGAGTCGGAGGGAAGTGAACTTAAACAACGTTCCTATCTTCAATTGGAACGCCAAAGAGTACCCTCGATTCAAAGCAGTTTTTAAGGTAGAAGTGTCTGATCTACCTGGTATGGATGCGGTTCGGGAATTTTACGCACTGCAAAAGAAAATCCCAGAAAATCATCACAACCGCCTAGGACATTTCTCCTTTCTGGATGGCAAGCCGGACATGAATAAGGTTTGGAAGACTTTAGATGAATTATTCTTGTCTTCAAACCTACAAGAAATTGAGCTTCAGAAGACGGTGATGTCCCTGAAGAAGCTCGATCTCAACTCTCCGTCTAAAGAATGGGCTAATATGCATTCTGCAATTGCTCAAGTGGCGGAGTTGAATAGTAAAATCTCAGTCAGTGCAATCGAGTCTCTGCGCGATGTGATGGTAACTAAACTTCCTGATTTTGATCTAACCATCTTTATGCGACAGGAGAAGCGAGAGATTCGTGATCTCCAGAAGTACATCGACAATTGTATGCGCGGACAGGAGCGTAAGGAGGCCACTCTTGCGAGAGTGAATAAGTCTTCTTCCAAGGAGGAGGTATTGAAGAAACCAAAGTCTACTGGTTCAGTCAAACCGAAACCAACTGCTTCCAACCAGCAATCGATTCGATCCCACCACGCTGCCGCATCACCTTCATGTTTGCTTTGTGATGAATCCCACGATATGTTCAAGTGCGACCTACCTGTAGCCAAGAAAAGAGGCATGGCCATTGCTTTGAAACTGTGTTCAAATTGCCTTAAGCCTTGGAATGGAGGTGAGCACAAAGGCAAATGTTCCGTAAGGTGTTCGTGTTGTGGTCATCCTCACCCACAAGTGACGGTTTGCGGGTTTCGGCCGAATGTAGAACCGAGACCCATAAATGCTGAAAGCCTGACCCAAAAGCTACTTACCTGCAAAAAAAATTCGGTACCATATGGTCGTTTGCTCGAGTTATTGGATTCCAAACAGAATCATACACATTTAGTACAATGAAAATAGTGTACATTTTTGCCACTAGGTGGCTACCGTCCGCACGCATATAAACAAGTGTCAGCTGATATTGCTTTTCTTTGAATCTCTGCAATTATATCGCTGACTCGACTGATTTGATGGTTATAATAACAAAATTTTATATGGAGAATGGCTCATATCCCAAATTGTGATTTGGTTCTCAATGGTTGCGAATCCAGTAAGAATGTTGGTTTTTGGATTCGGACACATGGAACCCAAAATGGCACACGGAAATGGTGATTTTTGGACTTGGTGGTTATTGGCTATATCTCGAGAGTGGCGAATCCAGTTGGTGGTTCGGGTGATTTCATTTTGGTGCTCTTCATACTCCAATTGGTGGATAAGAACCAGCAACTCCATTGTGGGATAACCAGCAGCCCAATTGGTGGATAAGAACCAGCAACTCCATTGTGGGATAACCAGCAGCCCAATTGGTGGATAAGAACCAGCAACTCCATTGTGGGATAACCAGCAGCCCAATTGGTGGATAAGAACCAGCAACTCCATTGTGGGATAACCAGCAGCCTAATTATCGCCATAATCACCATCAAATCAGCCGAGTTGCACTGGTTGCTGCTATGATTGCAGATACAAAGAAAAACAACATCAGCATTTGTTTGGTAAGCGAGTGGACGGTAGCCACCTAGTGACAAAAATGTACACTATTTTCATTGTACTAAATGAGTATGATTCTGTTTGGAACCCAATAACTCGAGCAAACGACCATATGGTACCGAACTTTTTTTTGCAGGTAAGTAGCTTTTGGGTCAGGCTTTCAGCATTTATGGGTCTCGGTTCTACATTCGGCCGAAACCCGCAAACCGTCACTTGTGCACCATGAAGTGATGTGTTTCAAGCGAGAACGAGGTGAGACTTCTTCGGAGAGATCCGCTCACGCCAGTACTTCTGCCACTACTCGTGCAAAAATGACCGACGCTGGCACTCAAAATGATGTAAACGCTGGTGAAGGCGAAGAATACAATCTCAATGTCTTCACCAGTATTGTCAACAGTCTATCTTCAGGTGTTGCCTATCTCCCGGCACTTCAAGTGAATGTCCGGAACAATGGCGAACGAGTCGACACCAATGCGTTGTTGGATGACGGTTCAACTAGTTCTTTTATCTCAAAAACTTTGGTTGAGGAACTTGCTTTAGATACTGAAACGATCTCCGACAAACCTGTTTCTTCTTTGGGCGGTCGACTCCAGTTCACCATCAACACTGTCGCCTTCGCCGAGCTACGTTCTCGGGATGGCTCGTATGTATTTCGTTGTCCCTGTTTTGTGATGCCATCCACATTGATCGTCAACATGCTGACTCCACGAAAAGATGCGTTTGATGAAGCTAATTCCCTAGGTCTGGTTGTTGCTTCCCCGTATTCTCCGAATGGTTCCGTCAACATCGATCTTCTGTTGGGCATCAACGTTTTGGACGATTACGTCCTCTCGCGTGAGGAGGTCGGTCGTATGATTCTCCCCGGCATCTATGCACACCCAACAAAATTTGGTTGGGTTCTCCGTGGTAACGACCTTAGTGGTAAGAACGTTCGGCATAAGGTCAACTTTGTGTGGATGGATCCGTCTCCGTGCCAGCACATCTGTACCGATTTGAAGCAAATCTTTCGTGATAATATCCAAGATGCGGAAGGTGATGTTGTCCAACGTACTTGGATGGACAAATTTACTGCTTCGATTGTTTGGAATGAGAGTGAGCGTCGATTCTACACTCCAATGCCTTGGAAAGAGGATGGACTTCGTCCGGATTCGAATTATGGCACTGTGAAGAGGATCATCGATCGACTTCTGGTCCGTCTCCAACAAAAAGGTCAATTGTGCGAGTACGATCAAGCCATTAGCGCATTCGTGAATGATCAGCAAGCGGAGTTGGTTCGTACGTTTCCGTCTCAGGATGGATACTTCATGACTCACCGACTGGTCTTCAAAAATGATTCCACCACTCAGGTTAGACCAGTATTTAATGCGTCGTTTTGTTCCAACGATAAAGAAGGCAAACCACGGAAAAGTCTCAACGATTGCCTGTACAAGGGAGCCTGGCCTCAAACGAAACTTGTTCAGATCCTTCTCCAGTGGCGAATGAATCTGTATGCGGTTCTTGCTGACATCAAAAAGGCGTTTCTACAAATTCGTCTCAATCCAGAAGACCGCAAGTATGTTCGTTATCTGTGGAATGACCAAACAGGCAAGTTGACTACTCACCAAATGATTGCTGTCCTTTTCGGTGCTACGTCGAGTCCGTACCTTCTTTATGCGGTCCTCGACAAACTGTTCAAAGAAAATTCTGATGAGGAGTTGATGAATTTTGCAGAGTCTGTCTATATGGACGACGGACTTGCCGTGGGACGATCTCAAGACGATCTTTTGCACCGTCTGCGAAAGATTCGTGATGTCATGTCACTTGGTTCTTTCGAGTTGCACAAATTCGCTGCGCCTACCAAACTTCGACAAGAAGGTCTTCTCACCGAGTTTGAAGATTCTTCGGTGACCACGGATGTTGTTCACAAAACGCTCGGAGTCTATTGGAATACGGCGAAAGACGAAATCTCTTGGAAAGAACCGATGGCTCAGTACGATCTGTTCACTCGCCGCAACCTCCTGTCTATCTTCGGCTCAGTCTTCGACCCTCTCGGACTTCTTACTCCGTTCTACACTCGCGTTCGTGCAATGATTCGTCGAGTGATTCTGTCAACGAACGATTGGGACACTCCCGTTGCTCAAGAGTTTCAAGCTGAAGCATTGAAAATGATCAGTGAGTTGTCTTCATTAGAATCGTTCTCTCTTCCTCGTTGTGTCAATCCAACTGGGGAATATGTTCTTCGTGTTTTTGTTGATGCCTCCTCGTTGGCTTATGGCATCTGTTTTTATGCGTACTCGGAAGTCGGTTCGTTTCTCATTTATGCTCGTGGTCGATTGGCAAATGAAAATAAGACCATTCCCCGGTTGGAGTTGTGTGCCGCCCTGTTTGCTGCCGAAACGTTCGCCGAGGTGAAAGGCATCTTCTCATCTGCATCCTCGATCTGTTTCTATTCCGATTCCCGAGTAACGTTGGCCCGTATCCAAGCTGATCCCAACAAAAGTAAGGACACGTACGTTAGTCATCGAGTTCGTGCGGTCCAAGAAAACACCAAGGGATTCACTTGGGACTATGTGCCAACCAAGAAGAATCCAGCTGATCACATCACACGTGGTCTAACTTTCAAGTCGATGGCCAAGAATGATCTTTGGCTTCATGGTCCGCCCGTCGATTCGTTGGTCCCAATGCATTTCATCAATGCCATTTTAGTTCGACCAACACCTGAACAAAAGTCCAATGCAGACGAAAAGTTGATGCAGATGTCGTTTGAGCAACTGTTGAGCTTCTTTGAATTTCTTCTTGGACTCCAGGACGAACGATACGGTGTAGTCGAGCGTGAATCCGAAGGCAAGAAAGTCCAGTACTCGCTCAGTCAGTTAGCTCTGTGTCGTGCATGGTTGTTGATTCAGCGGATCACCCTCAAGACCGAATTGGAATGTGTTCGCAAAGGTAATGCTGTCCCTAAAGATTCTCCAGTTTCCAACTTGCTTCTGTTCATCGACGAGTATGGAATTCTTCGTGAGAGTCGTCGTCTCGAACATGCGGACATGCCCGACACCATGAAACACCCAATTGTCCTTGTTGATCACCCACTGGTTCGTAGTTACATTCGTCATGTTCACCGAACTAGATTGTTCCACGCCGGAATACAGCAGACTCAACTCTTCTTTCGGCGCTATTTCTGTATACCGAGATCAGATCAAATGGTACGATCTGTAGTGTCCCATTGTGTTTTTTGCAATCGTTTTCGGGGACACTCTTTCTCCACTCCACTGACCTCACTCCCGCTTCCTCGTGTCAGAGCAGCGTTCGCCTTCGAGCATGTTGGAGCCGATTTGTTCGGCCCGATCATCATCAGTCGAAAGAAGTCGAGCCTCAAAGCGTACGGTTTCATCTTTGTTTGCCTGGCTACAAGAGCCATTCATCTAGAATTGGTGCTTGGGAAAAGTGCCGAAGACATCTTGGATGCTTTCCGTCGATTCACAGCTCGAAGAGGAACACCGAAGCTGGTCATCTCTGACAACGAGAAGTCGTTCCACAAAATGTCCAAGTTTCTCAAAGAACTTGGACTCAGTCTTTTGGAGCACCGTCGTGACATTGAGCGTGAACAAGGCGTCGTTTGGAAGTTCAATCCGCCCCTAGCGTCATGGTGGGGTGGTTGTTACGAACGTCTCATCGGCGTCGTCAAATCAACGCTCAAATCCTTCCGCCCACAACGAGAACATTCGGATTGGGACCTGTACACCATGTTGGTACAGATCGAAGCATTCGTGAACTCCCGCCCGTTGGTGAAGCAAGACAAAAACATTGATTATCTCACGCCTGCTCACCTCGTTTTGGGTCGCGATCTTCGGCAGTTGGACCCATTACCGTCTCAACCTGGAACCATCGATTCGCTCCACCGCCACTACCGTGTCCTTCAACGTAAGTTATCTGCAGCTTGGCGAAAATGGTCACAAGAGTACCTCGTCACCCTTCGTTATTGCGCTACGAAAACTTCCCGTGAGGCCAAACAAGGTGAGCTGGTCGTCTTGATGGAACCGAACTTTTCTCGTGAGGATTGGCCGGTCGGTGTCATTGAGGCGCTCTACCCTGGTAAGGATGGTCGCAAACGCGTCGCAAGAGTGAAAATGCTCACTGGTGAGATACGAGAACGCGCTGTTCAACGTTTGGTTCCATTGGAATCCACTGTCTTCACCAACCCAACCGATGCGGATTGAATCCATCACTCTGCCCCTTGTCTCTCCCGCTTGTACACTTAAGTATTTCTCAATTGTTTATATTTAATCTTTTCTTTCATTTTTGTATATTCTGTTTGTTGTTTGCTTTTGGATAAGCGAGATTCTCTCGCTACCAAAAGGGGGAACGTGTCGTATGTTCATACTTCGGGTGTAACAAAATCGCATTGGATTGAACTTCGCGCGCAAACCTCAAAACATTGTACATTGAGCGAGGTGGCCTCTGCCCTTTGCTTTTCTCTCCTCTTTCTCTCATGTTCAACTGTGATTGGTACCGTGTGGCCTTTGACAGTGCCACTAGGTCCACCTTCTGTATGTATTTGTCTATGTCTTATTATTGTGTGTATAATGGGTAGAACCACTACCTTCTTCTTCTTCTTCTTCTTCTGTACATTCCTATGTAATATTTTGTAATAAACTTCACTTGTAAATAGCACTCCATTGTGTGCGGTTGTGTCTCGGTTCTTTCTTGTGTATTGTGTTGTGCATTTCCATCGGTATTCACCAATAAGACCCAGTAAGACCATACGTGTGTGGGCAGCGGATATTCGTTTAGTAGAAATCACCTTACCAGAAGACCAGTTGGATCACATTGATTGATCCTCATTTTGACGCCCCCCTTGGATTCTTGCAAGTCAACCCACTTCAACTTGAGCAGACCTCGAACTCCTGCTCTAAAGCCTAAAACCTTCGCATTATCAGCACACCCCATTGTATTTGTACCCCCCGTTTGTATATCTCAACTTGTATCTCCATCCTCGTGTCGAGTATTACGACATTTGATGTTCAGTTGGCAACCAAACTGTCACTCTACTGTGGAACTACTGTTAAATTGTTTTTGTATTGGACATTTGTGCTTGTTGATTATCTGCAATTACAGAAACAGCACTCTTGTTTGCTCCTGAAATTTCGCTTTGAACTCCATTTGCTTGAGTGTTGATCTCAGTGTAAAAAATGATCTCTTCGGGAATTGGATTCCATTTCAAGAAATTTGCAAATTTCATTAGAACATTGTTTTGATCTTTCCTAAATGCCATTTCCAAAAATTGTTTCACTCCTCTAAATGGGTTGTTGTTGTTGGAGGAAGATGACATTTTTGTTGTATTTCGTGACAACTGGATTTAGTTCGGTTTCGATTCAATCAAAAACGATTGCTAAATAAAAAAACAAAACAAAAGTAAAGAAGGTAAAGTAAGTAAAGGTAGCAGATGTCAGTCAAATTTGCAAGTGTATTAGTGATTTTTACTGTATTTGTAATAATGTTGTAATGTATGCCAACATGGGCATTTATATTCAAACATGCTTCGCACGTTTTTAACTATTACAGCTGAGCATTTTGAGGTAAAAGCTCAATTTCAAAGAATCTTTCAATAAATCAGTTGAAATGACAGTCAAGAAAATAAGAGCTATACAAACATATATGCACAAATTTGCGATTTTATTGATAGTTAAAAATATAGATCAATTACATAATCATAATGTGTTAACATTTGACTGTCAAACTGATTTTTGAAACTCGAAATCTCCGGTAGAACTACTTTTTAGAAGCAGATTTGGACACTTTGGATTTCTTATCAGCAGTACCCTCATCTGGCGCTGCATTGGCTTGCTCGACCAAAAGTGACAAGATTTCGGCATCAAGTGCTGCAATACAGGATTGCATCTCTTGAGGAGATGGATTCGACATCAATAAACTGGCTAAATTCATTTGAGCATTCTTTACTTCGCCCTCAATTGGCAGAGATTTGTTGGCTCGGCTTCGTTGGATAAAATTGTCGATTATGTTCTCTGCACCTTTACCGCTAGTTGGGTTGTTGTTGGAAGAGGAGGAAGTAGACATTTCTGTTGTTGGTATTTCGGGGCCCAACTCGATTAGGTTAAATTTCAAATAAAAGTGATTTCTAACTTGAAACAAAACAAACCAAAGCAAAAAAATAGCAGTGGTATGAATTTCAGTTGATCGACAGAGGACAGACAAAAAGTGGAAGCGGAAAATCACTTATTTGCAGTGTTTATAAGACATTCTTAGGTCGGAATAGGAGAAATCACTTAGAGGTAGTGGCACAACGTAGCAATCAAAAGGAGACTCCCACTAGGCTTTGGACCATGGTCATAACAAACTATGCCAGTTGTGTATGATGTCGAAATAGACTAAAAATCTCATGTCTACAGAGGTAGAAGCAAAGTCTAGAAGACAGCATTCAATAAGGTTTGTATGATCAAATAACGCCAGTTGTGGATGAGAATCTGTTGGTCAGTCAAAGTGCAAACTATTTTGTTTTGTAATTAATTAGAATTTAATTCAATTATTTATTCAATAAATATATTATTTATTTAGATTTTTTAAAGACTAAGTTCACAAAAATGTTAAAAATGTCGTAAATATCCTAAATTTACTCTCGTTTCATTTACAAATAAGAATAGATCCAATTGAAACTTTCACCAACAATGGTTGAACTGCAATTTTAAGTTACATTTTAAAGTTAGCAATTTTCTTGAAATTAGAAAAATATTTTAAATCCTCCTTTTCAATTTGATACACAAGTGGAGTGTAAAAGTGTTCCAGTTTAGGAAAAATGTACGCCATAGTTCGACAGATCAATTCCGAATTGAATATAATCTCAGGTGGGAAGGCAAATCGTGCAATTTTTAAAGTTTTTATGTAGAGAGATGGTTGAAAGTTGCGTTTTGGATTGTTCACATTCAAGGTAATAAGAAAATAATTTAGCGATAGGTCGGCCAGACTGGGCAATTTGTTTAGTTCGTTTAATGTGATTGAATCTAAAGTCAACTAAAATTTTTTATTATTAATTTTCGATTATTTTTACCAAAATGTCAATACATTACCGAGTAACCAAGATTCAATCTGAGTGATTTCAAAGCTTTGAATCGATCACATATGACCTGAAGTGCCTGTGAAGCTTTTACTGGTAGATATGGTTTACATTCAATACAGAGATAAGTGATGCACTGGGAAAATTGTAACATGTCCAAGTCGAAGCATTTGAATGTGCAGTGTGCAACGCTCAAATTGGAACACTGTGGTCCTAGTTTCTGAAAAGCCTTGTCATAGTTCTTTAGTGAAAAGTGTTCCAATTGAGGCAAGACATTAGACAGCGATTGAGATAGGCATTGAGTGTACGAGTCGGGCAGGCCAGCGAAGTTAAAATCAAACTTAACCAGGCTGGTCATTGAGTCAATCAGTTCCATCATGCGATCAAGTGTTTCTGGTTCGAAATTGTTTTCTCCAAAAAATTCGACCTTTTAGCTCCAAACTGGTAACGCTCGAAAATTGTTTCAGTACAGGCGCACTGAACTGATAGAAACCATGGCCTGCAATGGCAAGATGTTTCACGTTTGTCATCAAATTGACCATCTGTTCACAATAATTGTCACTCAATTGTCGACTCAGTACACGCAGATTGTTTTGTTTGTCTTTTTCGAGATGAATTTCAGCCAACATAGTATCTGCTAACTTTACGGTTTGAATGGTGAATTTGAGAGAACAAATTGTGCGACACATTGAATCAATGATACACTTCCACTGGGTGCACACTGACCGAACATAGAGACGCTCCTGGAGGGGAATTTTGGCATACACCAGACGAATGCAGTCTTCTGGTAGATTAGAGAATTTCATTGTTTGGGCTTGGATTCGTAAATTGACGAGGAGTGTTGGAAATTATTTTACGAGCAAAAACTAAATGAGCAACTTGAGTGTTTGTACGACAAATAATCAAGAAAGCAGGAAAAGGAAGTGTTAGGAAGAGAAGTGGTTATAAGGGAATTCTTCCCATGAGTAAAATTTGTCCATAAAGAAATTTTTTTGGCAATTTTCATTTGACTGTTAATTTGTCAATTATTTCGTTGTCAACAAAACTTATCAACAGCATTTTATCGACAAAGTTATCAACGAGTTTAATCTAAATGTTCACCAATTTAATTTAATAATAAATAATAAACAACAAGAACATTTCAATTAACAAATGTAAATTGAAAATTTCCAATTCCATACTAAAATTTTTGACGAACAATCAATTTAATAATCTTTCAAGTCACATTCCTAAACATTGTGTCGCCTACGAATGCGTTTTATTACATTTTTAAATATCGAGTTCTCGAAAATGTTTCAAATGCGCAAAAATATTTCAAATTCTTCTTTTTAGTTTCATACAAAAAATGGAATGTAAAACTTTTCGAGTACAGGAAAAATGTACGCCATAGTTCTACAGATTAAATCAGAATTGAAAATGTATTTAATGTCAGATATGTTGTCCGGCGAGAAATCAAATCGTGCAATTTTGAATGTTTTTTATGTAGAGCGATGGTTGAAAGTTTGGTTGTGGATTGTCAACATTGACGGTGAGAAGAAAATAGCCAAGGGATAGGTTGGTCAGATTGGTCAGTTTGTTTAGTTCGCGAATTGTGTTCGGATCTATGATTATTGAATAACCAAGATTCAGTTTGAGTGATTCCAAATCTTTGAATTGGTCGCATATGATCATGAGCGCATGCGCTGCTCCTGGATCATGTTCACATTCAATACGGAGATAAGTGATCGAGTGGCTAAATCGTAGCATTTCCAAGTCATAAGACTTGAATGCACACTCGACAACACTCAAATAGGAACACTGTGGTCCTAGTTTAGCGAAAATTGACGACAATGACTTGCCGTAGTACTCCAGTGAAAAATGTTCCAATTGAGGCAAGACATTGGACAGCGATTGAGACAGACATTGCGTGAACGAGTCGGACAGGCCATCGAAGCTAAAATCAAACTTGACCAGGCTGGTCATTGAGTCAATCAGTTCAATCGTGTGATCAAGTGTTTCTGGTTCAAAATTGTTTTCTTCATAAATGCTGCCTGTTAGTTGCAAACTGGAAAGTGCAAATCGCGAAAAGTGTTTCAGCACAATGGCACCGTACAGATCGAAGCCATAACTTGCAATGGCAAGATGTTTCACGTTTGTCATCAAATTGACCATCTGTTCACAATAATTGTCACTCAACTGTCGACTCAATACGGACAAATTGTTTTGTTTGTCTTTTAGGAGACGAATTTCCTCCAACATATTATCCGTATACTTTTTTTGTTTAATCATAAATTTGAGTGAAGTTATTGTGTGACACATGGATTCAATGATCCACTTCCACTGGGTACACACTGACCGAACATAGAGACGCTCCTGGAGGGGCATTTTGGCATACACTAGACGAGTGCAGTCTTCTGGTAGATTAGAGAATTTCATTGTTTGGGCTTGGATTGGTAATTCGCTTAAATTTGCGTGCACTGGTAAGAAATATTTTACGAGTAACAACAACATTTGAGTGTCTGCACAACAAATAATCAAGAGACGGAAAAAGGAAGTGTGTAGAAAAGTAGTGGTTATAATGGAAATCTTCCCGAAAAAAAAATTCATAAATTTGATTTGGAAATGATTTCATTATCGACAAATCTAATCAACAAGAACAACAACATTAAATGTTTAACAATTAATCTCAGTACTGTCAAATTAAACTGTGTTTCACTGAACGATGCACATTTACTCGCCAGTACCTTGTCTGTTTTGTTTCAACTTTTGCTAAATTGTTTTGTGTTTGAAAAAAATTTCAAATTATTTGGATCAGATGTTGAATCGGTCGGTGGACTGCTCAATGTGTCATATGCATCTCTAATGTTGTCTGCGGCCACCAATTGGATCACCAAATATAGAATTCCTGTAAGTGCTCTCTAATTTTATCGATTAATTGCTCTCTAATTGACTAATGATTTACTCTGTATCCTAGTTATCGGACTCTCCTGATGAAAATTTGTTCCAGTATTTTTCGGAAGCCTCAGATTGGATACATTCAAAGGTGGAAGAAGACAAAAATGTGATAATTCATTGCTGGCCAGGTGTCAGTCGATCCGTAGCAATCTCAATTGGTATTTCGATCTCTAATGTATATTGAAAGGATACTAATTTTTTTATTAATTTTAATTAGCTTACCTCATTCGGCACCGAAAAATGCCCCTCAAACAAGCGTTTGATCAAGTCCGAAGCGTTCGCAATGTTGCCAAGCCTTCACTCAATTTTATACGTCAATTGGTGGAATTTGAAATCCAAGAGCGAGGACAACGTGCAGCAACCAAAATGATTACCTTTACAAGAGGAGGCGTGACTGAAGTGGTTCCAAAATTTTTGGTTACTGTTCCAAATTATAAGAATTTGTATTTTCCAAATTTCGATATTTGTTTAATGTCAATTCACTTTTCAATTCATACTGTGCTTAAACTAGGACATTAATTATAATTGTATTTGTTAATATATATTGATTTTCTGAAATAATTATTGCAATTAATTTTTCTTACCTTAGAAATTTTGATAAATAATAAAATTGTAAGATGGAAAATTAAAAATCGTCCAACTTTGAACGAAAAGACAATTGGCAATTGTATGGGAATATTCACTTGTGCGTCCATTAGTTTTTTATAGGTAGAAATTAATTTAAAGTAAAATAAATTTCATTTTCAAATTTTATTTCCAGGAATGTTATACAAAATTAACAATTGTCTTGAGTAATTCATTAAAAAGATCAACGAGGAATCTAAACAAAAGTCAACAAATCTATTGGCGCAATTCTGAATGTGACAAATCAACTTTCAAAAGTTCAATTTGGTAATTGGTTGATATGGGTGATTCCAATTCGATTGTATTGAATTCGTCGTAAATTGTCGGAAAATTTTCAAATGCAAATTTGCAATTTAATAAAAGAAAATGCGAATGAGAGCATTTTCTTGTCTTGACTAAATATTTTTTTTGCAAATATATCATGATGATTATTTCGAGGAGAATAAAAACTATGTGGAGAAACGGGCTCAATGTATAGAACTCGCTGTTCGACCACTGAAGCAAATGGATTCAAACTTTGAATTTCAAAGCCTAAGATTACAATCAACTATTATTCTCGACCTCGAAAGTGTTTGTTAACTTTTAAGTTGTAATTGATAAATTTCACTTTTGTGCATTAAAAATATTTATTTAATTTTAATCTGTAAACATTAAAGATTTGACAAAATTCCAAATCCTGAAAATTCACATAAAATGCATTCTAAATCAATTCTATTGTTTGATTTGTCTAATTTGTTCAAGTTCAAATGGCGAATTAATCAGCCATTTCATCCGATTTTCATATTCTGAAAACTTTTCAAAAGTGACTTTAATACGAACCAACTTTGGACAAGCAATGAAGGCTTCCATCAAATGCAAAACACAAATTTTCTGACGGTGCTCAGTGATTTCCCATATATTTTCTAGACAAACTACACATTTGGTGGTCTTGTAAAATTGTAGATGCAAATTTATGATATTAGGAAATGTTCTTGCTGGCTGTAGATATGTTGACAAATTCAGTGGCGTTGTATTATTATATTTTTGTGCATTCTCTTGATAAATATTTTGATTGTTAATTGTAATAAACAAGTTTGTCAACATTAACAATGGAGTTAGTGTTAATTTAGTGTCCATAGGGACTTGACTCTGAATAACAAGTTTGAAATTTATCAATTTGGACAAACTTGCCAGACATTTCATGATAAATGGTTGATCCATTCTGGTAAAGCATCTCATGTTTAAATCGACAGTACTCATTGAAGTGAAGTGATCGCAATATTCTTTGAACAGCGAATTGTCAAGGTAGGATAGAAATCCTAAATTGGTAATTTTGCGAGCCATTTCTCGATTGAGTGATAAGAATCCGAAAAGATCATCTTTATCTGGAATACCAATGTACCAAACATCAATTCGGGTTGAATTTAAATGAACTAAAGAGTTCAACCGAAACTGTTCCCTGAACAGGGTTGTCAACTCACTCAATCCATCATGATCTTGAAAAACGAAACTCTCCAATTGAGATAAAATTGAAAGCTTTTGAATTTCAGCAGTTGGAATGAAAAAGCAAAGTGCAAGTTTTTTAAGTGAGGTCATCGAGTTGATTGAGTTGACAACTTCTTTTGTTGAGTAACATGGAACGAGTGAATTCAATATTAAAGATGTCAATTTTTCCGACCACTTATCGGAGAGAAGATTAGCAATTTGAGAAATTTCATTTTTCTCAAAATGCAAGCTACCCACAATTGACAAAATTTTCACATTGACAAATATTTCAATACAATTTTTGTGCACATTTTCGTCCAGAACACATACGGTAACTCGATTTCTGTCGCAATTTTGATTGTAATCATTTCCTACAGAAGGAAGCTTCACGTAAATTTCCAATTTCTTTCTTCGTTTGCACGAACTCACTTTAAGTGCATTCCAACGGTGGCTAACTCGGCCAAATTTAAGTAGATCTGTGATTTTGAGATAATCAAATATTGCCAAGTGACACAGGTCGGGTAATGTGCAAATGTTCATGATTGAATTGTGAAATTTAGCACAGAAAAAAATTCAAAGCACAACAAAATACATATGATAGCCTGTAGAGAGGAAATAACATTTTGCAGGAAACAAACAAACTTACGATTGTATTTAAAAATAGGGTTGTTCATAAATGAATGTAACAAAAATTACTAATAAGAGCGAGGAGAACGTGCTGCAATCAAAATGAAAAGTCAATTCTACACAAGAGGAGATGTGACTGAAGTGGTTCCTAGATTTTTGGTTTATGTTCCAAGTTATAAGAATATGTATTTTCCAAATTGAAATCTTTATTCCACGTCCCAAAATTATCCTCCATTTCACTGTCCAATGAATATTGCAATATTACAAGACTTGTTAGACCAGGACTTTAATTGTATTTGTTACTTTTAATTTTTTTTTCTGTGATGATTATTGTAGTTTATTAATTATTCTTAGTCTATGAATTTTGATATGTAATAAAATCTACTTACCCCTAAAATAATTACAAGGTAAAATATTAAAAGTTTTTTTTAATAACAAACCAAAGTAAAATTGGTTTGTGTTGAAATCAAATATTCACTTGTGCGCCCATCACAAGATGGTTTAAATTTTTTAAAGCAAAAATTAATTTGACTTTTATGTGCTCTTCTGAAATGTTATGCAAATATGTATGGAAATTTTTGATTCACGACACAAAATTTTTGGTTGCACAATTCAAATTGATTTACCCCAAATCGTTTGATTGAAATTGAACAAAAATATTTATTTTGCAATTACGTTTATAATTTCAAACAGAAATTGACTATCATGACAATCAATATAGAATAAAGTCGAATCTACTCGGCAATCTCATCCTCCACCACTCGAACATAGTCGTTTGGGTCACGTTGCTCCAAAATGTTTTTCTCTTTTTGTTCTCTCAATGTACGAGGCAAACCAAAGTGTTGCACGCGAATGTGAGTTACTAAAACTGGACGTTGTTTTGTGCGTTGGTTGCATTGAGGCCATTTGCATTGAAATGGTCTACTGTTGAGATGAACTATTTGGTGGTCATCAAAATTGATCTTTTTGGAAAATGCTGCTGAACAGCCATCGTGCTGACATGCCAATAGCTTCGATTCAGGACAATGTTTGTAATTTTGATGACTGTTTACCTTTGCACGAGTGTCATACACTAGATTACATTCGTTCAGATTGCACCGAAATTGGCCACTCAGATGATTTTGGTTCCAGTGAATGTAAGTTCGCTGCTGTGATTTGAATTCTTTGCGGCACACAGGACACACAAATTTAGAATTTGGGTTAGTATGGTGAAATTTGATGTGATCTGCAATATGTCGTCTAAAAGAGAAATTCGTAAAGTAAAAACCCATTCTATTAACTCACACTTGTCAGTTCACTTACTTATTATCAAATCGAAAATTGCAATTTTGTGCAAAACATCGAAAAGGGAGAAGTTCATGTGCGCTGCTCAAATGATCATTCAAATGTTTCAATGAATTCAACCTGATTTTACAATTCTGTTGGGTGCAATCTAAATAGAGCACTTTAATCTTGTCATCATTTTGATTGACTTCTTCATCTTCATCATTCCATTCATCATCATCATCATCATCATCCTCAATAGTTTTCTTGGATTTCTTCGCAGTACGATTTGGTTGAGATTGTTTTCGTTTAGGAAGATTTTGAAGGCTGGAACAAGATGGAGATTTTGACGCAATTTGATTTGATTGTCGTCGAGCACTGGAAGGATCAATCGATTTGGCCACAGAATTATTGTCGTTTTCGGGGTTAGACATTTCATCATCATCCAAGTATTGTTCTAAATTAACCTCGTTTTCATCTTCCAATTCATTTGCATGAGTCATCACTTCATCCATGTTCACGTCACTTGATATATTCACATTTGTTAAAATATCATCAACAGTGAATTTCTCGTTTCTATTCGCTAATGAATCGGCATCAGAAAATTCTTGCTTGATGTATTGCGATTCAGTGACATTTTGGTCGGTCACCGAAAAAAGTTGAACATTTGAGTTAGACAAATTCAATACATTTAAATTCCCAGAACTGTTTTCTGTTTGAAGAATGTCCTCACTTACTTTTTCAGACAGAGAAGGAATATCAAATAGTAATGAAGAGCTGCCTGAGTCAATACTCTGTTCGACTTGAATCGGTTCTGAACAAGTAGAGTCGTCATCGATAATTTCTTGCTTGATTTGCACAGTTGAAGTTGAGTTTACTGGTGGAGTAGTGAGAAAGTTATCGATTGTTGTATCAACATTTTGTTGATGAATAGAATTTAGTTGAGACTGATTTGGAGTATCTTGTGCATTAATTTGGTCAATACGAGTCTGATGATGGTTCTTCAGTTGATTGATCTCGTCGTGCAGTTTGTCATTCTCCATTTCCAATTTGTTCAATTTAATGTTTGAATTGGTTTTGAATTCACAATAATCCAAATGCAATTCGTCATACTTCTTCTCAAGTTGCTTTAAATGTAATTCCAATTTGAAGAGCAACTCGTTATTGTTTTTCTGTGCTATAGAATCTTTTTGGACAATATTACGGTTTGTAAAGAATGGCTTGTTGTTATTACTTTCAAATTTGTTCACTTGATGATCAATATTTGGTCTTTTGTGAACAGAAGCAATACTTGGATAAGTCTTGATAAGGTTAGGTAATGGAGTAGTAGTAGTTGTAGTTGAGTCATTGGATGTAGTTGCAGTTGGAGAAAGCTGATTCTCTCCAGATTGAGTTGTGGAAGGAGAAAGTGGTAAACTTGAATTGGTTGTAATGTTTCCGGTCAAAGGACTCCATCCCTCAACTGAACTAATCAAATCATCGTCAAATTCTTGCTTGATCACTGGCAATGCGAGTGGATCTTGGCGCGAATTCATAGTGGATTGAAGATACAAATTGTCAAATGCAAATTGGAGATTTTGTATAAAGCGAAGTAAAGTAAATAGCAGAACACTCGCGTGTGTTCAATGCAAAGGTAAAGTGCCTGACAAACAGACTCAAAACAACAATACACGATGAAAGCAGTCACACTGTGGCAGTTGTTTTAGTATGCGAGTTTGTACGAAGCGCGTGCCACAGATTTAGTATTGTAGACTGCACTGCATGAACATCTTCAGTAATTATGGCATAATACAATACAATGTATTCAAAGTGAAGAATGTTTTTATTTATAAAAACAAACCAATACCAATTTGTATGGTTTATCGTGTATTGACAATACACAATAAATAAATTGAAACATTACGCGCATTTTTTTTTATTGAATTAGATTTACCCAAATCGATGATCCAAATTGAACAAATACATTTATTTTGAAATTGTGTTTCTAATTCAATGCAGAAATTGTCAATAAAGTCAAATCTATAGATTACAAGAAAGATTATGAAAAATAAAACTGCTACAATATCAAACAACAACATTCGTCGTCGTCTTCCCGATTTCGAATGACCTCCTCCATTGGTGGATAGTTCCGCATGACGGGAAGCAGATTGTCGAAATTGTGCTTGATCAAATGGTCAATGTTGTCGATGAAGAACTGAATGTCTGACTGAGTGATGCCGAGCAAAGTGGACGAATTGTTGAGCACCAAATTTACGGTTCGACTGGTCAAACCACCACAGTAGAATGTGACATTGGTAAGGTCGCACTTGGCTGTTCCAGCACACTCGACCAGCAGCAAATTGTTCTCAGTAAGAATCGACACAACATGACGCAATTCATCTGGACGAAGTACTGAGAGTAGATTGGCGAAATACGAACCCGTGAGTGGCAATTTGGTTAATTCGTTGAATAGCTCATGGAAATATTCGGTTGCGGAACATTGGCTCAGTTTGTCTTCAACCGATTGACAATTCTGAGAAACCTGTTGTAGTTTCTTGTAAATTTCAACAAGTTGCGCGTTTTTTTCTTTTTCTGTTAATCGAATAATTCTTTCCGCCAACATTGGAGGACAAATCTATCAGATAAATAAAATAATAAAGTAACTTATTAAGTAACATTAAATCATAAAATCCACTCAATGCCTCAATCCATCATGACTCACCACAGTCAAGTGTAGCATTAATGCCCATAGCTTCAGGAAAATTTGTTCAATTCTTTCATATTCAGTTGCATTTCTCTTGAGACAGTCAATCCGACTAAATTGTGGTTTAATTTTGATTGTAATGCCTGAGTTGGTAATATAATCACATCCAATATGCATGCATGAACCTAGAACTTGCATAGCCTCAATCAACTCGATCACATTTGTCATCTCGCATGGTTCCCAACTCGTCACATAGTCGATCATTGTTTGAATTTGTTCACTCGTCTCAATCCAACTAGTTTTGCACTGATTGACTAGTTCATCGCTGAAAGTATTTCCTTGCTTGTGAGCAACCAAACACTCGAGTACACATCTGTCCAGGATGAGCACATTCTTACCGTGAAGGGGTGTGATTGTGCTGTATGTGCCAATGTTAGATTGCAATTTTCCAAAAGTTTCGTTACTAGTTTTCCAACTTTTCGTAAAGCACAACACGACATTGTTACATGCACTCTTGTGAATAATTGGAAATAATACCAATACATTGTCATCAAAATATCTATAGCTAGAAATATAGTATTGTTCCAATATCTCATCAACCACAAGCACAATTGAGTGTAATTTTGGATAATTTACCAAACATTGTTTCATTTCCCGAATAATATCGTTAAGATGTACATCATCCGAAAACGTGACATCAATAAGTCGAATTAGCATACTATTGTGACGAAATGTGTAGACACTTTGAGTACGTGCAACTGACGAAGGAATCGGCTCTTGCCACTCTCCAGCCATCGCTTCATCCAAACTGCCAAATTTGACATAGTTGGCAATGGCATTGATGAAGGTCGATTTCGATGAACCAGGTTCACCAAGTACTAAAATGTTGTATTCCATATCGGTCGGTTGAGTTTCCAAATTGATGCAAACAACTTGACTGCGTCTTCAATTTCTGAATCCAATGGTAATTTTGATTACTTGAATATGAAGATTGCAAAAAACACTCACTTCACAAGCAGTAGCTGAATAATGTTCGATACAAGTCACTGTCTGTGCACTGTATACGTCCAACACAAAGCACAAGCTATGACATGACTCAATCAGCATTTCATAATCTCATCGGAATGCACATGTGAATGTACATTTAACAACAAATTGCACAAATATTTTCAGTGTGATGAGGCACCACAAAGAAATCGACAAGTGATGAACTACACTTTCACTTTAAATTAAATACAATCATATTCATTCTATATTGACAATCGATGGTGAGAATTCCAATGCGCAAGAATATCTTTAATATAAATATAATCAATTTATAATCAATTTGAAATCAAGGCAAAACTAAGCGGCCAAAATGATAAAAAAACAACCATGATGTTAGTGAAAGTGCAATTCCTTCATTCAATTTAAATTTGGTTCAAATAAACTTAAAAATAATTTTTATATTTGTTACAAACTGCAAAAGTTACTAATTGCTTCGTAGAATTCTGTCTGAATTCTGTTTCGAATCAGCAGAAAAATCTTTTCTTGCTTTTACATTTCCTGGCATGAATCTTAGTTTACTCTGTTCAGTCAAGTTAATCGGAGATTGTTTGGCCAGCTCATCTGCAAGTTTTTGTCGAAGTGATGGTTGAGAGTGTTTGTTGTTGTTAACAGCTGTGGGTTGCAAGTGTTGATTGATTGTGTTGTTGATGGTGGTGGAATTGTGCGATACATGGATTGGCGATGCTGGTGGAAAGGGGTAGGAATAGGGATTGATATTGAATGAGGCTTGATTGACCGCTGGTTTACGGGTCAATTTAGCTTTGGAACACTCGTCATAATGTTTGTTCGCTTGGAATAGAGTACTCGTTTTGCCCTTACAAATGGTACACTTGAACTCGCCCTCATAATGATTCTCCTTGTAGTGCTTGAGCAGACTCTCGAATCGATCCTTGCCTGTGGAGATTTGATTAAAGTTACGCAAACATTCCTTGCACTGGAAACTGTCCAATTGATGCTTCTTCTTTTTGTGGTCCACAAGTTGATTCCTGTAAATTTAAATGTAAATTCTGTTGATTCAAATGTACTATCTAAACTTACATATTATGAGCAGAAAATTTGCAGCCCATCTGAGGACAACGATAAAGAAGAATTCCGTGTTTCCTCGAAGCGAGATGCAACTCAAGTTCGGCCATACTCTTGAACACCGATTCACAGTTTGCCTCTGTGCACTTTAGTTTGACTACAATGAATTTCATTTGAGTTGCAATACATTTTCGGGGAGAGTTTGCAAAACGAACTGGTTTCATGACTGAGTTTGGATTCGATTCGAGTTGTTGTTTTTGTTGATTTGATTCGATGCTGTTTTGAATTGGAACAGGATTGATTTGATTTACATTTGTGTCTGAATAGTTTGCGGCTTCTAGTTTTGCGAGGCAAGATTGAATCACTTCTGGTGTTGGATTCGATCTCAAAAGATTGATTATATCCAGTCGAGCATTGTTTCTCTCTTCAAGAAAGGCTATTACCAAAAATTGATTAGCTCGATTTCGTTGGATATAATTGTCGATTATAATTTCGCCTTGTGGGCGACCAATTGGGTGATTGTTGGTGGAAGACATTTTTGTTGGATTTCTAAACAACGAAATGTTTGTTGAAGTTTAGGAAAACAAAACCAGATAGAGTGTCTCGTTCGCCAACTCGAAAACAAATGTTTTTTAATGTCACAGGAATTTATTTTTTAACTGTTTTAAAATGTGACTCGAAAAACAATTATACTAAAACAATTGACTCATACGAACATTGTAAAGTCTCTGTTTTGATTGTTACGAGTAATTTACAAAATTAATGAAGCTAATTGAAACTTCATTGCACCAAAAATGCACTCAACAATGGAGAATTACGTCAACAGAATTCTTTAAAAATTTAATTGATCTTTTCAATTTTAAATTACTCGCTGCCCGGTTTTGAAATAAGTTGACCAAGGTACCATTACCTGGACAAATATAAACAAGGACGTGTAAATCCAAACATTGAGAAAATTGCTTGTTTCGGTCCGCGGTTGGTGAATTGGATGAAAGTCATTAAAAAAGTTGTACGTGAAGTCGTACATGAATTAACTTTGAATGTCATTTCAATCTGTGAAACTGAGCGACCACACCAAAAGTCATTCAGCAAATAAATGGTTGTATAAATGCAATGCAATCATTTATGCGCTCAATTTACTGTCTGATCCATTGCCTAAAAGATTGGGAAAGTTGTAGCTTGTTAGCAGATTCGGATTGTGTAGATTCCGGCACATGATTATTAGCCAGGTGACTCTCGCTTGATGACGGCTGAGATTGTTCTTCATTTACGATGTAGGAAACAGACACAGAATCAAAATTAGGGGCTGAACCATAAGACTGGAAAAGTTGTTGCTCACTTGGTTCGGATTGTGAGGGTTTAACGGTTTAAAGGTAAAAGTTTAAAGTCATGTAAAGCGCACTGTGAAATAAAACACGCGTGATCGACTAAACAAGTTGTGTACACAAACGAATCAAACAATTTTCTAATGTTTACGAACTGTGATTTAGCAAGCTGTAAATTCAACATTTTATTTCATGACAAAATTCTTTTATTTTTCTGTTTGAAGAATAGTCGGCCAAATTGGTTTTATTCAATCAGAATCCTGATGCAATTCGTAAAGTTTTTATTATGCATACGCAAAACAAAATTCAGACATAATCACAACATCAAATCTATGTATCAGCCAAATCGATGTATTCAATGCATTTCAGATTGTACGGTAGTGTCCTACAAAACTTGCACGTTATGTCACTGCATCTGTGACCATTCGCAGCATCGTGTGTTTGTTTGCTTTGTGTGGGGATTTCCACTTTGTCGTTTGTTTATGCATTGTATGCACTTTTGTTCTTTCATTTCGGCAAACTCTTTTCTCGATTCTTCGCTAATCACGAGCATTTTATGTATCCGGTGCCATTCCACACCACTACCATCATGTCACACCATGATCTGTCCTCTACCGAGCCCATCCTGAGCATGGAAGGCGTCGAGCCAGTCATTGCACACTACTCATCGCTGTTTGATAAAGTACGAAAGAATGCAACTGAACAAATTCGAGTGAATGTTTCCTCTGCTGTGGACAGTTTGTTTGATGTTTATGTGGACTATATGAAGACAGTCACCACCAAGGCATATTCGGTGGCCAATCACGAACATGGTGGCGAAAAGTATGTTCCACTCTCACTGGTGGAAAGTGGTGCCCGAGTTATGCAAATCAAACTCCGTCAGTTGATGTCCACTGAGATTGATGCAAGTAAGTTCAGGTTCTATTTGATTCAAACATTTAATTGGTATATTTCATTTTGTTAAAAGCTTCTTCGAGATTGTACGAATTACTCAAAGCACCTCTCCGTTTGCCACTCAAAGTACAAAATTCTAATGATTCAGATGATGACGAAGATGATCAAAACGACTCCGATGCTCGTACCATTTTGGATCAATTGGAAATTAATCTTGAGGATATCTCGGAAGACGAGGAAGATGAAAACGACAATGAAGACCAGAACAAACGCAAACGAAATCGCCAGAAACGCCAGACCGAACTGAGTTGTGAGAAGATTGCTCAAATGTCTGGGTTGATTCACAAGTTGGAGCGATATCAACTGGCCGAACAGACCATGCTCTTACGACGATTGCAGATGCAGAAGAAGGGACAGATTGATCAACAACCGAGGCAACAACTAATTCAACAACAAACCTCTAGTTTACGTTCAACTTTTTCTTCCTACTTCGATAATAACAATGAACAATCCCAGCTCCCAACTAATGAGAGTCTCGAGACTAATGATCTGGAACAACCGACACAATCCGAACTAACTGAGCAACAACTTTCTCAATCTCCTTCTACCTCTTGTTCCACATCATCAGTAGTTCATCATTGTCCAATTTCACCTGCCCGAAAGCCTGTCAAGTTACGTCTAGTTAAAAAAGGGCCTGGCATTTACCAACTCGTACCTCAGTCTAATGCTCAAATCACCACTCAGCAAAATTCAACAATTGGACAACTCAAACCAGCCAACCTCGACTGTCCTCATTGTAGTGATCGATTCGAAGCCCGTGCCACTTTGAATGTGCACATTTTGTCCGTCCACAAATGTTCCAAACAGCAAACTCGACTATACCACTGCGCCTTTGTTGACTGTTCAGCCTCAAGATCACACAAATCCCATCTGTGGTGTCATATTGTTACTGTTCATCGACAAACTACTGGCGATCTTGTTGAGTATTTCGATATTGCTTATAAGTGATGAGGAGAATGTGTAATGTTTTGGATATATTTGGATTGAATCTTTTGATTAATAAATCGTTTTTACAACATGATTTTGAGTTTTAATTTTTGAGTTTTGAGTTGATCGATCGAAATGTGAGACAAAGTTCAAAGCTGTATTTATCTTAAAATTCTTATATTGATAATATTAAACTTTCGATGCCGGCGTGGGGTCAAAGTAATCTGAACCCAACTTATTTTTTACGTTTTTCGAAAAATTAGAAGTCAGCCTACTTCCACTGTATTGTGGGGTCATTTTGACCCCACATGGGCATTTATGTGACTTTTTTTCACGTGGGCATCGGAAGGTTAAAACACCAACTGGCGCAGCACTGCAGATGTTAAAGTGTTGTGCACAGATGGCTTGAAAAATTACTTTGACCTATTAAACCCGTGGTGATTATGTCTGATGCAATGCTGCGCAGTAAAGCTAGCCTTCCTCGGTATTTAAGTAGCCCACAATGTCCAAGTCGATCACATTGCTCGTTTGATCTTTTCAAGTGATCACTTGCTTACTTTTTTCTTACTTCTCACATTTCACCAACCACCAAACCAATCCCCTCACCATGTCTTCCACCCCAGCCATGATCAAACTCAAAAGCAACGACGGCGAAACCTTCGAGGTAGAAGAGAAAGTGGCACGAATGTCTATCACTGTCAACACATTGCTTCAAGACCTTGGCATTACTGATGATGAACCAGTGCCACTGCCCAATGTCAACGCTGCCATCCTCAAATTGGTGCTCAAATGGGCAGAACAGCACAAGGACGATCCAAAGATCCCAGAGGATGAGGACGACGAGGATCGTGAGCGTCGTTTCACGGACGAGATTCCCCAGTGGGATGCAGAATTCCTGAAAGTGGACCAGAGCACTCTGTTCGAGATCATCCTGGCAGCCAACTATTTGGACGTGAAGGGACTGCTCGACGTGTCCTGTCAGACTGTGGCCAACATGATCAAGGGCAAGACTCCCGAGGAGATTCGCAAACAGTTTGACATTGAAAATGATTTCACTCCTGAGGAGGAAGAAAAAATTCGCAAGGAGAACGAGTGGCTCGAGGAGAAATGAACACGAATAAATCCAAAAATTATTTGATAAAGCTTAACTAATTTTTTTAATATTTTGCAATTCAAATTCAAATAAAAAATATTTTTAAATATTTCTCGAGCAATTTTCTCTTAACTTTTGACAATTGTCAATTTACCTTGATTTAAAAGTAGTTGGCCACGAGTCGCCCTCTATGATTGAACCTAAAGACTGTTTGTTGTTGTCAGCTGACAGCAGCGTGGTCGCATTGCACTCACGTGTTTGCCTTAACACTTAAGTGTTGCACAACGTAATTTGATGTCATCCAAATTGCTCTTCTGATTCCTATGTCATGCATGATGTCAGTTTACATGTTTACAGTTAAAGAAGTGATCGATCTGGATGATGGTGAAGATATGGCTGTGGTTTATAACATTGGTGATGTGAGCAGAGAGTTATTCACTCTCAGTCTCGAATGTATCGCACCGAATTGTGCACAAATGTTTGTCAACCAATCTCAACTCGACCATCACATGTTACACGATCATTCCATTCGTGCGTTTCGTTGTATGCTCAAACATTGTGATAGCTCTTTCGGTTCGAGGTTTGTTTACACTTTTCTATAATTCATCAACATTCACAAATTGTTTGTTTCTTCTAGTCGTCGTCTCAACAAGCATCTCAACAAATATCACCGAAATACAACCGAGTGGAACTGTGCTCAATGTTCAAAGTATTACGACTCCCATGATCGTCCCACGAAGCACACTGTCGAGAAGCATCATCGTGGTCGGTTTGGGTGTTCTGTGAGTGGATGTGAATTCGTTGGGTTGAAGAGAAGTAAAGTCAACAAACACTACAAACGAGAACATCAAATTGACGATAACGATAGTGTTGTGCTGATTGATGAAGATGGTGGTCGAGGTGTTGGCGAAGTGATTTCGAAACCGGAACAACAACCAAATGACGAAACACAACCGGACAGTTACATCACTCTCAGTCTCGAATGTATCGCACCGAGTTGCACCGAAATGTTTGTCAACCAATCTCAACTCGATGATCACTTGTTTCGAGTCCATTCGATTAAAGCATTTCGTTGTCTAGTCCAGGACTGTGCTCGAACATTCGGTTCAAGGTTTGTTTCCATCGAGTATATTTACCAACTAATTAATCACTTTTTTTCTTAATTAGTCGTCGCTTGAGCAAACATCTCGATAAAGCTCATTCAGATGTTGCCGAGTGGTACTGTGGCCAATGTTCAAAACACTACGAATCCTACGATCGTCTCACCAAGCACACTGTCGAGAAACATCATCGTGGTCGGTTTGGATGTTCTGTGAGTGAATGTGAATTCGTTGGAAGGAAGAGAAGCAAAGTCAAGGCTCACTACAAACGAGAACACACACAACAGCCAGAATTGTGTACTGAATTGATTGTCTCTGACGAAGAACGTGATAACATTGTCAAACCAAGCAAAAGAGCAAGAACTGATGCTGCACAAGAGAACGATGAAACCACTGAACATCATCACATCATCCTCAGTCTGAAATGTCACCTACCCGACTGTCCAAAAATGTTCACCAACAAGTCTCTACTCCTCGATCACATGTTACAAGTTCACTCCATTCAGAAACATCAATGTTTGGTTAAGAATTGCAATCAATCATACAGTGACAAGTAAGTTTGTTTCTTTTTTTCCTTTTTCAACATTTGCGTTAATCTGTTGTTTTAGCCAAACTCTAGGTTATCACATCAAGCAAGCTCACTCTCATACCACCGAGTGGCACTGTGGCCAGTGTCATGACAAACATTATCCGACATACAAAATGCTATTCCAGCACACCTCGTGCTTTCACCACCTCGGCCAGTTCCAATGCTCTATTCCTGGATGTTCGTATCCAATTCAGAATAATCGAGGTAAACTCAAGATTCACTATTACCATGACCACAAACCAGATGTCATTTGCGACCATCCTGGTTGTGGATATCGAACGAATGATGGTTCATCTTTAAAGCAACACAAACGAGTTCATCTCGGCATCAAACCATATCGATGCAAATGGGCCCGATGTGTTTATGCCAGTACTCATTCAAGCAACGTTCTGAGTCACATTCGAAATGTTCATTTCAATCCAAAGAAAACACTATTTCTGGATGTGGAACAACTCGGTGAACCGAAAGACTACTTTGAAGTGTTGCGTGAATTGTTGTGAGCATTGTGAGCTAATGTAAATGTTTGTATTTTGCGTTGAGTATTCTTTCAGTTTAACTTTTACTTAATTGTGTCCGTTTTGATTCTCAATAAAACGATTTGTTAATGCTGAATAGCTCATTTGACTGAATTCACTATTTATGCATGTGAGTGACACCATATATGATATTGAATACAATATTATTGATTTCGATATTCAAAATAGTTTGTTAAATTTATTTCGCATGGTTTATATTTAATTAAATTTATAAATGACCAAATAAAATAGCAACTTTACCAAAATAAATTGGTGGGTACCAAAAGTTGGGTATCTCATGTTGTGATAGCATTCGTGAATAATGCACAAACTCAATTATAGAGCCGGACTTTTGACGAATTCAGCAATATCCAATTCCAACACTAAATCCGCTCTCGCCTTAACCAAATGTTTCCATCCTTCAGTTTTCCTCACATCCGCCAAATTGTCAACGATGAATTGTATATATTTCTTCTTAAGTTGTTCAGCGCTGTGCATGTCTGCAAGTAGAAGAATATGAGCAGCTGAATCGATCTCAGGTTTAGAATTGCCCAATTGAAGTTCGCAACTCGCTTTCAAGTATGGCAAATTGTACTTGTCCGCAGCGATGAACAGGTCGACTGTGTGTTCGCTCAATTCAGGAATTTTGTCCGTGTAAATGTAGAGCAGAAGATGCTCAAATGCTTCCACTGAGATGTCTGTAATCTCAACTCGATTTCGTTTCTTCTCCTCCAAATCAGTCAAAAACATAACTTTGAAAACATCTGATCGAGCAGATAGAATGTTTTTGTGAACATTAAATTCTTTGCCACCAACCACCAAAAGGACATCACTGAAATCTCCATTCTCGAGTAATGCTCGCATTCCCTCAAGAAAGCTTTTCTCTACAAGTGCTTGGTTTGAAGAAACTTTTCTTCTTTCCATAACATCAACCTCGCAATAAATTCGTAAATTATTACTTTTTGTCGTATTTGCGAATTCTCTGTATGTCACATAATCGATACTTTCAGTAAAGTTGTTATCACCTTCACCACAAATCAATTGATACTCTAAATGATTTTTTAATTATATTTTGATTTACTAATTCAATCGTAAATATACCTTTAGTATGTTGCTTCTGTCCCGAATCGTCCACAATTGAGATGCGACATTGAATTTGCACATCTTTTTTGCTGCTTGACAAATAAATCTTGATAATATATTTAGACTTTTCGTGCACAAACTTGAAATGCATTCGAAATTTGAAATCGCTTTCTGGTGAAGAAAAAGTAGAAAAATACTGCGAATTTGAAACTTTGTTCATCAAAAGACTGCCAACATTGTTGATTGTCCAATCGAGAGTGGCCGTTTCTTTCACTACTACTAATTCACTTTGAATCATGTTTGATGTCATCGTTTGGAAAATTGCGTTACAAAATTACTTGTTGGCTTCGTTTGTTGTTGGTTAGCTTCAGGCATAACATCTAACAATAAAACCTTAAATGACAGTGACTCAACAATGCAAGTTATTATTAGTTTTATCCAGACAGACATCATAAATCTCTATAGTTACACATTCCTGACGTTACGATATGTGATAACATGAGTGAAACTTTTAAAAGCTTATCTCCTTTGATTTTATGAGCCTTTTTTCAAGTTATATTGTAACCGCGGTTTACTCGAGTTGGGCTGTAGAAACTTAAACAATTATTGAAGCATGCAAAAGTGTGTCTGAAGATAGCGAAAATGTTAACGCAAGCTACGAACAGCCTTGACGAACTGGCGAGAACTTATGCAAACTTGAGAACTGTTGTCTCAATTTTATACAAAGATTTCTTAGAAGATGAAGTTCCTCGTTATCTTCCTCAAGTGCTTCCAATTGGCAATATCTAACAATATCTATCAATAATCTAACTTAGCTCTGGCCAAACGTACCATTCGTGGAAGCCTGTGAACCTATTATTGAAACTTTGGAACTGATATTAGTAGGACAAAGAGGACGAGAACTTGAACAAAATGTTTTATTTCAAAGTGCAAGTACAGCAAGTTTACATTGGATTTGAAGTTTAACTCATTTTGATTGACATATTTTAATTTTTTTATAGCTTCTTGGAAACTGGTGGAGCTACTCAAAGCATCGCTCCGTGTGCCACTCAACTCACTCAAAATTCTCATGATTCAAATCACGCATGCTCAAATAGTGTTGATAAAACAAATTCGAATTACAGAGAGAAGTGTGATTTTGAACTATATGTGATTGATCAAGTCATAGGCCTGTGTTGAGGTGCGAATTTTTTATTAGTTTTGACACACAACACACAAACTGAAAACACAATCCACTGAAAGGAACGAGTTTGGCGCCCAAACTCTCGTCAACACGTCTGCAAATGAATCAGCCGGGAAATCGGATCGTCCTTAGTTGCGAGTGAACTGATGTTGGACCGTTTGTCCAGGGGAGACTTCTTGGGTCCTGGGAGACTCGCCTCGACAAGTGACCAGTCTCGCTTGCTTCGTGAGGAGATCGTTTCAATTGATGCTCCTGATCGAGTCCCAAGTGATCGATCTTGAATTGATCATTGCTCATTGCTTATATTCACTTGCGCGGCGTCCATCCATCAATCAGCTCCACGAGAAACGTCATTGGAAATTTTCCGGTCATCTGGCTGTTTGTTCTGGTCTCATGATGTTGACGAACTTTGCCAAAATACGCACATTTCGATTGTTGTCCAATGTAGTGCATCCATCGGCTCATTTGCTTATGCTCACGCGTACTTGCTCTGATGTTCACGTGCTCTGGCGTCTTGATGACTGACCAATGGTCAGTTTACGCTCGCTTCATGCGTCATGTGTTTTTTTTGTGTTTACATTCGATCACTACTGATTGTGTGTTCAAATGTATACGTGATGTTTGATGACAAATACAGCAAAGTCTAATGTGTGTGTGTACTAGGCGATAATCAACATGCACTGACTATCTTATTCTTTTTGTGTACCTCTACTAAATCTACTTTTTTGGGGGGAATTTTACAATTAATTAAAATTAAAACTTAACAAATAAATACTTTTAGATTCACAATTAAAATCAAGTTCCTCCATAATCACATATATTTGCTCGATCACGCCTGATCATTGGTAATTTTATTTAGTTTTCTACTTTCTCAAGTAGAAATTTCTATATTTTTGCTCTAGACGACTTTCTCTAGAGAGTTCTTCTTCTTTTGTGTCGCAAAGTCATCTCGCGTGTGTCCTACTCCCCGAAGCAGACGTCCTCGATCCTTCACCTGTAGCCATGTTTGGTCAAGCAAGTCCTCGCTGGCTTACCTCGACTACTCTCGTGCTGATGGTAGCCTTCTTCGGGCTTCACCACAACTCGGACCTCACCCTGGAGCCACCTGTGACCGATATGCCTGGCGACTCGAACCAATTTGACTATATTCAGCCTGTTCAGTCTGACCACTTCCTTGGCAAGTCTTCAGTGCTATCAGTGCTATAGTCTATCGTGCCTACTAGTTGGACAGCTGGTGAGTCAAGATCGGGTGCAAGTGCCACCGAACCTCCATATGTTTTCGTCCTTGTGGTTGTCGTGGTGGTGGCGATCATCATCGCTGTGATGGTATTCATTTTGCGCTGGCTCCATAAGAGGAACGTACAAGCTAGGAAAGGCGACCAAAGAGTGGTTCAGAATGAGGCAAACGCTGAGCCAATAGATGAACTGGACAATAATGTAGAAGACTCTCTTGAAGGACATGAACCAAGCAAGAAGTCGTTGCCACTTGTCAAAGTCACACCCACAACTGGCCAATCGTCTGAGACTCTGAGTCACCTGTCGCAAGTACAAATGGTATTCCGACAACCTCAAGCACCATCACATCGCCTCGCCAACTGCCAAAAAGTTTCGTACAGTCCAAGTAGTGAACGATCTTCAATTCCAGAATCTACTCGCATCACCACATCTATTAATGTTGACTCGGCTTTAGTTTCTTCTTTGCCATCGCTAGTCGTCGATCCACGCGAAATTCCAAGTGATGATGGAGTGAAAAGAACCACTGCTGCTGTGGCCCAAGATCTGGTGGTGCTTCGGACAGCTCCAACACCGGCCTCATCATTGCCATTATTGTGGTCATCTTTTTAGTGGTCTTCGCCTTTATTTACTATTACTTTTTAAGTAATAAAAAGAGACCTCACATCTTAAAGAAGAAGATGAACGCTGTACCTACTCAATCCAAAGACCAACAAAGCATTGAAACTCTTTCGGACGACAACAATCGATTGGAACTAAAGCCAGAACCAGTGAAACCAACAAATGAAAAGACTTCTCAAATTGAGCGGGTTACCCCAACTACAGGTCTATCATCAATGGATACTTTACCATTGTCAACTGCGCAATCAAGTCTTTGCACCACCAAGAGCACAATCCAGTGTCCTAGACCACCTCGACACCAACCGAATCTCACCCTCAACGAGAGCACTTATTCGAGCACGATCTCCTCTATTTCTTCGGATCCATATGGAACTACCTCAATCTTTATGTTTACTTCCTCTGGGCCGTCGCCAAGTGGACTGGATTCTAATATGAAGGCAGAAAATGGTCAAAAGGAATCGGGTGAAGACAAAGCCCGCGCCGCTTCTGTTGGTGCTGCAAACTCGGCTATGAGCACTGATTCGACTGGCACCGTGAAGGTAAAGTCTCCCAAGTCCTTGATGGGTGGCAAGTCGGTTACCAAGTCGAAAGGCCAACATAAAATCAACCTTCGCCCCCATGAGCTTTAAATAAGCATATGCATTCTTGCTAACTTTTAACCCTCAATTACTATGCTCACACTTATGTTGAGCCTTAATTTATTATTATTACTATTAACTAGAGTAAGGTCTAAACTACTCTAAATTATGTTTCATTAATTGCAATTACCATTTTATTAATAAAACGATTCACACACTCGCACACAGTTATTCTAATCTTATATCTCAAGATATTTATGGAAATTACATTAAGGAATTGTTTGATAAATGTATAAATTTTTGGTTTTAAATCAAATCACGCATGCTCAAATAGTGTTGATAAAACAAATTCAAATTACAGAGAGAAGTGTGATTTTGAACTATATTTGCTCGATCGCGTTTCGACATTGTTCATTTTCTAGTTTTCTACTTTCTCTCTCGAGTAGAAATTTCTTTCTTCGTGCTCCCTTCGCCTGTGACCGACTACTCTCCTGGAGACTCGAACAACCTTGCCAGACACTCCAAGACTGAGCGCCATGAGTACGACAACTCAACCGGTAACGAAGCTTCGGGACGCGTCAATGGACAACAAGTGACCACGGTTGCTTCTATCTTTCAAGGAGGTGGCCAAAGATATGGTGCATCCGACAAACCGTCCAATTTGATTCACATTATCGTGGCAGTGATTGTGGTTGTGGTGACGATTGTCATTGCGGTGTTCATATACTGGTTGATTTATGGGAAACTTCGTTCAAACAAAAAGATTGCTTAACAGTTGCAATCAAGTGCTATTCAATCAAGTGCTAATCAATCAAGCGCTATTCAATCAAGTGCTTTTCAATCAAGTGCTAATCAATCAAGTGCTATTCAATCAAGTGCTATTCAATCAAGTGCTAATCAATCAAGCGCTAATTAAAGTGAGACAAAGGCAAAGTCACTCAAGGTGGACGAAATCAAGCAGAAAGTGACACGTAAGTCATCTGAGACAACTTCGCCTCTTGTGAGAGTTACACCAACAACTGGGGAAGAGTTCGACCCTGCATACTGCCCTTCTTCACCAACTTCGGAGATCAATCCAACTTCAAGCACTATCGCGAATCCTCAAAAGCAGCAAGCCAGGATGGCTCTAGACTATACGGACTCAAGTATTTCTTCAGCACTGCCAAGCAGTATTACCACTTCCATCACACTGCCTGACTCTGTTGATCTCCGCCTAAGCTCCGAAGCCAAAGAGGACACTTCAAATGGTAATTGCCTTAATCTATTATTACTTTGTGAGAAGCAAAAAGAAACCTCGTATCTTTAAGAAGAAGAGGAATGTTGTACGAACGCAAGCCAACGACCAGCAAACCATTGAGACGTATTCGGACGAGCGCCATCAATTGGAGTTACAGCCCGAACCAGTGAAATCCACTAATGAAATTGAGAAGACCTCACAACTGGACAGGGTTACACCAACTACGGGTCTATCATTGGATTCAACTTTACCGCTGACAACTGCTGACAACAAGCCTCTGTACTACAAAGAGCACCATCCAGTCACCCAGACCACCTCGACACCAACCGAACCTTACACTCAACGAGAGCAATTATTCCAGTACGATCTCTTCAACTCCAGGTTCGGATCCTTTTGGCACTACCTCACTTTATATGTTCCCTCACTCTGGACCATCTCCAAGCCGAATTGATTCTCATGTGAAATCAGAAGGCAAAAAGCCATCAGGTGAAGAGAAAGATGGCGCCGCTTCTGTGGGTGGTGCGAGCACTGCTTCGACTGGCCCCGTGAAGGTCAAGTCAGCCAAGTCATCGAAAGGTGGCAAGTCGACCAAGTCATCTAAGAAGTAGACAGGTCTATCTTCGCCCCCTACTTACCATGATGCATACGCCCTTAAATTGGCACATGCATGCATCCAAACCTTTCACCTCCCATTATTACTACTCACACTATGCTCACACTTATGTTGAGCCTTAATTTATTATTATCATTACCATTAACCAATGTAAGGTCTATTGTACGGCCTTGCATTATTAAAATGCTTTAGCTCTATTCTTGTTGTTTTGTTTATTTCAATTTTGCAAATACAATGTACTGATTTATCGAGCACATGACTTTTCTTTTTTAATATTTAAGATAATAGGCAAGTTGTGTATTGATGTATCTTGAAGTAAATCAATCACTCACAGAGAGCCACTCTCACTGTGTCAGCCAATAGTTGCTCGATTCTGTGAACCTAAACATATCTTGCGATTTTACTGAGCGATCCAGTCGGTTGCTCGGTGTGGTTATTACCAAAAAAGGTGCGCAAAGTAACAGAACTCCATTTGGAATTCAATCGACTGAAGAGTGTGGTACTCGAGATGGTTCGGAAGAGATTCCCCAATATAAGTGATCTGATGTTGCCAACTTTGTCTAATGTAAGTTCATTTCAAATCAATTTTAACTTATAATTTCTCTGTATCTTCTCAGCATCCAATTGGGCACACACTCGCTCAGTACGCACAAATGCCCACTCTGAGAAGACTCCATCTCCCCTTCAGTGTGAAGGACATGGCCATTACGAACAGTATGAAACAGAATGACCCAACCCCACTGACCCAGATGAAGTACCTCATGTGTTGTACTTTTGGGTCAAATGACACCTTTAAAAGCTTCGAGTCCGCACTGCCAATCATTTTCCCAAACTTGCAGCAACTCCACTGTCCCTGTCCTAATTCCGAATTCGTTGAACAAGTCTACTCGAATCTGCGTAGACTTTTTCCGAAGTTAAAATTTTGCAAGGCCGTTGATGCGAGTGATCTCGAAGCGATCGTGAACGAACAAAAAACCCCATATTTCCAATTAAGGTAACAGAAAGTTCCGAAATAACTGAGATTGATTATTAGATTAAATTTATTTTTTGTTAATAATTTTCACTTAAAATACTCAAATGTTTTACATTGGGAAATAAAACCAAAAGAGCACGCTTTAGTACATTCTCATTGTAATCGTTCATTTCACGGTTTAAATTCAAAGTTACAGTTTGAATCGAAGTCAGTTGAACCAAATTCTGGTTACCCGTTTTCACTTTTTTCCAATCATCAAAATTTGTGAGTAAAACGTTAAAAAAGGTTAGTTCGCTTAAATGTACCAACTGTCCAAGATGACAAAGGATTTGAGGAGTGAGGAAAATCTATTTTAGAAAACAAATATTTGTTTAGGAATTTTAATTTAATCTGATAAATTGAAAATTTACATACAATATTATCCGATTTAATATGCAAAACTTGCAATGAAGTTGCTCGTCCTCCAAGATAACGCATAATCTTTTCAAGTTCGTCTTCAATGTTCATTTTAAGATGAGTAACACGAGTCAGCCATTGTGGGTTGTTTGAATGCCATTGAACAATGCAATCTGAATCCAAGTCTGAATCATTAACCCAAAAACGAGAACAATTTGGGCCCAGATGTTTGATCAATTGAGTCACATAATGTTCTTCCTCATACATGTTTTCTTCTTCTTCACCTGTATCACAGGAGAAATGTTCAATTCTACCAAGTGTTGGCAGATGCAGTGAATCAATGAATCCATGAACATTTCCTACCAAGTCGAGTCTTCTCAATGAAGTGAGTGAATTGATTCTATTTGCAAGATCCTGTTGTTCGCTCTGATTTGTATCCAACATTGCACCACCAATGGACAAAGTACTGATTTGCTCCACTGGCCATAGACTCAAAGCGAAACGCAAATTAGGGAAAAAGTTTATATTAATCAACAGTTGCTCAATCAGAGGAAATAATCTTCGTAACATTTCTCCAAAGCATTCGCTCAGTTCTGCATCTCGTCCAACAAACTTTAGTTTCAAGCAAACGAAATCACTCAAATTGATTTGACCAAAAAATCTCGATTTGACTTCTTCTTCGCAAATGTCCGAATCAGTAAAAATTAACGATTGGTTTGAGTGCTGCATTGATTCAATCACATTTTGCCATCGAGTGCACACTAATCTCAGTTGGAGTAATTGTTGTAATTTCAAGTACGACAAAATTGATTGCAAAATTTCATTAGGCAGTTGATAGATGGTTAAGTTTGATTCAACTTGATGAAGGTTTGGTGAGCAATCGTGATTCATTTTGAATACCAAATTTAGGATTTGGTGAAGCTAGTGATAAAATACGAGGGCTTGACAGTGAGGGAATTGATTTACTGGTTCGCATGTTTAAATGCCACACAATTGCCACTTATGATTTTGCTGAGCAACCAAATGATAACTGAAAGTATATGGCAAATTGAATGTCTCCGTATAAGCTTCCAGTCAAATGAGAGTTTCCTATTACAGAAACTTTTGTCCATACCTAATAATTAAATGGAAATTTCCATTTGCCTAAATGTCACATTGTGAGATAAGCTTGCGGTTGATTGTCATTGTCAAAGTTGTAAATTGCATACAATGACGCAATTTGAACAGAACAGCAGAACACATCTCAAATGAAAGTTTATTAAAGTCACTCAATTTGTCCAATCAGTTTCATTCAATATACTCAAATGTTTCACATTGGGAAATGTAGCCAAAAGAACTCGTTTCAGCACATTTTCATCCTCATCAGTCATACCGAAGCACAGTTTCAAAGTGACAGTCTGAACGGAAGTTAATTGAACCAACTTGTGACTGTTAGCGTACAGTTCTTCCCCTTCATCAAAAGTGCTATAAAAGTTGGAGAAATAAAGTTTTGTTAAATGAGTCAAACGTCCAAGTTGACCAAAGAGTTGAGGGGTGAAAATAATCTGCTTAGAAAAAATAACTTTGAGATGAAATTTAAAAATACCCAACTTACAGCATGATAGCAGGATTCAATATGTAAAACTTGTAATGAAATTGCGTGCTTTCCAAGAATCTTGGACCAAGATAGTCGAAAACAATTTCAAACTCATCGCCAAACTTCACCCTGAGATGGGTTACATTGGCCAACCAGTCTGGATTGATCGAATTCCACTGAAGAATGTGATCCAAATACATGAAGGAATCATCGCTCCAAAAGCGGGAACAATTTGGTCCGAGAAGTTGAATTTAATCAGCAATAAAATCTTCATCGTGATTATTACGATCTCCTGTACAAAAACAGTAGAATGCGATGAAAGTTAAATGAGAAATCTGGATCCATTTTTTAATTTCAAATCATAATTTGACTAATTAGTTAAAACAAACTAAAATAGTTTGAGAACATTGGTTGTGATTTACTCGATTGTATGTTTAAATACACGATTGCAATTTGTTATTGCTAAGCAACCAAATGATAAGTGGAAAATTTCCATTGTCTAACCAAATAGTAAAATTGAGATAAGCATGCAAAGCAGATAAGCATTGTCAGCAATTGTGAAAATTGCATTCAATGACGCAATTCATTTTGGATATATATGTTTTAATTTAATTGAACCAAAATTTTTTGTTGATTATTCAAAATTAATTTGCAAATTTTGCACATTTGGTAGTATTGCATACAAAATACGATTTAGCTCACTTTTGTCAGTTTCATTTAAATCGGGTCTACCAAAAAGATTCAAAATGCACTTCTGTACAGAAGTCAATTGAATCAAATTGTTTTGATTGTCGAGTGCGCATTTCCAATCTTCAACGAAATTGATTGTAATATCTTTAAAATTGATTTCAGTCAAATGTCGCAATGGTCCAAGATGTCCAAGTATTTGAGGAGTTAGTCGATTCTGTTGTGTATTGAAGAAAAAATGTTAATTTCATTTTATATTTGGTATTTACAACTTACAATGTCCCTTGAATCAATGTAAAGGACTTGCAATTGTGTTACTTGTTGCGCAAGATATTGGAAAACGTCCGCAATGTCACCTTCAATGTTCAACTTGAGATGAGTTACACTTCTCAACCATGGTTCATTGTACCATTCTTGAATAACTTCTGGTGTCAAGTCAATGTCAAAAAGTGAAAATCGAGTACAATTTGATCCAAGAAAGCTCATCAATGTACTCATTACATACTCTTCAGTGTAAGTCTCATCTGCGCCACTATGATAGGAGAAATGTTCAATTTTGTTGAGTGTTGGAGCAAGTTGTGAATAGTTTTCAGTGATTGGACCAGACAGGTCAAGTCGTCTCAATGCGGAACAAGAATTGATTCTGTTTACGAGTAAATCTGTATTTAAAATTCTCCCATCTAAAGACAAAGTTGTGAGCTGGCCCAGTGGCCATAAACTCAAAACAAAACTTAAACTAAAGCAATGCTGGTTGTTTATGACCAACTGCTCAACAGCTGGAAATAGTCGACGCAACAATGTTTCAAAATGTTGACTCAATTCTGGATTGCGCACAGCTTTCAATTTCAAGCATGCAAAATCACTCAACTTGATTTCACCGAAAAATCGTTTCTCAATTTGATTGGACAGTTCTTCGTAAGGGCACTCTTCGTTGTCAATCAAAAGTAGTGAACTTTTCGAGTGATACATTGGTTCGATCAACACTTGCCAACGAGTGCAAACCAAACGAAGGTGAATCAATTGTTGCACTTTGAGATGTGACAAAATTGAGAGTAAAAGTTCATTTGGCAATTTGTTGAAAAGTTGGTCGGTAGTTGATGGGATCGATTCGACTTGATTCAGTGATTCCATTTTAGGTTTGATTGGAGATTTTGAATTTCAAATGAAAATTTGGAATTTGGGTTTGAAAGTGCAAATAATTTTTGACGACAATGAAAAAGTAATTTATCAACTGTTTGCTTAAATATACGATTGCAACTTATGATTGCTAAGCAACCAAAGGATAACTTTTAGTTGCCTCAATCTGTCAATTTGACAAACTGAAAGTCTCTATATATGTTACCATTCAAATGTGATCTTACTATTACCAAAAACTTTTGTGCTTACTTAATATGACAACAAAAGGCACAAAAAGGTCATGAGATAAGTGTAATATAAATTTAGGCTTAACAACCATTGTAGAGATAGTAAATTTCATGAATGACGCAATGTATGAAGATTTAAAATGAATTTCTGAAACCAAGTCAATTGAGCAAAATTGCCTTCGACTTATTGTTCAACTTCCATTCTTGCAAATTGATTGAAACGTAATTTTAATAATTTAAATTGTTAAATAATTAAAACGTAAAATTTTAATTCAGTCAATTTTAGTCGCAATAGATGACCAAATAGTTGAGGAGTTAGATGCATAAGATCTATGCATAAGTATTAAAAAATAAACAAATTATTGAACGATTTTTTGTAAATTTGTAAAAATTTTAACCACAATTTTAAAATTATCTATTCGATTTGATTAATCTTTATTGATTCATTAAAAATCATACAATAGAATTTATTACAAAATTCAAGTTATACACAACTTTATAATATATATTAAACCTATTTGCCTTTAGTAACAACATCCAGATAAAAAAAACTGTATAATTCAAATGATTTATCGAACAAACTGTTTACTTCTAGTGATTTCAAATTGATTAGTATGCATTTGATTGTCAAGTATATAAAACGAAAATATATTTTTACAAAATATAAAAGCAATTTCTTATGGATCGATTATTGTCACCTCACAAACCACTCTCAAAGTATCGTCAATTAGCAATCCATTTGCCCTGTCCTTAACATAATCACGTGACATGGTGTACTGCCAGTTGGATACGATCTTTTGATTCACAAATTTCGCATTGCCTTCTTGGGTATTGCACATTTGATCATTTTCGTCCAACAGTGACAATTTATAATGTACGTTCAATTCAGAATTGCAGCCTGTGTATGACCGAATTATTAAATAAATCGAAAAATGGTTTTCGAGTGAAATTCGGGACTTTTCTTTTGGGATTATTGTCAAATCGAATGTGAAATTTTGATCTTCAGTTGTAAAGAAATCTTTTGATCTCTGTTGAGTGTTCAACGTTCGGAATTTTTCAATGTTTAAATACTACACAATTGCCACTTATGATTGCTGAGCAACCAAATGATAACTCAATATTATATATGGCAAACTGAATGTCTCTGTATAAGCTTCCAGTCAAATGAGAGCTTCCTATTACAGAAATTTGTGTCCATACCTAATAAATGAATGGAAATTTCCATTTGTCTAAATGTCACATTGTGAGATAAGCTTGCGGTTGATTGTCATTGTCAAAGTTGTAAATTGCATACAATGACGCAATTTGAACAAAACAGTATAACACACCTCAAATGAAAGTTTATTAAAGTCACTCAATTTGTCCAATCAGTTTCATTCAATATACTCAAATGTTTCACATTGGGAAATGTAGCCAAAAGAACTCGTTTCAGCACATTTTCATCCTCATCAGTAATGCCGACGCACAATTTCAAAGTGAGAGTCTGAATGGAAGTTAATTGAACCAACTTGTGACTGTTGGAGTACACTTTTTCCCCTTCATCAAAAGTGCCATGAAAGTTGGAGAAATAAAGTTCTGTTAAATTAGTCAAACGTCCAAGTTGACCAAAGAGTTGAGGGGTGAAAACAATCTATTAAAATCAATTTAAATAAAAATTGCATAATAGTTAACTTACATGATAGCAGGATTCAATGTGTAAAACTTGTAATGAAATTGCGTGCTTTCCAAGATAATCGAAAACCGTTTCAAACTCATCGATCAACTTCACCCTGAGATGAGTCAAATTGGCCAACCAGTCAGGATTGATTGAATTCCACTGAAGAATGTGATTTGAATACATGAAGGAATCATCGCTCCAAATGTGAGAACAATTTGGTCCTAGAAGTCTAATAAAATTAGCAATAAAATCTTCATCCTGATTATTATGTTCTTCTGTACAAAAATAAGAGAAATGTTCAATTCTACTAAATGTTAGATGGAGTAGCGAATCAAAGTATCCGTGAATACATCCAACCAAGTCGAATCGCTTCAATGAGGTGAGCGAATTGATTCTGTTTACGAGTAAATTCGTATTTAAAATTTTCCCATCTAAAGACAAAGTTGTGAGCTGATGCGTTGGCCAAATACTCAAAACAAAACTTAAACTAAAGCAATGCTGGTTGTTTATGATCAACTGCTCAACAGCTGGAAATAGTCGACGCAACAATGTTTCAAAATGTTGACTCAATTCTGGATTGCGCACAGCTTTCAATTTCAAGCATGCAAAATCACTCAACTTGATTTCACCGAAAAATCGTTTCTCAATTTGATTGGACAGTTCTTCGTAAGGGCACTCTTCGTTGTCAATCAAAAGTAATGAACTTTTCGAGTGAAACATTGGTTCGATCAACACTTGCCAACGAGTGCAAACCAAACGAAGGTGAATCAATTGTTGCACTTTGAGATGTGACAAAATTGAGAGTAAAAGTTCATTTGGCAATTTGTTGAAAAGTTGGTCGGTAGTTGATGGGATCGATTCGACTTGATTCAGTGATTCCATTTTAGGTTTGATTGGAGATTTTGAATTTCAAATGAAAATTTGGAATTTGGGTTTGAAAGTGCAAATAATTTTTGACGACAATGAAAAAGTAATTTATCAACTGTTTGCTTAAATATACGATTGCAACTTATGATTGCTAAGCAACCAAAGGATAACTTTTAGTTGCCTCAATCTGTCAATTTGACAAACTGAAAGTCTCTATATATGTTACCATTCAAATGTGATCTTACTATTACCAAAAACTTTTGTGCTTACTTAATTTGACAACAAAAACACAAAAAGGTCATGAGATAAGCGTAATATAAATTTGGGTTTAAGCTTAGCAACTATTGTCGAGATAGCTAACAATTTCATGGAATGACGCAATTTGGACGTTAAAACATTTATTTAATACTCAACTGTTCTACATTGGGAAGCATAGCCAAAAAGCTCTTTTCAGTTTATTTTCATCTAACTCCACAAACGAGGGTCCTCTATAAGGATTCAAAGTGAACTTCTGAACCAAAATAAATTGAAAAAAAATTGCCTTCAGCTTGTTTGTTCCCATTCTAAAACTTGAGCACAATTTTAAAATTATATATTCAATTTGATTGATCATTTATTGATTCATTAAAAATCATGCAGGAATTTGTTACTACAAAATTCAAGTTATACAAAGCTTTATAATATTAAACCTATTTGCCTATTTCAAAGCATCGAGAATCGATACTTTATATCGAAGAGCAAATGTTGTTTCGTTTGAAGAACGATTCGCAACAGACGAATACTGTTCATCATCGCCAGAGAAGATGACAGTTTTAGGTTGAATACCGAAATTGAGTTCCGATTGTTGTTCATTTATACGCAAAAGCTTGTGGTAGGCTGAGGAACGTTTGGTGAAATTGGCTATTTCAAAAGTGACAGTTTCACTTTGAGACACGCGAGTAGACGATGAATTGACGATTGAAGACATTTTGGTGGTAAATTGGTTTGAATTGGCCAAATTACTTCAAGAAGAAGGAGAGTAACTCGAAGTTATCATCATCGTTCATCAGACGTTAGTTTGTGACTTACTTACACAACAACAAGCTTGGTCGAAAAAAAGTGAGCCAATGCACTCACGTGATGTAACGTTCACAAATGACGTATAAACTAAATCAAATTAAACCAAATCAAAATCAATGTAATATACATTTAAATGTTTGAATTCAAATTATTTATTGAACTCCTTACTATGAATAATTTTGAACGGGTTAGTGCACATTTGATTGTCAATCACATAAAGCCCAAAACGAAAATATATTTTTACAAAATATAAAAGCAATTTATTTTATGGATCGATTATTGTCACCTCACAAATCACTCTCAAAGTATCGTCAATTAGCAATCCATTTGCCTTGTCCTTAGCATAATCACGTGACATGGTGTACTGCCAGTTTGAAATGATCTTTTGATTAACAAACTTCGCAATGCCTTCTTGGCTATTGCACTTTTGATCATTTTCGTCCAACAGTGACTATTTATAATGTACGCTCAATTCAGCATTGCAGCCTGTGTATGACCGAATTATTAAATAAATCGAAAAATGGTTTTCGAGTGCAATTCGTGACTTTTCTTTTGGGATTATTGTCAAATCGAATGTGAAATTTCGATCTTCAGTTGTAAAGAAATCTTTTGATCTCTGTTGAGTGTTCAACGTTCGGAATTTTTCAATCCACCAAGTATAAGTTGTTGTTTTGATTGTTTTGTTTGGGACGATTTCACTTGACGTCATGACTTTTATATGTGAATTGACGAGGAATGTATTGAGAAACAAAAATGCAAATCGTAATGCTACCAACATTGGTACGATCGTATACGACTCAACCTGTGATAGTTGGTTACAGTAAACACCAAACTAACTCATACTTGCAGACAGATGATGCCAAGAAACATTGCAATGTTGATTACAGCAATACAATCTGTTGAATACAAAGTGATTCTCATATACGAGCAAAAATACCATTTTTATGATTATGATTAATGATTAATTAAATTTAAAAAATCACGTTGGAAATCAAGTTGAATTAAAAGATGAAAGTTTAAATGCCATTCATGTTCTTTCAATCTTAAATATTAATCAAAATACAATTTTTAGAGTGTAATTCACATTATTTATTGATCGAATGTATAGTTAGTGTTACAATCAAATTCAAAGTCGACGACTGGCCAACTGCTGATCCACTCGAACAAACTCGTTCGGATCACGATCATCGACGATGTTCAGTTCGTTCTGTTTCTTGAGAGATTGAGGCAACTTGAAATGGACAGTACGAATGTGTGTAACAACACGAGGGCGCTGCTCGGAAGAATATTTGCAGTCTGGCCAAGTGCAGAAGTATGGCTTTATGTTGAGATGAATTCGTTCGTGTCGAATAAGCTCAATGTCCCGAATAAACGATCGACCGCATCCAACAAACTTGCAGACATACTTTCGGTTGGATGCATTTGCACTTGCTTGGGCAGTACGTTTCTTGACACCACCGGACTGAGTTGATGGAAGCTTTCGTTTACGACCAGTTGATGGTTGATTCACCAAATCGGTTTGTTGTTCTCGAATGCACTGATCGAGTGGAACAGTGTCCACTGGTGGGTCGTCAATGGATGGATCGATGTTGACAGTGCCAGCACGATCACCACCAAATCGACTTCGTAGTTCTCTAACCTTCATCTTGAGAACACCAAATTGTTGATCTACTTGAGCGAGCAGTTGACGCTTCAGTCGTTCGCAATCCACCTCGAGACGTTGCTCGAATCGATCCAGGAACGAGTGCACGAGGCTGAGACGAGGCATGGTCAAACACGACAAAGGGACACAAGTGAATTGACAAGTCTGAAGACAAACGAGAACTGCTCCACGAGTGACAACAACAACTCACTAACTTTGGGCTCTCTTTTTCTTTTGGCCGTATGGGATTTGTGAACAGACGAACGTACATTGGCATTGCAGCAGGACTGAACAAAAACAAAAACTGTCTGCTTTGTGTTGATTTCATTTCTCCACTTCTCTCCTCACCTGTTTGACCATGCCTCGTCTCAGCCTCGTGCACTCGTTCCTGAATCGATTCGAGCAACGTCTCGAGGTGGATTGCGAACGACTGAAGCGTCAACTGCTCGCTCAAGTAGATCAACAATTTGGTGTTCTCAAGATGAAGGTGACACAGCTACGAACTCGATTTGGTGGTGATCGAGTGTCCACTACTCGTTCTATCACTCATTTCGATGATCCACCAGTGGAGACAGTTGAACTGGATCAGTGGATGGAGGAGCAACGTGCGATGCTCGAGTCGAGTGACAATGCTCGAGATGTTTCGTCCACTTCTACTGGGCGTCAACGCAAGTCCACATGTGAAACTAGCGGAAACAAACGACAGAAGATTTGCTCTGGCAATACTGATGGTCTAAACAAGCACATGTGCAAGTCACCAGGATGTGGCAAATCATTCCGTGACGATTTCAATTTGTCCCAGCACGAACGCATCCATTTGGGCATCAAACCATTCTCATGCACTTGGCCCGATTGTCGTTATTCGGCTGTTCAAAAGGGCGATATGGTTAAACACGTTCGCATACAGCATTTCAAGTTGCCACAACGCAATACAGACCAAGCACGACTCAACATTGTGTACAATCGTAATCCTGAAGATTATGTCCGGGTGGATGCCCAACTGTTGGAACGTCGACTCGAGTGAGATTCGGTCACTTTATTCATTGCCATTTTTGCTCAATATTGACATATACCATGGTATTTTGGCACCTCCTTTAGTAGCAAATAGAATTCGAAACCTTCGTCATCACCATGAATTGCCAAATTGGCCTCCTTACATATATGTCATCATTTTCTCTGTGACTCTTTTCATTTAAAATAAAAATTTCATTTTGTAATGACTCTAATTCACATTATTTATTGAGCGATTGTATACTTATCATTTCATTATCAACAAACTTTCAGTTCATCATTTCAATACAATCGAAATTTGAGTCTCATCATGACTCAATGACTCGAATGCATTATGAATTTGCGAATTTTATGAAGAATTTTCAAATTTTTCCAATTTGATCCAAAATATTTCGAATCACACGAACATGAATAATTTGGAAACATTCCCTTTATTGTGTCACCTTCAAACACTAAAAATCTTCATCTCCTCAATGACAAATCGATGGTTCAATATTAAAATTTTATTTATTTATTTTAATTTCTTCATATTGAGAAGCCAATGAACAGCTTTCATGTCACCTTTTACTCGATATATGGGTTTATACTAATGCTTTATTCAATGTGTGGTTTGCAAGAATTCTCTTTAATTAAGGCATATAATTAAGCAAATAATATATTAAACAAATTAACTTGCCAATTTGCCGCATTTGTTCTTGTTGTAGGTATTTCCAAATTCCCAAAAAGTTATTACCATTGCCTGGATTCTAATTTGGATTTATTGATTTTATTGAAATTGTTGATTAATTTTTCAACATATCAATAAAATTTAAAATTTAAAATTATTAATTCAATGCTTGCTTGACAGTACATTAGGTTTTCATTGTCGTGAATTGATCAGGAATCGATTTCTCCGCTCTATTACTGCAAAATTGCATATGATATTACTGTAGGTACTTTTTCTATTTGGTTCTTTTTTTAATTTTTTTAAAACCTTTTTGCCAAATCGCATCAATAATTTATGCAAACCTAATGTCGCGTTTAAGTGATTTATTATCTGTAAACTTTTAAGTACAGACACATTAAAAAAAAATAACAATATTAATATTTGTGACAAGTGTAATTCCCATTATTTATTGAACGAATGTATAGTTAGTGTTACAATCAAATTCAAAGTCGACGACTGGCCAACTGCTGATCAACACGAACAAACTCGTTCGGATCACGATCATCGACGATGTTCAGTTCGTTCTGTTCCTTGATAGTTTGGGGCAACTTGAAATGGGCCAAACGAATGTGTGTAACGACATTAGGGCGCTGCTGCGAAAAATACTTGCAGTCTGGCCAATTGCAGAAGTATGGCTTTATGTTGAGATGAATACGTTCGTGTTGAGCCAGTCCATGGTCCTTAAGAAACGAACGACCGCATCCAACAAACTTGCAAACATACTTTCGGTTGGATGAACGTTCACTTGCTTTTGCAATACGTTTCTTGACACCACCTGACTGAGTTGATGGAAGCTTTCGTTTACGACCAGTGCAAGTTGATGGTTGATTCACTGCAGCAGCATCTTCTCGAATGCACAGATCGAGTGGAACAGTGTCCACTGGTGGGTCGTCAATCAATGGATCGATGTTGACAGTGCCAGCACGATCACCACCAAATCGACTTCGTAGTTCTCTAACCTTCATCTTGAGAACACCAAATTGTTGATCTACTTGAGCGAGCAGTTGACGCTTCAGTCGTTCGCAATCCACCTCGAGACGTTGCTCGAATCGATCCAGGAACGAGTGCACGAGGCTGAGACGAGGCATGGTCAAACAGGTGAGGAGAGAAGTGGAGAAATTGAAATCAACACAAAGCAGACAGTTTTGTGAGTCCTGCAGCAATAGCAACTGCAAGTGCAACTATCTCCACCCAAACAAGTGAAAATAGTTTTGAGACTGACAAAGTTAGTGAGTTGTTGTTGTCACTCGTGGAGCAGTTCTCGTTTGTTGAAGACTTGTCAATTCACTTGTGTCCCTTTGTCGTGTTTGACCATGCCTCGTCTCAGCCTCGTGCACTCGTTCCTGGATCGATTCGAGCAACGTCTCGAGGTGGATTGCGAACGACTGAAGCGTCAACTGCTCGCTCAAGTAGATCAACAATTTGGTGTTCTCCGAACTGTGGTGACACAACTACGAAGTCGATTTGGTGGTAATCGAGTACCCTCTACTCGTTCTATCATTCTTTCGGATGATCCACCAGTGGTGACAGTCGAACTGGATCAGTGGTTGCAGGAACAAGGTGCCATGCTGGAGTCGAGCGGCAATGCTCGAGATGTCCCGTCCACTTCCACTTGTCGTAAACGCAAATCATCAAATACATCTCTCAACAACAACAAACGACAGAAAAGTGCCACTACTGATGGATCGGGCAAGTATTTGTGCAAGTCACCAGGATGTGGCAAATCATTTCCTACTGATTCCAAACTGGCAAAACACGAACGCATTCATTTGAACATCAAGCCTTTTTCCTGTACTTGGCCTGATTGTCGTTATTCAGCAGTGCAAAAGAATAATGTCGTTCTACATGTCCTCGGCAAGCATTTCAAGTTACCCAGACTCCTGAAAGATCAGGCACGGCTCAACATTGTGGACAACCGTGATCCGGAAGATTATGTTCGGGTGGATGACGATCTGTTGGAACGTCGACTCGAGTGAGAACTGGTCACTATGTTCATTGTCATTTTGTACAATGTCATTCATATTTTTGTAATAATCTTTAATAATATTTACAATAAAAATATTATCTCAATTTGTAATTCAAATGTTATAATTTATTGGACAAATGAGTGCAATCTTAGCAAATGACAAAATCAGTGTATCGTATAGTATCAGAGTATTGTGTTATACAGTTTGGTTAGAGTAAAATTGGTTAAATAAAACATAATTTCATTTTGTAATCAATAAAAGTGTAATTGACATTATTTATTGCCCGAATGTATAGTTAGTGTTACAATCCAATTCAAAGTCGACGATTGGCCAACTGCTGATCCACACGAACAAACTCGTTCGGATCACGCTCATCGACGATGTTCAGTTCGTTCTGTTCCTTGACACTTCGGGGCAACTTGAAATGATCAAAACGAATGTGTGTAACAACAGCAGGGCGCTGTTTCGAAGAATATTTGCAGTCTGGCCAAGTGCAGAAGAATGGCTTGATTCCGAGATGAATTCGTTCGTGTCGGGACAAACGGGAAACGTCACGAAATGATTTGCCACAACCTGGTGACTTGCATTGATGCTTGCTCGCTCCATCAGTAGTGCCACTTTTCGACCTTTTAATGTTGACAGTTTTAGTTGACGATTTGCGTTTACGACCAGTGGATGTTGAGACTTGCTGTGCCTGAGCTTCAACTGTACGTTCGTGAATGCATTGCTCGAGTGAGACATTCTCCACCAGTGGATCATCAGGCAATTCGAATTGGGCAGAACGAGCAGCTCGAGACATACCACCACAACCAAATTGGTTTCGAAGTTGAGCCATCTTTTCACGGAGAATTCCGAATCGTGCATCCACCTGAGCAGTGAGTTGATGTTTCAATTGTTCACAGTCCACTTGCATTCGTTCCTCGAATCGATCCAGGAACGAAACAAAACGAGTCGAGATGGGACGAACCATTTTCGGTGTTGATGTAAACGAGGGGAGAAAGAGGAGAAATATACAGACTGAAAAAAATTGCAACTGCAAGTGCAACTATCTCCACCCAAACGAGTGAAAATAGTTTTGAGACTGACAAAGTTAGTGAGTTGTTGTTGTCACTCGTGGAGCAGTTCTCGTTTGTCTTCAGACTTGTCAATTCACTTGTGTCCCTTTGTCGTGTTTGACCATGCCTCGTCTCAGCCTCGTGCACTCGTTCCTGGATCGATTCGAGCAACGTCTCGAGGTGGATTGCGAACGACTGAAGCGTCAACTGCTCGCTCAAGTAGATCAACAATTTGGTGTTCTGAAGATGAAGGTGAGAGAACTACGAAGTCGATTTGGTGGTGATCGTGCTGGCACTGTCAACATCGATCCATCCATTGACGACCCACCAGTGGACACTGTTCCACTCGATCAGTGCATTCGAGAAGATGCTGCTGCAGTGAATCAACCATCAACTTGCACTGGTCGTAAACGAAAGCTTCCATCAACTCAGTCCGGTGGTGTCAAGAAACGTATTGTCCAAGCAAGTGAAAATGCATCCGACCGAAATCACGTCTGTAAATTTGTTGGATGCGGTCGATCTTTTTACAAGAACGTTGAACTGGCTCGACATGAACGGATTCATTTGAATATAAAAGCCATGTCAGGTCGAAGCACAGAGAATCAAAGCGACAGATAAAATAGATCAGATTTAATAAAATAATACACAAATCAAAGAAATAGATCAGTTCAGTTCGATGACATAAAAATCAAAATCAAAGTTCAAGATCAAATCCTTAACTCACACTGACTGTCTTTCTATTTCTGTTATGTTTATATGTAGTTGCATTACTAAACATTTCGAATTCCATCTATTGCTTGTGTAGAAAATGTAGAAATAGTGTACTGAACTGACAGCCATTCTCCTGCACTTGGCCCGATTGTGGTTATTCTGCAGTAAAAAAGGCAGATGTCGTCAAACATGTTCGGGCCAAGCATTTCAAGTTACCCCAAATCCAGAAAGAACAGGAACGTCTAAACATTGTGGACAACCGTGATCCTGAAGATTATGTTCGGGTGGATGCCGAACTGTTGGAACGTCGACTCGAGTGAGAACTGATCACTTTATTCATTGCCACTTGGCCTTTGTAATCCTTTTTCTTATTGAAATTAAAATATCTTTATATTAATAAATTGCGAATTTCACTTTTTTGTTCACAAGTAAGATATTTTGGAAATACAACTTCAAAATGTACAAACAAATCTCCACAATGGCTGTCTTCACCCAGTTGTCCTGCACCGGAAATCAATTTCACTTGTTTCGGATGTATCACTTTTGTATCGCCATTTTTCAATAATAAATCTAAACTTTTGTTCTTGTCAGGTAAATTCAATCGAAGTCCACACAATGCTTCCTGCAGGGTAATCACAGCCGTACATTCGTGATCCAATTGGTTTATATTTCTATAATATGTTTCAAAATCAGTAGTTTTAAGTCTAATTCGATCACTGGGAAATTCCTCGAAAATTGGTTCAAATATTTTTGATAAACGATTTTTGATATTTGGTAATAATATTTTTGGAAATTGTACATCATAATTTACTATTAAATTTCCACACCTCTTAATATCAGAATTCTCGTAGATCCAAATTCCCTGATTTCGGAATACTTCTTTGCTTTCAGATGGTTTCACAATTTCATTGAGATAAATGGGAAAGGATGTTCGATAATTTGAAATTTCAATATAACCTCCACAAAGTGCTTGTTTTAATGTAATTTTATAAGTAAAATGAAGATCTAAATCACATCTTTTGAAGCGTTCATCTGGAATTTCTTCAACCACAATCTCGATCAATTGGTTGACATTGGTGACATTCCACCAAAATCGAGTTCCATCAATACTTCCGGGTTTAAAATAGATTTCAGTTGTTCGTTCTTCAAAACATTTTCCGGATAAATCCAAAATGCGAACCTCTTTTCTACATCCACGGACAATTTCTTTCAATGTCAATTTGACGATATGAGGTTCGGACTTTTTCAAAGAATCCAACTCAAGATCATCAATTATCTCAAATGTCATTACCAAATCACCTTTACTATCATAGTTTTCGTTTGGTAAACCATAATTTGCAATTCTTTGTATTCGATTTTGCACAATATCATCATTCAATGGAAATACCAATACATCATCACAAAGTGTTGGAATGTAAACTTTTTTTTCCTTCAAATCATATTCAGTCAATTTGATGCTGCACTCGAGATCATTTCCGTTTCGTTTGAAAATTGAATGCAATTTTTCTTGAATTTGAAACACGTAATCAGCAGAAATTCTTCCAGGAACCGAATTTCCCATTCGTAGATAATGAAACTCAGTATCATGGCTGATTCCTGGTTTGAAATCGATTGTTATGAAAGTTTTCTTTGTTTGAATTCGGCCATCAAGATCGAAGAAACATTTCATGAATGGCATTTGCCAACGTTGTCCTTGTAAAATTGTTTCTAGTGATAGCTCAATTACTTGAACAATTGGAGGGTCTAATTCACGAATTGAGAAATTTATTGACTAAATTCTAAATGTCAAATATATCTTACCTTTAAATTCATCATCAACAATTTGAAATTTAACAATCAAATCTCCTCGAGTTTTAAGATTGGCAAAATGTGGCAAACCTTTCCCTTTAAAACGTTTGATTTGCCCTTGTTTGATTGGTTCAATATAAGTGGCTTCAATTTGCTCATCAACATCAAGGGTAGGAATTTCTGGTTGAAAACCATTTTGAGCCTCATTTTCCGTGATTAAAGCTGTGAATAGAATATTTGCGCCATCTCGAACAAAACTCGGATGTGACACATCTTGCACAACAAAAATTGCATCCGAAACAATTCTACCCGGACATCGATTTCCAGCATTTTCAAATACAAATTTAGTTCCTGTTTCAGTTCCAGGTTGAATCTCAATTTGCAAACTCAATTCATTCACCACTTCTCTACCACAATTCGGATCGATTGTTATTTGTTTGGTTTTAAGAATTTTACTGCAGCCATAAAATACTTCTTTAAGTGTCAAATAAATTTTTCTCTCTTGTGGTTCTTCAAAAATTTCTAATTCGGGGAAATAATATTTGTTTTTCGGATAAACGTCTAATCTTTTATCAACTTCAAGGTTGACTATAATATCTCCACGTTTATTTGGATTATTCAAATGTGGCAGACCGTGTCCCTCGAAAATGATTATTTCATTTGCTTTTGCAATTTGATTAAGTGATAGTTGTAGAAATTCAGTTTCATACAATGTAGGTATTTCGATAGTTTCACCGTCAAAAAATTGATTCAAAGAAACCAGCGCTGTGTATTCAAGATTGACTTTGTTTCGTTTAAAAATTCGATGAGGCAAATCGTGAATGATGTAAATGATATCTGAATTTATGATATTTTCAGGATCTTCATCTTGCTCAAATTTAAATTTCACTTCATTTGAATATATTTCCTCAACCATTTCTTCCACAAAATTCAAAATTTCTTCCAAAGTAAGGTAAACATGTTTAATTTGAGGATCTCGACGCCTTTTATCGAAGACAATATCAAACAAAACTAAAAGATCCCCACGTTTTTGAGACGGATCATTAGGAATTGGTAAACCTTGGTTTGCAATACGTTCGACTGTGTTTTGGGTGATAATTTCAGTTAGTTCTAGAGAAATTGTTTCACATTCTAATGTTGGAATTTGAATTTGGCCTAAAATTGCCTGTTCAGCACTTATTTGTGCAATATATTCAAGACCAAATCGTGTTTGTTTTGATACATTAAAAAGTTCATGAGTTTCATAGCGTACAACGAAAACTGCATTCGCCGGTATCATTCCATGTTTTCTATCTCCGGCTTGCGGAATTGTAATTCTGAAATTTTCTAAACATCCTCGATGTATTTGAATTTCAATTGAATCTTCTTCTTCATGTTCTTGATAATTTTCATCGATAATTTTACGAGTTATCTTTGCAGTTTTAACACAATCATTTAGTATTTCCTCAAGTGTCACCGTGAGTTGATATTCATTTGGAATCAGTTGAGTTTGTAATACTATCAAAACAATTTAAGAAAAAATAAAATAAGAAATAAAATAATTCAATTGTAAATTTACCAGAAGAATTATCCTTCAATTGATCGAACGACAAAATAAATCGATAAGCTTGATTTATTTTGAGAAATGTATCACAATTTGAATCACGATTTTTATCTGGATGATAAGCCAAAGACAGTCTTCTGTAAGCACGTTTTACTTGGCAGATTGATGAACCGGTTTCAAGTTCTAAAGTTTTGTATGCTTCGGTGAGATCCATTTTGTTGTGTCATTAATGATGACTCATTTTAGGCTTAGGCATTTTTTAGTTATACTGTTGTTGTGTTACGGTAAAAGCTTGAAAAGCAAACATGCATGAGCTTAAAGAGAGGCAAAGTCATTTAGCAGGAAAAGCGATAAAAAAAATTATCGCTTAAGATATTGTGTATCTGTAGATATTATTCATTCATATAAGATTGCATTACTGAAGCAAAACAAAGTCTAAAAGTGGTTTATGGTGATTGCCTCAATCATCAAAATCAACTCAAAAGTGTACGAGTTGTGCACTTGCTGTAAATTTGTCTACTCGTACGATCGTACATGTACATTAACCTAATCCCCATTAGTAATACGAGTCGGTTAAAGCATTGAAACTATTAGAAAGCATTATATCTTTACACATTCCAATTACCATGGCTACAACATATGGATCAAAACACAATGCAATAAGACGCACACATTTCTTAGACATGTCTCAAGTTTACAATGCTCAATAAGATTATAATCATACACAATCAAGTAACAATCCAATGCATACAAGAGCATAATGTGCAATCAAACAACAGTTTAGAGAAGCAACTAATGCACAAAGTGTAACTCCCAAACATTTTATTTGCTCTTTGCGTTTGAGTTATTGTCTAAACAAAAAAATTGACACTTTTAACGTCAAACTTTTACTATACATTGCGTCATTTTGAGTGCTTTCTGTTTAAGTGAGCTGAAAATGGCTTCACGGAATGATCCATACAGTAAAAATCAAGAAATCATGCACAAATTGGCAAACATCAAGCCAATTGATCAAAGTGATGGACCACAAAAGCCAAGCCAATCTCAAATGTATCAAAATGGAAATGATACCAACAAGCCAGCCAAATACAGAAACGATAACTGGCATGCAATTGGTAAGTGATAATTGAGATATTCTGTACTAGATGGCGTTACTGTTAATTTTATTTTGTACATTAGATATCAACAAATATCTAAATCAATATCCACATTTAAAGAATATTCAAAATTCTGATTCGAAACCAAATTTAAACGAACATTCTGAAATCAAGAATGATGATCAAACTAAAGTTCTGGAATCAAACTTGGAAGTCAAATCCAAATCTGAATATAAAATAATCGAACATGAAGTTTCTGTAACTTTGGAAGAAATTTACCGGGGATGTCTCAAAAAGAAGATGGTCAAACTCGATTCGGGTAAAGAGCAACTTTTTACAATAAAAATAAAACCTGGAATCGAATCTGGAACAAGAATTTTCTTCACCAAAGAAGGATCTTTGATTACGGATCCAAAAGTCGAACCAGAAATAATTTTTGAAATCAAAGAGCTACCCCATAAACGATTCAAACGAGTCAATCAAGTCGATCTTGAGTATGTTGTTGAATTGAATGATGAAATTGTGGGAAAATCTGGACCTCTGGAATTTGAAATTCCAACACTTGAGAATGATCCAATTTTTCTCAGTTTTGACGACGATGATACTGAGGCAATGATAAGAGATGGGACGATTGAACGAATCACTGGACGTGGACTTCCCTTTGTGGGTGATAAGAAAAAGCGTGGAGATTTGATTGTGAAGTTTGGGATTTTAAACAAATTTGAACCTAAATCAGATCCTAAAATTGAATCAAAAATCGAACCCATACCCGAACCAATAATATCACCACAACCTCAACCAAAGCCACGAAACTCGATCAAACGTCTCAACACAAACCAAACTTTATCAGCAAACGACCCAAATCACTACGATCTATTGTTATCCCAAGAAGAAATGCGCCGAGGTTGTATAAAGAATGTTCCAATAAAACGTAAAGTTTTAGATAAATTTGGAATCGAAAGTATCGATGAAAAATTTTTGATTGTCAAAATCAAACCAGAATCAGAAGAAGGCACTCAAGTTCGCATTCCAGAGGAAGGTGATTCAAAGCCGGGGAAACCAAATGCAGATGTCATCTTTACTATTCAACTGAACAAAAATGTTGAAGCTCAAAAACCAAATTTAAAATCACAAGATCCACCAGTTGAACATGATCTTTTCCTTACACTCGAACAAATCTATCACGGTTGTACTAAACGAGTCAAAATTCATCGCAAAATTCTAGATTCAAAAGGACACGAAGACGAAGAAACCAAAATTTTGTCAATCAAAATCAAACCAGGAACCCTCACAGGAACAAAATTTACATTTTCTCAAGAAGGAGACCATTTAAATCCAGAAACAATTCCAGCGGATATTATTTTCACTTTACATGAAAAACCTCATGAACTTTTTCGAAGAATCGGAGCTGATCTTGAGCACGAATATAAAATTACTCAAGCACAATTTTCCAACAATGAAATTGTGAAAATTCCAACACTTTTGGAAGGAGAGTATATTCAATTTCCATTGCAAAAATTGACCAAAATTGATGCACCTAAACGTTTCCACGGTCAGGGAATGCCATTTGAAGACAATCCGGACAAACGTGGAGATTTGGTTGTACACTTTAGAATTGTTGCAGACACAGAAGAGCACGATCAAGACTTTCCGATTGTTCATCAACTTTTCGTATCTTTTGAGGAAATTCTCCGTGGTTGTACAAAGAAAATCAAAATAAATCGAAAAGTTGTGGAATATGGAGAAGAAGTGCTGAAAGATCAAATTGTTTCTCTCAAAATTCCTGCTGGAACAAAACCAGGAAGTAAATTCACATTTCAAAAATTGGGCGACGAAACTCTCGGTAAATCTCCCGCTGATATAATCTTTATTACCACAGATAAGGAACATTCAATTTATAAAAGAATTGAGGCAACATCAAATTTAGAATATGTGGCTAGAATTACTTCGAGTGAAGCGAAAAGTGGAAATTGTAAAATTGAAATTCCAACACTTGAAAAAGCATTTGAAACTCTCAATATTGATGAACCAATTTTGGATACTGAGAAAGATGTCGCCAGGATTGTGGGAAAAGGATTGCCACTTAAGGATATTAATCCTGAGATTCGTGGTGATTTAATTGTGAAATTTAAAATTGTTGATGATGATTTTAAAGGTTGGTATTTGCTGTTTTATAAAATGTCATAATTTTATTTTTATTTTCATTAGACCCACCAATCGAAAAAGATCTCGAATTGACTTTAGAAGAAATCCTCAACGGATGTACTAAAAATGTTGACGAAAAATTGGTTTCCATTGACATCAAACCAGGAACTGAACCGGGAACTAGATTCATTTTCCACCGAAGTGGAGATCAATCTACGGATAAAACTCGAATCCCTTCAGACATAATCTACATAACCAAAGATGTGCCTCATTCAGTTTTCGTTAAGAATGGCGTTGATATTATGTGTCAGGCAAAAATTAATGAAATTCAAGCATTGAATGGTTGTGAAGTAAAAATTCCAATTCTTGAAGGTGAAGATTTGACTTTAAAACTCAAGGGCGGTGTGATTCAACAGAATAGTATTGAGAAAATTGTGGGTCGAGGATTGCCTTATGGCTTCAATCCTAAAGAACGTGGAAATCTTGTGGTGAAATTTGATGTGGAAAAATGTTTAAACGATAAAACAGTTTTGCATTACTCTGAAGAACGAAAATCTAAATCTGAATTAGAAATTGATTCAAAATCTAAAGCTGAATCCAAACCGGAACACAAATTCGAATCAAAATCAGAACCCAAAACTGAATTCAAACAGAAACAAGCATTCGTAACCAATTTTGAACTTAAACCAGAATTAAAATTGCAAACCAAACATGAACCTAAATCCCAATTCCAGTTTGAAAAATCAAAACCCGACTCCAAATCAGATCTAAAATCTAAATCAAAACCAGAACCAAAATTCATACCTAAACCCGAACCCGAATTCGAACCAAAACCTGATTCCAAATCAGAACCAAAACATGAGCTCAAATCCGAATCAACTTCTTCAAATAAAAGTTTTTTAATCAACGAAGAAAACAACAAACCAATGAGATTTGATCTTCCATTAACACTCGAAAAGATTCTTCACGGCTCAAGCGAAATTGTTACCTTCAAACGATCAGTCACAAATCTTGAAGGGTATCAAGCAATTGAAACAAAGAATGCAACAATCGAAGTAAAACCTGGCACCGAATCCGGTACTGTATTCCTACTTCCAAGAGAGGGCAACAGAATTCCTGGAAAAATTCCAGTAGACGTAATGTTCACCTCAATCGATGTGCCTCATCAGTTTTTTACTCGAAATGGAGCAGATTTAATTTATAAAGCAAAATTGACACAAGCACAAGTACAAATTGGTTCACAAATTCAAATTAAAACTTTAGAAAACAGACTGATTAATTTCAAAATTGCTAGTGCAATCAATTCTTGTCATGAAATTCCCTTCACCGGACTTGGTTTACCATTACCAAATGACAATTCCCATTCTCGTGGAAAGTTGATAGTTCAATTTGAAATTACTGAAAATGCATTTGATGAACCGAAAAATGAGAAAATTCAACAACTTCCTGCACATGATATTGATTTGCCATTGACTTTGGATGAAATTGTGAACGGTTGTATCAAAGAACCTAAAATTAGTGTCAAAATTGTCGATTTAAATGGAGTTGAAAGTGAAATCACAAAAACATTTCCAATTGACATCAAACCAGGCACCAAAACTTATTCACAATTCAGATTTCCTCAAGCAGGCGATCAAGCAGTGGGAATGCTTCCGGCTGATGTCATCTTTACCACAATTGATGAGCCTCATTCGATTTTCACAAAAGTTGGTCTCGCAGATTTGCATCAGACAGTGCGAATCACTAAACAGCAAGCAATTCGAGGTTCTTTTAAGCTCAAAATTCCAACACTTTCCAATGGTAAGCTGCCTGTGTTGATAGATAAGCGACTTACGCATGGAAGTAAGTGGGAGTTGGTGGGCTATGGACTGCCGTACGTGGATGAAGAGACGGGCGAAGAGAAATTGGGCAACATGATTCTAAATTTTGTGATTGTGAGAGAAGAAATGCTAAATTAGGATTTAGTATTGGTCTTAATATATTTGTAAATTTAATTTAAATATTTGAAAAACAAACATTTTTATGATAATAAACCTAATTGACATTTTAGGATTCTTTTTGAAAATCTAAAAATCTAAAAATAAATTTGCTATATGTCATGTCAATTTGTCAAATATTAAAAAACTATAAAACTTATAGTTTCAAAATCAATCCAAATTCACTATTTCAACACTTTCTTCCTTTGAGAATGTTGTTCAATACTATACAATACGAACCAATCGAACTTGCATCATCACAAAGCGCTACATAGCATAACGTCACTTACGTAAACTGTTCACTTTTATTAAAAGTCTTTCTACTTACTAGTTAGTGTTCTTTCTACTTTCCGCTCAGCACTATCGCCTTTTGCACTCTCGTCTGTAGCGAGATTGCTTCTTGAGGATGGCTCCTTCCATGGATACCTTCCTCCACATGGTTCCTCTCATTGTCATCTTCATGCATTTGCCACTGCAGGCCGGAGCTTCTCACCGCTGTGTGTCTAGTTTGTGTTGGCTGGAGGGCTCTTCATCCTGCTGTTCTCCGCCGTACTTTGAAGGTCGTTCAGACGGACTCGGTGGCGAAACGATTCAAAGTTTGGAAGTGAACTCATCTTCAAAGTCCGCCGAGTTGATGGCTCTCCGTGGGTGGTTTGTACCAAAGTCGATAATCGAAATGTGATGGTACTGACCAAGACTGGTGAAGATCGGGAACTGACCGAGCGAATGTCGAATTCGAATTTCCTGATGAACGCTCTCATGTTGGTGTCGATTGTTTCCGGATAACATCGACAAACTTCGGCTTCAAGTAAGTGAAAGAATCTTCAAGTCCTTGCCAAAAAGACAATATCGTACACAAAGATCAGCCGAACGTGGTCGATCCCATCCGCATAAAGACCGCGGTCATTGAATACTTACGGTGGAAATAATCGACCAAACAGGTGAGACTACTAGAAGCAAGCCCTGGTGACGCCTTTTTGGAGATATTCAGGATAGCAGTACTTCAAGTCATTCCAAGTCGCTAGCTAGTTCTAAACGACGACGACTCTAGCGTTGCCACCATTCGCCACTATGCCGAGAAGAAAGTCACTCAAGCTATCTACGTCTCCTCAAGATGGACACTGAACTGGACATCGCTTCTACGCCACACAAATCATGGCAATCTCCTAGACAGACATGGAGCCTTGGGACTTCTTGGAACAAAAGACGTATCAAGATCTGATTCCGAAGAATTGTCGTACCGACCCCGAGAACATTCTCCTTGTCACCTCAAGCATCGATGAAATGAGTCAAATTGTTAATCTTGAGATGTCAATTTCTCCTGGCAATCTTCCATCAAATCTGACTGAGCTCCCTCAATTCCTTCTGTCAGATTGTTGACCTTGCGTATTGAGATCACTAATTGTTTCCGGATAACATTGACAAACATCGGCTTCAAGCAATAGAAGACCGAGACAATCTTAAAGACAATATCAAGACAAGATCCGCCGAACGTGGTCGATCCCGCCAGCATAAAGACCGTGGTCATTGAATATTTTTGTGGAAATCATCGATCAAACAGGTGCGACTAGAAGCAAGCCCTGGTGATGCCTTTCAAAAGATTTTTACAATAGCAGTATCAATATCCATTTCAAGTCGCGAGTTGGTCTTGAATCTTCAGGACTCATATGTGACCACCATTCGCCACTATGCCGAGAAGAAAGTCACTCAAGCTATCTACGTCTCCTCAAGATGGACACTGAACTGGACATCGCTTCTACGCCACACCAACCACGGCAATCTCCTAGACATACTCGAGATCATGGAGCCTTGGGACTTCTTGGAACAAAAGACGTATCAAGATCTGATTCCGAAGAATTGTCGTACCGACCCCGAGAACATTCTCCTTGTCACCTCAAGCATCGATGAAATGTGGTACGCCATGAAAGCCAAGTGGAGCTCCGCCCTGGTTTACCTTCCCGAACGACGCCGACCCTCGTTATATTCTCCGAGACGGGTCCAACTGGTCAATTCGATGGGCGAAATTCGGATAAAGCTAAGACTGTAGCTGTGGTGTTGGGAGAAGTTATTAATTCACTTGACTTGCTTTGAACTTATTTGTCTCGTTTGTTTATTAAATTTATCATTTAAGGATAACGAACCAATATTTAATTAATACTAATGAAAGTCTACTTTTAAAACTATCCAGGATGTCTTGAATTGTATTGTAAAATCCATGGAAGGTATCAGTTCAGTGGTAGAACCCTTCAAATATGTTCGAGTGAGAAATAAATCAAATCGGTGTTCTAAAATTGTGGCATCCAAAATATTACAAGTCCATCGAACCAGTGAGCGTTTTGGAGCAAATGGATGCCAAAGTAGCGTCGACAATTTTGGATGATTATGTCAAAATACATTTTGCAAAAGCCTGGAACACAAAGACACAGGATCCAAGAGCTCGACTACGACAAACCAGTCTCGACAAAGAACTACTTCTGGTACAACTGGGATCATAACTCGATCCTAGAACTCGAATAGTTTGGTGTTGGAATTATTTGTTCGGATATTATTAAGTTCGAGTTCAAAATAATTCAAGAATAGAAATTGTTTCAACATTTTAAACAAATAAAAAACACAAACAATGAATAAATAAATGAAAGTTTATTCAAAAATTAAAGAAACCGTCCCCGCAACACCACAGCTACCGTCGACTTGGCTTTATCCGAACTTCTGCCATCGAATTGACCAGTTGGACCCGTCTTGGAGAAGATAACGAGGGTCGGCGTTGTTCGGGAAGAAAAACCAGGGCGCAGCTCCACTTGGCTTTCATGGCGTACCACATCTCGTCGATGCTTGAGGTGACCAGGAGAATGAACTCGGGATCGGTACGCCATGCCTTGGGGATTAGATCTTGATACGTTTTTAGTTCCAAGAGGTCCCAAGGCTCCATGATCTTTAGTATGTCCAGGAGATTGCCGTGGTTGGTGTGGCGCAGAAGCGTTGTCCAGTTTAGTGTCCATCTTGATGAGACATAGAAAGCTTGAGTGACTTTGTGATCAGCAAAGTAGCGAATGGTGGCCACGTTAGAGTCCTCGAGTTTTAAGACCAGCTCGCGACTTGAAATGGCTATTGATATTGCCATTGTGAAAATCCTTTGAAAGGCGTCACCAGGGCTTGCTTCTAGTAGTTGACAATCTTTTGACGATTTCCACAATAAGTATTCGATTACCGCGGTCTTTAGGCGGGTGGGATCAAACTCGTCAAATGGAACTTGCGGGACGGTATTGTCTTCAAGGTTGTCTCGGTCTTCTATTGCTTGAAGCCGAAGTCTGTCGATGTTATTCGGAAACAATCGACTCCAATAGGTATTGATGAAAAGTGAAACATTACTGCGGAAGAATGAAATGAGCTGCGAGCAAATTTGATCCTTCGTAATGATCACATCAATAAATTTGTATACCACCAGGCCAGGCTTATCGAAATGGCGATGCCTAACAGCTGGGGTAAAGTCGTCATAGAAAGCATCGTCGTTCGCAATCAGTGATAGCCCATAGCCCATCACAAAGATACAGCAACAATAAGAGATTCGAATAAACGTGAGAGATTGTAATAACTTAAAATCGCTGTAAAACCAATGATTTGGGATCAAGGTCCAGAACTATTCTTATATCGGACATTTTGATTGTTGAGGTTTAGGGATATGGAAACAATGAAATGATGGCATTATGAGAAATGGAAACAATTTGAAGATTATTATTGTTGGATTTGATGCTTGAAAAAATGTTTATGAATTGGCGATTGTTTGGACAATGTGAACTATTCGATGAAATTGCGATTGAAAATAAAATTGAAATTAAAAAATTATAAATCAATTTGCTTTGTGTCATTTCAATTTGCCAAATTCTAAATATTAAAAATAATAAAACTCTTAGTTTGAAAATGAATTTACTATTTCAGTACTTTCGCCATTTGCGAATGCATCTTTAGAATCACTACATGGTGAGGCAAAACGTATTTTCGAACATGTATCATCACAACGAGCTACATAACGTCACGTCACAAAAGCGAACTGTTCACTTATCTCCAAAGTCATTTTCTACTTTGTGTCATTTGAACTTTATCGTTTTTTAGCTCTCTCATCTGGTTGCGTGATTCCATCTCTAGGATTCCTCTGGCGCCTTCTTTGGACACGTTCCCTGACTTTGGACAATGTGAACGATTCGATGAAATTGCGATTGAAAATAAAAAATTAAACTTACTTTGTGTCATTTCAAATTGCTAAATTCTAAATATTAAAAATGATAAAACTCTTAGTTTGAAAATGAATTTACTATTTCAGCACTTTCACCTTTTGGGAATGCATCTTTAGAATTACTACTTGCAGAGGAAAAACTAGGGATTCCAATCGAATCCATTTTTGGAAAATCAAACTATTCGAAGCTTCGCTTCAAAATTCGAATATAGTGATATCTTCTGAACAATTGGAAATATGATCTTTTTTGACTATTTTGAGAATCTTCAATTATCTCTAATTGAGGAAAAAGATTTAAAGTTCATTTTGAAAATTTTACTGGTCCATAAATTAGAAGGATTAGATGAAATAGACTAAACATTCTGTTGGGAAAATTTCATAAATGCAATAATTAGCAAGTATAATTTTGCGATTTCAATCAATTAAAATTGTAGGAAAATTTTGTCGAAGCTTCGAAGCTTCGAAGTTTGTGGTTAAGGCCCTTCGACTATTCGAAGTTTTGAAAAACGAATAATTGGAAACCCTAGGAAAAACGTATATTCGAATTTATACCAGCACAACGCGCTACATAACGTTACGTCATTAAAGCGAATTGGTCACTTATCTCCAAAGTCATTTTCTACTTTGTGTCATTTCTACTTTATCGTTTTCTTGCACTCTCATCTGTTGCGTGATTGCGTGATTGCATCTTCAGGATGGCGCCTTCTTTGGACACTTTCCCGGACTTGTGCCTAATTCCTATTTTCGTGCATTTGCCACTGTCGGAACTTCTCACCGCGGTGGGCCTGGTTTGAGTTTGCTGGCGGGCTCTTCTTCCTGTTGTTCTTCGTAGTACTTTGAAGATCGTCCAGACGAACTCGGTGGTGAAGCGATTCGAGCCGGAAGCTCAGTTTGGAAATGAACTCATATTCAAAGTACGCCGAGATGATGGCTCTCCTTGGGTGGTTCGTCCCAAAGTCGACAATCGAAATGTGCTGGTACTGCCCAAGTCGTGTGCTAACCGAGCGCATCTCAAATATTCTGATAAACGCTCTCATGTTGGTGTGACTTATTTTCGGTTAACATCGACAAACTTCGGCATCAAGCAATAGAAGACCGAGACAATTATCAAGACAATACCGTCCCCCAAAATCCGCCGAACGTGGTCGATACCGCCTGCATAAAGACCGCGATAATTGAATATTTATTGTGGAAATCATGGACCAAACAGGTGCGACAACTAGAAGCAAACCCTGGTGACGCCTTTCTGGGGATATTCAAGATCGAAGTACTTCAAACAATTTCAAAGTCGCCAGCTGGTTCTAAATCTCGAGGACTCTATCGTGGTCACCATTCGCCACTTTGCCGAGAATAAAGTCTCTCTTGCTCTCTAAGTCTCATCAAACTGGACACTAAACTGGACATCGCTTCTTGGTATCACTGTATTTTTGTGATGTCGAACGACAATGTTGTGTATGACGACTTTACCCCAGCTCTTAGGCTTCGCCATTTCTCTAAGCAAGGCTTGGTGGTATACAAGTTAATTGATGTGATCATTACGAAGGATCGAATCTGCTCAAAGCTTATTTTATTCTTCCACGCTAATGCATCACTTTTCATCAATTCATGGTGGAGTCGATTGTTTCCGGATAACATCGACTCTCAATCTGTCTACGTCTCATCAAGCTTGACACTGAACTGGACAGCGCTTCTACGTCACACCAATCATGGCAACCTCGTAGACAGACTAAAGCTAAGACTTAAGGTCATGGAGCTTTGGAACCTCTTGGAACAAAAGACGTATCAAGACCTGCTTCCCAAGAATTGTCCAACCGATCCCGAGAACATTCTCCTGGTCACCACAAGCATCGATGATATATGGTACGCCATGACTGCCAAGTGGAACTCCGCCCTGGTTTTCCTACCCGAACGACGCCGACCTTCTTTATCTGCACCGATGCGGGCCCTAGTGGTCTATTCGATGGCCAAAATTCGGATAAAGCCAAAACGGTAGCTGCAGTGTTGCGGGAACGTTATTAATTCACTTGACTTGCTGTGGACTTATTTGTCTTTTGTTGTTTATTAAATTAATCATTTAAGAATAGCTTTGTAATATTTAATTAATACTAATGAACAATGCAAGGCTACTTTTAAATCTAACTATGATGTCCAGACTTGTATTAGATTGTAAAATCCATGGAGGGTATCAGTGGTAGAACCTTTCAAATATGTTCGAGTGAGAAATAAATCAAATTGAATTAGATCTTTGGCATATACTCGCAAGCGTAACACACATCAATTGACTTAAGTTGGTTTATTCGACTATGTCTTTTAATGTGTTCACTTTATTTTTCCATTTTATCTCTTCAACTGGAGCTTAATCATATTTAATTCGAAACTTTTCTTCAGCCAAAACAATGTCACCAAAAGCGAGTGCTCCAACTGTCCACCACTGTTTTACCCGAATTTCACTCAACAAAGTCTTACCCTAATTGTGTTCTAAAATTGTAAAATGCTCAACATGACTAAAATCCAAAATATTACAAGTCCATCGAACCAGAACGGTTATCTTTTCTGTACAGTGATAGAATGTTCGATGTTGAAATTAGACAGTGAAAATTGTGACAGTGCAGTGCTGGTCAAGTTTGATGTTGGAATTATTTGCTTATTTGATATTATTGAGTTTAAGTTCAAAATAATTCAAGAATAGAAATTGTTTCAAACAAATAAAATACACAAACAATGAATAAATAAATGTAAGTTTATTCAAAAATTAAAGAAACCGTCCCCACAACACTACAGCTACCGCCGTCTTGGCATTATCCGAACTTCTGCCATCGAATTGACCAGTTGGACCCGTCTCGGAGAATATAACGAGGGTCGGCGTTGTTCGGGAAGGTAAACCAGGGCGCAGCTCCACTTGGCTTTCATGGCGTACCACATCTCATCGATGTTTGAGGTGACCAGGAGTATGAACTCAGGTTCGGTACGCCATGCCTTGGGAATTAGATCTTGATACGTCTTTTGTTCCGAGAGGTACCAAGGCTTCATGATCTTTAGAATGTCCAGGAGATTGCCGTGGTTGGTGTGGCGCAGAAGCTCTGTCAAGTTCAGTGTCCATCTTGATGAGACGTAGACAGCTTGAGTGACTTTGTGATCGGCAAAGTGGCGAATGGTGGCCACGTTAGAGTCCTTAAGATTTAAGACCAGCTGGCGACTTGATATGGCTATTGATATTGCCGTTGTAAAAACCCTTTGAAAGGCGTCACCAGGGCTTTCTTCTAGTAGTTGCACATCTTTGGTCGATTTCCACAATAAGTATTCGATGACCGCGGTCTTTAGGCGGGTGGGATCGACCTCGTCCAGTGGAACTTGGGGGACGGTATTGTCTTTGTCTCGGTCTTCTAATGCTTGAAACCGAAGATTTTCGATGTTATCCGGAAACAATCGACCACAATATGAATTGATGAAAAGTGAAACATTAACGCGGAAGAAAGAAAGAAGCTGCGAGCAGATTCGATCCCGCGTAATGATCACATCAACAAACTTGTATACCACCCGATCTTCACCAGTCTTGGGCATTACCATCACATTTCGATTGTCGACTTTTGTACAAACCACCCACGGAGAGCCATCAACTTTGAAGATGAGTTCACTTCCAAACTTCGAATGGTTTCACCACCGAGTCCGTATAAACGACCTTTAAATTACGGCGGAGAACAGCAGAAAGAAGAGCCCGCCAGCGAACAAGGCTCACAGCGAAGAGAAGTTCTGGCAGTGGCAAATGCCCGAAGATGGAAACCTGGCACATGTCGAGGAAGGTATCCTAGAAAGGCGCCATCCTCGAGAAGCAATCACGTTACAGATGAGAGTGCAAAAGTCGATAGTGCTGACCGAAAAGTAGAAAGAACACTAAGTAGAAAGACTACAGAGAAAAGGGAACAGTTTACGTAATTGACGTTATGCTACGTAGCGCTTTGTGATGATTCAAGTTCGATTATTGTTCTACTGAAAGACATTCGCAAAAGAAAAAAGTGTTGAAATAGGGAATTTGAATTGATTTGGAATGTGATAGTACTGCCTATTACAGTGCCTATTGGCAGTGCCTAAGACAGGCGAAGATCGTGTGCTAACCGAGCGCATCTCAAATAGCCTTATGAATACTCTCATGTCGCTTGTTTCCGGATAAAATCGACAAACTTCGGCTTCAAGTAACTGAAGCCCAAAAGAATCTTCAAGCCCTTGGCAAAGATAATACTGCCTTTGTGATGTAATTTCCAACTAAGCAAAAAGACTTCTAGCCGATCCTCAAAGCAAAATCTTTAAAAGCACACCCCAACTTTAATCTCTACTTAGAGACACTCTCAAACTGTGCCAATCGTCATCAAACTTCGCAATCAAACGAAATCAACGATCTCAATCAAAGCAAAAAAATCCGAGTCACACTTGTTGGTTTTGTCATCAAGTAAGAACATGGAACGATGCTCAACAAACAATGTGACCAAATGCAAGTTGATTCGAATCTTTCAAATTGTGTTTCAAATATGTCTAATCATACAATTGGAAAATCAACTGGATGGGGCAGATTGTCTCGAAAAATTCGCAACTTTCGTCCAAAGAATCACAACGCACAAGACAGTGCCGTTCCTCAACTGTCAAACATCCAAAAGTACGCTTAAATTCGGATGCAATTCCATGAATCATCTAAAATAGGTGGACTGATATCGGAGGAACAATCTTTGGATACAACAAATCAAACAAATAAAAAATCTATTGATGAATAATCGTTTGAAGAACAGATTAAAGTTGGAATCATTGGAAAATTCCTAATATGAATATTTGGAAAGTATATGAACAATGGCTTTATGATGAGATTTTTCAATGATCATTAGAACACAAACCACTAGTAGGGCTGATGACAAAAGCGAAACAATCTGATGCTTCAACCTCCCAAGTTTCAAGACTAAGAGATGAAAACAACCTTTTGACCATACGTTGACGAAGAGACCGGCGAGGAGAAATTGGGCAACATGATTCTGAATTTTGTGATTGTCAGAGAAGAAATGCTAAATTAGGATTCAGTTTTGGTCATAAAGTATTTGTAAATTTTATTTGATTGTTTGGAAAATAAACGTTTTTATTATAAAAACCTTATTGACATTTTAGGAACCTTTTTAAATCCCACAAAACTAAAAATAAATTTTCTATATGTCATTTCAAATTTTAAAATTGTAAATATTAAAAAATTATAAAACTTATAGTTTCAAAATCAATCTAAATTCATTATTTCAATACTTTTTTCCTTTGCGAATGTTTTTCAGTAGAACAATAATTGAACTTGTATCATCACAAAGCGCTACGTAGCATAACGTCAATTACGTAAACTGTTCACTTTTACGTAAAGTCTTTCTACTTAATGTTCTTTCTACTTTTCCCACAGCACTATCGCCTTTTGCACTCTCATCTGTAGCGTGATTGCTTCTTGAGGATGGCGCCTTCCATGGATACCTTCCTCCACATGTGCCTGATGGCTTTCTTCCTACATTTACCACTGCCGGAACTTCTCACCACTGTGGGCCTTGTTCGCTGACGGGCTCTTCTTCCTGCTGTTCCCTGCCGTAATTTGAAGGTCGTTCAGACGGACTCGGTGGTGAAACGATTTGAAGTTTGGAAGTGAACTCATTTTCAAAGTCTGCCGAGTTAATGGCTCCCCGTGGGTGGTTCGTACAAAAGTCGACAATCGAAATGTGATGGTACTGCCCAAGACTGGTGAAGATCGGGTACTGACTGAGCGCATGTCAAATTTCCTGATGAACGCTCTCATGTTGGAGTCGCTTATTTCCGGATAACATCGACAAACTTCGGCTTCAAGCAATAGAAGACCGAGAGAATCTTAAAGACAATACGGTCCCCAAAGCTCCGCTGAACGAGGTCGATCCTACCCGCCTAACGACCGCGGTCATCGACTATTTATTGTGGAAATCGTCCAAAGATGTGCGACTACTAGAAGCAAGTCCTGGTGACGCCTTTCAAAGGGTTTTTTATAATAATGGCAGTATCAATAGCCATTTAAAGTCGCCAGTTGGTTAAATCTCGAGGACTCAAACATTTCCACCATTCGCCACTTTGCCGAGAAGAAAGTCACTCAAGCTGTCTACGTCTCCTCAAGATGGACACTGAACTGGACATCGCTTCTACGCCACACCAACCACGGCAATCTCCTAGACGTACTAAAGATCATGGAGCCTTGGCACTTCTTTGAACTCAAGACCTATAAAGATCTAATTCCCAAGGCATTGCGTACCGATGCCGAGTTCATTCTCCCTAGTCACCTCAAGCATCGATGAGATGTGGTACGCCATGAAAGCCAAGTGGAGCTCCGCCCTGGTTTACCTTCCGGAACAAGGCCACCCTCGTTATATTCTCCGAGACGGGTCCAACTGGTCAATTCGATGGTAGAAGTTTGGATAAAGCCAAGACGGTAGCTGTGGTGTTGGGAGAAGTTATTAATTCACTGGACTTGCTTTGAACTTATTTGTCTCGTTTGTTTATTAAATTTATCATTTAAGGATATCTTTGCCATATTTAATTAATACTAGTGTACAATGCCAGGTTACTCGAAAAAGTAAATTGAATCGAATTCGATCTTTCGTTTTAAAAATGTGTCTAAAAATGTATAAATACATTTTGCACAAAAGGCTTGGAAACTAAAAACACAGGATAAAATACAGTAATTCCTTGACTTAGCGCGACACGCACTTAACGCATAGAGGAAGAGTAATTGAGATAATATTGGCCACTACCATGCAATCGATACGTATTCGATTAGAAAGTATCCAAGAATGGATATATGATAGAAAAAGGGTCATTAGCGCATTCCCATTACTTTAAATTCTGATCTACATTTTACTTAACCTTGACTTAGCGCAAGAATTTTTCGGTGACTTTTGCAGGACTAACTGTAGCTCGACTACGGCAACATAGTCTCGACAAAGCACCACTTCTGGTACAACTGGGACCATAACTCGATCCAACAAGAACTCTAAATTCTTACAAGAAACAAAATTACTCAATTTGTCCTCCTTCAGGAACCAATGTTTTACGCCAAGTAAATAAGAATACAATCAAAATTATTATTAAATAAAGTTAAAAATTTATTTCCGTTTGAGTTTTGAGTTTATAGGAATTGATTGAATTTCATAAAAATAAACTAAATTATAAAGAAAATAAATAAAAGCAAAATAAATAAATTTAACAATCAAATAATATTTTTCACTTGTAAAAATCGATCGCAACATCTCAAAGCAATCTTCAATTCAATGTTCGTGTTTGTAGATGAGCGAAATGACTATTTCAATGGTGAAAGTAACGGATTAGATGATATACTCACCAGCATTGTTTTGTTTGTCTAAATGAATATAAAATTTGCAAACAATTTCTCTGCTTTTAATTGTTTGAAACAAGAAGATCAGTTGAGTTTGTTGAAGAGTGCATGTCATGATATTCTTTTTGTGCGGTTTGCTTTTTCTGTAAAGTTATCGAATGTTCGACGATGGAATTAGACATTATTAGACAGTGAAAATTGTGACAGTGCAGTGCTGGCCAAGATTGATGTTGGAATGATTTCCCATGATATTATTGAGTTCGAGTTCAAAATAATTCAACAACAGAAATTGTTTCTAACAAATAAAATACACAAACAATGAATAAATAAATGTTTATTTAAAAATTATATAAACCGTCCCCAACACCACAGCTACCGTCGTCTTGGCTTTATCCGAACTTCTGCCATCGAATTGACCAGTTGGACCCTTCTCGGAGAATATAACGAGGGTCGGCTTTGTTCCGGAAGGTAAACCAAGGCGGAGCTCCACTTGGCTTTTATGGCGTACCACATCTCATCGATGCTTGAGGTGACCTGGAGTATGAACTCGGGTTCGGTACGCCATGCCTTGGGAATTAGATCTTGATACGTCTTTATTTCCAAGAGGTGTCAAGGCTCCATGATCTTTAGTATGTCCTGGAAATTGCCATTGTTGGTGTGGCGTACAAGCTCTGTCCAGTTTAGTGTCCATCTTTATAAGTCGTAGACAGCTTGAGTGACTTTGTTATCAGCAAAGTGGCGAATGGTGGCCACGTTTGAGTCCTCGAGATTTAAAACGAGCTGGCGATTTGAAATGGCTATTGATAGTGCCATTATAAAAACTCTATGAAAGGCGTCACCAGGGCTTGCTTCTAGTAGTCGCACATCTTTGGACGATTTTCACAATAAATATTCCACGACCGCGGTCTTTAAGCGGGTGAGATCGACCTCGTCAAATGGAACTTGAGGGACGGTATTGTCTTCAAGATTGTCGTGGTCTTCTATTGCTTGAAGCCGAAGATTGTCGATGTTATCCGGAAACAATCGACTCCAATATGTATTGATGAAAAGCGAAGATCGTGTGCTAACCGAGCGCATCTTAAATAGCCTTATGAATACTCTCATGTACATGTCGCTTGTTTCCGGATAAAATCGACAAACTTCGGCTTCAAGTAACTGAAGCCCAAAAAAATCTTCAAGCCCTTGGCAAAGATAATACTGCCTTTGTGATGTAATTTCCAACCAAGCAAAAAAGACTTCTAGCCGATCCTCAAAGCAAAATCTTTAAAAGCACACCCCCAACTTTAATCTCTACTTAGAGACACTCTCAAACTGTGCCAATCGTCATCAAACTTCGCAATCAAACGAAATCAACGATCTCAATCAATGCAAAAGAATCCGAGTCACACTTGTTGGTTTTGTCATCAAGTAAGAACATGGAACGATGCTCAACAAACAATGTGACCAAATGCAAGTTGATTCGAATCTTTCAAATTGTGTTTCAAATATGTCTAATCATACAATTGGCAAATCAACTGGATGGGGCAGATTGTCTCGAAAAATTCGCAACTTTCGTCCAAAGAATCACAACGCACAAGACAGTGCCGTTCCTCAACTGTCAAACATCCAAAAGTACGCTTAAATTCGGATGCAATTCCATGAATCATCTAAAATAGGTGGACTGATATCGGATGAACAATCTTTGGATACAACAAATCAAACAAATAAAAAAATCTATTGATGAATAATCGTTTGAAGAACAGATTAAAGTTGAGCAATCATTGGAAAATTCCTAATATGAATATTTGGAAAGTAGATGAACAATGGCTTTATGATGAGATTTTTCAATGATCATTAGAACACAAACCACTAGTAGGGCTGATGACAAAAGCGAAACAATCTGATGCTTCAACATCCCAAGTTTCAAGACTAAGAGATGAAAACAACCTTTTGACCATACGTTGACGAAGAGACCGGCGAGGAGAAATTGGGCAACATGATTCTGAATTTTGTGATTGTCAGAGAAGAAATGCTAAATTAGGATTCAGTTTTGGTCATAAAGTATTTGTAAATTTTATTTGATTGTTTGGAAAATAAACTTTTTTATTATAAAAACCTTATTGACATTTTAGGAACCTTTTTAAATCCCACAAAACTAAAAATAAATTTTCTATATGTCATTTCAAAATTTAAAATTGTAAAAATTAAAAAAATTATAAAACAGTTTCAAAATCAATCCAAAATCACTATTTCAACACTTTTTCCCTTTGCGAATGTTTTTCAGTAAAACAATAATCGAACTTGAATCATCACAAAGCGCTACTTAGCATAACGTCAATTACGTAAACTGTTCACTTTTACGTAAAGTCTTTCTACTTAGTGTTCTTTATACTTTTCGCACAGCACTATCGACATTTGCACTCTCATCTGTAGCGTTATTGCTTCTTGGGGATAGCGCCTTCCATGGATACCTTCCTCCACATGTGCCTGATTGTTTTCTTCCTACATTTACCACTGCCGAAACTTCTCACCGCTGTGGGCCTTGTTCGCTGACAGGCTCTTCTTCCTGCTGTTCCCCGCCGTAATTTTAAGGTCGTTCAGACGGACTCGGTGGTGAAACGATTTGAAGTTTGGAAGTGAACTCATTTTCAAAGTCCGCCTAGTTGATGGCTCCCCGTGGGTGGTTCGTACCAAAGTCGACAATCGAAATGTGATGGTACTGCCCAAGACTGGTGAAGATCGGGTACTGACCGAGCGCATGTCGAATTCCCTGATGAACGCTCTCATGTTGGAGTCGCTTATTTCCGGATAACATCGACAAACTTTGGCTTCAAGCAATAGAAGAAAGAAAGAATCTTAAAGACAATACCGTCCCCAAAGCTCCGCTGAACGAGGTCGATCCCACCCGCCTAAAGACCGCGGTCATCGACTATTTACTGTGAAAATCGTCCAAAGATGTGCGACTACTAGAAGCAAGCCCTGGTGACGCCTTTCAAAGGGTTTTTATAATGGCAGTATCAATAGCCATTTCAAGTCGCCAGTTGGTCTTAAATCTCGAGGAATCAAACGTGGTCACCTTTCGCCACTTTGCCGAGAAGAAAGTCACTCAAGCTGTCTACGTTTCCTCATGATGGACACTGAACGGGACAGCGCTTCTACGCCACACCAACCACGGCAATCTCCTAGACGTACTAAAGATCATGGAGCTTTGGGACCTCTTGGAACTAAAGACGTATCAAGATCTAATTCCCAAGGCATGGCGTACCGAAGCCGAGTTCATACTCCTGGGCACCACAAGCATCGATGAAATATGGTACGCCATGACTGCCAGGTGGAACTCCGCCCTGGTTTACCTTCCGGAACAAGGCCACCCTCGTTATATTCTCCGAGACGGGTCCAACTGGTCAATTCGATGGTAGAAGTTTGGATAAAGCCAAGACGGTAGCTGTGGTGTTGGGAGAAGTTATTAATTCACTGGACTTGCTTTGAACTTATTTGTCTCGTTTGTTTATTAAATTTATCATTTAAGGATATCTTTGCCATATTTAATTAATACTAGTGTACAATGCCAGGTTACTCGAAAAAGTAAATTGAATCGAATTCGATCTTTCGTTTTAAAAATGTGTCTAAAAATGTATAAATACATTTTGCACAAAAGGCTTGGAAACTAAAAACACAGGATAAAATACAGTAATTCCTTGACTTAGCGCGACACGCACTTAACGCATAGAGGAAGAGTAATTGAGATAATATTGGCCACTACCATGCAATCGATACGTATTCGATTAGAAAGTATCCAAGAATGGATATATGATAGAAAAAGGGTCATTAGCGCATTCCCATTACTTTAAATTCTGATCTACATTTTACTTAACCTTGACTTAGCGCAAGAATTTTTCGGTGACTTTTGCAGGACTAACTGTAGCTCGACTACGGCAACATAGTCTCGACAAAGCACCACTTCTGGTACAACTGGGACCATAACTCGATCCAACAAGAACTCTAAATTCTTACAAGAAACAAAATTACTCAATTTGTCCTCCTTCAGGAACCAATGTTTTACGCCAAGTAAATAAGAATACAATCAAAATTATTATTAAATAAAGTTAAAAATTTATTTCCGTTTGAGTTTTGAGTTTATAGGAATTGATTGAATTTCATAAAAAATAAACTAAATTATAAAGAAAATAAATAAAAGCAAAATAAATAAATTTAACAATCAAATAATATTTTTCACTTGTAAAAATCGATCGCAACATCTCAAAGCAATCTTCAATTCAATGTTCGTGTTTGTAGATGAGCGAAATGACTATTTCAATGGTGAAAGTAACGGATTAGATGATATACTCACCAGCATTGTTTTGTTTGTCTAAATGAATATAAAAATTGCAAACAATTTCTCAGCTTTTAATTGTTTGAAACGAGAAGATCAGTTGTGTTTGTTGAAGAGTGCATATTATGACTTACTTTTGTGCTGTTTGCTTTTCTGTAAAGTTATCGAATGTTCGACGATGGAATTAGACATTATTAGACAGTGAAAATTGTGACAGTGCCATGCTGGTCAAGTTTGATGTTGGAATGATTTGCCCGGATATTATTGAGTTCATGTTCAAAATAATTCAACAACAGAAATTGTTTCAAACAAATAAAATACACAAACAATGAATAAATAAATGTAAGTTTATTCAAAAATTAAAGAAACCGTCCCCACAACACTACAGCTACCGCCGTCTTGGCATTATCCGAACTTCGGCCATCGAATTGACCAGTTGGACCCGTCTTGGAGAAGATAATGAAGGTCGGCGTCGTTCGGGAAGAAAAACCAGGGCGGAGCTCCACTTGGCTTTCATGGCGTACCACATCTCATCGATGCTTGAGGTGACCAGGAGTATGAACTCGGGTTCGGTACGCCATGCCTTGGGAATTAGATCTTGATACGTCTTGAGTTCCAAGAGGTCCCAAGGCTTCATGATCTTGAGTATGTCAAGGAGATTGCCGTGGTTGGTGTGGCGTAGAAGCTCTGTCCAGTTTAGTGTCCATCTTGATGAGTCGTAGACAGCTTGAGTGACTTTGTTATCAGCAAAGTGGCGAATAGTGGCCACGTTTGAGTCCTCGAGATTTAAAACGAGCTGGCGATTTGAAATGGCTATTGATAGTGCCATTATAAAAACTCTATGAAAGGCGTCACCAAGGCTTGCTTCTAGTATTCGCACATCTTTGGACGATTTCCACAGTAGGTATTCGATGACCGCGGTCTTTAGGCGGGTGGGATCGACCTCGTCCAGTGGAACTTGGGGGACGGCATTGTCTTTAAGATTGTCTTGGTCTTCTATTGCTTGAAGCCGAAGATTGTCGATGTTATCCGGAAACAATCGATTCCAATATGTATTGATGAAACGTGAAACATTAGTTCGGAAGAATGAAATGAGCTGCGAGCAAATTTGATCCTTTGTAATGATCACATCAATAAATTTGTATACCACCAAGCCTGGCCTTGAGAAATGGCGAGGCCTAACAGCTGGGGTAAAGTCGTCATACACAGGATTGTCGTTCGTCATAACTGATAGCCCAAGGACGATCACAAATACAGTACAATAATAAGAGACGCGAAGAAACGTGAGAGTTTGTAATAACTTAAAATCGCTGTAAAACCAATGATTTGGGATCTAGGTCCCGAACTATTCTTATATCGGACATTTTGATTGTTGAGGTTTTGACATTTGGAAACAATGAAATGATGTCATTAAGAGAAAGGGAAACAATTTGGAGATTATTATTGTTGGATTTGATGTTTGAAAAAATGATTGTGAATTGGCGATTGTTTGGACAATGTGAACAATTCAATGAAATTGCGATTGAAATTAATAAATTAAAAACAACTTGCTTTGTGTCTTTCCAAATTGTCAAATTGAAAATATAAAAAATATTTTCAAAATCAATACAAATTCACTAATACAACACTTTCTTGCTTTGCGAATGTTATTCAGTAGAACAATATTCGAACTTGTACCAGTACAACGCGCTACATAACATAACGTCACTTACGTACGCAAATTGTTCATTTTTTCATTCATTTTCTACTTAGTGTTCTTTCTACTTTTCGCTGAGCACTAACGCCTTTTGCACTCTCATCTGTAGCGTATTGCTTCTCGAAGATGGCTTCCTTCCTTGGACACGTTTCCGGACATGTGCCTCATTGCCATCTTCGTGCATTTGCCTACCGAAAATTCTCACCGCGGTCGGCCTAGTTTTTGTTCGCTGGAATGCCCTGCTCCCTATCGTCCTGGCTCGCCGAGGTACTTTGAAGGTCGCTCAGATGGACTCGGAGGTGAAGCAATACGAACCGAAGGCACGATTCTGAAGCGAACCTATCTTCAAGCACCGCCGATATGATGGCTCTCCTAGTGTTTTTTCGGCCACAAGTCGACCATCAAAATGTGCTGTTACTGCCCAAGACTGGTGAAGAACGTGGCTAACCGAGCGCATCTCAAATAGACTGATGAACGCTCTCATGTTGGAGTCGCTTGCTTCCTGGTAACATCGACAAACTTCTGTTTCAAGTAAGTGAAGCCCAAAAGAATCTTCAAGCTTTTGGCAAAGATAATACCGTCTTTGTGATGGAGAACAACAATCCTGTATATGACTTTACCCCAGCTCTTAGGCCTTGCCTTTTCTCTAAACCTGGCCTGATGGTATACAAGTTGGTTGATGTGATCATTAAGAAGGATCGAATCAGCTCGCAGCTTATTTCATTTTTCCACGCCAATGCATCATTTTTGCATCAATTCATGTTGAAGTAGATTGTTTCCGGACAACATCGAAAAACTTTGGCTTCAAGCAATAGAAGACCGAGACAATCTTGAAGACAATACCGTCCCCTAAGTTCCGCCGAACGAGGCCAATCCCACCCGTCTAAAGACCGAATTGAATACCAACTGTGGAAATCATCAACCAAAAATGTGCAACTACCAGAAGCAAGACCTGGTGACGCCTTTCAAAGGATATTCAGGATGGCAGTACTTCAAGTCATTTCAAGTCTCTAGCTGGTTCTAAATCTCGACGACTCTATCGTGGTCATCATTCACCACTTTGCTGACAACAAAGTCACTTCAAGCTGTCTATATCTCATCAAGATGGACACTGAACTGGACAGCGCCACACCAACCATTTCAATCTCCTAGACAGACTAAAGCTCATGGAGCCTTGGAATCTCTTGGAACAAAAGACGTATCAAGATTTGATTTCCAAGAATTGTCTTACCGACCCCGATAACATTCTTCTCCACAAGCATCGATGAAATATGCATGTACGCCATGACTGCCAAGTGGAACTCCGCCCTAGTTTTCCTGCCCGAACGGCGCCGACCTCCGTTATCTGCACCGATAAGGGTCCAACTTGTCAATTCGATGGCCTAAATTTGGATAAAAGCCAATACAGTAGCTGTGGTGTTGCGGTAACGTTATTAATTCACTTGACTTGCTTTGAACTTATTTGTCTCGTTTGTTTATTAAATTAATCATTTAAGGAAAGCGTTTCAATATTTAATTAATATAATTAATACTAATCGACTAAATCTTTTTAATGGGTTAACTTTATTTTCCATTTTACAACTTGTGCTTAATCATCTTTAATTCGACCCTTTTTTTCTGCCAAAACACTCGCAATGTCACCAAAAGCGAGTGCTCTAACTGTCCACCACTGTTTCGCCCGCATTTCACGCAACAAAGTCTTGCCTTAATGGTGTTCTAAAATTGTAAGATGCTCAACATGACTCAAATCCAAAATATTACAAGTCCATCGAACCGGTTTGCTTTTTCTGTACTGTGATCGAATGTTCGATGATGTAATTAGACAGTGAAAATTGTGACAGTGCAGTGCTGGTCAAGTTTGGTGTTGGAATTATTTGTTCGGATATTATTAAGTTCGAGTTCAAAATAATTCAAGAATAGAAATTGTTTCAAACAAATAAAATACACAAACAATGAATAAATAAATGTAAGTTTATTCAAAAATTAAAGAAACCGTCCCCGCAACACCACAGCTACCGTCTTGGCTTTATCAGAACTTCTGCCATCGAATTGACCAGTTGGACCCGTCTTGGAGAAGATAACGAGGGTCGGCGTTGTTCGGGAAGGTAAACCAGGGCGGAGCTCCACTTGGCTTTCATGGCGTACCACATCTCATCGATGCTTGAGGTGATCAGGAGAATGAACTCGGGATCGGTACGCCATGCCTTGGGAATTAGATCTTGATACGTCTTGAGTTCCAAGAGGTCCCAAGGCTCCATGATCTTGAGTATGTCTAGGAGATTGCCGTGGTTGGTGTGTCGTAGAAGCTCTGTCCAGTTTAGTGTCCATCTTGATGAGACATAGACAGCTTGAGTGACGTTTTTTCTCGGCAAAGTGGCGAATGGTAGCCACATTAGAGTCCTCGAGAGTTAAGACCAACTGGCGACTTGAAATGGCTATTGATATTGCCATTGTGAAAATCCTTTGGAAGGCGTCACCAGGGCTTGCTTCTAGAAGTTGAACATCTTTGGATGATTTCCACAATAAATAGTCGATGACCGCGGTCTTTAGGCGGGAAGGATCGACCTCGTCAAATGGAACTTGGGGGACAGTATTGTCTTCAAGGTTGTCTCGGTCTTCTATTGCTTGAAGCCGAAGTCTGTCGATGTTATTCGGAAACAATCGACTCCAATATGTATTGATGAAAAGTGTAACATTAGCGCGGAAAATGAAAGAAGCTGCGAGCAGATTCGATCACGCGTAATGAACACATCAATAAACTTGTATACCACCAAGCCTGGCTTATCGAAATGGCGATGCCTAACAGCTGGGGTAAAGTCATCATACACAAGAATGTCGTTCGCCATCACAAATACAGTAATAATAAGAGACGTGAAGAAACGTAAGAGTTTGTAATATCTCAAAATCGCTGTAAAACCAATGATTTGGAATCTAGGTCCAGAACTATTCTTATATCGGACATTTTGATTGTTGAGGTTTTGGCATATGGAAACAATAAAATGATATCATTATGAGAAATAGAAACAATTTGGAGATTATTATTGTTGGATTTGATGCTTGAAAATTTTTTTATCAATTGGCGATTGTTTGGACAATGTGAACTATTCGATGAAATTGCGATTGAAAATAAAATTGAAATTAAAAAATTATAAATCAACTTGTTTTCAAAATTTTCATTTCAAATTGCCAAATTCTAAATATTAAAAATGATAAAACTCTTAGTTTGAAAAAGAATTTACTATTTTAGCAATTTCGCATTTTTGTGAATACATCCTTTAGAATTACTTCTTGGTGAGGCAAAACGTATATTCGAACTTGTACCAGCACAACGCGCTATATAACGTTACGTCACTAAAGCGAACTAGTTACTTATCTCTAAGGTCATTTTCTACTTTGTGTCATTTCTACTTTATCATTTTCTTGCACTCTCATCTGTAGCGTGTTTGCATCTCCAGGATGGCGCCTTCTTTGGAGACGTTCCCGGACTTGTGCCTCATTGCCATCTTTTGTCCACTTGCCACTGCCGGAACTTCTCACCGCTGTCGGGCTAGTTTGTTTTCGCTGGCTGGCTCTTCTTCCTGTTGTTCTCCGCCGAACTTTTTAAGATCGTTCAGACTGACTCGGTGGTGAAGCGATTCGAGCCGGATGCTCAGTTTGAAAGTGAACTCATCTTTGACGCAATCTCGACCAACTGGTTCTCCACATCGACCAACCCATCCTGGACACCATCAAGCACTTTGCCACCGTTTGCCAAATTCGGGCTTTTTATCTCGAGAAAATCGACTACACTGTCGAAACAAACTGGTCAACGCTTTATCCCGAAGCCATCAATGCGCTACGGTTACAAGCTAGTGAAGCCCAAAATTTGCTTCAAACTGGCGACCCAAACATAATCGTCCCTCAAATTCCACCTGACTGGGCTGATGCAACTCACCTCCAAGTTGGCGTCATCGAGTACCTCAAGTGGAAATGTCACCATCAACCGGTTCAATTAGAAGCACTTACTGAAGACAGTTCCAATCTGATCTTCAAGGCTCACGGTTTTGTATGGCTGCAACACTATTCGCCAACTGGTGCTCAGCATCGACGAATCCATCAAGGCAACCATCGACCATTTCACCGAAAATGGTGTCCAACAAGCCATCGTGACCTCGCCTAATTGGACCTTTGATTGGACAAAATTGCTTGGAAACACAAACCAAGGCAATTTACTTGGCAAGTTAACTCGCATCGAATTCAAGGACTGCTTGAATCCTCAAGTATATAGCGAGAACATTCCAACTGAATTGCGTACTCACCCCAGAAAGATCCTTCTGGTAACTTCAAGCATCGATGAGATGTGGTACGCAATGAAGGCCAAGTGGAGCTCCGCCCTGGTTTATGAACCTGAACACCGCCGACCTTCAAGATCAGCTCCGATCCGGGTCCAACTGGTCAACTCGATGGCGGAGATTCGGATAAGGCCGAGGCGGCGACGATAACTGTGTATTGGGGAACGGTTTTGTTAACTATTGAATAAATAACAAATATTATTTGTTTTAATTATTTTGAATTTTTTATTTCTTTAATTTTAATCATATTATGAATTTGACATAAACTCAAATTATCAGGCGAAAGCCTATACATTCACAAAGTTCAAGTTCTTTTACACTGTTCCCTGTACTTGTTGTAAGCCAAATTTTTGAAATTGCAAATCACAAAGAATTGTTTAAATTGAGGTAATTCCAACACTGTAAGCATCATTAGTTCAGAATGACAACCAATTTGTAATTACAGAGTTTTAGTAATTTGTAATTACATTAATCTCTTAAGAGATTGAATGTAGAGGTTGAGCTGTGTAAGATTCATTCACTTTCGATTAATCACCTAACATAGTTGGAGATATGTGGGATCGATGATTTTGTCAACTCAAACTATAGTCAAGAATTAACACCATTTTTGTTGTTTGCCCAAAAGGCACAAAACAACTGCCGTTCGAGTGATATACAATTCTGTTTTATTCTTCCGTGGATTGACTGAACAAATTGGACCGATTCGCGTGGCCTTTACAAACTCGAGTTGATGTTTGTTTTATTCCAAATTTAAATTTAAATGTTATATTCCAAAAAAAACTTAACTAGAGTTCATCGCTAGTCGACTTTTCCTCTACACGAGGTAAGGTTTCCTTTCCTCTGTACGCACACACCAAGAGCTCCTCTAGTGACCCACGAGGGTTAGTTTGTTCAATTAGTCACTTTAATAAAAATGCATAATTGCAAGTCTAATAGCAAATGTAGTGTTTTTAATTTTTCAACCTTTGATGATTCATTTAAAATTCCACTTTCAACGACACTTTCCAGACAAGGAATACCCACAAATGAACAAATTAAAATGTTACTCGCAGCTGTATTTTTGTTTTTTATAAAAACTTATTATAAATTTCATTTTTCACTATTGTACATGGAATCGTTCACAATTCATATTCGCAATTCAAACAAATTTCTCAATTGTTGAAACCAACAATAATAATCCAAAATTGTTTCCTCATCGCCCAATTCCATTGTTTCAATGTTTCAATCATAACCAATCCTCCCACAACAATCAACGAATCCGCTATAAGAGTATAGGGACCTTCTTGGCCCAAACCATTAAACAGCTATACCCTATTCTCTGAGACTACGCCTTTCTGACTCAAGCCTCAAGACCCCCTGGTATATCTGTAATATGGAGAATGAGAATTACGACAATCGTGAAGATTTCCGACCAAGGCCTGGTCGACGCCATTTCCCAAAGCCAGGCTTGGTCGTGTACAAGTTCCTTGATGTCATAATTTCACGGGAAAACTTAGAAGCCACCGTTTGCCAAATTCGGGCTTTTTATCTCGAGAAAATCGACTACACTGTCGAAACAAACTGGTCAACGCTTTATCCCGAAGCCATCAATGCGCTACGGTTACAAGCTAGTGAAGCCCAAAATTTGCTTCAAACTGGCGACCCAAACATAATCGTCCCTCAAATTCCACCTGACTGGGCTGATGCAACTCACCTCCAAGTTGGCGTCATCGAGTACCTCAAGTGGAAATGTCACCATCAACCGGTTCAATTAGAAGCACTTACTGAAGACAGTTCCAATCTGATCTTCAAGGCTCACGGTTTTGTATGGCTGCAACACTATTCGCCAACTGGTGCTCAGCATCGACGAATCCATCAAGGCAACCATCGACCATTTCACCGAAAATGGTGTCCAACAAGCCATCGTGACCTCGCCTAATTGGACCTTTGATTGGACAAAATTGCTTGGAAACACAAACCAAGGCAATTTACTTGGCAAGTTAACTCGCATCGAATTCAAGGACTGCTTGAATCCTCAAGTATATAGCGAGAACATTCCAACTGAATTGCGTACTCACCCCAGAAAGATCCTTCTGGTAACTTCAAGCATCGATGAGATGTGGTACGCAATGAAGGCCAAGTGGAGCTCCGCCCTGGTTTATGAGCCCGAACACCGCCGACCTTCAAGATCAGCTCCGATCCGGGTCCAACTGGTCAACTCGATGGCGGATATTCGGATAATGCCGGGGCGACGACGATAACTGTGTATTGGGGGACCCTTTTTTAAAACTATTGAATAAATTTCAAATATTATTTATTCTAATTATTTTGCATTATTTATTTATTTGTTTACATTCACAAAGTTCAAGTTATTTTACAATGTTCCCTGTACTGTTGTAAGCCGAATTATTGAAACTTCAAATTACAAAGAAGTGTTTCAATTGAGGTAATTTCAACACTGTAAAGCATCATTAATTCAGAATGGCAACCAATTTTACATCAACTTTGCCAGCAGATGTCGGATTAGACTCCTCCGCAACTGAAACAGCTTTTGAAGTTTCATTCATAGATAGACCAGTATCATGGAACGGTAGAAAGATGTCTTGATTCTCGTGACAATTACAACCGCTTGTGACGTTAGAAGTCTTCTCAATGATCGCTTGCCTAGAAATCCTGTTGATAGATGACATATTTCTAGTAGACACAATTCGAGCCTTGTCACAATACGCTTTCTTGACATCACGTTTCGGTTCTTTGTCCGGTAGATAGACAATTTCAAACTCCGTAACATAGGTGTTGAGATCCATCAGATGAGCAATGCAGATAATCGATTCTCCATATTGGATACGACACACACTTGAGTTTATGACGATAAATTCGTTGTCTTTCTTGCCAAAGACACTCAGGGAAAAATAGTTATCTTCAAGCTCAGGGATAAAGTAAGCTTGAAAACTAAAAGTTGATCCATCCTCAGACTTGATACTAACAGTACCGCAGATGTTCGAGTAAAAGATGGCATCACTTTTCTTGTAAATACCAGAGAAGGCAGAAGTAGGTACCTCGTGAATGTTGGTCAGTAGATTGGCGTCATTCACAAAATGGTCAGAAGCACCATTATCCAGGATAAAACTTGCTTTCTTGACACGGCGTCGTTTAGAAATGACATCGGTCAATACCATCCTTCGTGGATTAATGCCAGCAGGAATGTCGATCTTCTTAATCGATCGTCCTCTTCCTTCGTTAACACGACGTTTGAACTTCGAATTTGACCTTGAGTCATCCCTTGTAGACTGAGATGAAGAAGTACCATCCGTAGAGTTCGAATTACCTTTCTTCAGCTCGGGACAACTTGACTTGTAGTGCCCTTCTTGATGACAATTGTAGCACTTTCCTTTGACTTGTTGAATCTGTCCAAATGAATTATCATTGAAACTGGTGGGCACGTGAGACGCAGAATTTCCGGTATGAAGGATCATCTTCTTCAGTGTCTCCAATTTAGGTTTAGTACCAGCAGCTTCCAAGGATTCCACCATTATCATGATGTTACCAAACTTCTCGGTCATAGTAGCCACAGCGAAGATGGTGAACTTTTCCTCATCGGTAACGGTTGCCTTTAGACTTAGTTGATTCACTTCTTGCTCGAGTCTTTTCATCGTTTCTTCAGTACGGGCAGGATCATCAAACTTGATCTGCGCAATACGTTGACGAATACGTTGAGCAGCATACAAATCCGGCTTCTCGAATTTGTCCTTCAGTTTCTGGAACATCAAATGGGCAGACTCCATACCAAGCAGCATTGAACGTAGACCTTCATCTTCAATATTCATATTGATGTACAGTCTGGCCATACCATTCATCTTCTTGTCGCTTACTAACTTGTCCTTGGTGATAGCATCACTGACGTCTAGAGCGTCTAACAAGTCCGTAATTTGAGTCTTCCAAATAGTCCAATTTTTCATGTTCAACTTCACCAAGTTGACTCCCGGTAAGTTGACAGCCATCGTGGTGATCGTCGAGTCACGCGAACCACCAACCGATGCGGACGTCGTAGTCGTTGGAATAGAATCACTGGCTACAGCGTCACTCGATACAGATTTGCCTGTGCCGACAGGGCTTTCTCCGTTGACGGTTTCACTCGATTCCACAGTTGCCTTCACAGAAGAGTCAGTCACTTCTTGATCAGCGGCAGCGTCCTTGAAATCGTCTTCACTTTCTTCGGCCTTAATGTCGAGGTCGTCGTCAGTCGCCGGTTCACCAAGTTCAGGGTCTTTAGTCGTGTCCTTCTTCAGTCGATTCATCAAAAACAAGATAGGGCCGCAGAGATGAACTTCGTTGTAGGATTGCAATCCAGTAGAGTTAGACTTGCACAAACGTCAAAGGCACAGATCACCAGCACGGCACCAGATAGGACGGGTTGTTGAGCTGACTGTCTTCACACGCTTGCCTTCACACAACAGAAAGGAAAATAACACAGACTATCACGTGCAGCACTGCACACAGACTAACAAGGTGGGAATAGACTAACAGATAAAGTGAGAGTGAAAGATAGTCAACCTGAGCAGGTTTCCAGTTAGAAAACGAGGGTAAGTCTCATAATCTAATGAAAATGCTAGGTTTATTGACAAATAAAATAACAGTAATACAGATACACTGTTCTAGGATAAAATAGAAAAGGTAAAACAAAGAAATAAAGCTTCGGTAACGTCTCAAATAGGTAGCACGACAATAGAGTAGGGTTTGTCAACAGACCTAGTTGGGGACAGGAGGAGGCAAGTTAGTGATCAGTAGACAGACACACAACTTCAGAGAACTTACAATAGGCAGCAAGTCTCACAACAGTCCAACTGTACAATGAGAGCAATGCAAAGTTATAACAAAACAAAACTCAATCCAAATTGTGATTGTTAATTGCTATTAATAACTCAATTATCAGTCAGAAATGTTAATTGAACAACAGTGTACAAAAGCCTCCCTTAAAGTGTGCACTTGTTGAAGTAATATTTTGATAGGCGTTAATTTGCCTAAAAATAATCTCGAAATGTGCTTTTGCCTATGCAAATTTAGTATTATTTATTCGATTTGGTCGAAATGACGTAAACGTCATGGCATAAATCTGACCTTACAAAAGGTGACCTTACAATGTGGAGATGAGAATACAAATACAATTTGTCACGTTCTATTTGACGTAGTTTACAGATTAAAGATTTTTTGTCGAGACAAATTAAGTCAGTAAACAAATGCAAGGCAATAAACTATAAAGAGCAAAGGAAGTGTTTTAACATGTTTATTTTTTTTATTTACTTAATGTCTGTTTAGAAATGCAAATGTAGCACGAGACGTTCTCATGTCTTTGTTCTTAAAATATTTACTATAGTAGATTTAGTGTTACGAATACAGACATGACAAAAAAGGGCTGTGACCAAAATACAAAATACAATGTAAATTGTATTACTGTAATTAATGCAAATTTAAATAAAAAATTCAATGCAAATAACAGTCACAAAAAAGTGTGAAGTCACGTTCACCACAATTGTTGATTTAGTTGACTATTTGAAGCCACCAAGAAAAGATATAAATTGGTTGTTTTCGCTTCAACAATTTAAAAATGAAGTTTATTTTATTTTTAAAATCAAAATGGAAAAGGCGAATCATAGATATTTCATATCACCAAAATTGTGTCGCGTTTGTGGTGATGATGCCACTGGTAAGCTATGAAATTATATTTTACTTTACTAAATAATTTTAATTTTTTTTCTAGCTTTCAACTTCAATGGATTGTCATGCGAATCATGTAAAGCATTTTTTCGTAGAAATGCATTCAAAGTCAAAGGAAAATGTCAAAATGGAAACAAACAGTGCAGCATAAACTTGAGGACAAGAAGAAAATGTAGATTCTGTCGATTGGCTAAATGTTTTAAGATTGGAATGAAAAAGGTTCGAATTTTGATTTTGAATTTATAATTTTGTATTAATGTTTTTGTCTCTGTAACATCTTAGGAATTGGTTGAGTATCATAAAAATAAACGAAAACACGAAGAAACAGAAAGCAAAATCATCAAATTTGGTTTAACAACTAAAGAATATTTGTCACTCGCAAAAATCGATAGACAGCAACTTGAACTTATCTTCAATTCAATGTCTGTTTTTGTCGATGAACGAAATGTCTATTTCGGTGGTGAAAGTAAAAGTTTGGATAATGTTCTCACAAGCAGTGTTTATTATGTCAAATTGGTTGTGAAATTTGCAAACAATTTTTCTGCATTCAATTGTCTGAAACGAGAAGATCAGTTGTGCTTGTTGAAGAGTGCCTATCATGATATTCTTTTTGTGAGGCTTGCTTTTCTGTACAGTGATCGAATGTTCAATGATGGAATCTACGTATTGGACAGTGACAATTGTGACAGTGCAGTGTTGGTCAAGTTTGATCACGAGATGATTTGCTCAGAGTTTATGGATATTGAAGCTGAATTCCACCAACTACTTGATGATGATGTCTGCTTACTCAATTTGGTAAATGCTAATGTAATGAAATTCAATCAAAATTTAATTTGTAAATTTCTTAAGATTTCTGCAGTGGTCCTGTTTAAGTCCCACCACAAAACCAGCTGTCCAGTTTGTCCGTTATCACTATCACACGTATGCTCAATTGCTCTGTCGATATATGACAATGAAACATTACAATGACGATGCTGTGGAATCAAATTGCAGATTCACCTCAATGATGGTTCAAGTTGGAAAGTTGTCCAATACAAGAAATGATGTTCGAACAATTTTACACAATGTTGGCTTGTCAAGGTTGCCTCAGATTCTCATTGAATTGTACAATCTCGGAGATTTGTGAGAAATTTTTCTTGAATTGGACTTTATGAATAAACATTTTCAATTCGATTTGTGTATCTAATATTAAATTGGCCTAATGAATTAAATTGATTGAGTTTTGATTTGGTGCTTGGCTGTAATCAATTTTAATTCAAAGAGATTTTTTATCAAAATTTATTTATTCAATATTCAAAATTTTTTGAATTTTAATATTTGAGCATTAAATTGACAAAATTTTTCTCTATCTTTACTCTGTTTTTAAACTTTGAATACAAAAAATAATCTTCGAGACAAAATTCTACTCATTTATTAAACAAATACTTTAATAGTTTAATTGAAAAAAATGCACAATAATATGAATGAATAATAATTCAATTTATTCAAAATTTAAACAAAACCGTCCCCACAAAAACTTCCACTTTATTGGGTCAATCCGAATGTCAGCTATGTTAACCTGTTGCACTTGAACAGGAAAAGATCGTGATGCATCATGCACCATGGTCGTCGGCGTTCGGGCAAATACACCAAGGCGGAGCTCCAATAGGCTTCCTTTGCATACCAGCATTCATCTATGCTTTGAGTGACCAGGAGGATGAACTGGGGGTCAATGTTGAAAGCCTTTGGGATGATTAGCTTGTCGTACGTGTTAGGATGCAGGAAGTCCAACTTTTCGATGAGAGTGAGCTTGCCAGAGATGTCGCCATGGTTTGTATTGCCTAGCAAGACGGTCCAATCGAGAGTCCAGTTGGGCAAAGCAATGACTGCTTGTTGGACACCATTGTCTGCGAAATGGTTTATGGTCGCCATTTAGATAGCCACAGAGATCCGTGAGCTTGAAGATTTTATGAAAACTGTCTTCAGGAGTTTCTTCATGCGGGTATTTAACGGGTTGGTTTGGAAATTTCCATCGAAAATAATCGATGACAGCAATTCTAAGCCCAATCTGGTAGTTTTTGTCGGTGGGTATTTGAGGGACGGTAGTGTTCGGGCCATTTGGTAGAAGAATTGTTTGATCTTCTTGTGCTTGTAACCGCAGAGCATTGATGTCTTCGGCGTAAAGCGTTGGCTAATACTTATGGTTGATGACGGTAGAAAACTGTCCGAATTTGGAAAGCCAAACTTTCCCGTAGAATAAGGACATCAAAAAATTTGTAAATAACCAAACCTGGCTTTGGGAAATCACGTCGACCAGGCCTTGGCCAGGGTCCAACTCGGCCTTTTCTTCAGTCATCCCAGTACAGTTATACCAGGGGGTCGGGGTTTCTCGAAGTCTCAGTTGGGTATAGCTGCGACCAACTTGTAACTTCAGAATCAACTCGCTTCCGGAAACGACTTTTTCCATGCCTTGAAGGCGAGAGACGTTCTTGGACCCTTGGTCGTTCTTGGCCATTCCTGGGATACATCAGAAATTTCTTTAAAGAGCCTTGACGAGAGGCTTGAACAAAGAAAGACTTGACAGTTTCCAAGACCAGGGTCGGGACTCCCTTTCGAGTTTAGAGTAAAGCACAAGTAAAAAAAGAACAAAGATGCTAAGAATTATGGATCCGGTGACCCCAGTGCTGTGACATTAAAGTCTGTGTGAGATCATTGTTAGGCTCCAATGTCGGGTCGACATGGAACACGTTCCATTCCAAATTATTTCATTTACTGGCAATAAGAATTTTTCCCCCTATACAAAGCAAAAAATATTCAAAATAGAAAAATGGAACAAAATGGAGATTCAGGTAATATTGAATTATCCAAAAGTAAGGCATTATTATTATTACAAAAGAAAACGCGTAAAATGTGTCAAAAATAAATCCAAAATAGTCTCAAGAATTAAGCACAAAATTGTACGCAATTTAAATCAACTCGAACATATCATCCGGTTTTAAAAACATACGAAGCATTTGAAAATCGCATTTCATGCTCATGTTTGATAAATCCATGAATTTTATGAATTAACAATTATTAAAATAAAATAAATGACAGTGGTCGAATAAAGTCACAAGTATTAACTCGTATATTAAACTTCGCCATTATATAATTAAATATAAATAATTAAAAAAAATTATCAATAGTAATATAATACGTATTAATAATATCAAATGTGAAATAAATGTCAATCAATAGTCAGATATTTAACGTATGTAGTATTTTGTTCGATTTGTTAAATTACGCAATTTGATTAAAAATGACACAAACCTGACCACAACAAAGGTGACCTTACCTTGTTAGATGAAAAAATTAGCATATAAATTGTCACGTTCTGATTGACGTAGTTTACAGATGAAAGATTTTTATTCAGACAAATTAAGTCAGTAAATATTGAGAATCATTAAATAAACTTGTAAGAGTAAAAGAAATGTTATAACATGTTTATTTATGTATTTGCTCACTGTCTTCTGTTTTGAATTGTAAATAAAAACATTTACTAGTCGAATTAGTGTTACCAATACAGACATAACAAAAACGTCATGAAGCTCTTTTAAAATGCAATGTGAAGTCACGTTCGCCGAATTTGTTTATTTAGTTGACTATTTGAGGCCAGCAAAAAAGATATAAATGGTTTGTGTTTTTTATATAAAATTTAATTCAAATTTTTCAAATGATCTCTTTTATTACAAAATTCAAAAATGGAAAATCAAAAATATTTAATTTCACCAAAATTGTGTCCGATCTGTGGAAGTGATGCAACTGGTGAGTTGAGAATTAATAATAGCAAATAAATAATTTGTCTCTTTTAATTTGAAAAGCCTTCAATTTCAATGGATTTTCATGTGAATCATGTAAAGCATTCTTTCGTCGATCGAAATGCATTCAAAGTCAAAGGGAAACGTCAAAATGGAAACAAACTGTGCGAGTTCAATATGAGAACAAGAAGAAAAGGTTGATTTTGTCGATTGGGCAAATGTTTGAACTAATTTCAAGATTGGCCTAAAAAGGTTTGTTCTAATTTGCAATTGTAATGTACTAATGTTCGCTAATTAGAGAATTGGTCGAATATTTAAAAAAATTAAATGAAGAAATGAAAAACCCCATTGCAAAATCAACCAATGTAGCTAGATAACTGCCATTGGCATATTCAATACGAAAAATGTGCTTTTAAAAATGCAAAATAATATGAATAAATAAAATTCGAATTTATTTAATAATTTTAAAAAATCTCTCATAATTCAGCTACCGTCTTGGCCGAATTCGAATCTCTGCCATGACTAGCCATGTATGGGGGAATTTGAGGGACTGCTATGTCTGGGCCATCGGTTTGAAGAATCCTTTGGTCTTCTTGTGCTCGAATCCGCAGTGCATTGATGACTCCGGGGTAAAGCATAGGCCAGTATTCTTGGATGATGTGGTGGATGTTCTCGTTGACAAATGCCAGAATCTGAGTAGTGAAACTGTTCTGTTTGATGAAGGCATCAAGGAACTGGTACACTACCAAATCAGGCCTAGGGAAATGGCGTCGACCATGCCTTGGTTTGAAGTCCTTGTTCTCGTTGTAGTCTCATCAGACATCATTTCAGTATCCGAATTCCAAGAAGTCGAGTCTTGTGAGAGTCGGAGTCGGAGTCTCGGTAGTCACAGAAGGATATTGCAGCGACCAACTTGTAACTTCCAAATCAAATGGCTTCCAGGCCTTGAAGCCTTGTGCGACGTCCTTGGGGTCTTGGTCGCGGGTGCCATTCTTTGGAAACATCAGACATTTCTTTAAAGAGCCATGATGTGAGGCTTGATCAAAGAGAGACTTGACAGTTTCCAAGACCAGTAGTCGGGAACAAGTCGGGAGCCCATTTCGAGTTAGTAAGGCACAAGTAAAGAGAACAAAGATGATAAGAAATATGGATCAAGAGACCCCAATGCTGTTGCATTAAAATCTGTGTAAGATCATTGTTGGGCTCCAATGTCAAGTCGACATGGAACACATTCCATTCCAAATTACTTCATATAATTGCAATGAGAATTTTTTTGCTGGATATGCTCTTTGACACTGGATATTAACATCGTAGTACTGCCTTTTCCACTGAAAATTGAATTTCTTTTTCGACTGAACTATTCTTCAGTCTGAACACTATAAAAAATCAAATGTGGAACACAATGACCGCCAAATGAAGCGCTGCCTTGGTTTTCTTAAAGCCGAAAGCTACAACTATCGAAATCTGCACCGAAGCGTAGTCGAGTAACCGTAACCGAGTCGTAAATGAACTGGTACTGACTACTACTTTATCGATACAATTTTGAATTCTATCATCAAATTAATTAACTTGGCACGGACAGATTTTAAGACCAATGGTGGAGATCCACTTGACGGTTAAGGTATATTACTTTACATCGATGCTTAAAGTGATCTTTAGGATGTAACGCAATGTCATGGGAATGAGTTTTTGACAAATTCGATTATTCAATAAGTCCGAATTTTTATGACTAAGAGTTTGTAACATGTTACATAGTTGGTATTTTCAAGAAACATTGTCCAGTAGCGAGTTCAATTGATCAACATCAACAACATGATCGCCTGTTACATTAGATTCGTCTTTCTATGTAGTGATAGTACGATAAATGTCAATACTATAGTGTGTTTGTTTATAAAGGTTTACGACAAATCAAAGAAAGTCAGATAACTTTTTAAAATGATAATATGAAAAGGATAATATGAATAAATAATAAAAAATGGTAAATAAAAAAGATATAATCAATAAAAATTCAAGAAATGAATAAATAATATTAGATTTTATTCAAAATTTAAACAAAACAGTCTCCAAAAAATCCTTCAGATATATTTACTCAAGCTCTAAGTCGGGCATTCTTGGACAATCAGAGAAACATTTGCCCTACCAGCCCCGTCCCGATCGGGCGGAACAGGTCGGGCAGGCAGGTCGGGAAAATTCGGACACCCAAATCTCATCCGTACAAACTAGCGACATGTTTCTGTTGGCAAAATTTTTTCAACTTGGATCATTTTTGCTTATTTTGACGTTTTACCTACAATCATAGTGAAACTCGATATTCGAACAAACTCCGATGTACAGTTTTATCAAAAAAATCTTACATAACCCTGGGTGTTATTTGTTAATTCTATCAATTAACAAAATGAAATAACTTTTAAAAATGCAAGATATGAATAAATAATTTTATTTTATTCAACATAAACAAAACAGCCCCACAAAAACCCTTCTACCGTCTTGACTGAATCCGAATATCTGCGACAGAATGTACCACTTGAGCTCGAGTAGCGGAACGTGATGGAAAGCGCCGTTCAGGCTCAAATACAAGAGCTGTTCTCCACTTGGCGCGATTGGCGTACCACATTTCGTCGACGCTTGATGTGACCAAGAGGATATTGGACGGGTGAGTGCCCAATGCCAAGGGAATGCTTTCTTTATACACTTCAAGATTCAAGAAGTCTTGGATTTGGACGACAGTGAGCTTGTCAACAATGTTCCCTTGGTTTGTGTTGCCAAGTAAAATGGTCCAGTCGAGAGTCCAATTGGGCGAAACGACGATGGCTTGATGGACGCGATGGTCAGCAAAATGGTTTATGGTAGCCATGATGGGATCGTCTATGTTGAGCACCAGATTGCGACTGTTGTAGCCATGAAGAACCGTGAGCTTGAGGATCCAAGGAAAATAGTCATCAAGGATTGCTTCAAACGGAAAAGGTTGGCTTTTAAGTTTCCATTGGAGATACTCGCTGACTGCAACTTTGAGACGGTCTTGATTTGTCCGGTTTGGTGGAATTTGAGGGACTGCAATGTTTGGGCCATTTGGAAGAGGAATGTCTTGGTCTTCTCGTGCTTGTAACCGCAGTGCATTGGTGACTTCGGGGTAGAGCACAGGCCAATACGTTTCGATTATATCCTTGATGTTCTCGTTGAAAAATTCTTTAATTTGAGCAGAGAAACTGTTCCGTTTGATGAGAGCATCAAGGAACTTATATACAACCAAATCAGGCTTTGGGAAATGGCGCCGACCAAGCCTTGGTCTGATGTCCTTGTTCTCGTTGTAGTCTCATCAGACATCATCTCAGTATCGAAATTCCAGGAAATCGAGTCTTGTGGGAGTCGGAGTCGGAGTCGGAGTCGGAGTCGGAGTCGGAGTCGGAGTCGGAGTCGGAGTCGGAGTCGGAGTCGGAGTCTCGGTAGTCTCAAAAGGATATTGCAGCGACCAACTTGTAACTTCCGATTCAAATCGCTTCCGGAAATGGCTCCTTCCAGACATTGAATGTGTGCGACGTCCTTGGGGTCTTGGTCGTGGGGCCCATTCTTTGGAAAGATCAGACATTTCTTTAAAGAGAGACTTTACGGTTTCCAAGACTAGGGTCGGGAGCCCCTTTCGAGTTGAGAGTAAGGCACAAGTAAAGAGAACATATATGATAAGAATTATGGATCAACAGACCCCAGTGCTGTGACATTAAAGTCTGTGTGAGATCATTGTTGGGCTCCAATGTCGAGTCGACATGGAACACATTCCATTCCAAATTACTTCATTTACTGGCAATGAGAATTTTTTCCTTTTACAAAGCAAACGTTTATCCAAATAGAAAAAATGGAACAATATGATCCAGGTGATTCAGGTAATATCGTATTACCCAAATCGAAAGCATTATTGCCAAGGAAACACTCGGCAAATGTGGCATTTATATTTATTATTTATCGAAAATAGTTACAAGAATTAAGTACACAATTGTCCGTAATTTAAACTAACTAGGGCATATAACCCCTTCGTATATTTCGAGTATGTTGTATTTTTTCGATATACTCAAGGTGATTAAAAATAACACAAACCTGACCTTACAAAGGTGACCTTACAAAGGTGACCTTACTTTGTTAGATGATAAAATTGGCACATGAATTGTCACGTTCCGTTTGACGTAGTTTACAGATGAATGATTTTTCTTGAAATAAATTAAGTAAATATCAAGAGGCAATAAATGGACTTGAAAGAGTAAAGGAAATGTTATAACACTTTTTAATTTATTTATTTGCTCATTGTCTTCTGTTTTGAATTGTAAATAAAAACGTTTATTAGTCAAATTAGTGTTGCTAATACAGACAAAACAAAACAAAACGTCATGAAGCTTATTTATAATTCAATTAAATGTGAATTGTTATCAAACCTTTTTATTGTTTAATGCAAATTTTAATGTAAATAACAGTCACGAAAAAATCAAAGTGTGAAGTCACGTTCGCAGCATTTGTTTATTTAGTTAGTTATTTGATGCCAGCAAAAAGGATATAAATGGCTTTTTTTTTCATCAAAATTTAATTTAAATTCAAAAATGATTCCTTTTATTGTTTTAAAAAACAAAATGGAAAAACAGAAATATTTAATTTCACCAAAATTGGGCGATGAATTATCGCCGATGCAGCTGGTGAGTTGATAATTAATAACAAACAAATAATTTTTCCTTTTTCATTTGAAAAGCCTTCAATTTCAATGGATTGTCATGCAAATCGGGAAAAACATTCTTTTGTCGAAATGCATTCAAAGTCAAAGGAAAATGACGAAACGAAAACAAACGGTGCAAGATCAATATGAGGACATTAAGAAAATGTTGATTTTGTCGAAATGTTTCGAGATTGGCCTAAAAAAGATTTGATCGAATTTGCAATTGTATTGAACTAATGTTTTACTAATTAAGAAATTTGTCAAATATCATAAAATTAAATGAAGAAATGAAGAAACGCAAAGCAAAATCAAGCAAATATGGCAAGATAACTGTCAATATGATTGGGGTTTCAAAAATGCAAAATAATATGAATAAATAAAATTTTAATTTATTTAATAATTTAAATTTTTTTTAAAGCTACTGTCTTGGCCGAATCCGAATCTCTGTCAGAGAATTGAATAATTGAACTCGAGTAGCGGAGCGTGATGGACGGAGGCTTTCTGGCCCCAATAACAGAGGGGAGCTCCACTTGTTGCTCATTGCATACCACATTTCGTCAATGCTTGATGTGACCCGACGCTTGTCTTGATAAACACAGGGATTCAAGAAATCTTGGATTTGGATGACATTGAGCATTTCAATGATGTTCTCGTGGTTGGCAGTTTCCAGAGCAAATGTGGTGGTGGGATTTAGGGGACATTAATATTTTGACCATTGAAAAGTTTGATCTTCTGGTGTTTGTAAGCGGACTCCATTGATGCAATTAATGCAAATTGTCAAGAATGTTCCCTTGGTTGGTGCGGCCAAGCAAGACGGTCCAGTCCAGAGTCCAATTGGGCGAAACAATGATGGCTTGCTGGACATGGTTGTCGGCAAAGTGGTGGATTGTCTCCAGGATGGATTCGTCGATATCGAGCACCAAATTTCGGCCTAGGTAGCCACTCAGAATCGTGAGTCTGAAGACATTTAGAAAGGCGTCATCTTCATGGCTTGCTTCGATTTGAACCGGTTGGGACCGGAATTTCCATCTTGAGTAATTGATGACAGCCACTTTGAGTTCGATCTGATTGGTCCAGTCTGGTTGGGGGATTTGGGGGACAGTGATGTTTTGGTCATTTGGTCGAAGAAAAGTTTGATCTTCGTGAGCTTGTAACCGGAGTGCATTGATGACTCGGGGGTTAAGCGATGGCCAATACGTTTCAATGGTGAAGTTGATGTTCTCCTCGAAAAATGTACGAATTTGGGCAGAAAATCTGTCCCGTGTAATAAGTACATCAAACAACTTGTACACAACCAAGCCAGGCCTTGGGAAATGGCGTCGACCAGGACTTGGAATATAGGAATTCCAGGGAGTCTTGAGTCTTGAGGGAGAAGGAGTCTTGGAGGTCTCAGAAGAGTATTGCTGTAACCAACTTGTAATTTGGCTTTCGGAAATGGCTTCTTCTTTGACGTTTTTGGGGTCTTAGTCATGGGCAGCATTTTGTGGATACACAACCAAACCTGGTCTTGGGAAATACCGAGGACCAGGCCTTGGTCGGAAATCGTCACGCTCATCATAGTTCTCGTTCATCATACTACAGTTATACCAGGAGGTCTTGAGTCTTGAGGCTTGGAGGCGCAGTAGACTCAGGGGGGATATTGCTGCATCCAGATATAGACAACCATGCCTGGTCTTGGGAAATGCCGACAACTAGGCCTTGGTCTTTGTCTTTGTTCTCCGTAAGTCGCTTTACAAAGATGCCAAAAGCTTGAAGACGTGAGACTTCTTTGCGGGGTTCTTGGTTTTGGTCGCCATTAGCAGGATTCATTAGAAATATCAGAAAAAGAAGCTTGGAGAAAGAGAGGCTTTTAAGTCTTCAAGACCAGGGCCGGAAGTCCGTTAGGGTTTTAAGTAAGGCACAACAAAAGTAGAGAGAACAAAGATGACTTATGAACCAGGGGACCCCAGTGCTGTGATATTAAAATCTGTGGAAGATCATTGTTGAGCTCGACATGGAACACATTCCATTCCATATTATTTCATTTATTAGCAATGAGAATTTCACCTCCTCCAAACAATGCAAACATTAATCGAAATGGAACAAAATGGTCCATGGAGATTCAGCTAATATCAAATTACCCAAAAGCTATGATTGGGAGCTAGTAAACTCAATTCTAACACGATTTGTTTGAATCTTGACTGCAAGAAATATATTTGAATACGAGTGTGATGTCGTAGACTTTAAATTAAATTGAACGCAAATTAAAACCAATTAATGCGATTACCACTTTGTATTAATGGATTGACCAATGACCCCACTGGACCATTCTGTCATCTGTGCTCCTTGCCTTCACTGCTCATTCAGTTATCATTTAACTACTCTCTACTGCAACAACATGGCACTCATAAACCGAATGTTGTTCTATGATGTGCTCTTTGAAGTTTTCGACCACATGATGCTGAACGAGATGATCAGAGCATCTCGAACATGCTTACGATGGGACAGGCTTGTCAGAAGCCATTACTTTGACAGAATCAAGTCCATCGTTTTGGTTGTTGGCCAACAAACTGCCGACTTTATGGGTCACGTAGTCAACCAAATCGAAGCACCCAAACCTGATGTTGGCTCTACCTATAGAATCGCTGGTGGACCACTCTACGAAGCAAAGCACCACAAAATGGTTGTTGCTAACCAATTTTCTGGTCTAAGACAATGGCCCTTACAGATGGGCGAATATTCGAATGTGCCGCGACTCGAGACTGTGCACGTGGTCGTGTACGAACGGCTTGCAGCGAACCTTCACGCTGCAATCTTTTATTTCGATATGGTATTTCGTCGCCATATCCACTTCAATCTTTGGGTCTACTCCGAAGGCGAGAACGGCTTGAATGTTGAGTTTAAGGGCAACGCAGAGTTGCGTGAATTGCGCCCTGTCACCGAACAACTCGAAATGTTTCCATTACTTATATAAATAAATTTTATAATTTCTTTATAATATTTTTTGTGTTTATGAGTTATTTTGGGTTTCGTGAAGCAATTAAGTGACCAAACGTGAACTGTTCAGCAGAAAAATGAATCTGACTCTGAGCCGTAATCCGCTCAAGTCAAAACCAAATTTTTGCGAAATTTTTGCAATTGTGTTTGGCGCCATGGCAAACATTTTTTCTGTTTATGCATTTAGACAATTGATACACTTCTTTTAAATAAAACGATTGAACTAGTTTAGTTTGTATTTAACTGTGTATTTATTATATCAATTCCTAGATTGCGGAAGTTGTTCGATTTAAACGTTCCACGAGACAGGCTGTCTCGAGTTTGTCTGTTATAAAAAAAAGTTATATTAATTGCTTAGTCGTCATATGACAATGAAGCCCTGTATTAAGAATTATATATGCAGAAAAATAACATTTATTAAAAACAATTTTAAAGGAAATACTTGACAATTAATTAAAAATACAAATTAAAATGAATAAATAATATTAGAATTTATTCAAAATTTAAACAAAACAGTCCCTCAAAAACACAGCAATACCACCTCGGCATTATCCAAATTTCTCCTATTGGAGTTCGAAGTTCGAACCAGCTGCAGAACGTGACGGTCTGCGTCGTTCATGTTCCGACACCAGAACGGAACTCATGGCGTAGCAAATCTCATCAATGCTTGATGTGACCAGAATCTTCCGGATCATTTCTTTTTTTGGTGATTTCTTGATAAACGGTGGGATTCAACAAGTTTTCGACTTCGATGACATTGAGCATTTCAATGCTGTTCCCCTGGTTGGTGTTTCCAAGCAAGATTGCCCAGTTGAAAGCCCAAAAGACCTTGTTCCAGCTCGAATACCACGGCGGAGCTCCATATTGCCTTCCAAGCATACCACATCTCATCAATGCTGGTTGTGACCAGGAGAATGTGCTCGCGGTCAGTACGCAATGACATGGGAATCTTCAGGTCATATGTCTTTGGGTCCATGAAGTCGTGACCTTCGATGACACTGAGATGTTCAAGGAGGTTGCCTTTGTTGGTGTTGCCAAGCAATATCAAGGTCCAGCAAAGAGGCCAATTTGGTGAGACAGCGATGGCCTGTTGAACTTGATTCTTGATAAAGTACTTGATCGTTTCCATGTTGGATTGATCAATATTGAGAACAAGTTGGCCGTTGAGGTACGCATGCAGCACCGTAACCATGAAGACCTATGAAAGTGATCTTGTGTGATTGCTTCCATTTGAACTGGATAGTCCTGGCATTTCCACCTAAAGTATTCAATGAACGAAGAAACGAGCTGCATTGGATTTGTTCAGGTTCGTGGTATTTGAGGGACGGTAGTGTTCTTGCCTTGAAGAATTACTTGATCTTCTTGTGCTTGTAACCGTATAGTGCAGGGATGCGCAAAGGGTGGACATCAGTCCACTAGTGGACATTTTGAAACTTAAGAATATCCACCAATGTCCACCAGAGATTTAAAATGAATAAGTTTCAAAACAATTCTTTCGTTCAATTAAACAAAACGGACTAAATGAGAAACAAAGAATTATTTTCCTCACTTACAACTTGATCATTTTGATGGCCAATTATTGTATTGAATCAATTGTCTTCAAAATCTTCTACCTCATATTCTATTGGTTTAAACTAATATCCACTAAACCAAAATTTATTTAAAATAAAACTTTTTAGCCACATTAGCTCATTTAGTAGATCTGTTTTTATCATTATCCATCTGAACAGAATCAAAATTCTCACACATGTTCATCATGTTCCTAACAAGCGATTGTCCACAAGTTTGAACTTCATTGACCATTCATTTTCAAAACCTCAAGCTCAATTTAAAAAAATAAATTAATTTTTTTCTTCTGTAAATAGCGAAGTGTTATGTGGAGATACATAAATGGATTGTGATTAAAAGGACAATTAAGATGCCCACTGGAATCATCATCTCTATCAGCCTGAATTAGTCAATCAAAGAAGTTTGATTTACTTTAAAAGAGATAATTCAAATGAGTTGAATTGTTAGCAGAAAATTATTTTTTAACCAAAACTGTTATATTTTTGAATTATGAACACAAAACTCAATCTAACAGCGTTTTCCAACAACTCTTTTTCGGAATGGTAAATTTAATGGCTATGTTCGGTTCAACAATCATTTGGAACTCAACATATTCTTTACTCCACTACCAGAGCTCTATTGACCATTGAAACTGATCCTCAAGGTAGTAAAACTAAAATGTTTGAATAACTACAATAATATATAATATAATCCAGATTTTCAAAAATGTTAACTTTCAACATTTTGACTCGTATAATTGTTTTCGAAACTTTTGTGTAAATACATTGTATTTGGATTTTTGAATGACAGATAAAGGGTGGACATTTAGTACATTGAATGTCCACCCTGTTGGACTTTACTTCGAAAAGTTTGCGCACCCATGGTATAGTGCATCGGCGACTCCGGGATAAAGCGTAGGCCAGTAGGTTTGGACTGTGCTGTCCACATTTTGAATGACTGACAGCCTAAGTTGTGATGTAAGGCTTTTCTTTGAAATAAGCACATCAACAAATTTATAAATAACCAAGCCGGGCTTCGGATAATAGCGTCTTCCAGTTCTTGGAAGCCTTCTTGGTCCACCAAAACTCGCTCCACAGAAATGCCAAAAAAGTTCTTGGATGACGTCTTTGTCGAAAGCTTTGGGCCTTGGTCCTGGTCTTGGTCGGAAGTTCTTTCGAGTTCGCAAAGCACATTATAAAAAAAGAGAACAAAGATTTTAAAAACTATGAACCACGAAGCCCTAGTGCTGTGATATTAAAGTCTGTGTGGGATCATTGTTGGGCTCTAATGTCGAGTCGACATGGAACACATTCCATTCCATATTATTTCATTTATCACCAATGAGAATTTTTTCCCGAAAACAAAGCAAACATTAATCGAAATGGAACAAAATTGTCCCAGAAATTCAGGTAATGCAATATAACCGAAATCCAAAGCATTATTATTGTTATTATTCCAAATGATATTGCAATATTAAGATACTTTGATGATCTTGCACTTGAGTAAAACAGGAGTTCTTATCCCAAAATAACTTCTTTATCACAAATTACTGTTTACATCTACCGATAAAAGAGACATAAATCATCTTTGCTAGTTGCATTTTGTACGACCATCAAAATTATGGCGGATGTTAGATAAATGCAATAAATCATTAATAAATGTGACAATTATATCTAAAATATAAGTAAAAGGATACTGGTACTTAATTGTGTAATATTTATTATATCTTCCCGGAACAAAAAACCGGACCTTTGAAACTCACAAATAGGACCGCACAAAAAAACCATCGACATCTGATTTGGAACATTTGTGCAAAACGTCAAAGGGATCTAAAAATTCCTTTCAAAAAGTTCTGGCTTACAAATCGCTACACCCATTTATCAATAATGAATTGTTTTGCATTATTAATTCATATAAATGCCAATAAGTCATCTAACTTCTCAACAATCCAGCATGAACTCGTGTAACCCTTGTTGACCTCGTTCCCTGAATAAAATTCAATTTCAAAAATGATTAATTTGTTGTTTCAAAATTATTCCACTCCTCTAATCAATCCAAACAAATAAGGTTTTTGAACAAGGTAATTTTCGTAATTATAAATTGGCCACAGCTTGCTACAGAGTTGCGTAAGTTACGTGTATCATGCATTTGCGAGTGTCCGTTTTAATCGTTGGTACCAAATGTTTCTATTTCTGGTCATTCAAAGAAGTCGCCATCCAGCCATAATCCTACGACAACACAGTGCAACAAATTACCACACATAACTGGTACATAACTGTACATTCTAAGAAATGTCTTGTGTTTAGCTTGTTTGTTAGCTTACCAATTATAAGTTACTAAAAGGTTAATACGTGGAATGAGTTTAGGCCCATTGCAAACCCCATGTTCCTGATACAGGGCCATATATCGTATAATTGATGGAGCTAAACTTGCGTTTGGCCACGTGTTTACTATGTCAGTGTACAATGTTAATACAATGTTTGTGATGATTAGAAGCTATTTTGGAGCACAAATTAGTAAGGTATGCAACAATAATACCATACATTACATTCGTACAAGGTGGGTTATTATGAGTTAACGGTTTATATATTATATGATCGCGGCAGACTTGATTTTTAAAGTTTAGTAAAGAGTTACAAAATGTCAACTCTTTTTTTCCACAAATATATGATCTGATTATTTGGCAAATTAATTGTTCAAGCTCATTATTACCGTGTTTCAGGGTATGATTCAGCTGTTCCACTGCATACTCAATTGAATTTTGACATGTGCGTAAATGACGCACCTTGTAAAATCTTGTAACCTTGTAAGCCATTTACATTTCTCGAGTTACCTGGGGATTATTTGGTAGTAGAGGTCAATGATAAATGCAGTAAAAGGCTTTGTATAGCTGATTATAATGATAAATTTTCCATTAAAACGTTATTGTTTTGGCATGTCTTGTATATCAATACGTATACGTCTTATTTTGCTTTGTAAAGTACCAAAATTTATTAATTTGAGTCCAATTATGGCAACTTTAACTTTACTGTAACCCAAAATAAATACGTGAATACATCTGTGATATTTTTGTCCACAAAAAAATGGATCAAAAAACATGCATATAAAGTGCTAAATATTAAATTTTTGTCATCATTTAACGATGTTACTCAAGCGTATGACAAACTGTGTCAAATATACAAATCTAAAAATCAAAATCAAGAAACTTTGGAAACTTTAAGTGAAATAGAAAATGCATTTTTATTACTCAGAGAATTTCGTGATCAAATGCCTCTAATTTTTAGTAAGTGTAATTTTAATTTGTAATCGAAATGTCAATTTTAAAAAAAATAATTCAATGAATTATTTTTATAAAATAGAAAGACAAAATTCCGAATCGCAAGCTGGATATAACAATGTAGCAGAACCGGAACAAGAACAGGAATTTAGAACAGAAGTTATAGAACCAGAACTAGAATCAGAATTAAGACCTGAACCTAAACAGGAACCCAAACAAATATCAGAACCAGGACCTAACCCAAAACGAAAACCAGAACCAAAACACCAACTAAACCTAGAACCCAAACTAGATCCCAAACCAGAACCCAAGCCAAAACCGAAACCAGAACCACCAAAAAATGTTCCAATTGAAGCAAAGATTGATTTGAATTTGGATGAAATTCTTAAGGAATCATCAAACCATGATTTCGAAAGAACATTTGCTATGCCAATTACAATCAGCAGCAAAAGAGGCCAACTGAAACATTTGAGTAAAACATTACGCATTAAAATTGAGTTAGACAACTCGAATTTTTCTGCAAAGACGAACATAAATGGAAAATTCCAACCTTCACACAATTCACCTCAAATTGGCAACAAAGTGCACGATTCGTCTCAAAGGCTAGATGGAGCAAATATAAACAACGCTGTGATTATGAATAATACACAAGCAAATTTCAATCATTTAAATATGACTTCAATTGGATGTGATCAAAATACTTGCAAATCGACGCGTGAACTAATAGGAAAGATTGAAAACAAATTGTCCACAATGAATTTCTGCTCCTTACCAAGTGGCCACATTTACCCTCAAGTTTCAAATACAAATTCAGATTTGGATTTGTGGTTCGATATTGATTTCAAGTACAGTAAGTAAATATTGCTTTTAAATTTAAATTTTAATCTTTTATTTACTTTTAGATTTTGAAAATCAAGATGAATCATTAAAGCAATACATCTGCATTCCACTTGACAATCTCTATTCTGGATTTACAAAACGCATAAAAATCAAACACAAAATTATTGGTCCAAATGGCGAGGAGAAGTTTGAAATCAAAATAATCAATTTGGAAATTGATTCTGGTGTCAATACATTGGGTGAATATGATCCACAAATTGATTTAATTGGTAAAGAAATTGAGCAAATTCGTAAAATTGAAGAAAAGTACGACTCTGTGAATAATTTGAAAAGCAACAAAAATTCAAAATTTGAGTTGGAATGTCTGGATGAAGTTGAAACTGCTGCCGAACCTATTGATCTTCCCTTGACACTAAAAAGCGTCTTTTACGGGGGAATAATTTCTAAAACAGTTACTATCGAGATATATCAAATTAATGGGCGTAAAGTGATCGTAAATGAAGTATTCAACATCAACATTAAACCAGGAATTCTAACAGGAACACAAATTGTTTTCAAAGAAGCTGGAAATCGACATTACAAAAAAGTTTCAAAAGATGTGATCTTCATAACCAGAGATGTGCAACATCCAATTTTCATGCGTAATAATTCAAAAATTGAATATCGAGCCATGATTACGAAAGCTGAAGCACAATATGGTTTGGAATTGGAAATTCCTATGCTAACTGGCCAAATAATAAAAACCCAATTTGTTGGACCAATAAAAAATTTCTCGATTAAGATATTCGAGGGTGAAGGTTTGCCAAAATTTGAAAATTCACATATGCGGGGCGATTTTGTAGTGAAATTTGAAATCGTGAGTCACAAACACAAAGGTTTGAATTTCTTAATCATTTAATTTTAATTTATTAATTTTTAAAAATTTAGAACCACCAATTGAGGTTCCAATCTATCTATCCCTGGAAGCAATTTTCTTCGGATGCATTAAAAATATCAAGGGTAATCAATTTGTATACGATTTAAATGGTGAAACAAAAATCGTATCCGCAATTTTATCACTCAAAATTAAACCCGGAACTTTTACTGGTTACGATAAGCTAAGATATTCACGTTTTGGTCCCAAAGCTTTAAACAGAATTCCAGCCGATCTTATTCTAATTGTTAATGAACTTCCTCATGAGCATTTCGAACGTAATGGAAACGATCTTGAATATGTTGCTCAATTGAGTGAATCAGATTTTGAACGGCAAATGGTTTGCATTCCAATGATTGGCGGGGATCAGTATTGGTTGCCAATTGTTCAAAATTTTAATCAAAATGATTGTAAAATTATATTGAAAGCAGGTTTGCCAGATTTAAACAATATTGAAACAAGAGGCAAAATGATTGTAGAATTTCAAACTTTGGGCAACAACCAGAGAAATTTATCTTATTCAAATACCACGAGCATCATTCAGAAAAACTTGGAACTAACTTTAGAAGAGATAATCAAAGGAGGTGAACGCGCAATCCCACTGCCAGATCAATATGGCCGCGATACTCAAAATAAACTAAAAATCACCCTAAAACCAGGAAGTATCGGAGGAACTAAAATTGAAAAAGAGAAAAATAGTCAGCAATATGAAATTACAATTGTTGAGATTGAACACGATGATTTCACTCGAATAGGGCTTAATGTTCATTATCCAGTTCGAATTTCACTCAAAGATGCACTTTGTGGTTGTAATAAAATTGTGACTGTGCCGAAGCTAACTAAACGTGAAATTCAGATTCAATTGGACAATATTATAAAACCGGGTGATCAATGTGTAATTTCGAAACAAGGAATTCCGCCATTAAACAAGAAAGAAAAACGTGGCAATTTAGTGATTGATTGGATTGTACAATTTCCGCCATGCTTATTAGGAGAACAGAAATATAAATTATCAAGATCATTCAAAAAATTTAGAGTTTTTAAAGATGACTATCCAGAAAATCGAGATATGATCAAAAGAAAATTTGTCCCAGATTCGAATATTCAAAATAATTCAATTCCAAGAACTAATCAACAAAATGAACAAATTGAAATCATACTTGAACTATCACTTGAAGAACGTTTGAAAGATTATTCAACAGACTTTGAAATTGAGCGAACATTCATCGATTCAACTGGAATGTTTAAAAGAGAATCAGTAAATCTAAAAGTAAATCTCAAACCAGGACAAAGAAGATTGATTTTTGTTCAAGAGGGAAATCAAATCCTTAGAAACAACATTCGATCGGATGTAGTTTTCATTGTAAAAGATAAACCACATTCGATTTTCCAAAGAGCCAATGAAACTGACATTGAATGTACAGCTGAAATCACTCTTGAAGAAGCTCTTTGCGGATTTGAAATTTTAATTCCAACACTTGATAATAAAAAGCTGCTTCTATCTTATGGACAAGACGAAGACGAGAAAGTGATTCAACCAGGAGAAAAACTGACATTCGATGGCTTTGGGCTACCCTATCCAAATAATCCAGATAAACGAGGCAATTTGATTGTTAATTTCGAAATAATTTTCCCGCAAAAGTTGAGCAAGAGATTAAAAAATAGAATTTCAGAAATATTGGATTGATTTCAGTTCGATTTAATTTTTTTTAAATTTTTTAATAAATTATTAAATATAATTAATTATTTAAAATGATTTTCCTTTAAATTGAGCAATAAAATTATTTTTTCGAGAATACTCTCGTTGAACTATTACCAACCAAAAAAAAATAAAATTCGATACGGTACAGTGCACTTGGACATTAATTGTTTCCCTAATGGTGTCTTCATAACATTACATAATCTTACTTTAAAAATCCATAGTCGTATATTCATTAAATATTACAATCACGCACATATATGAAAGACATTCTAATTAAACCATAACCTAATTTATAATTTAAATGATCTTTTTCATTCATTTCTCAATTATCCAGAAATAAATATTTCTCAATTCACATTTATAAATCATCTTACATAGGAACAGAGACAGAGCCTTGTTTCTTGTATTACACAAGCAGAATTATTGGGAATTTTTCTCATTAAAATTTAGAGGAACAATAAATAAAAATTTTAAATTAAAAATATTTAGATTTCTAGGGAACACCAGTGCAGTAGCATTTAAATTAACCTGTCAAACCATTTTATTCGTACATTATAACCTCGAAATTCTTCTCTTTATTTTCCTGCGAATATTAAAAAGTCAGACTTTGAAGCGAAATTGAACTTTCCAATTGCGCACTTTGTGAACCATTTCGTTTGAGCAATTGAACTTTGATAAATTGTTTTATTGTTTTTCCGGGTTTCCAATTTTCGAAACTTTTCAACGAACTAGAAAATTTGAAACTTTATTGAACCATCAAACACGTCAATAGAAATTGTGAAATTCTCTATTTGAAAAAGGTAAAGTTGTAACTATTTTTCTATTTGTTGTTTGAAAGTTAGTTTTGAACAAAAACATATTTCGAAAGTACGTTTAGTTATTTCGTTTGATATGTTTTGCGAATTTCATGAATTTCCTCTTCATTTCAGTGAACCTAACGAAGGCGTCCAGAATGATCTATTTTCGTTGGTACAAATTCTTTGACCTCAATCGCAACTTTCACTTTTACCTCGAGGAAATATGGTCAAAAGTCAATTTTGGTAAATGGTCAAACCGTCTCGATCATTACTCGATCGCAATTGTGCAACTTCTGTTTGGTTTGAATCTAATTTCTCTTTGGGCTTTTGAACGAAGTGATTACTGGCGCCTGATGGCCTACGACATGACCTTGATGCTGAATTCCCCCACGGTCATCAATCTTCTTGTCGCAATCTACGGTGCTGGTGCAATGATTTACTATCATGTTCTCTACGTTGGTACTGGTCGAGATCGTTCCACTGCTTCAGGCATACTTTTACTCTATCATATTGTGATTCAAAACGATTATCGATTTTTCTTTAAATCCCGAATCAAATATCGTGGGAATCATAGAATGACAATTCAAGATGCAGTTCGACATTATGGTAAACTGTCCTCAATTGTAATGAAATCGTTTGTCTATTTTGAATGTTTTTATTTGACCTGGATTTTTGTGATTTCATGGAAATTGTTGCTCATTGATCATTTATCGAGCGTATTTGGAAGTATTTTGAAAGCTTTTGGACTCATTCAATTCACACTTTGTGGTATCGTGTTTTACTTTTTCATGTTTCAAGTGAGCATTAGCTGCAGTTTGATTTACTTTGTGATTGCCTACTTTACTTTCGTGATTTTCACCCAACTTGGGCAAATTAATCAACTTTTGAGCGTGAAACGTTTCACTTTTGGTATATTGAAAGTGTTTGAGCGGCACCACACCAAGGCTTTTCTGACTATTGAAAGTTTCAATCGAAACACATTCAGTCAACTACTGTTGGCACTGATAGGCATCATGTCACCCGCAAGTGCGTACATGTTGACTGAATTGCAGTTTAAATGGAAGTTTTTCACTCGATCGACCATCGTAACCTATGTGTTCTTTATTGCTATTCAGTTTTTGTTCATTTTCACGTTGCACATTGTTGCGGCAATGTATCGAAATCGTATTCACAAGTGCGCTCGACCTTTGATGCATTTGTGTGCAGCTAAAAGCAATGCAGGAAAGCATCGACGATTGGCTGGTGGTTCGAATTGGATTTTCAAGACTCGATTGTTGATTTATGCGGAAAAGTTTTACACCAACAAACAGTATGGCATCACTTATGGGGACTATGCACTGGTCTCGTTTTGGTCGTTTTTCAAGGTAATTCAACATAATTCAAAATTATAATTTGCTGAATTTAACGATTATTTTTAAATTCTACAGTTTGTGCTCCTGTACGGAGAGTTCTGCATGTACTGGTATCAGTTGATACATAAGTAAAAAGTTTCAAAATTCAGATTTAGATTTAGATTTACTAAGAAAAAAAGCTTAGTTGATTTTGAGTTCACAATTTTAGAAAACATTAATAAAAAGTTTGAAGCATGCAAAGTTCAATTTACGAACGTTGAATCAATCATTAATTCACTTTAATGGAAATTTAAAATAAATTCTTTTAAATCTTGTTACAATGTATTATGTATTCTCTATCTACTATCTATTCTCTATCTGGCTCAGACTTACCAAAGACTTAGATTTTGCATTTAAAATAATTGAAGAAACACTTTTTGGTGGCACAATCGTTACACAAGGTGAAAAGTGAATTGGTCAATATGAATAATAAATGAATATGAAACTGAAATTACAGTGAAATAGTTAACTAACTAACTAGACTAGATAAAGTGAAGCATTTCTTAGATTTGCAAATTACGTAAATGTTTTAGTCAGCTAATTTACTCTTCTTGCGACACATGGTCAGAAAGAAGGTACTCATGATGTACATTGCCTGAAATGTAAAATGATAAGACCAATCAATTTTAGTAAAAAGATTGAATTTACCAAATTGAACGCACTCGAATCGAGACGGTAATTGTTCTTCAACCGAAAGCAACAACGAGAGAAATTCTTGTTGGTCGAGATTGTTTCAATCTAAATTTTAAATAAAACGTTAAACAATTTTAGCTTGAATCAATCTTACGTTTGCCATCCGCTGAGGAGTAAGCTTAAACTTCAACTGAAACAAAATACAAATCCGCACATTTCGCTTGTAACACAAATCATTGTAATTGTCCACAGCCGAGCATCGATAAATAACCGAAAATATCAAAATGCACAGCTCCGTCATGAACCAGTAAAAGTAAGTCAACTCCTGAGCCGATGCCTCAATGAACAAGGCCGAGTAGAGCATATACTCGAACAGCACCAAATCACAGCCAAAGTGACAACTCAACAGAATGGACCAGAACTTGTTGTATCCACGTATTTCGGTCAACTGGTAGGCCAACAGTTCGTTGATATGCAAAAATTGACGATAACACTCGCCAGCTGCTGCTTCGTTCTTTGCATGCTTGATTGCATCGATCAGCTTGTCCATTTTGTCGAGAGCAAACTTTTGCTTGATCATCACATAACGGGACGCAATGAAAAAGTGATAGAACGTAAGGATAGCGCCTGAATGGAAGTGAAATTACATTATCAAGAAGGTACGTATGTCTACATTGTGTAACATAGATTCTGTGCCATGAAACTTACCAACTTGACAGTACCAGAGAAAAGGCGGCAAAAAGATCCAAAACTGCCAAATATGTTTCCAACCGAAAGGCATCCTTGGTGCCTTTGTACTTCCAGAACCAGGTAAAGTAGCCCTGCAGAAAGGTAAACGTAATGAACATGCCAACCTTCATGGTTTGCTTGCTCCGTTGGCGATACTCGCACACGGTCTTGGTGTTCTCGGGGTCCCATTCTAATTAGCAACAAAATTAAATAACCAAAAATCGATTATTTCTTGACGAATACATGACCAAAATTACCTTTTCCATTAACCAACAAAACAGTCGAATCATCACTGACCCGATGCACCATGAGCATGTAGTACCTATTGTCCATGGATCCAACCAAGAGTTGAGCCAAAGATCCAAAAACAGAATCGAATGCCAGCAAGTGATCACAAAAATGATCATATCGCCATGATACCAAAACTGCTTCGGATACATCTGATGAGAGAAAATCTCATACACGGGACTGTTGATGTTGTCGTACACCCAGTCATTGAGATAGAGATGATAGGCCGAGTCGCAGGCATTCGAGAAGAAGACAAAGAAACCGAGGAAAAAGTACTTTCTCTTGGACTTGTCACCTCGAGAGCGTTCCGCACGGATTCGAGCAATTTGCTCTTGATAGGGCGCAATGATTTCGTCCACGTAGCATTCCACGATCGAGTCGAACTGATCGAAGCAGGCTCGAATGTGTTCCGCATAGAAGGTATAGATGGACAGTACAAAGTATTCGATGACCGATCTTATGAACTTGCCAATCACTAAGACGAACATGATCGCGATGATGATGTTCCTCCCTGGAAGATTGACTTTCAAATGACACCTCAAGCAAACGCTTTCATTGTTCTAAATTCACAAAAAGCTTAATGTTTTTCCAGAAAACTCACCTTCATTCTACATCTACACATTCATTAAGACAATAATTGTGACAATGACAGTGTATATTGCCCAAGTTGACACCCAATTTGCATGTCAAACAATAATAAGAGAATATAATGAGTCAATTTTAGAGGATCACAAGTTTAACATGGGAACAAGTCAACAAGATCGATCGAATCGAGTTTAAACTGACAAAGTAAGCTAGTGACAAATAGTACGGAGAAAAATATAATATGTTTGTATGCAAATTTATTTTAATATGCAATATAAGTTACTTTCTGCACGGATAATCATTAATAATTTATTTTTAATATTTCAATATTTTTAACAATTTTAATAATTTTCTCTGATTAATTGCAAGTTAGAAAAGAGTTGAAGTAAAACTATCGCCCACCCACACACAAACTACTAAATGGTTATTTGCCAAGGACTTTAAGAGCAAATTAATTTTTTAATTTAATTTTTATTCCTGAATGTACTTTTCTAATTTAAAACTCTGTCCCCCATTTGTCCTGAACCAACTGGTTGAAACCCACTTTTATGCACGCCTCGTGTAGGACATTGTCTTTGCTTCGAAATCGTATACGATGGGACAAATTGTAGTAATTGCTTTGTTTGTCAACCTGTGTTGTTGGCTCATTTAATTTAAATTTTAATATTTCAATTTGTATGTCAACTTCTTAAAGCGAGAAGAAACCTGTTTTATTTGGTTGAATGAATCGATTCACCTTGGACTTGGCAACTAAAAGTTTAGAGCAATACTAATTATTTAAATTATTGTCCCATGATTGAATTCCCTATGCATCGCAGAGTTAAATTGCCGTATAATGCAACATTGAACCATAAACTAAAGAGACAAAAAAAGCCACACATTGTGCCGTGAGAAAATCAACAGAACGCTTCACTATACGCAAATTTATTTGACATTCAAACCAGTAATGCCACTGTAAACAAATAAAATTTATCTACACCCTTGCACATTTTGATTAACGTCAATTTTGCCTCACTAAATGAGTGTCTCCATGTTTGCGTTTGGCATTTGTTTACCATGCATTGTACACACCATATGGGTGCTGTGAAACTAGTTTCTCAGTTATTTTTGTTTTTGCTTTCGTTACAATGTAATAGACAATTTTTTTGCATACATTTTTACAGCAAACAGAACAAAAACCAATATTGACAACGATTGTTTATTCTTTGACATCATTCCAGCGCAATAGATTATACTTGACTTGGTTGTTGGGCTTCCATTACTTGTTAGCCATTCAAAATTGTACTTGACTTTGGTCGACGTCTATTTCCTGAGCTTCTGTCACTATCGCCTATTCAATCACGACTAGTACTGGCACAAAAAGTGTTAATCGAAGAATCGAAGGCGATATCGAAAATCGATAGTTTTTCTTCGAATAAAATCCGATTCACCTTATCCTCACCTTCTCATTTTTTTGTGACATAAAACACAGAACATTCCCATGAACATCAACATCAACAATATTGACGACGACAGTTTGTGCCTAATATTTGAGTACATTCCACTGCAACAAATTGTGCACAATCTCGGACGTGTTTGTGTCCGCTGGAAAGTGTTGCAAGTGGAAATATGTTCCAAGCACAAATCATTGACACTCCTCATTGGCACTGAACCGTTGACACTAATATCGAAATCACAATTTCGCATACCGTTCATTGACAAAATTGATACCGACAATGTTGCATCGTTCGATCCAATCCATTATTCCATCACCAAACTAGATTATGAAGTCAACACATTCACCTACCCAACTATAAATGCACACATCACTCAACAACTTGTGACAGCTTTTCCACGTATAAATTCACTCAAAATTGTTGTACGCAAAATTAAATCCACAAATGCATTAGTTTATCTAATTTATCTTTTGACTCAATGGAGTTCTACTTTGGAGTGTCTCAAATTGTGGTTCGAATTTTGTGAAAATGACAAACGTCTTTACGATGAAATGCAAGATTTTTATTATGAACTTGACTTAGGTTATTGGGATATGAGTGTTTATTTAATTAGCCTTAAAGAATTTTTCACTATCATCTCGAGTAAGCTTCTTTCACTCAAGTGTCTACTAGTGGAAATTCCACACAGTAATTGTGATTATAATATTGATTTATTGAAATACAATGACATGCCAGTGCTGAGACAGCTCAAACAATTCTATTTTGGTCAACCTGCTTTAATTTAATGGCAAACATTGAGAAATTTTCCACAACAAAACTTGAAAGAATTGGTCTTGCAAGCAAAATCTGCTTTGAGAAGTTGGAAAATTTGGATTCTGAGTTTGTGTGCAAATTTACTCATTTTATACTTGGTCACGTTCGTTTGTCACTGGAAGATTTGAGCCAATTTTGTGATAAATTCAATCACCTTCGAACAGTGTCCTTGCGAGATGAGGTGAAGAAATGGACTTTGACTTTCGATCAAATCATAAGTTGTATCGCCAAACTTCCCCAACTAATTCATCTTCGTTGGCTACTAATCTCAGTTGATGCACACCACTCGCCGAGACAGGCGGATTGGGTCACTTCTGTTGGATCATCTCATCAGTTGATATCACTGCAAATTCTCTCACTCGATTGTAGAATATCGAACCATTCGAATTTTCAAGTCTTTCAGAACGCAAGCCAACTTTTCCCAAACTTGCAATACGTACAAATACGACACAACTTCTACTATCGATGTCTGGCGTGTGAAAGAGAATGCTGCAAAACTGGCAATAAAAGAAAGCGAACAAACATCACAATAAATTGTGTTGAAAATTTGATTAAACATTTCCAACACGAAAACCTAAAGTGGACACCACAGTGGAAACCGCATATTTTGGTTTTAGATCGAGATGAACGAGCACAATTTGACAGTGAGAAAAGTTTTTATCTTTCAACGCATCTCACCAAAATAATATTGCTAAGAAAAAGATTTTTTATGATTAAAACAGTTTTAAATTTCTTTAATTTCTGTTACCTTTGTTGGGAGTTTGTTTCAATATTGCCACAATTGTGCAAAGATACCGAAGACAACACAAACCATTTATTGTAAATACATTTTTTCGCATTTAGATAAATTTTTGAATATATTTTTTTGACAAATTTTATTGGCAAAATGGTTCGATTAATTCAATTTGAGTTTGGAATTTTTTTAAACTCTAGAGTCTAGACAAGTTGTCACTAATTTGTCTACTTGCTATACTTGCTATAATCATTACCATAACGATCCTTCCAAATGTCACTCTTGCCCCCTTGATACCAAGTTTCATAGTAGCTCTGAATGACCTCGCCATTTGGTTTGATCAAAAACGAACGATTGGTGGGCATTTCCAGGCACTCACAAAGCCTGCTAGCTTCACTTCCACTTCGAGCAGGATTTTTTGTATACACAGTCAGGTAATCGTATTCGTTGTGTCGATCGTAACGATAGTGTTTGCCCGATGGAATGCGAATCATCTGAGCCGTCTCCTCGCGTCCAAACACAATTTCAAGTTCACCATCTGGACGTACGATCACCCGATCGATCACCACTTCTCGTGATGTAAAGTACACCCAAATGGTGTTGGGGTAAGCGTTTGCCACGTGGGTACTGTTTGACCTGTGAATCAGTAATTAAAATTAAAAGTCACAAAAAGCGACTAAAACTTACATTTCGAGATGGGTTTGGTTGCAAATGCAAATGTAAGCAAAAGTTGTTTTCAATGAATGAAACACGATTGCCTTTATATAAGCACACAAGTATGCGGCAGTATTGGCCGTATGATCGTGCATACAAAGTACATCTACATCAATGCATGTTGCCTGATGCAACCAAGTGTCACCACAAATTAGTAGGAAAACATGAGTCACAAAGCAATATGTTGTTGCTGTGTTTACATTGATTTTCAGGAAAAGCTCACAAAAACGATTTACTGGTGGATTTATATCATTATGACATTTTGAATGGTTGTCTGTGTTCTTATTAATGGGAAAAGATAAATATCAAATTAAGAATAAGAAATGTATTTAGATTGAGTGCAATATGGAAATGATATATGCTTTTTAGGATTTGTAATTTAAATGTCGATTCGAAATTATGGAAATGTTTAAAGGGAGACCCAATTCAAATATACACAATTAGTCACGAATGCATTTTTAACTAAGTTTAAATGTTTTTTTGAAATGTACTTTAAGATCTTAGAAGAGCTTCGAAGCAATTTTTTAGCTCTAAATTATTTAGCGTTTAGGCATTACCGTATTTTTTCCGAATATACCCCGCGGGTTATACACGAAAAACTTTTTTTCATAGTGTGCTGCGGGTTATATTCGGGTGCGGACTATACACGGCAATATATTTTTATGGGACTACCTATTCAGAAATGGGATATATTATCTCCAAATCTAATCCATATTTGCATGTTATTTGGCTATTTTCGTGCATTTTTTAAAAAGTGCGGGTAATACACGGATGCGGGTTATACACGGAACTATTTACCAAAGTGAATTTTTGTGCGGGTTATACACGGCTGCGGGCAATACATGGATGCGGGCTATATTCGGAAAAATACGGTAAATGCTGAATAACTTTTTTAAGAAGTGAAGTACTAAATTGGTGCAAAATGATTTTAAATTAATAAGAAAAATAAACAATACAAAATAAAATTTAATTCAAAAAATTAAACTTTAGTAAAGACCTTTTATGATGATCTTTCTGGAGGCCTGAGAAATACACAAGGTCATCTGTGTCTATAGTGTTAAACTGAATACATATCCATTTTCTGAATATTAGTATTGCTTTATTTGCTTTTCAGTGGTTTCTTTTTTTCTAATGTATCGGAATCGTAAAGAATCATGATCAATTTAATTTCTTCTTTTAGTGTCATTTGTTCTTCAAAATTTGAAGTTCAAATAGAGGTTGAACAAATTTTGATTTCATGACTTTACTATTTTTCTGATGTTTATGTTTGTGAGCAGATGTATTGAGTTGATTGAGTGCTTCAACTTTATTCACGATGTTGGGGCAAAACGATGCTGTTTCTTCTTTGACTGAAACAGTTTTATGTGTGGTAGTTGTGGTGTCATTGAAATCAATGGTCTGCATTTCATATTAAGTTGCAAACATCGTCTTATAGTTAGTGTACAAATATCATCATATAGTAATCAATTTATTAGAAAGACTAATAATTCGCAAATTGACATGAGATCAGTGATACAAAACAGATATTTGGTACAAAATAAAATAAAATAAAATTATTTGATACTAGTACAAATTTGTAAAAATAAAGTAAAAATCAAAAAATAGATAAATGAACAATTAAAATTAAAGTGATCTAATTCCTAATCTCCTGTCTGTATTGTCATCTGAGAGAATGTGGATCATCTGTGAAAAGATGTCTGCACAATTGTGGCAAAATTGAAACAAACTCCCAACAACAGTGACAGATATAAAGGAAATTTAAAACTGACTTTGTCATAAAAAATCTTTTTCTTGGCAATATTATTTTGGCGAGATGCTTTGAACGATAAAAACTGTTCTCACTGTCAAATTGTGCACGTTCATCACGGTCAAGTACCAAAATATAAGGTTTCCACCCTGGGACCAACTGTTGAAAGTGCTTAATCAAATTTTCAACACAATTTATTGTGATGTTTGTTCGCTTTCTTTTATTGCCAGTTTTGCAGCATTCCCTTTCACACGTCAGACATCGATAGTAGAAGTTGTGTCGTATTTGTACGTATTTCAAGTTTGGGAAAAGTTGGTTTGCGTTCTGAAAAAGGTGAAAATCAGAATGATCAGATATTCTACAATCGAGTGAAAGAATTTGAAGAGATTTCAACTGATAAGATGATCCAACAGAAGTGAGCCAATGCGCCTGCCTCGGCGAGTGGTCATCAACCGAGATTAGTAGCCAACGGAGATGAATTAGTTGGGGAAGTTTGGCGAGACAACTTAAGATTTGGTCGAAATCTAAAGTCCATATTTCATATTGATCATTTCGTAAAGACACTGTTTGAAGGTGATGGAATTTATCACACAAATGGCTCAAATCTTCCAGTTGCAAATGATATTGGCCAATTGTAAAATGCGTAAATTTGCATACAAACCCAGAGTCCATATTTTCCAACACATCCCAGTAGATTCTGTTTGCAAGACCAAATCTTTCAAGTTTTGTCTCTGTTTTGGCAAGTTTCGCAATGTTTGCACATAAATTATCAGGTTGACTGAAATAAAATTCTTCGAGCTGTCCCAGCACTGGCATGTCATTGTAATCTATGACATTGTCTTAATAAATTACACAATTACTGTGTGGCATTTCCACTAGTAGACACTTGAGTGAAAGAAGCTTACTGAATATGATATTGAACAAATCGTTAAAGTTAAAATTATAACCAATCATTTCCCAGTCACCGAAATTATGCTTAAAATAAATATCTTCCATATCATCGTAAAGACGTTTGTCATTTTCGCAAAATTCGAACCACAATTTGAGACACTCCATAGTTGAACTCCATTGAGTCAAAAGATAAATTAGATGAATTCGTGACTGGACAAGTCCTCAACTCGACAAGTCCTCCACTCGACAAGTGATCAAACGGACATGTGATCCACCTTTGATTTCGCCGATCTCCGTCGCGACAAACCACTTTCCCTCTTTCTCCCTGCCTCTCACCCTCTTTGTCACTTTTTGTCCCTCTTTGTCAATAAAAAAACAAATTGAGAAAAATCATACAAAAGAACTCCATGAAAATCCAATGCATTTGAGACATATTGATCCATTCCATTTAAGGTAAATTGAGAGGAATCCTATCGAAACGATTGTCCAGTGCATTTGGGAGGTTTTGACTCGTTCTGTTGTTGGTAGATTGAGTAAAATCAGAACAAGAGAACTGTCCTATACATTTGAGACAAATTGATCCATTCCATTTAAGGTAAATTGAGAGGAATCCAAACGAAACAATTGTCCAGTGCATTTGAGAGGTTTTGACTCGTTCTGTTGTTGGTAGATTGAGTAAAATCAGAACAAGAGAACTGTCCTATACATTTGAGACAAATTGATCCATTCCATTTAAGGTAAATTGAGAGGAATCCAAACGAAACGATTGTCCAGTGCATTTGGGAGGCTTCGAGTCTTTCTGTTGAAAGCGAACTACTAAATATATTTGGTAAATCACAATTTTTGGTTTTGTTCCAATGCATTTGAGACGGCTTGAACTTAAAGTCTCTAAATGGAAGTGGTCATAGAAGGTAAATTGATGCAATTTCCAGGTAACTATCCCCCGTGATTCTTCTCGCGCAACCAGAACTGATTATTGATCGATAAAAATTTGATCTGAAAAGCAATAAAATTGCTTTTCTGCGCTAACGCAATTCCAAACCAAACTTGTTACCAGAAAAATTATTTCTTGTATAGGATCTTAATTGATTTATTGGATAGATTTTCGAACTAAGTTTCGAGGTTTCATATTGACAAAACCACTAAATAGTGCTAAATGAACGAAACTTTTATTTCGCTGTTAAGCAGAGATCGCAATCAAAATCACAGTACATATATAATAACCATAAATCACATATATAAGTGAGTATTATCTAAGTGTCTGAATGAACTTATAACGTTCAAACAGATTCGGTTGGGTGAGTCCACAACAAGTCTCGAGATGGTCGACTTTGTTGGCAGCTTGTTTGCAGATTTTACAGATGCAGTTGTTGTTGTTCGGGTCCGAATTTGGGTCTAAATGATAGCTCGGATCCTTGCATATCATCCAGTGGAACCCGTGCAGAGTGTAACCGATGGTGAAGTGTCTCTGCTGTCGGATACCTTTCCAGGCATTGTCGTCGAACGCAAGTGCTAAACAGATCAACATACATTACTTTATCGATGTACGCAACCACGATTTCTGGTTGACCTGACTGCGCCTCAAGAATGTGATTACAGGCCAGGTTTTTGCTTTCGCGTCGCGTAGGGCTAATGCAAGGTGTCGACTTGGAACGAATGAGTGGCCAGCCCAAAGTTGAATATTCCACCAACCTTCCCCGAGATTCTTCTCGCGCAACCAGAACTGATTATTGCCTCAAAGGGATTCACACTTGGTCCAGAATTGCACTAGATAAGTAAGTGGTGGAGTGAAAACAGATCAAACCTAACCTAATTAGGTTAGGAAATCCGTGGCGTTTTAAGCAATAAAATAAAGGTGCTTTACCGCCCAGAGCTAGAGCCCACTCGCATAACAAAGCTATATGAAAAATTTCCCTCCAAAACTGATTTTGGGGTGAAACAGCACCCAAATAAAATTTCTGTATACATTTGAAATTGCTTAATAATTTTTTATTTTTGATAATATCTCATCTATTTGACATAATTTTACACATGTTTGAATAGCAGAATTGAAGATAAATGTGCAATGTATTGATGTGGCACTTCAAACCGGGTATGAATCGATTAAATCAGTGTTAAATGATAGCTATCCTACTTAACCAAGTTTCGCTCCAAACAACAAGCACGATCAAGTGCAGTACATTGAGAGTTACCCTCATTTGAAGCGTAACTTTGAATGCAGAAAACTTGATGTCCTTCGTAATCACAACAAATTATGACTTTATTATTTCACAATAGTCGACTGAACTGCTTGGGTCCAATATTTGATCGAAATTGGAGGAAATTAGCACAAATCGATCCAATTGAGATAAATCTAAATTGAAATCACTTTTCTTATCCTTCATTCAACTAATGTAGATTTTAATGATTCATGTTAATTTTTAATGATGATAAATGATCATTGAGATTATCGGTAGATTCCTGAGATTCTGATTATGATTTAGAGGACAAAAGATGGTCTTGAGAATTCAAGTTATGATTCAGTGAGTATCCCTAGGATTGGGGTGATTAGAGTAAAAAGTCACAAAATAACATGAAGGGCATGCTGCTACATCAATACAATAATCAGAATCTTTTATCATCTTTACGATACAATCTATACGATGTAATCAATTCTTCTTTCCCAAGAGATTTATAATTTACAATAATTTTAAATCCAATCCATTATCCCAAACCCAGGGATCCTCTGATTCATAATTTGAATCCTCAAGATCATCTTTTGTTTTCCAAATTATCACCCCAATTCCACAGATACACCTAATCATAACTTTTTTCCTAAAGATAAAATCCTCTCCCCTCATGATGCTAAAATATTGATTGAGTGGACACACTTGCGATTGCCACAACTCTAGAATGCTAATAAGTTAGTCTTTAAAGTCTAATAAATTTATGTTCATGAATTTGAGAATCGATTGTCACTGTCCAACACTGGCAGCCAAAAATCCCATTTGAATGTTTTTACCATTGGTCCATTCGTACATGCCGCAAATGCTGGCTCGGGAATGAAGAGATGTTGATTTAGGCTGACTGGTTTACATCGATCAGAACTCTGAATGACTTCAAAATCGGTCATATAGTTAGTCTCACATCATCAAACTTTGGCTATTGTCTTCTTTTTAAGCTAATCCACAAACAAAAAGCGATCAACACATTTTAATTTGTGTGTCGCAATAAATTAAGTTCAACTCTATCGGGTTCGTTGCAATTATACCATTCGTCAACATTCCGATGCCCAGGTTGGAGTCAAAGAGACCCAAAATTAAGTTTTTTTTCTAGAAAACTACGCAACCAAAAATTTTTATTTTTATTTTTTTAATCTTACAACAAGCCCAACTTGTTTTTTTACATTTTTCAGCAAATTCTGTGGGGCCACTTTGACCTCACATGCGAATCCGTGTAAAAATTTTCACGTGGGCATCGGAAGGTTAATGAAAATTTCAACGCTTTAGTTTTTGATTGAACCTTGGCACATTGTTCATTTGGGATAAACATACAAAACGATTGGCAATTGACAATCGTCAATTGTCCAATGCATTTGAGAGGCATTGACATGTAACCATCCTTAAAGGTAAATTGAGAAAAATAATACTAACGGATTGTCCAATGCATTTGAGATATGTTCATCACTTCCAAAGAAGATAAATAGATAGAATCCACACGAAACAATTGTCCAATAGAATTGAAAGGCTTTTGGCTAGTTCCTTTGCAGGTGAATCAATTTTTCAACCTCAATTAATCATTTCCAATGCATTTGAACTTTTATTTCGTCAATTACCAAATATATTTGGATATAAAGACACTTAAGTATTGTTATTAACAATTTGGTACGTATTCGTAATTATCCAGAAAAACCAAAGATATCTAGATTTGATTCGTTCAATTGTGTTGAAACAAATTGGGCGCCATTGACCATGACGCCTATTCTAAGGACCTTTAGCACCGCGGCTATTTTCTATTCTATTCGCATTGTGGTGACGTAATATATTTGAGTGAGTCATTTGAGAATGCGATCACTTGAGGGAGAAACAATAAGCTTGCATTTGTCTGGCTGCTAGACTGTCGCCGTCTAGTCTAGACTATTAAGTTGTAAGCAAGCTAACCGCTTCAACATGTTCTGCACTCTTCACTCGCCAATTCGCTCACAACTCAGTACTAATGCAGTGCTAGTTAACGCTCAATTGAGAAAGCATGTTGATGTTCTTGTCTTGCTGTTGATCATCCATTGTTTTTTGTTTCGCTTTTTGAAAATCTCATTTCATCATAAATATTCGAATTCGTTTGGAATCGTCTTTCCGGATTATTGATTGGGTTTTTTCTTGACTTTGATTTTAAATTTAACGTAAGTCAGTTTCCACTTTAATTGGGTTTACAGTTTATTCATTTGTTTCAGTTAATCAAAATTAAAATTATTTCAATCAATCTACAGAATATTTTGAAGCAGTTTGTTCATACCATTAAAAGATTTTGTTTTGTGTTTTTTTGAAAATCCAAATTTTCTTTCAATTCATCCGAATCATCGTTTCAACTCATCATCATTTTGATTTTAATCGTCATTTCATCCTAATCATCGTTTCAACTCATCATCATTTTGATTTTAATCGTCATTTCATCCTAATCATCGTTTCAACTCATCATCATTTTGATTTTAATTGTCATTTCATCCTAATCATCGTTTCAACTCATCATCATTTTGATTTTAATCGTCATTTCATCCTAATCATCGTTTCAACTCATCATTTTTTTGCTTTAATTTACCGCCAATATAAAATTACTTAAATCATGAACCATTACAACCAAGAATATCATCCAAATCCACCAAATTATAATCAAAGTAATATGGAATTTGGTAATTCACGTTATTTATCGAATCCATCGATGCAAGCTCATGGAAGTATGCCCACTCAGTATCAAGCATATCATCCAAATCCACCAAATTATAATCAAAGTAATATGGAATTTGGTAATTCACGTTATTTATCGAATCCATCGATGCAAGCTCATGGAAGTATGCCCACTCAGTATCAAGCATATCATCCAAATCCACCAAATTATAATCAAAGTAATATGGAATTTGGTAATTCACGTTATTTATCGAATCCATCGATGCAAGCTCATGGAAGTATGCCTACTAACTATCAAACATATCATCCAAATCCACCAAATTATAATCAAAGTAATATGGAATTTGGCAATCCACATTATTTGTCGAATCCATCGATGCAAGTTCATGGAAGTATGCCTACTAACTATCAAGCATATCATCCAAATCCACCAAATTATAATCAAAGTAATATGGAATTTGGCAATCCACATTATTTGTCAAATCCATCGATGCAAGTTCATGGAAGTATGCCTACTAACTATCAAACATATCATCCAAATCCACCAAATTATAATCAAAGTAATATGGAATTTGGTAATTCACGTTATTTATCGAATCCATCGATGCAAGCTCATGGAAGTATGCCCACTCAGTATCAAGCATATCATCCAAATCCACCAAATTATAATCAAAGTAATATGGAATTTGGTAATTCACGTTATTTATCGAATCCATCGATGCAAGCTCATGGAAGTATGCCCACTCAGTATCAAGCATATCATCCAAATCCACCAAATTATAATCAAAGTAATATGGAATTTGGCAATCCACATTATTTGTCGAATCCATCGATGCAAGTTCATGGAAGTATGCCTACTAACTATCAAACATATCATCCAAATCCACCAAATTATAATCAAAGTAATATGGAATTTGGCAATCCACATTATTTATCGAATCCATCGATTCAAGCTCATGGAAGTATGCCTACTAACTATCAAACATATCATCCAAATCCACCAAATTATAATCAAAGTAATATGGAATTTGGCAATCCACATTATTTATCGAATCCATCGATTCAAGCTCATGGAAGTATGCCTACTAACTATCAAACATATCATCCAAATCCACCAAATTATAATCAAAGTAATATGGAATTTGGTAATTCACGTTATTTGTCGAATCCATCGATGCAAGTTCATGGAAGTATGCCTACTAACTATCAAACATATTCCCCGAATGAATTGAATATGAGATATAATTTTGCAGATAAATATCCCATTAATTCCAATCAAGTCTGTTGGCCTCAGAACAATTATTTAAAAACACAGAAAAATTATGATCGGTGTAATTCAACAATGAATTTTAATTCATCGTGCAATTCAAATGTTACAAATCGATTATCAGTAAATATTCCACCGCAGTCACTTTCGCACGGAATTCCTTTGAACTTCAATTCTTCTAATATGGTGGTTAATGTTCATAATTATTCCAATTCATCAAACCCACAAGACTTAACAACCAACCCAAATTCGTTTCCACCAAGTAACAACAAGCCTTCATTCAATTCACACAACTTTGCAACCAATCCAAATTCGTTTCCATCAAGTAGCAACAAGCCTTCTTTCAAACCGCGCGACTTTGCAACCAATCCAAATTCGTTTCCATCAAGTAGCCACAAGCCTTCTTTCAAACCGCGCGACTTTAGCCAAATCCCAAGTGCGTTTTTCTCAGGTTGCAATAAGCCTTCAATCAATCCAAAAGACTTTTCTCAAAAAACCCCTTTGCTCAACCATGAAGTCTTTCCTGATATCCCCACAATCCCTTCCTCGGGTTTAAAAAAGTTTTCATTCAACCCACAAGACATTGCTCGACTCCCCGAATTGTTTGCTTCAGAACACAAAAATTCTTCATCTAAAAAAATCACTTTTGAATTTTTCAAGGCCAGTCAATATCGCTCTACAAAACGATAAAGTCCATATAACATCAAAACAATCAAAAAAATCTAGAACAATGGCTAGATGGAAACTTGTAAAAGATAATAAACTGAATTTGAAATTTGAAATTTTGTTTGGGTCAATGAACCAAAACGGCAGACCAAAGAATAAGTTAAAGGGAATAAATCAATGTGTTGCTATAGATATATCCTCAATCGTTTGTTCATCTTTTATGCTTATTTCTGTATGGAATAAAGATTTGATGGACTATATCCTTAGAGAAGGTGACAAACTATACCTTCAAACTATTAAAAAGAAAAAACTAAAGAATAGTTCATTTCTCAAAGTACATGACATTGAAAGAGAGATTAATTTATTTGGTAAAAGTTTTAGACTGACTTTCTTTATGCCAGATTATAAAGAAGGTTTGTTTTGGAGATGTGGGAATATCGAACAAAGTGATGATTCTGATCGTACACCCACCTTAACTACTGTTATAAAAGAATATTTTTCAGTCGATGAGCAATTGAAGTATTCTGGAGCGGTAATTATTTCGAATGGTTATGCAAGATGTATATTTCGGAAACAAAATAAATTCTACATCTTTGATAGTCATAAATCATATTTTGGTCCGAACGCAATGTTAATTGAGTTTACATCAATTGATCTACTTTGTCAAGTTATTGTCGATTTAATGAAAGGACGAAATTCGAAAACCATGGGAGAGAATGCACAATTTACATTTAATTATATTGTTGTTGATGAAACTGTTGATTGTCTCATATCGCCATCGGTTTCTCCTTCTTTGTCAAAAGTATCCATTGGCGATGAGCAATCAGAACTTCCATTTGATGAGTGCAATATCTTTGATCAAGATATAGATTTGCCTAAACTAAATGATCATACAATTTTTCATGCCTCAATGAATCAATATGATTTTGTGGAACACAGCAACCAGTGCGTAGCCATGTGTGCTCTAGCGATCGTCTTTACATATTTCACTCAGCACAAAACAGATTGGCCACCAAAACATATAGCAAAATTGTTAGAATTTGGTGATAAATATTATGGTGAAACAATAAAACATCTAAATAGTTCTGGCAAATTGCGATGTAATGAAACGAAATTTAATAACGGGAGTTTTTTGGAAGTTGGTGATTTAAACCGACAAATAAAACTTATTGGACAAAAGATTACTATAGATTCAAGCGCATACCGTGACGACGATGACCGTTATGGCCAAGTTTGGGCTCAAGGACCTGTAGTTGACAATGAATATGAATGTTACGAAAATCCAATCAAAATCTGTTGCCTGAGGAAAGCATTGGAATTATTTTTTAAAACAGATGAATTTGATGGAGCAATTATTATTGCTGAAGGATTTGCACGGGCAATATTTAAACGTAGAAAGGCCTACTTTCTTTTTGATTCGCATGCAGTGTCAAAAGATGGAAATTATTCAGCAAACATTGAAGATGATAAAGCTGCTATAGTCATAAGTGAAAATTTAGAAACAGTATTTAATTTTTTAACCAAAAGAATTAAATCCTCTTATTATTCAAAATTTCCGGAAAGTTCTTTTGAAAATTCAAAATACAGTTTGGATTTTATTAAAATTGTTGGAGATGAATCGTATGATGAAGATGATAATTATCATTATCATTATAATGAATCAAATCACCCTCTACTTAAAACCCCAATTAATTCTTCTTTTAGTGAATCAGGCACACAAAATGATGACTATTTTGAGGAAAAATCTCCATTACCGTCGCCAGTCTATTCGGATGATGAAAACGTTGATGAACCAAATCATTCTCTATCTAATACTTCAATTAATTCTTCTATTAATGAATCAGACACACTAAATGACAAGTATTTTGAGGAAAAATCTCCATTACCGTCGCCAGTCTATTCGGATGATGAAAACGTTGATGAACCAAATCATTCTCTATCTAATACTTCAATTAATTCTTCTATTAATGAATCAGACACACTAAATGACAAGTATTTTGAGGAAAAATCTCCATTACCGTCGCCAGTCTATTCGGATGATGAAAACGTTGATGAACCAAATCATTCTCTATCTAATACTTCAATTAATTCTTCTATTAATGAATCAGACACACTAAATGACGACTATTTCGAGAAAAAATCTTCATTGCCTTCGCCAGTCTATTCGGATGATGAAAACGTTGATGAACCAAATCAGTCGAATACTCCAATTAATTCCTCTTTTAGTGAACCAGAGGGCCAAAATGATGACTGCTTCGGGAATAAGCGTCCCACCAATTTATCACCACCACTAGAGCCACTTCCTAATATTGATGCCGGAAATACACATTTTCTAGGATCATTTGGTTCTCAAAAAAGAAATAGACATGTGTTGAAAACCTCTTTGGAGATCAGCATTGAAAATATTAAATCAAAATGCGAAGCTGAACCTCTTAAAACCATCCACGGAAACAACTATTATCATTTTGACGGACATAAATTCCGTAGAACGAGCGAAAAGAACGGAAGTAAATATATGAAATGCGATGATGATGCGAAATGTCCTAAAAGAATTATTGTTCCCCAAAATGGTACTGCAAAGTATTCGAAACCAGAAATTGAACATACTTGTTCAGTCGATCCAAACAAAAATGCAATTAGAAGAAAACGTGAAGTTTGCAAAAGAGCTGGAACATTGCATTGGGAGGCAAAAGCTTCCAAAGTTACAGCTGCAGTAGAAACAGCCTATTCAGATCTTTCTGATACATCATCTCGTGCCGCATCAGTAAAGATGATTCAACGTAAACAACGTGATGTTTTTCCGAAAGAGGGTTCTGATGATTTACGTGATCTTAAGATTCTGAAGAGATTTACGGTAATGCTCATTAATTTCTGGTTACATAACTATATTAATTTCATTTAATTTTTAAAATTTAAAGATGACTAAATCAGGAGAGCCCTTTTTGCTGTATGATTCCGGAGTTGATCTAACAAGAAATTGGCGAATGCTAATTTTTTCCGAAAAGAAATGCTTGGATCTACTAGCAAGGGCAGACTTAATGTTATTCGATGGAACATTTCACATTACTCCAAGCTTGTTTGGTCAGTTCGTCACATTTCATGTGTCCTTTCCTGACATTGGTTCGATTCCACTGCTGTATGGACTACTACCAGATAAACAACAATCAACATATGAAGAGTTTCACAAACAAGTAACGAAACTGGTTCGCGAGTTTTCGAATAATCCTAATTGGATTGGTCCTAAGATTATGGTATCGGATTTTGAAGAAGCAATTTTGAATTCTGTCAAAAATGTATTTACCGAAACAAAACATCAAGGTTGCTTGTTTCACTCAGGCCAATGTATTTGGAGAAAAATCCAAAGTGAAGGATTACAAGAATTATTTCAAAATGACAAGATTTTTTCAATAAGAATGCGAGTATTAAATTCAATGGCGTATCTCCCAGAAGAGGAGGTTAAACTTGTCTTTGCGCAATTACTTCAAAAAGGATTTTTCTATTACGGAGAGAATGGAAAAATCTCTAACAATGATGTTATTGTAAAAATTGATAAGGTAAGCAGTTTTGACTAAAATAAATAAAATAAACAAAAGAATATTTTTTAATCCAGGTTTTAGAGTACTTCAACAAAAATTGGGTCGGAGTAGTAGCTTCGGATGGCAAACTTTTTTCTGCTCCTAAGACAAAGTACCCGGTTGGTCTTTGGAGTGTTCATCAGCGTACATTAAATGACCAAGAGAAAACTGTCAACAAATTGGAAGGATATCATTTTCGTGTTGCAGGCGAAATCCCGGCTAATGTCCAGATTAATATATTTTTTCACGATCTAATTGAGCATCACGCGGAGAATATGGAACGGTTGAGGAACAATTCGGGTGGACAAACATGTGTAACCCAACGAAAAGGTTACAGTAAGCGCCAAATTCAATTGAAACGAATGGTGGTACATTATTCCGATAAAAAGAATTTTTCAACTGCAGAAGATTTTTTCTCTCAATTTACCTTAAATGGAATGGATCAATTTGTCTCAAATGGATAGGACAGTTCTCTTGTTCTGATTTTTCTGAATCCACCAACAACAGAACGAGCCAAAACCTCCCAAATGCACTGGACAATCGTTTCGTTTGGATTCCTCTCAATTTACCTTAAATGGAATGGATCAATTTGTCTCAAATGCATTGGATTTTCATGGAGTTCTTTTGTATGATTTTTCTCAATTTGCTTTTTATTGACAAAGAGGGACAAAAAGTGACAAAGAGGGTGAGAGGCAGGGAGAAAGAGGGAAAGTGGTTTGTCGCGACGGAGATCGGCGAAATCAAAGGTGGATCACTTGTCCGTTTGATCACTTGTCTGGTGGAGGACTTGTCGAGTTGAGGACTTGTCATGGGACCGATGAATTAATGCATTTTGAGATTTAATTTTGCGTACGACAATTTTGAGTGAATTTATTTTCGGAAAAGCTGTCACAAGTTGTTGAGTGTTGTGTGCATTTATATTTGGGTAGGTGAATGTGTTGACTTCACAATCTAGTTTAGTGATGGAATAATGGATTGGATCGAACGATGCAACATTGTCAGTATCAATTTTGTCAATGAACGGTATGCGAAATTGTGATCTCGATATTAGCGTCAACGGTTCAGTGCCAATGAGGAGTGTCAATGATTTGTGCTTGTAAAACGTTTTCACTATTTCCACTTGCAACACTTTCCAGCGGACACAAACACGTCCAACACTGTGTAGAATCTGTTGCAGTGGAATGTAATCGAAGATTAGTCTCAAACTGTCGTCGTCAATATTGTTGATGTTCATGGCTTTTTGGAGAATGCTTTGAGTGTTATGACATGAATGGGAAACAAAACTTGACAACCACACTGCAGCAAACGCAAAAACGAATAGAACTCTACTGGCTCAGAGTGGACTTAGTAATGTTGCTTTGCAGGCTTTGAAGACTGCACCTTTATATGGCACATTGTAAACAAATGCTCAATGTAAACAATAAAAGAAGGCCAACATATACGTTATACAGAAAATGTGTTACATTAAATGTATATAGATTGCGGATACAATTTATTTCTCTGCAATATTGGCCCAATATGTTTCCTAAAACAAAAAAAATCGATTTGCGCATATAATTACGTAAAGTGTTCTGTTGATTTTCTCTCAACACATCATGCGACCTCATTTTGTGTTTGTTTTGGCTTATAGTTCAATGTTGCACATTTAATTACAATACATGTACAGGCTTTGCATGGTTTGAAGTCTGTGCCTTATATGGCACATTGTAAACAAATGCTCAATGTAAACATTGAAGGAATGTCAAAATTGACGTTATACTGAATGTGTTAGGCTGCGGATAAATTTTATTTCTCTGCAGTGGAAATATTGGCTAATATTTTTGCTTGAACAAAAAAAATGCTTTACGTTCTGTTGATTTTCTCTCAGCACAACATAAAATCTCATTTGGTGTCTGTTTGGTTTATGATTCAATGTCGCACATTGGGTTACTACAATATACATGACATATATATGACTATATTACACTATGCTATGTATTGGGTGCAATTGAGATGCAATCATGATTTGATGCATTTGTTTTGAGTCGTAAAGAGTCGCGGCTCTGACTCTGATCCACAAAAATCCCTGTTTTCAGATTCAAAGACAACTTCACGTTCTATGCGTTCGATCGCACATCTCAAACTTTCTCTCGATCTCTTTTCAGCTCGCAGTGATCGACTTTTCTTTGAATTTGTAGGACAATATTAAATTTAAACCAACTCATCTCGAATCCCTTAATTATAATGTGACATTTTTATCTTATTTCTGATCCAAAAATATTCTCATTCATCCTAGATCCAAATAAACCTGTGTTTCTGTTCATTGATTTTTGCAATTATAGTCGTTTTATTATTATAATAATGAAATTAAAAGATAGATAGGATAGGTAAAAAAGTATGTAAGTATAGAGAGATAAATATGTGTGTTATGTTTACAAAAGATAATGATAATATAAACATGAGAGGTAATATATCAAAACAATGTTAATATATACAATATTGACTGGCTAAGTAATAGGAGGATCTCAGTTTCTGAACTTGGTGATCATATCATAGGAGTCGCAGGCACAGTCAAACATCATGTTTTTGATCGCTCGCAGGGACATTCGAAAGGAGTCCTTGAGGATGTTCAGACAAACATTATGAACAGCCCCACGAGAACCGAAAATAAGTCCGTAAACCTCGATATGAGTGACACGGTCATGGCCTTGTTGATGTAACCACTCGATGATTTCCGCTTCGATCGGGTTGTACTTGTCGCGCTTGATTCTGTCGTACCTGTCCAAACTGTCTGCATTGAATTCATAACTCACGCCCACATCAAGACACATAGCAGTAACACAATTTACTATTTCCACTAGATCATGATTAATTTATTTATTTTCTCTAACCAAATTATTAATGTTTTACTAATGAATCAATTTTAAATTTTAAATTCTTTGTTTCATTTTTATTGGTCTTTGCATCAAAGTTATTCAAATGGAAATTGTGTAAAATTAAAATAGATTTTTTGCTTACTTATAAATTATATTCATTAATGTCGTAAAGCAGATTACATATATAATTTCAGATTGTTAGTATTGCTTTATTTGCTTTTCAATTGTTTCTTTTCTCTTATTAAAATTATAATAGCGCACAAATATTATCAATCATTATTAGTCGAATAAAATGTCAAAACTTTTATAGCTCGAGTGTGTATTGTCATCAATGTCTCTGCACAATTGTGGCAAAGTTGAAACAAACTCCCAACAAACGTGACAGTTTTTAAGGAAATTCAAAACTGACTTTGTCATATAAAATCTTTTTCTTGGTAATATTATTTTGGCGAGATGCTTCGAACGATAAACACTGTTCTCGCTGTCAAATTGTGTTCGTTCTTCTCGATCTAATACCAAAATATGCGGTTTCCACTGTGGTGTCCACTCGGAGTCAAGGCTTTCGTGCTTGCATTGGAAATATTTAACCAAATTTTCAACACAATCGATTGTGATGTTTGTTCTCATTCTTTTATTGCCAGTTTCGCAGCATTGCATTTCACAAGCCAAGCATCGATAGTAGAAGTTGTGCCGTATTTGTACGTATTTCAAGTTTGGGAAAAGTTGGCTTGCCTTTTGAAAGACGTGAAAATCAGAATGATTCGATATTCTACAATCGAGTGAGAGAATTTGCAAGGAATTCAACTGATGAGCTGGTCCATCACTAGTGAGCCAATGCGCCTGTCTCGGTGAGTGGTGTGCATCAACCGAGATTAGTAGCCAACGAAGATGAATTAGTTGGGGAAGTTTGGCGAGACAATTTATGATTTTGTCGAAATTCACAGTCCATATTTTATATTCATCATTTCGTAAAGACACTGTTCGAAGGTGATGGAATTTATCGCACAATTGGCTCAAAACTTCCAGTGGCAAACGAAATTGGCCAATTGTAAAATGTGTAAATTTGCACACAAACTCAGTGTCCATATTTTCCAACTCATCCCAGCAGATTTTGTTTGCAAGACCAAATCTTTCAAGTTTTGTCTCTGTTGTTGCAAGTTTCGCAATGTTTGCATTTAACAAATCAGATTGACCGAAATAAAATTCTTCGAGCTGTTCCAGCACTGGCATGTCATTGTAATGCGTGCCATTGCCAAAATCATTTACATAATTGTTTTGTGGCATTTCAACTAGTAGACACTTGAGTGAAAGAAGCTTACTGAATATGATAGTGAACAAATCTTTAAAGTTAAAACAATAACCTATCATTCCCCTGTAACCAAAATCATCTTTATAATAAAGATCTTGCATGTCATCGTAAAGACGTTTGTCATTTTCGCAAAATTCGAACCACAATTTGAGACACTCCAAAGTTGAACTCCATTGAGTCAAAAGATAAATTAGATGAATTAATGCATTTGTAGATTTAATTTTGCGTACGACAATTTTGAGTGAATTTATTTTCGGAAAAGCTGTCACAAGTTGTTGAGTGTTGTGTGCATCAATAGTTGGGTAGGTGAATGTGTTGGTTTCATAATCAAGTTTGGTGATGGAATAATGGATTGGATCGAAAGATGCAACATTGTCGGTATCAATTTTGTCAATGAACGGTATGCGAAATTGTGATTTCGATATTAGCGTCAACGGTTCAGTGCCAATGAGGAGTGTCAATGATTTGTGCTTGGAACATATTTTCACTTGCAACACTTTCCAACGGACACAAACACGTCCAACATTGTGCACAATCTGTTGCAGTGGAATGTACTCAAAGATTAGACTCAAACTGTCGTCGTCAATATTGTTGATGTTCATTGTTTTTTGGATAATGTTCTGTGAGTTATGTCACGAATGGGAAACAAAACTTGTCAACCATACTGCAGCAAACGCAAAAACGAATAGAACTCTACTGACTCAGAGTAGACTTAGTAATGTTGCTTTGCAGGCTTTGCATGCTTTGAAGACTGCACCCTTATATGGCACATTGTAAACAAATGCTCAATGTAAACATTGAAAGAATACCGAAATTGACATTATACAGAAAATGTGTTGCATTAAATGTATATAGATTATAGATATAAAATTTATTTCTCTGCAATATTGGCCCTAATTGTTTCCTAGAAAAAAAATCGATTTACGCATATATTACGTAAAGTGTTCTGTTGTTTTTCTCTCAACACATCATGCGACCTCATTTTGTGTTTGTTTTGGTTTATGGTTCAATGTTGCACATTTGATTACAATACATTTATTGTGCCCACTATATTGCAATGTGATTCATGGGGTGCAATTGAGATGCATTCATGATTTGGTGAATTTGCTTTGAGTCGTCAAGTTTTTGCGGTAATTCAGTTTGTTACAGATGGACGAGAAATATTTAATTAAATTTAATTAAAAAGTAAGAGAAAATCTGATTTATTTAAATTTAAATGCTTTTACAAGGAAAATTCTTATTATTTTCAGTGTCTTTGTTCAATTCTTTAAAAAATGAGACCTCCAGTGGCGCTTCCACGGATTTCCCAAAAAGGACACTTTGCATAGACTCAATACATTGTCAGAATGATTGATTAGTCAGTTCATTATGGTCAGCGAATGGAAGGCAATAACCTTTCTTGCAAATACTGGTAACGTTCCACAATATTACAATAAAAGTAATAAAGAAAATTTGAAATTGTCTTTGTCATAAACCATCTTTTTCTCGACAATATTAGTTTGGTGAGCCGTTTCGAAAGATGAAAACCATTCTCACTGTCATATTGTGCTCGCTCATCTCGGTCTAGCACCAAAATATAAGGCTTCCACTCTGGGACCAACTCTGAGTCTAGGCCTTCACGTTTGTGTTGAAAGTGCTTAATCAAATTTTCAACACAATCGATTGTGATATTTGATCGCTTTCTTTTGCTGCCAGTTTTGCAGCATTCTTTTTCACACGCTACACAGCGATAGTAGAAGTTGTGTCGTATTTGTACGTATTTCAAGTTTGGAAAAAGTTGGCTTGCGTTTTGAAAGACGTGAAAATCAGAATGATTCGATATTCTACAATCGAGGGAGAGAATTTGTAATGATTTCAACTGATGAACTGATCTGTCAGTTGTGAGCCAATGTGCTTCACTCGGTGAGTCGTGTGCACCAACTGACATTAGTAGCCAACGAAGATGAATTAGTTGAGGAAGTTTGGCAAGACAACTTGTCATCTCATCGAAAGTCACCCACCATCTCCAATTCTCTTCTCGTAAAGAAACTGTTTGAAGGTGACTAAATTTATCGCAAAATTCACTCAAATCTTCCGGATCAAAACGATATTGGGCATTTGTATAATAAGAAAATTTGCGAATAAACTCAGGGTCTAAATTTTTCAACCTACCCCAATAAATTTTGTTTGCAAAACCAATTCTTTCAACTTTTGTCTCTGTTGTAGCAAATTTCTCAATGTTTGCCGAGAAATTACTAGTACAACTATCAGAAACAGGGTCAGAAAAATTATCAGAAAAATTATAAGATAAATGATCAGATTGGCCAAAATAGAATTTAAGCTGTCGCAAGACTGACATGTCATAAGTGATATAATCATTATTGAAATTTGACATTTCCACTAGTAGACATTTGAGTGAAAGTAGTTTACTGAATATGACAGTTAACAAGTTTTTAAAGCTAATTCTAAAATCGCATACATGCAAGTGGCCAAAAATATATTTATAGTAATAATCGCCAAGATCATCGTAATGAAATTTATCATTTTCGTGAAATTCGAACCACAATTTGAGACACTCCAAAGTAGAGCTCCATTGAGTCAAAAGATAAATTAGATGAATTAATGCATTTTTGGATTTAATTTTGCGTACAACAATTTTGAGTGAATTTACGCGTGGAAAAGCAGTCACAAGCTGTTGAGTGTTGTGTGCATTGATAGTTGGGTAGGTGAATGTGTTGGTTTCATAATCTAGTTTAGTGATGGAATAATGGATTGGATCGAACGATGCAACATTGTCGGTATCAATTTTGTCAATGAACGGTATGCGAAATTGTGATTTCGATATTAGCGTCAACGGTTCAGTGCCAATGAGGAGTGTCAATGATTTGTGCTTGGAACATATTTTCACTTGCAACACTTTCCAACGGACACAAACACGTCCAAGATTGTGCACAATCTGTTGCAGTGGAATGTACTCAAAGATTAGACTCAAACTGTCGTCGTCAATATTGTTGATGTTCATGTTTTTTTTGGAGAATGTTCTGTGTGTTATGTCACGAATGGGAAACAAAACTTGTCTACCACACTGCAGCAAACGCAAAAACGAATAGAACTCTACTGAATAATGTTGCTTTGAAGACTGCACCCTTATATGGCACATTGTAAACAAATGCTCAATGTAAGCATTGCAAGAATGTCGAAATTGACGTTATACAGAATGTGTTGCGGTTGCGGATAAATTTTTTTCTCTGCAGTATTGGCCAATATGCTTAACTCATTCCATGCCAAACTTTGCACGGGGCTACAGCTCGAACCATGCAACCTAGCGACTTGAAATTTTAGGAGCATATACTTCCAGGATGGGGGTATTTGGGGGAAGCTACCTGATTTGTTCCAATTGGAACTTTGGTGAAAAAAGTTAAAGGTACCACCCTTTTTTATGATTGTAAACGATTCTACTCGTCAATCTGATCATTTTGATATATCACATGCCTGTGCAAATATTTCAAGTTCCGCCGGAAATCCTAGTTCCAAAATTCCAAAAACCAGAAACATGGCCCGTGGACACCAGAAAGTTTTACCAAGTTATTCTACTGAATTTTCTGAGAATTTTGATGTTAAACTCGACGCATTTGGCCAACGGGAAGGCACTGAACTGAATTTTTAAAAAATAAATTGAAAATATATTTTTTAAATCAGATTAGGGCACGCGGCCTGCAGTTAAAGTGTCTTTGTAGAAAAGCTAATTGAGAGAGTTTGATATGATCAAATATGCACTTGGGTATACCAAAATGATCTCACGGATGTATAGAACACGATGGCATAAATTAATTTGGTATTGAATGCCAAATCCTGGTTAGTATCCAGGTCCAAAATGGATTCTAACCCAAAATCAAGCAATATAGCAATGTAATATACCAAAATGATCGCACGTATGTATAGAACACAATCGTGTAAATTAATTTGGTATCCAATGCCAAATCCTGGTTAGTATCCAGGTCAAAAATGGATTCTAACCCAAAATCAAGCAATATAGCAATGTAATATACCAAAATGATCGCACGGATGCATAGAACACGATCGTGTAAATTAATTTGGTATCCAATGCCAAATCCTGGTTAGTATCCAGGTCAAAAATGGATTCTAACCCAAAATCAAGCAATATAGCAATGTAATATACCAAAATGCTCGTACGGTTGCATAGAACAAATGGTATGAATTAATTTGGTATTGAATGCCAAATCCTGGTTAGTATCCAGGTCCAAAATGGATTCTAACCCAAAATCAAGCAATATAGCAATGTAATATACCAAAATGATCGCACGTATGTATAGAACACAATCGTGTAAATTAATTTGGTATCCAATGCCAAATCTTGGTTAGTATCCAGGTCAAAAATGGATTCTAACCCAAAATCGAGGCAATATAGCAATGTAATATACCAAAATAATTGCACGGATGCATAGAACAAGATGGTATAAATTAATTTGGTATCCAATGCCAAATTCTGGTTAGTATCCAGGTCAAAAATGGATTCTAACCCAAAATCAGGCAATTTAGCAATGTAATATACCAAAATGATGCATAGAACAATACATAAACTTCCAAAATCAACTGTGGACGTTGCTAAATATTTGTTTGGTCCAGAGTAACTTCCAAAATCAACCCTGGACTTTGCCAAATATTTGTTTGGTCCAGAGTAATTTCCAAAATTTTTTATCCTGTAATTAGATGTGAAATTAAAGACTATACTTATAAATTTACCTCTGAACTTTGAATAATATCTATGAAAAAAACAATTTAAAAATGAGAGTTTTATTGTATTTCAATTGTTACATTATTATTGTCTTTAGTGTCTTTATAGTCTTTAGTGTCTTTAGTGTCTTTAGTGTCTTTAGTGTCTTTAGTGTCTTTAGTGTCTTTAGTGTCTTTAGTGTCTTTAGTGTCTTTAGTGTCTTTAGTGTCTTTAGTGTCTTTAGTGTCTTTAAAACAGGATAACAATGTCTGTAAAATAAATATATAAATTTATGTGTTGAAAATCTTACATCAGTATTTGATTCACGATTCGTTTACAATTCGATGATTATTTTCGTCGGCAAAACAGGAAGCACACATGTTCTTGTCACATTCCATGCAAGGAGTGTTCACTAAATTAAAAATTTAAAAATTTAAATTTTTTTTATCAAAAAATATTTTTTATAATTACCTCGAGGAATATTTTTTAGCCTTAAATTTGTCTCGTTTCCAGTTGTGCGAAGTAGTTTTCAATTTTGCGCTACATGGCTCGCACATCTTTGGTTTCATTTGTTTGATGAGAAGGTGCATGTGCGATTCGGTGGTTACAGAACTTTCAGATGAAGATTGTTTTTTTATTCGAATCATTTTGTTGATTTCAACTCGTTCAATGTCCGGGTCAATTTTCTTAGTAAGGCAAAACTTTTGAATAGCAATTCGATTGGACAAATCATTTCTTTCCTTTTCTTCTTTCTTCTTTTGTGCATTTGCTAAAAAAAATTGCATTATTTAATTGTAACAAAAATTTAAAATATTTTTTACTTACTCTTCTTTTCAATTTCCATTAGCATGAAAGCTAATTGTTCTCGAAACTTTGGGACTGTCAATCGTTTGCGATTGAAGTGGCTTTTGATGATGAAAAATTTCAAATGCGTTTACTACTGATGTGTTGCACAAAAGTTCCACCGCAATTCTCTGATACCACTTATAGACTTTTCGATGGGGACTTGCGTAAGCCGTTTTGGAGTCAGAAACATCAACAGCTCCTTTGTTCTGGTTGTAATAATGAATACAATCAGGCTTATTCAGTTGATCAGGAAAATTGGAATCATTTCGGTTGAAATGTTTTTTCATCCATGGAGATTCGGAAGTGTCGTGCAGTGTCGACAAAATTATTACACCTTTTTTCGTGGATTTATCAGCTCTGGAATGATCTCGCCAGCGACCAATCAACATTCCACGTTTGTTTCCAAAAGCCTTAAAAGTGCCAGGTTTGACTTCATTTTTCAACAGTAAAGGTATTCCTTTTCGATTCTTACGCATAGTTCCTACAACGAGTACTTATTAATTTCAGCATTTACTAACTTAAAATATTTACCAATAAAATGCGTTTTGTGCTTTAATAAAATTCGAGCTAATTCAATGGAACTATACCAATTGTCAACACATAAAATGTAACCTTTAGACAAATAGTCTTTCATTAGTTTTAAAAACGATGCGAAGTGGCTTCCATTTGTGAGAGCTTTTTGAAGAATACATAAGTATTTTTAAAGTATATCCATGACCAGTGCATTCTTTAAACAATTTAATGCCATATGGATGGCGTTTGTTTGGATTGTAGACACGGTATTTAAACCTGCCTCTCCATTGGACTTGAGACTCATCAATGCAAATGTTTTGCATTGGCTTGTAGTTAGCAGAGAAACGAGAATTTAGCATTTTTAGCAATTTCCGAATTTTAAATCCACGATCATCTTTAGGTTGTTTTTCGTTATTGGAAAAGTGAAGCATTCGGGACAAAAGTTGAAACCTATTTCGAGACATAACCTGAGGTACAACTTCATCAGTTTTCCAATAATCAGGAATTTCAGATTTCTAAAAAATTAGATATTAAATTAATAATAAAAACTACATCGCACTTACTTTCGTTGTTCCCATATATAAAATATTTCCAAGATACTTTTTTATTTCTACAGGTGATGTTGGATGCCAAGCATAAATTCTTCTTGGAAATAAAGTTCTCTTATTTTTTGCGTTTCAGAGACAAAAGTTTTTTTTCATTTTGTTTTGCAAATATGTTAGTCTGTTTGGCAATTAAATTTAAAATTTCATCGTCAATTAAAACTCGATAAGAATCCTCAAAAGTGTGAATTTGTTTTTCTCCAACATAACCGGTTTCTTCTATAAAAGGAAACTCTTGAAGAAAATTCTTTTGTTGAGAATTGCGGTGTTGATTATCTAAATCTTCCCAATTATCGTTGCCATCTTCAGGTATGACGTCAATTTCTGCAGCTTCTTCTGAGATATCAGTAGTGTAATCACTTCCACTGCAGTCAGTGTCAAATTCGTATTCAACTAGCTGATACTTATTATTCAGACTTGTAATTTCGTCAAAATCATACAAAGGATTGTCCAATTCAAAATCCGAATCATGTTCTGCATTTTGATTTTGTTCAGCGTACAATCGACGAGATTTTTCTTGCTTATCAGTTTCCAAATAATCTTCTAAACATGAATCTGCAGAAGGATCGTCATCAGAATCAAATTCTTTATAGACATCAGAATCTAAAAATTTATTTTTAAAATAATGACAATAATTTTAAAAATTATTACCAATTTCAGATTCTTCTCCTGAATCGTTGTCCATAAAAGTAACATTTTTGCTTGGGTTTTGAGATTGCAAGAGATTTATCAATTTGTTTGATTGTGTAAATTCAGCTATTCCAAAATCACTGTTACAATCTAAATATAAAAATTGAATCAATAATGTACTTTTTAAAAATTAATATGAATTTACCAAGTTGGAGTAAATTCTCTTCTGGGAAAATAGATTCCATTGATAATTGAGAACTAGGATCACGGCTGATTTGGCTTGAATCTAAAAATATTATTTTAATGGTTTTTGTAAAAATATTATAAAAAATTATTCAGAAACTAACCGATACATTCCCATTGTTTTCCACATTTGTATGGTCGATAATCTGAGCTACATGCCAGTTCTGAATTGTCCTCTTCGTCCGCTTCACTCCCTAAAAATAATGTCAAAATTAGTATTTATTAAAATTTAGAAATAAAGTGAATAAAATGCATTGCAGTGAAGCATCCAGTAGCAATGCATTAGGGGAGATTTATATGATTTTACTTATGAAATCACTTCACAGAGTAATTTTAAATTTTAAAAATGTGTTATGATAATTTTAAACCCATGTAATTATTTTTAATTTGATACATTCAACGTTAAAATTGGTTGGAAGTACACGGTGCTTTGGCTGCACTAAGCATGACTATTGGTTGCTTCACTGCAATGCATTTTGTCTCTAATCCTAAATTTACCTGATTCAAGCAATTTTTCAAAATCAGTTTTCATTTCATCTATTTTGTCTTGTGATTTAACTCGCAAACTTTGCCGTTTAGGTGCTGAAGTTTTTCGGATAATATGAAAATCTAGTTTCTTTTGATTTGTTTAAGGAGGGACGCGATGATGCTAACATCTGTGAACGATCCCTATGACTTAAACGGGAAAAAGTGGGTTTCGTATTGTTCTGTTTCAAACAGAACCTATGGACCGATTTTGACATTCTATAGCTTAAATTAAAGGTAAAGATGTAAACTACAAAATTGACTATCTGAATTTTTAATATTTTATCTTATTTGACAGTGAGAGGATCATAAAGAACAAAAACCCTCTTGTTTTGGTCAAATTTGTAACTTCTTGAACCTGTGTATCTTTAATTTAGTTTAAACTGAAAAATTCAGTTAGTCAATTTTGTAGTTTACATCTTTACCTTTAATTTAAGCTATAGAATGTCAAAATCGGTCCATAGGTTCTGTTTGAAACGGAACAATACGAAACCCACTTTTTCCCGTTTAAGACATAGGGATCGTTCACATATGTTAGCATCATCGCGTCCCTCCTTAAATCGCAGTCTATAAATTTAAAAAAAATAAATATTTATTTTAATTTTACAACAAAATTTACCTTTTGAAACTTTATTTGTTTGGTTCAAATTTTCGATTGGTTCGAGTTGAAGTTCACTAATTGAAAATGTATCTGATTCATTTTCTGAACGTTCTTCACCCTGAATGTTCGCATAATAATTATTCATGTAATTCATGTATGTATCTTCATTTAAGTTTCCAAACTGAGTATCTTCAATTTGGGGCTTCGTAGGAAACTTTATCTGAATTGGGTCAATAGAAAATTGGTCACTTTTATAATTTGGGTCATTTCCACCACCGTTATTGAGCATCATAAATAATTTATCAATAAATTTTTCGAATGAAAATGTCCAAAAAGCAGTTGCTTTTCCATTAGCAGGATCATGTTTGCCGCGAGGATTAATTGCATGAGAATCAAAAAGAAAAAAATGATCCAGAATCTTGAATCACAGCTCGGGCAATTTGCCCTGAAATAATAATTCCGTAATTGCAGTGCAAGAAAAGTTTAGCCATATGATTTCGGACACAATTCTAAAAAATAATAATAATAATTAGAAAATCATAAAAATTATACAACCAAAAAATTACCTTATCAGATCTAATTCCTACCAATGGTGGTTCTCGAAAATAATGAATTTGTGTTTGAGTAAAGTGCATTTTTGGTGTTAGAAGCCAACTCTCTTGTTAAAAGAAATTGTGGATTTGGAATTTTATTTTCAGGAATTTGGTCTCTACGCATTCGGTCGACAATAAGATTCCAACTTTCGCCATAATATTGATCTCCAGATCTCATAAATTTATGAATCCAACTACGATTCCAATTCGATGGGCGTTGGTGGTGAGCAAAAATAATTGCTGCCGTATCGATGGCCACGCATTGAACTCCTCCAAAAATTTAGCGAAGAATGAACCTGATTGATTGCGGCATTTACAACACGAAAGTCTTCATCAACTTGTGTCCAAGTCTTATGACTGTCGGAAAAATCTAAAAATTTAAAATTCAATATTAAAATAATTGCCTTTTTTAAAAAATATATATAAATTTTACTTTTGGAAATTGGAATAACTCGTGGAAAAATTTGTTTCGAAAAGCTGGATTCAGTTTTATCGGATTCTTCACTTGAATCGGGTATAACAATAACATCATTGGTTGATTCAACTATTTGAAATTCATTATTTTCGGATCCTATAATTTATAAATTATAAAATAATAAGATTGTCTGGCAAGCCAGTCAAATAGCGAGACTCTAAAAAAGAAAATTGAAACTTGAACTACATTGAGAAACTTATGAAACGACTTTTATTTAATTTGATCCATTTGGGTCACAAATGAGGTGTATTGCGAAAAATATTTGCAACGTACCGATTCATCATTTTACTGATCTCAAAAAATGTTTTTTAACTTACCTACCAGAATTGGGCGTCATGATCCATGGCGCCCAGTTTTTGGTTTGACTATTCGATTACATATACTCTCTAGTCTAGTGCAGAGTGCAGAGTCTAGTGCATGTATGCCAAATTTGGTAATTTTAGGGTATACGGTTGTCTCAGAATACATTTGTCACGAGAATGGGCGTCATGATCCATGGCGCCCAGTTTTTTCGACATTTCAATTAGGTGCACCCCCAGAGATCATATATGTCAAGTTTGGCGTTTCTAGGGTTTACGGTTCTCTCAGAATATGGTCAAAGGTTAACAGACAGACGGACACGATGGCGATAGCATAAGCTTACGACTCTAAAAGAGTCTCGCTAAAAAACCAAATGAAATATTGCTAACAAATAAATTTAAAATGTTAAAGTTTATTACATAAATTTTGAATAGTTTTGTTGCTATAATTATAATAAATTTATGATTTAGAAAAAATTAAATAATAGTAGTCAAATATAATAATAATAAATTAAAACCAAATATTCAATCGATAAAATTTATTAAAGTCAAAAAATTCAAGTTCAATACAAAAATTTTAAATAATTTAGTTGGCAATTATAATACATTTACAATTTTAAAATATGGTCAAATATAATAATAAATTAAAACCAAATATTCAATCGATAAAATTTATTAAAGTCAAAAATTCAAGTTCAATACAAAAATTTTTAAATAATTTAGTTGGCAATTATAATACATTTACAATTTTAAAATATGGTCAAATATAATAATAAATTAAAACCTAAGTGTAAAAACCGATAAAATTTATTGATTAAAAAAATTAGCGTTTGTTATAGTAATTTTAAAAGGTTCAGTTGTGAATAAAAACGAGTTTTCATTTAAATAGAAATCTAAAATAAAAAATACTGTAAAACCACATACCTGTCGATAAAACTTCTTCGATTGTAGTTGTTAGTCTTGGTTGATTCATTGATGATAAATTGTCGATTTTCAAAGAATCTAAGAAAAAATGTAATTTATTTTTTTAAAAATCTAGTAATAAATTATAAATACCGATTGTTGATTTTGTTTTGCTTGATGAAGCGTTGTTGACGTCTGTCTTCAAATTTGTTTTCTTTTTGGGAGCCATAGTAATTTTCATTTAATAAAATTAGTTCAATGTACAAAATTTAACACAAACACATATCACAAGTTAAAATTTAACAAAGTTTTCATTTAAATAAACTTCACAAGTTAAAATTTAACAAAATTTTCATTTAAATAAATTCTGCACATTTTATAAGACATGTTTATTTGAAGGACACAACCCCAACTAAATAAAAAACTTTTAACTAAAAGAATTTTTATGTGTAGGCGTTTGTGATTGCATGCAAAAAGAAAATAGCAAAATCATTGTTGTTCTCGCTCACGAGGCCATGTCAACGTGGATTATCTCTGTTGGTCCATGTAAGATTATTTCAGCTTGTGCTACCCGCAGCTATTTGGTTTTTTATGCGTGTATATGTTAATTGCCAGACTTCCATGTTGTTATAACGAAAAGATATATGGATTTTATTGGGTTTTTGGATCAAACAAATAATGGGTTATGTACAGAGGTAGATTTTGAAATTTATCTGGCTCATGTAACTATTGGGCATGCCTATGTGTTTTAGGATTTTTCTGGACCATTCAAATATTGGGTAAGGTAAAGAGTTTACTTTGATAATTTTTTGGACCGGACAAATATTGGGTAAAATCAAGAGTCAAAATGCAAAATGATCCACTTTCCTGCAATTCATTTTTATTGCTTTTATGATTTTTTGTTTGAATATATTACTGGTTACAGACAAATTAAGTCTCCGATGCCATAATGGATTTTTAATGTCACTCGTTATTATTGCAAGTATCTCAAATCAGCACATTACAATATTGCTTGATTTTTAGATTTGAGTTATTTAAACCCAACTTATTTTTAATATTGGATACTCAAATAATTTACTTCAACTTTTTCTATATAAATATGTGAAAGTATTTTGACATATTACCTTGACAATTGCATAATTTTAGTTGGATACATTTTGGACCAGGATCCTAACCAGAATTCGGTCCTAGATACCAAATTAATTTACACGATCGTGTTCTATACATCCGTGCGATCATTTTGGTATATTACATTGCTATATTGCTTGATTTTGGGTTAGAATCCATTTTTGACCTGGATACTAACCAGGATTTGGCATTGGATACCAAATTAATTTACACGATTGTGTTCTATACATACGTGCGATCATTTTGGTATATTACATTGCTATATTGCTTGATTTTGGGTTAGAATCCATTTTGGACCTGGATACTAACCAGGATTTGGCATTCAATACCAAATTAATTCATACCATTTGTTCTATGCAACCGTACGAGCATTTTGGTATATTACATTGCTATGTTGCATGATTTTGGGTTATAATCCATTTTGGACTTGGATCCTAACCAGAATATGGTCTTGGATACCAAATTAATTTATGCCATCGTGTTCTATACATCCGTGAGATCATTTTGGTATACCCAAGTGCATATTTGATCATATCAAACTCTCTCAATTAGCTTTTCTACAAAGACACTTTAACTGCAGGCCGCGTGTCCCTAATCTGATTTTAAAAATATATTTTCAATTTATTTTTAAAAATTTAGTTCAGTGCCTTCCCGTTGGCCAAATGCGTCGAGTTTAACATCAAAATTCTCAGAAAATTCAGTAGAATAACTTGGTAAAACTTTCTGGTGTCCACGGGCCATGTTTCTGGTTTTTGGAATTTTGGAACTAGGATTTCCGGCGGAACTTGAAATATTTGCACAGGCATGTGATATATCAAAATGATCAGATTGACGAGTAGAATCGTTTACAATCATAAAAAAAGGGTGGTACCTTTAACTTTTTCACCAAAGTTCCAATTGGAACAAATCAGGTAGCTTCCCCAAATACCCCCCATCCTGAAGTATATGCTCCTAAAATTTCAAGTCGCTAGGTTGCATGGTTCGAGCTGTAGCCCCGTGCAAAGTTTGGCATGGAATGAGTTAATAGAACAAAAAAATCGATTTGCGCATAGAGTGCGTAAAGTGTTCTGTTGATTTTCTCTCAACACATCATGTGACCTCATTTTGTGTCTGTTTGGTTCATATGGTTCAATGTTGCCCATTTGGATTACAATACACGACTATATAGCACTGTGCCATGCATGGGATGCAGTTGAGATGTAATCATGATTTGGTGAATTTGCTTTGAGTCGTCAAGTTTTGCCGCATTGCATTTGTTGCAGATTGAAAAGAAATATCTGCCGTTGAACATCGAGAAGTAAGATAATCCTAATTTGTGAAAGATTTAAACTACGACTTTGAATTTGCAAGTGATACAGTGCGATCCTATACTGTCTATATATGGCATCCTTTGGTGATATGAAAATCAGTTTGAATAAATTTATTTATTGGAAGGAAAAAGATTGGGGTTGGAATATGTGGATTACCCTGAAAGAACACCTCGATACTTCAGAAAACAAGAATGTTCTCGAGTTATTATTGAGTGAAAATGTGCTCGATACGATCAAGCACAAAAGTGAACTTTGTATTTTAAGCATATTTGACAACTGGTATTATTCCAGTACAGAACGATCGTTTACAGGCATCGTATATGATCGTATGCCACCCTTGACATTGGATCAAGTACAACAAAAGTGCAAACTGTTGTTGAGTGAATTCAATTTGAATTATTTCCAGGGCTGGAGTGGACATCGAGTGCTGTGTCTGGCAGTGAAGTGGCTCATGAAAATGTACAATGAATGGTCCGATGTTTACTGTGAATGGAATGATGAAATGTTTCAATGTTTGATTGAGTACTTTGTCAAACTGGTTGAAGAGTATGAAGACATGGAAACAGTGAAATGGATTGTGTTCACTGTTGAGCAGTGGTGTTTGATAGGAAAATTGAATTCTGAAGACAAATGTAAACTTGTGAATGCACTACAACATCATGCAACATACCTCGAACAAGTGGACATCTTCAATGATGAACATGTCGACCCATTACGGTGTCAAGTGAGCTTGTGTGCTCAGTGGTGCATTGACAATGTGCTCATTGGAGAATTCGAGAATCAAAAACAAAAGTCATTGATTAAATTGTCACGTGATCGATTGGTGGCTCGAAATGAAAACAGCACCGATGGCTCATCATCTATTGGTATTCCAGTTCGTTCATCGTTTGCAGTCACAACCGACAGTTATTACTATTATGAAGTAATTTGTCTTTCATCCAGCGGAAAGGATTTGCGAGTAGGATGGAGCACAAGAGAGTCACAATTGAGTAATACAAACAAAATTGGTGATAATGAACATTCGGTTGGACGGGAAATTGAATCTATTTATCGTATAAATGAGAAAGAACCAACAACTGGGCTAATGATAACTGTGGAGAAACGCAATGTTATTGGCTGTTTGATTGATGTGCAAAATGAACAGTTTGTGTTTTATCTCAACGGTATAATGTCAAACTATAGCGCGAAGGTTCGTTTCTCAAACAACTCTCCATACTACGCCACTGTAAATCTATTGCCCGGTCAGCAGTGTCATTTCAACTTTGGCCAAACGCCCTTCAAGTATCATCCAAAAACTATTCAATTTTTGGATCAACAAAATAGTTGTTCAAAATTGGCTGAAACTGCACGGTGGCTTGGCTATTTCAGTTTCAAATACATGGCCGATTGCCTGTTCTTGTATTGTGATTCGAAGCAAATGGATTGTGATGAGTTTGTCTGTCAGTTCGAACACAAAATCAAACACAATACTGAAAACAATTTAACCACTCAAATTGATCAATCAATCGAGTGTGACCGACTTGCTCAGTCGATCATTGAAAAAGTGCACAGAAGATTGCGCAATGAACAAAGCGATCTGATGACCAGATTTGTTCGACAATCTATTGAAAATGCAACTGATTTTGAAATTGTCAAACTTGTTGAGCAACTGTACAGTTTTCATCAAAAGTTTTCGTTCACAGACTCCATCAAGAACCACAATATTTCAATGATCATTCTTTTAGTATGCAAATATAAATTTTCATTTTTTAAGATTCAAATTTTCAGTAAATTTTTGCGTAAAGCTTTCAAATCATTTTTCAATATGAAAATATTTATTACTGATCCAGAAACTCTGATCTGCGCGCTCAATTGTCTCGAGAATAGTCAATTGAAGAGGAGCCTGCTGAAGGGTCCTTCTATTATGACCTTTTTGTGTTGGTGTGCCAGAACATTTGGTCAAATTGATCGAATCGATCGATTGTACCAATCAAACTGTGATTTGGCGAGACTGCAGGCAGGTTGGTGTGCAAGTTGGCTTTGTGATCATCATCTTGGAATTGAATATGATAAAAATGAACAGAAACAACTTTGCTTTCCTTCACAAGCAACACTTAACCTAAATGACAGAACTGAGCATCTCAAACTGTACGGAGATTGTTTATCCGCTCGAAGTGATCGTCACCATGGCTGGGAAAGTGTTCGTTCTGTGTGTTCTGCAAATTCAGATATTTATTACTACGAAGCTATTTTGCTCACTTGTGGACAGATGAGAATTGGCTGGGCAACTAAACAAACTGAGCTTGTCAATAATTGTTACAACAAAAGTGGTGCAATTGGTGATGATAAATACTCAATTGGCTTTGATGGAAGTGAACAGAATGGCGGAATACGTCATCAAAATTGTGACATCACGTACAAAAAATCAAACATTTTGCTCAAACATCACTCCAAATCATCAAATTCCTGGTCAGTTGGAGATGTTGTTGGCAGTCTGATCAATTTCGACAAAAAACGATTCAAATTCTACTTGAATGGTAAACTCGTGAAACATAAAGAGAAATTTGCAATAAACATTGAGCACAATGTTCATTTTGATGCCGAGCCTTACTATGCTGCGGTTAGTCTCACGGAACATCAGCAATGTTACTTCAATTTTGGTCAAGCGCACTTCAAGTATCCTCCAAAAGGTGTTCAATATAAAACTTTTTACCAAACAGAAAACGATGACACATCAATTCCACGTAATAATTTACCTCGCTTTTTCATTTGTAATTCACTTAATGAAATTCTGTTGGTGAATGACCAAACAAAAATGGAACCAGTGTTTGATCATGATCAAAACCAGAAAGAAATCGACGAATTTGTGCGCAAAATTGCGAAAAAATTTTTAGATGGCAAAATTGTTTTATTTGATATAACAAAAAATGTTGAAGAAAAAGACGAAACAGGTTTGCAGAATATTCAATCGATGATTGAAGTAATGGGACAAAAGTTGTACACTGAAAACAAAATCGATATAATGGCAAACTGGATTGATCAACTAATCAGACAGCCTCACATATCATCATTTGTTAATTTAGCCTTCACAGTTCTCAACCCGTACTTCAATCTACATTTAATCAATGAAACTGTAATTAAACATCGAAATGTCTGTATTGTTCTCGCATCCTTGATTTCAGTAATGAATGAGCAGGTCAAAGAATGGGACGAAATGCTCTTCAATCGCGTGTTCAGCTATCTCAAACAAATTGTGAGAAAAAGTAATACTGAAATAGACGATGACAAATGGATTTTGCTATTTGCATTGATCGCAATTCAAAATTTGGAATTGAGTCAAAGTGATAAAGAAAGTCTGAAATCAGACTCGACATTTTACAGTGTAATCGAACAAACAAATCTCGAATTGATGAATAATTCAAGTAACTCAAATTTTTACTTGAAAGACCAACTTGTTCTTGTCATTCAATGTTTCGTTCAAGAATGTATTCTCAAATCAGAATCAAAAACAATTTCACGTTCTGTACATTCGAGCGCTCATCTCAAACTTTCTCACAATCTCCTCTCAGCTCGCAGTGATCGACACTTTCAGTCTTTTCGTTCAAATTGTTCGCTCAATTCAAATCGATTTTATCATTACTACGAAGTGACTTTAGTGACCCGTGGACCGATGAGATTTGGCTGGGCTGCTGAGGGAATCAATTTGACTGATGATAATAAAACTTTGTACAAGTTGGGCGATGATGAGTACTCAATTGGATTCGATGGTTACAATCAATGTGTTTGGCACAGAGGAAAGAAATGTCCAGTGAAAAATACTCGAAAATGGACAGCTCAAGATGTTGTTGGATGTTTGATTTCGACAAGTGAAAAAACATTTCATTTTTACCTAAATGGTCAACCGATAAATCTACTTTTCAGTCCGCATTATTCTTCAACCCATGGGTCATACCATCCTGCAGCAACACTTTCCACATTTCAACAGTGTAAATTTACATTGGAAGGGCTAAAATGTCCACAAATCAAAAAATCCAATTTTAATTATGCAGGAGATTTATTGGAAAAATTAGGACATATGTTATAAGAAAATCGATCTTATCAATTACTCTCAATTAACAATTTAAAATTAGTTAATTCAATTTTATTGGCATTTTATCAAAGTCAATCAAATTAAAATTGCGTAACATAAAAATAATTTTTTTGCTTACATTTATTAAAAATATGATAAAATGATGACGTAAAACGTACTCAATTTGTGATTATTATTAATTCTTCATTTTATATTATAGTTGTTTATATTCTTTTTCCTCAATTTTAATAAATGGGACTTTTATTTGTCTGCTTCAAATGGCTCGATAAAGTCTTTCCTGGGAATATTTCAAGAAGACAGTTCCATGCACACGAGCATGTCCTCTGATGTCCTGTCCTCTCTCCCGATCACACATTTTGTCACAAATCGGACAGATTTGTTTGCTTTTCAATGGCTTCATTTCCCGTATGTTACTATCACACTCGTGCAGAATCATGATCAATTTAATTTCTGCTTTTAAATTGCTTTGTTCATCATCATGATGGTAAGGATGAGGAGCATGGCTATAATGAGCTTTTTGTTTGGTGATTTTACCATGTTTCTTATGTTTGTGAGTTGATGTGCTAGGTTCATTGAATGTTTCAACTTCATTGACGATGTTGGGCAAACCGACGCAACTGTTCTCTTCAGTCTCCTCTTCTTTGACTGTAACAGTTGGGTGTGATGGTGGTGGTGCTATTGGTGGTGGTGGTGCTATTGGTGGTGGTGGTTGCTGCATACTAAGAAAATTCAGATAGCAATAAGCACAATAGTTTTTGAAACGCCTTTTGCACCTTAAACAGATTGGATCACCGTCAGTTTCATCTTCTTCTTCTTTTATCATGTGATCCAAAAAGTCTCTCTCATTGAGAAATGAGTGTTTGCACCGATTACATGTAAACAATTTCATGACAATGGATGACTGTTTGCGAGAATTATTGCCTGAAGATGATGATGCCATGATGATGATCTGATAATGTTGGTGACTTTCAAATGAAATTTAAAACGAACTGGTTGAAGTGATGTAAATTGAGATGTCAATGGTGCATAGAATAGAAATAACACACGATGATGATGATGTTGCACTAATTTATTGGGCGCTCTATTGGCACATTGGAGAAAGTTCAAACGTAAAGCATATATAGCTGTGTGACGTAATTCACAGGTGCGCACACACTCACAGCCTCGAGTTTAATATTAAATAATTATATAATGTTATTAATCAAACATTTCATCCCTACTGGAACATTTGTACATTTGAGAAAATGTACAAAAGCAAATCACCATATTACAGATTGAGAATGGAGATTTTGGCTCTGAAACTTGATTGGATTGGATTTTAGAACCTGTAGTTGTGATGATGGATTGAGCTTCTGATTCGTGAGTATTCTTTTTAGGTTGTTGTTGTGAGCATGTTGAGCAAACATTTTTTAATGTCACTGCATTGGGTTTAGACATATTGAAAGATGTTGATAATGTAGGAGCACACACATAGACACAGGTTTGTATGATAGTTAATCAATTTATTTCATTTTCAATACAAAAACATTTGTAAATATAAAAAGAAACAGTAAAACTGTGTCATTTGAATCTCATGACATTTGTTTGTCAATTTGTGTTTGCAATTGAATGTCCACGAGAATGTGCACTACATCTGTATCTGTGAATGTGATCGGTTTGTTTGTGTTCGCACACTGCTCGACTCAACCAACCAAGTCTCACTCGGCTGCACTTCATATATTTGATGTGGCTTTGAAATTACGTACAACGGTCGAGTGAGTGAACAGAAAATGTCATATATAGCGTTACCATTGGATACCCATTTGGTGATTCACAGCGCGCAAAAGTAACAGACAGTACTAAAACGCTACTCAACTAAAAAACAAACAAATTATACAACTGGATCCGAAAAATAAAAATTATTTTTTCATCATTTTAATCAAATTTTTAATGTTTTTGCTCCAATAATTAAATGATAATTAATTAGTAAATAACATAAATTAGTTAATTAAATTTTATCAGTCTTTAATCAAAGTCAATCAAATGGAAATTGTGTAACAGTATAAAATATTTTTATGTGGTAAACGCAAAATAAAATCAATTTATAATTATTATCAATCCTTTATTTCAACAATAGTTGTATCTTCTTCTTCCTCAATTTTAATAATTGGAATTTCCATTTGTTTGCGTCGAGTGGCTCGATAAAGTCGTTCCTGTGAGTATTTCAAGAAGACAGTTCCGTGCACACGAGCATGCAGTCTAATGTCCTCTATATTGTCCAACTGCCAAGTGTCTCGGTCACACATTTTATCACAAATGGGACAGATTTGTTTGCTTTTCAATGGCTTCTTTTCCCGTATGTTACTATCACACTCGTGCAGAATCATGATCAATTCAATTTCTGCTTTTAGTGTCGCTTGTTCATCATTAACGTTATCATGTTTCATACGTTTGTGATCAGAAGGTTCATTGAATGTGTAAACTTCATTAAAATCAATTTTGGGTAAAAAGACGCAACTGCCACTGTCTTCATCTTCATCTTCGATGGTAATGACTTCAACAGGGTTTTTTGTGAGTGGCCGTCGTGGTGGTGGTAGTGGTGGTTGCCCACGAAGCATTTTATCATTAATGAAATAAGTGCAATAATTAACGTAAACCATTGCACACTCCGTACAGACTTCCTCATTGTTTTTAGTTTTTTCTTGTGTGTAATTCAAAAAGTTTCTCACAGTGGAGAAGTTATGTTTGCAGCCATTGCACAAAAAAGGTTTAGGGACATTGTCTAATTCTTTGGTTTGTTCTGGATCGGATGTGCTCGGGCTGGGTTCATTGACTTTGAGGTCAGGCAAATCGATGTCCTCTTCAGTTTGTTCTCTAACTGAACTAATAGTGGTACGTAATTGTAGTGGTCGTGGTCGTCGTGGTAGTCGGTCCCGACAAATAATGTTATGATAGAAATATGCACAAGAGTTTGGGAAAACCTTTATACATACTGTACAGAATGTTCTATTGTCAGTTCGTTTTGCTACATCTAAATGATCCAACATGTGCTTCACAGTGGGGAATGTGTGTTGACAGTGGCTGCACGAAACCACATGCGCCACAATGGACTGTTCGATAGAATTGTTGACTGATGATGCCATCATAATGAGATCTGGTGGATTTCAAATGAGAGAATCGGACGAAACGATGGAAAAATACCGGGCCGGACAAGAAATGTGTAAATTGGCTAACTTTTGCACTTAGAGAATCGTGATGGATGGCAAATTTATTGAACGTTCTTTTCGCACCAGGCAGGACAGCGCGACAATTGCCAACAGAATATATAGTTTTGTGGAGACACGCGCATACGTAGAGTAACTTGAGTTTGTTCAAAAAGTTTGATCAAGCATTAGAACAATTGCTCAATTGGGATAATGTACATTGTGTACAAATGGTAGGCTATGCTTTGTATGTTTCAGGTTAGATATCAGAAACTGTGTTGATGAATTCAGCTTCTGGATCTCAAGTTTTCCTTTCAGGTTTTTCTTGTTGTTGTGATGATGATGATGACTTAGAAGAAGAAATCTTTTTATTTTCTCTGCACTACATTCAGTCACGTTGAAATTTGTTGGTAATGTAGGAATAAATCAATTTCAGTTCAAGCGAGTCGATTTGTTCAAAAAACGTTTGTAAATATTTGACAGTATAACTAACATTTGAGCCACTTGATCGGGAATGTCTACATGATGTTCTAAATTCATTGAGTCTCAGTCTGTTGTGTGTTCGTGTTGTGTTTGTGCTCGCACACTGTTCCACTCGACCAAGTCGCATTCGGCTTCACTTCTATATACATTTGATATTACAAAGGTACAGCATTGGATGCATGATTTTGAATCTGCGCAAAAGCACAGCGCATGCACCTCTACTCAACTCAACAAAAATAAAACAAAACAAAACAAACGGTAACTAGGTCAGAAAAATCAAAAAAATATTTTTCATCAAATTTTTAATGAATTTTGTCTAATTAATTAACTACTAATTGAAGGTACATTAATTTCAATGCAATCGCTTTATTCAATTTTATCGACCATTCAATGGAAATTGTACTATAACATTAGGAATAGATTTGTACAAATTTAGACATTTAACATGATAAAATGTAACAACAAACTTAATTACAATTCAACTTTAATTGGAACTTCAATTGGTCTGTTTCGATAGAGTCGTTCCTGTGAGTATTCGAGAAAGACAGTTCCATGCACACGAGCATGTCCTCTGATGTCCTGTCCTATTTTCCCGTCACAAAGTTTCTCACAAACCGGACAGATTTGTTTGGCCTTTGTTTGCTTCTTTTCTCGGATGTTACGATCACAATTGTGCAGAATTGAGATCAATTTAACTTCTGCTTTTCTTGACATTTGTTCGTCGTAATGGTAAGGAAGAGGTGCATTTTGTTTGACGATTTTAATACGTTTCTTACTTTTACTTTTCTTGTGAGCAGATGTGCTGGTGTTGGGTTCTTCTTTGATTTCAGTTACAAATTCAGTGACAATGTTGGGCAAAACGATGAAATTGTTCTCTTCAAATTCTTGATTGACTGTTTCAGTTTGAGTTAGTGATGGTGGTACTCGCAGTCGTAAACGTTCCTCACAAATAATACGATGATGAAAGTATCTACAAGAATTGTCAAACACCACTGCACACCTTGCACAGATTTTGCCTTTGCCATTTGGATTTTCTTCTTCCATATGCTCCATCATATCTTCCTTGTTGAGAAATGAACGTTTGCAGTGATAGCACGTAATCGATACTTGCTTCACAATGGGTGGCTGTTTGCGAGAATGATTATTGACTGATGATGATGACATGATGATGATGATGAAAGTTAGTTGTTTTCGAGGACGGAGTTTGTACGAAACGGTGGAACAATATATCAGGAAATCTCTTTTAATGTCTTTGCATAACCACAATTTGCACGAGTTTGTATGACAGTAAACCAATTTCGGCTCAAGTGTCGATCTGTGTCAAAAACATTTGTAAATATTAGATAGTAAAACATTGTAACACATCTTACCTTCGACGTATGAATCTGATTGAGTCGCACTTGCGAATGTCCACAAGATGCACTTGTGTCAGTGAGTCAGTGAGTCACTGTGTGTGTGTTATGTGTGCTCTTGTTTGTTTGTGTTCGCACAGTACTGTTCGACTCAACCGAGTGGCATTCAGCTTGAATTTGCTATATATTAGCTGTTAGCCTTGAAATTTTAACGGTAGTGTGATGTACAGAAAATTGTGTTATATAGCATATTGCCATTGGATAGGATGATCTTGTAGAGCTGCGCAAAAGCAGCAAACAGCATTCTCTTCTCAACTCAAACGAAAACAAGCTAACTAAATAAAAAATCAAAATTATATTTTTCATATTAATTTATAATCTGTACACACTGGCCCTTTAAAGACCCTAATTACATAGATAGGATAGAAAAAATTCAGATTATTTTACACTCTTTTACATTTCAATTATTGAATATTCTCATACACATTACAAAAATTTTAAATGTTTTATAAAATGTTCCAGACATGACAGAAAGATTTCAGAGAGTATTAATTAATAATTATAACCCTTTCTGTCCAAAGACGAAATTATAGAGTGCACATGTGATTTTTTCTGTTTGTTTTTTTTGGCTAATTAAAAAATGTAAATTCGTCGATTTGGCTTAAAAGAGTATAGAAATCGAGATTAAACATCAAGGACATAAATGTCGCGACAGGACAGAAAGAGTTAATCGCTCATTTCAGCAGATTATAATTTTAATTAATTAAGATATAATTATCTAATAAATTTATTAATCTATTAATAGCGCTGGATCGAAAATATTGAATGGAAATACTGCAACGTTGACATAACACAACACGGCGAAGTTTGCTCTGTTCGTGTGGCTCGACAAAGTTCACGATTTTATCAAACATTTCAATGAGCAAATTATTAATGCAAAGAGATTGTGCATCTTTCGATTCATTTGATTGGATTTCAGAAATCGTTGTAATGATGGATGAAGCTGATTTTGAATCTCGAGTTCTTTTCTCGGGTTGTTGTTCTGATTATGTTGAAGGAATATCCTTCATTTCCTCTTCACTACGATCATGCATGCTAAAAGATAGAAATGAGTCTTGATTGCACAATGCTATTTATGAAAATGAATTGATTTATTTAAATTCAAATGTCGATCTGTGTAAATATAACAGTGAAACAGACTTAATAAAGGAAGTCTTACCTTTGGAGAATATTTGATTGCTTGGCAATATTGTGAATATCAAAGTCTACATAACTCGGACTACAATCGATGACTTTGAGAGTTGTGTGTTCGTATCCTTTGAGTGTTTGCATTGTTCAACTCAATCAAGTCGACTTCTGTGTTCATATGAGCATGAGCACAAGTTGAATATACAGACAAAACAAGTTTGTATCACTACATCAGCTACTTGTGCTACTATTTGTAACCAGTGATGAGTAGCTGTAGTGTGAGATCTGATGTGCACTGAACGCCATCAAGAGGAAAATTCTTGCAAATCTCTGTTTGAACGATTATAAAATTTACATCAAGACAATGTTTGATCGGATTTACTAAAACCTAAAACAAACAAACGACACCTATTTCAGGACAATCCAATTATTTTTTTCATACTCTAACCAAATTATTAATGTTTTCCCAATTAACCAATTAACAATTTAAAATTATTTTATTTTATTTTATTGAACTTTCATCAAAGTCAATCAAATGGAAATTGTGTAACATCTGTACAAAGTACAACTGGATAAGGAAAATAAAAATTTTAATTTCACAATTTTAATTTTAATTTTAATATCACTTAAATCAAATTCTTAAATTTTTGCTCAATTATCAAATTAACATTATAAAATTGGTCAATTCAATTTTATTTGTGTTTTATCAATGTCAATCAAATGGAAGTTGTGTAACATGAGAATAGTTTTATTGCTTACATTCATTAATATGGTTAGACGTAATACGTAAATTCAATTAATCCTTTATTTCAATTATAGTTGTGTCTTCTTCTTCCTCAATTTTAATAATTGGTATTTCCATTTGTCTGCGTCGAATGGCTCGATAAAGTCGTTCCTGTGAGTATTTCAAGAAGACAGTTCCGTGCCCGCGAGCATGTAGTCTAATGTCCTCTCTATTATCCCACTGTGAAGTGTCCCGGTCACACAGTTTGGCACAAATCGGGCAGATTTGTTTGCTTTTCAATGGCTTCTTTTCCCTTATGTTATTATCACACTCGTGCAGAATCATGATCAATTTAGTTTCTGCTTTTCGTGTCTTTTTTTCTTCATTGAGAGTTTGAGCAATTTTGTGTTTGTTCATTTTAGCATGCTTCTTGTGAGAAGATGTGCTTGAATGTTCATTGAATACTTCTTTCCCGAAGTGAGACAATACAACGCAACTGGTCTCTTCTTCTTCTGCTTTGAATGAAAAAGCGGTGAGTGGTTGCGATGGGGACTTACAAAGAATGCTATGATAATAATAAGCACAACGGTTTTTGAAAACACTTGTGCACCTAGCACAAACTGCAGTTAGATTTTTTTCTTTGAAATGGCTGAGAAGGATCATCAAACCCGAAAATGATCGCTGGCATTGATTGCAATGATAGAATTTTTTGATAATGGGTTTGAAAATTTTTCGGACATTTTTATCTGAAGATGCCATGATGATAATGATGATGATGATGAGAGTTGATGGATTTCGAAACTGTGAAACAACAGAACAGATGTAAAGATGTTAGTCACTTATGCATAGAGAATTGCAATTGAAAAACAAATTTACTAAAAGTTCTCTTGAATAGTGCAAGCGAACAAAATATATAGTTTTACGAAGATATAGACACTCGTATACACACAGAGACTCGAGTTTGTTCACGATTTAATCAAACATTTCACTATTGGGGCATTTGTAAATCTGGGAAAATGTACAAAAACAAATGATCAATTTACTGATTGAGAATGGATTCAGTTTTTGGTACTCGAGTATTCTTTTCAGATTGTTGTTGTGAAGTTGTAAAAGATATCTCTCTTAATGTCTCTGCATTAGGTTTAGACATGTTGAAAGATGTTGCTGATGTAGGAGCATAATAGGCACAGGTTTGTATATGACAGTAAATGTTAGTTCAAATGTAGATCTGTTTGCAAAAATATTTTATGACAGTAAAACCGTGCATTTTGACACGTCTTACCAACGATGAGCACTGGATTGAGTCGCCAATGTAAACAATGTCCACAAGATTCAATACTCTCACTACAGTGCCACTGACCCAGTGGGTCTCTGTGAGTGTGTTATGTGTTTTGTTTGTGTTCGCACACTGTTCTGCTAAACCCAGTCGCGTTCAATTTCTATATATTTTCTGTGGCATTGAAATCACAAGATCGTAGTGTGATGTACAGAAAATAGAAAAAGTGTATATAGCGTTGCCATACGCACTGCCGCTTGGCCCTCAAACGGGAAAAATTAAACTAAACACCCTGTACCAAAATGCACGTACAAAAGCACAATAGATAAGATTTAGGTTTATATTTTCTTATCAAATTTTTGCCTTTGATCATTGTAGCACTTGATCTTTTTTTTATAACTACACCTTTGTATGCCTTCACTGGACAAAGGTTACGAAATAAACTAATTACAAAATGACTTGAGGCTTTCTGTATGACTGTAGAGTAACCGTAAGGGTTAACTATAAATTAGTATAAAAAATTAGTACAAAATCCAATTCAATTCAAAATTGAACCAGTAATTGTTTGAATAAAAATAGCATTCATTAACATTTTGCAACAATCAATCTGATTGGTGTTAAGGTTTGGCCCAGTGGGATTTGCTCAATCGCAGTGATTTGATACTCCTCAATGCTCAACTCTCAGTCAAACTCAAACGTCTGATCGAGCTTCACTGAAGCCTATCATTTTACTTTGTCATCTTCTCGCGTACAAATCCAAATACACCGAGATGTCCAATCCAAAATCTGCAGCAAAAGCAGAAAAAATCCAGCAAACTCTCAAGATAAGAGTGATAAATTGTCAACTCGAAATCAACCATCAACATCGCAAGTCCAAGCACCTTGCCATTCATCTTGGCTGAATTCATACAGGCTCAGTGTAAAGCGCCTGAACCGGGCTGCATAACTCGCGATTATGCCCCATTTTTGAAAGTAAACCCGCCAAATGAGACAGAAAAGGAATCGATTCCTCGTCATATCTCTTTAGAAGGGATTAAAAAGAAAGCCAAAGATATGGACTATCTGTCATTGGCGGAACTTTTGTTGTGCCTTAATGAGGTAAGTGTTTATAACCGATTCAAAAATGAGTGGTAATTAAAATAAATTTTGTACATATTAGTTGCCCTTCAAGCAAATTGTTCTCAGCAAGAATGATGAAGTGGTTAAAGCAAAAGCCGATGAGCTTTTCCGTCTTGCAGATGCAGAAGCACAAGTAATCAAGACTTGTGAATCGTATTCAAGACAATATTACAAGAACAAAGTGGGACCCGAGGCAAGTTACACTGGTACCAAAATTGGATACGCATTCTTGCTTCCATGCATCCAGTACACACACTTATGGTGACAAAAGGCGGCACATATGGTGACAGAGGATCAGATCTCAAAATTGGATTCACTACGACCATAATGTGCATGGCAGTACATGTGATTAAATGTTAAGATGGACAACTTATTCATCGACATGAAGCCAGCAGCTGTGGAAAGCTTTTTTTCATTAGTGAAATTATTCTAAAGGGGGAGAGAGCATCAAATAAAGGAAACTATGCCACTATACCAATTTAACCAAATTTTCCAGAATTTCCTCAATTTAAGCTTCTGGCTAAGAGCCGAATAACGCAGGCCAAAAGCAAAGGGGCGTTTCTGTATATTTTCAAATAGACTGAATGTGACAAAGTTTTAATCACAACGCGCGATGAACTTCATCGGATGAAACAGACGCCGGGCGACAGGCAAAAGCAGCAACAGTTGTAAGAGCAGCACACCGCATGTACATACTGCACAGACTGTGCAGCACAGTGATGTACGTGAGAACTGACTGAACAGCAGCATAGTGAGAGAATTACCATTGCGAGTAACACCGAAAGCTTTTTCCTCTTCCAGTGTGGTTCTGCAGTGGCGATTCGAAAGTTTCGTTTTAATTGCTGTTATGATTGTCATTTCTCGTTTTTAATTTTAATTAAACAAATTTAAAAACCATTTACAAAAATCTTAGATTTTTGTTTAGCTTTGGTTTTTTACTTTGATTTTTAAATTTGTCTTTTTTAATTTCTGTAAATATTATTTCATTTGTGGCATCGTGGGACGTGTTCCTAGGAGGTTCAGAACCATTGAAATTGTTGACATTATTAAATCTGAATTAGCGAAACACACTTCGAAACCGGGAAAAACAATTTTCGCTAGATTTACTGAATTAATTAATAAAAATACCGGTTGGGGAAATTTGCGTAGAAATGTCGAGGCTAAGAATCCTGACTATCGTGTGTACCACTTTGCTCCTGCAGGTAGCATGGACGCAGAACGTGGATTTTCTGCTTACACAGATGTGTTCTCAGATAAACGGCGTAATTTTACAATTGTGAATTTAGACCATTGGTTGTTTATTCGTAACAATTCTGTCCCTTTGGGATTTCAAACTGTTCGGATTAGAATCAAAGCTGTACGTAAGTCTAGTGATCAAATTAGTCTACCTACGCATGTTGACAATTCCGAGGACTTTCTGGATGATGAGTTTGACGAGCCTGTAAATTTGTTTACTAGTGATGAACCCGAGGAATTGATAAGCATTGAGGATTATATCCGTAGTTTATCTCCTTAATGACAACAAAGTTTATTGTAAATATCTTATTATTCTCTTTAACCAATATATTTTTTAAAAAATTACAAACCCAAAAAAATATAAAACCATAAAAAACAAAAAAATAAATAATCCTTAAAACCCAAAAAAATATAAAACCCTTAAAACTAAAAAAATCTATCCTTTTCCTCTTTTGTAAATATTTTTCCCGGTGGTTTTAATATATTTAAATTAATTCAAATATTAAAAGGTGATTCAATTTAATTTTTTATTTATATATATTTTTACTTTACAAATCAAATGCATAAAAAGTAGTCCAATTTTGTATAATTTAAAAGTATTTTATTATTAAATAAGTATATTTCCATTGAAACTCATATAACGCAAAGAGAAAGTATTTTTGATATTATTGTGACTATTGGTTCTGGTTCTCACATGATATTTTTTGATTAATCAACAAATCGCGTACAATGGGGTTGTTTTTATTTCCACATACCTCATTGGTAATTTGACTAATACTTATTTATAAAACAATATTTAAATGCCGTTATTATTTCCTCTTTGGGCCTAGCATCAATGCACTTGGCTCCAATAATAGCTAAAAGATATATTTCCTGTAATGTTTTTTAATTTTAAATTCAAAACATAATGGACAGTCAATTAATTTTTTTAAATTTTTTGCTAGTTTAATTGCTAGACTTTGAGACACAAATGCATTGTGGCTGGCTCTTTTTCTATTGTTCCACCTAAGTTCGAGGTTTTATGCTGCCAGTGAAATAAATGATCTTATAAATTTTGATATTTACACCTAAATTAGCAATTTTTCTATTCAAATAATAAATTTCTCAATTAAAACAATGAAATAATACTTTGGGCCAAAGTCTTTGGCTCTACAGTCGATCTGCATGCACTGTGCAGTGTGTACATGCGGAGTGCTGCTCTTACAACTGTGGCTGCTTTTGCCTGGCGCCCGGCGTCTGTTTCATCCGATGAAGTTCATCGCGCGTTGTGATTAAAACTTTATCACATTCAGTCTATTTAAAAATATACAGAAACGCCCCTTTTGCTTTTGGCCTGCGTTATTCGGCTCTTACTTCTGGCCAAAACGTTTCGAAAAGTAGAGAATATTAAAATTTTAACAAAAATGTTGATTCACAATTCCAAGCCTCGCTATGTGATGGATTTGGTGAACGAGTTGAAGTGCAATTTGTGCTTACAATGAAAATTTGTTTTATTTGGAAAGATATGTTTTAGGTAATTGTATTTTGACAAAAATGTTTGTCTGAATTTACTGAACCGATCAGTAATCACTCAGTTACAATACAAATAAAATTATACAATTCAATGAAAGAGCCTGGAAAATTATATTGTTCTAAACATTTCGACTTTTTGAATTTAGACAATTTTTGAACGAATTTACTGAACCATTTCAATTAGTTAAACAGCAAACTTTTATGATAATTACACAATTACATACATTTATGATAATTAATCATCATTCCATTGATCACAAACTGGATTCCACAGTTCAATGTTGATTATTAATTTCTCGTAATGCACTCTCAACTCGTTGATGATCATAGTTTTGAAATTTTTCCAACATTTTCGGCTGATTTCGTCTGTGTCTTCATCAGTCAGTATGGTCAGTTCTTCGAGACAAGGAAATTTGAGCGTAATCAATTTGACAAATTCGTTGACAATTTTGCCTTCCCAGGGGCAGAGCATCAATTTTGGTGCTCGCATTGGTGTATCATACCATGCCAGACGTCGTGCTATATATTTTTTCTCAAAAACATCTTTAAAGTGATCAAATTGCTCACCCGCGGCAATAGTGAGCTTTCGAATGCAAGGGGCTTTTGGTCCTTCCTCGTACAAAGGCAACATTCCATTGAATAGCTTCAGTTCGGACAGGTGTTTGCAATTCTTGTTGATCAACTCGATGCAGGAATTTAGTTGGATAATCTAATAGAAATGGAAATGAATTAATGAGAAATTGTAGATTTTGAAACTCACACTTTTCTTATAGCTCATAGAAGCGTAATACAATTCCAACGATTGAAGTTGAGGACACAATTCAAGTGTTTTGCTTACATCGCTAGAGAAGCAACCTCTTCGTAATTCTGTGAGTTGTAGATGTTGGACATTTTGCAATTGAGCTCTACGCTCAAACCAACTCATATCGTCTGAATAGGTTGGAATGCACAAACTGGTCAGTTTGGTTGACTTGTCAGTTGTTACATTTCCTTCATTTTTGAGTAACACGCCAACATTTTCCAATATAGCTTTTTGATCTTGCCATGTTATCACTTCTGGCCAGAAGCTTAGTGCAAAATTCTCTAAATGTTCAAGTGATTTCGCCATTGTGATCGCAATTTTATGCTTCTCCATTTGGAAATGTTGTTTCTGCTCAATGTATAAATCAAGTCGTCTCAAACGAAATCGCTCAAGAGTGTCACAAAGTGTTGGGAAAAATTGTTCATTATACAGAGTTTCAGCTCTAATCAAGCTAAATGATTCCAACACTTTAAATTTTTCTATTAAACTAATAAAATTATCAAAATTTTTCTGATCTTCAACCAAGTCAAAATGAACAACAAGATAGTTGACTTGAGAGAAAAAACGACCAAGTAAATTTATACATTTGACACCAAAGTAGGGACTTGGAACAGTTAATGAAGCTTTTTTGTGCGATTCCATTTCTGGTTCTGTCCAGTTGGAGTCAAATTGCATTGATTGCAACGAAACCGATGGGGACCACATCAAATTGAGTTTCATCATTCTCGTTATTGCAAACATTTTCTCAATACAATTTTTCCAAAAGTGACAAACACGGCGAAATTTGCACTGCTCAATGGTGCCGAGTTCGCGCAAGATTTTATCAAGCATTTCAATGGGCAAATTATCAATGTAAAGAATTCGAGGTTCTGTTGATCTTAGAGTTCTTTTCTCAGGTTGTTGTGATGAGGTAGAAGGTAGAATCGCCTTCATCATTGCCTCTGCGCTACGTTTAGGCATGTTGAACGATATTGGTTGAAGATAAACTCGGATTTGTGTTACAGAAAATTACGGTATTTATGTTCAATTATCAATCTGTATACAAAACAATATTTACAAATGTAAAATTTAATTGAAACTTTTTACCAATTGCGATGAAACTTTATTGAGTCCGCATCGAGTTGAGTGAATGAGTGTGTCCGTGTGGTGTGTTTGTGCTCGACTCAATCAAGTTGGCTTCACTGCTTTTGAGCATGTTCAGATCCTCGAAGGTCACTTGCAGTGGAATATGGCGTCTGCTATATAGTCCACTTGTATGGAGGAACACTTTCCTTACATTGTAGTTCAACTGACAGAAGGGGAAATAAAAACAACTTGTTTTGGAAAACGGCGTTAAAACACTAAAACTAATGCATAATTCGATCTCTTAAAGAGTAAAATGGGAAATTTATTTCTAGACAAATCTAAAAATATTTTATGATCAAATTTTGATTAACACGACTGCATTTGCATTTGATTTTTTTATTTTAAATTCTACAATACTCTACGGTTAACTCTTCTACTTCTTTATTTAAATAACTAATTTTGTTTGACATGAACTCACTAATAAGAAAATGGATTCATAAATTAATTCATAAAACATTTCAATGTTGATTATTTTTAGTTTGTAAGACTTTGCTTTCAATTTGATTTCAAATGCACAGTCATATAGAAAACTCACATAAAAATTTCGGTATATTTTTGAATTTTGTACATTTTAATGTTATTCTGCAATCATTTTATTCAAAGGGTAAATTTACAAGTTAATTAAAACAAATCTAATTTAAATATTATTACACAGCAAACTACAATGTAACATGGATTCCTATTGTCACTTTTACAATATATAATCCGAATCCGAATCTGAATCTGAATCGATGACATTCCACACTCCCCAGTTCAATTTCTTAAACTTGCCACTCAATTTGTTTTTGATCATACTTTTGATTGTTTGTTCGTATTCACTAATGTTATCATCATCATTGACTTCTGTGTTCATATGAGCATGAGCACAAGTTGAATATACAGGCAAAACCAGTTTGTATCACAACATCAGCTACATGTGCTACTATTTGTAGCCAGAGTATCTGTCGAAAGAGATATGATGTGCACTGAGCGCCATCAAGAGGAAAGTCCATGCAAACCTCTATTTGAACGATTATAAAATTTTCATCAATATTTGATCACCTTACTTTAAATATTGTTTTTACAAAAAACAAATTTTTTGGGCTTTTAGTTTGTTTTTTGGTTATATTTATTGTATATTCATCTTGTTCTTCTAAAAATTATAAATAAGAAACAAAGAAATCCATTGTTTGAGAGTAAAATGTGTTGTGAATCAGTTTTACAAAAACTCAGCGAATTGATGTTAACACGCGAGTGAGAAGAGTTGAAAGAGGAAGGGTACCTCCCACTTATACATTGACCCTCAATTTTTGGCTACGAATTGTTAAAGATAGGACATAGTATTAAGAAGAAGTAGAAGATTAAGTAGAAGTCCCTGTCAAAAAAAGGCCGAAGTGGCGAACTCTTTCTTCGGGCAGTGTATGTTTCATAATATATTTTCGAACAGATGGACTTGAATTGGGTTCATTGTTTTCTCCAACTTCATTCGAGATGTTGTGCAAAATGACACAACTGCTCTCTTCAGCTTCTTCGTTAACTGAAACAGTGGTGTGTGGTGATGGTGGTTGTGGTGGGGGTTTTGGCCCACAAAGAATATAGCAATAAGTACAATAGTTATCGAAACTTCTTCCACACCATAGACAGGCTCCGAAACGGGCATTGTCTTCTTTCTCGTGATCCCAATAGTCATCCTCATTGAGGAATGATTGTCTGCATTTATTATAGAGAAATGACATGAATAAGATGTGCAGTTTATTGAACGCTCTCTGGGACAGTGCAAGAGAACAAAGCATTTAGTTTTGTGTAGACATTACAGCACATTCACAGATACACACAATCGCATACACTGTCTCGAGTTTGTTCACGAGTTAATCGCGCATTTCATTACTGGAGCGATTGTATACACTTGGGAAAATGTACAAAAACAAATGATCAATTTACTGATTGAGAATGGTTTTGTCTCTAAAGCTTCAGATGTGAAGTCCGTCAGTCAGACTTGTTGAGTCCGTGGGTCTCTCTGTGAGTGTGTTATGTGTTTTTGTTGTATGTGTTCGCACACTGTTCTACTCAACATAGTGGCATTCAGATTCTCTTCAATTTCTATATATTTGATGTGGCATTGAAATCACAAGAGCCTGTAGTGTAATGTACAGAAAATAGAAAAAGTATATAGCTTTGGCATTGAAAACATTCTTAAACATCCAATTTGAGCTACCCAAAAGCAGCTTCTAGCAGTCAGAACACACACACACTACCCAACTCAAACAAAAACAAACCAGTTATAAGTTGTAGTTTCTTACCGCTAGATAAAAAAAATCAAAACACTATTTTCAATCTCTTGAATTCATAATACATTTCCACTAAACAAATTGACTTTTACCCACCATGGCCACCATCCTAGACATATCACCCGACTGCACTCGTCTTGTACTCGATCACTTCACTCTCAACGAGTTGATCATTTTACGTCGAGTATGTTCCACATGGAATGTCATCATCACTCAAATCTGCTCAATGAAGCAAACACTTTATATATTTTTCGATCAAAATGCGGCTGCAAGCTATTTTGAAAAAAGTTTATTAGAAAACTCATCAACAGACCTTCTCATAACCCAACAAAACACCTTGATAATAACCAAATATCTCCACTATTTCTACTTTAGTCCAGTGGGATTGAACCGAAAGGCGGATGGCTCCTTTTGTTTACTCACAAACAGTCCCAAACTCGCATTTCGATTTTTCACTCGACTTTTTCCCAATGTCCGCAACTTCACTTACGAACTCAGACCAAATCTCATGAATGAAATGCATTATTTTCTCTGGAAATGGTCACCAAATCTCGATACTCTGGTCGTTTTCTGTAATATCGAAAAAGAATTTCGCATATTCGAGGATGTTTTGGCTGATTTTTGGCAGTGTTTCGAGCAAATGCACTCACTCAAGCAATTTCATCTGCTCAATATTGGCTGTGAGCACTTTCTACTGCCAGTTGATTGTCAAATGTTGAGCGCAAAGTTTGATCAACTTGAAGCATTTACATTTGACAACAAATTTTGTGATTTTTGGCTATTCTATGAACTGCTGAAAAATTGTAAACATTTACGTGTGGGACAGTATTTTAGGGTAAGTAAATTGAGATTGATATAAAATATTTACGTTGACATTCATTTCTATAGTATGATCTGTATAGATGTGATGGGTGGCGAGTAAATGAAATTAGCATTGCAGGAGCAATTGAACGTCAAAAAAGAATTAATAAGCCGCAAGTTATTCCTCAGGAGAATTCGTCAACTCTCCGACAGCTCAATCGAGAGCAAACAGACCGTCTAACTCATCTTTCGCTATATCTCGAAGCCAACTATCAAAATCACATATCACAAAAATTTAACCAATTTAACAATTTGGTTTATTTAGAAATTCTTGATCAAACTTGCAGTAAAGTGTGGCTCGCAAATTTTCTACGCAAAATGGATTTATTGAAAAACTTGAAAACTCTAGTAATAAAAATGTCATTTTTGATCAAATATGTAGTCCCGTTTCAGAACCAACCAAATTATTTAAACGAAATTCCGCAATTTCACAACACAATCACCGAGCTGCACTTGATTGACAATGCGAAATCAAATTTTTCTGAATTTCCTCAATTTAATCTACTGGCAAAAACTTTTCAAAAAGTAGAGAGAATTAAAATTTTTAGTAAAAATATCGATTCACAATTTCGAGCATTGCTATGGTATTGATGCATTTGGTAAACGAGTTGAGGTGCAATTTGTGCTTACAAGGGAAAATTGTTTTATTTGGAAAGATATGTTTTAGGTAATTGTATTTTAACAAAAATGTTTGTCTGAATTTACTGAACCGTCTGAACCGTCTGAACTGTCTGAACCGATCAGTAATCACTCAGTTACAATACAAATAAAATTATACAATTCAATGAAAGAGCCTGGAAAATTATATTGTGTTAAACTTTTCCACTTTTTGAATTTAGACAATTTTTGAACTAATTTACTGAGCCATCTCAATTGTCTGAAAAGCAAACTTAATACATTTATTATATGATAATTAATCATTCATTTTCTGACAAACAGAATTCCACAGTTCAATGTTGATTGTTAATTTCTCGTACTGTACTCTCAATTCGTTGATGATCATAGTTTTGAAATTTTTCCAGTTTTTTCGCCTAATTCCGTAATTTGTGTTCTCATACGTCAGTATGGTCAGTTCTTCGAGACAAGGAAATTTGAGCGTAATCAATTTGACAAATTCGTTAACAATTTTGCCTTCCCAGGGGCATAGCATTAATTTTGGTTGTCGCATTGGTGTATCATACCATCCCAGACGTCGTGGTACATGTTTTTCCTCGAAAGAATCTTTAAAGTGATCAAATAGCCCACCCGCGGCAATGGTGAGCTTTCGAATGCCAGGGGATTTTGGTCCTTCCTCGTACAAAGGCAAAATTCCATTGAATAGCTTCAGTTCGGACAGGTGTTTGCAATATTTGTTGATCGATTCGATGCAACCATTTAGTTGGATAATCTAATAAAAATGGAAATAAATTAATAAGAAATAAATTTTAAAAAAATTGTAGATTTTGAAACTCACACTTTTCCTATGGTTGATAGAAGCGTAATACAATTTCAACGATTGAACTTGAGAACAAAATTTCAAAAAAGAGAAGCAATCTTTTCGTAATTCGGTGAGTTGTAGATGTTTGACATTTTTCAATTGAGGTTTACGCTCAAACCAACTCATATCGGCTGAATAGGTTGGAATGCACAAACTGATCAGTTTGGTTGACTTGTCAGTTGTTGTATTTCCTTCATTTTTGAGTAACCCACCGACATTTTCCAATATATCCTTTTGATCTTCCGATGTGATCACTTCTGGCCAGAAGCTTAGTGCAAAATGTTCTAAATGTTCAAGTGATTTCGCCATTGTGATCCTAATTTTATGCTTCTCCATTTGGAAATGTTGTTTCTGCTCGATGTACAAGTCAAGTCGTCTCAAACGAAATCGCTCAAGAGTGTCACAAAGTGTCGGTATAAATTGTTCATTATACAGAGTTTCAGCTCTAATTAAGCTAAAGGATTCCAACACATTAAATTTTTCCATTAAACTAATAAAATTGTCAAAATTTTTCTGATCTTCAACCAAGTCAAAATGAACAACAAGATAGTTGACTTGAGAGAAAAACGACCAAGAAAATTTATACATTTGACATTAAAGTAGGGACTTGGAACAGTGAATGAAGCTTTTTTGTACGATTCCATCTCTGGTTCAGACCAGTTGGAGTCAAATTGCATTGATTGTAACGAAACCGCTGGCGACCACATCAAATTGAGTTTCAACATTCTCGTTATTGCAAACATTTTCTCAATACAATTTTTCCAAAAGTGACAAACACGGCGAAATTTGCACTGTTCAATGGTGCCGAGTTCACGCAGGATTTTATCAAGCATTTCAATCGGCAAATTATCAATGTAAAGAATTCGAGGTTCTGTTGATCTTAGAGTTCTTTTCACAGGTTGTTGTGACGAGGTAGAAGGTGGAATCGCCTTCATCATAGCCTCTGCGCTACGTTTTGGCATGTTGAATGATGTTGGTTGAAGTTGAACTCGGGTTTGTGTGGTAGAATATCAGGGTATTTATGTTCAATTATCAATCTGTACACAAAACAATATTTACAAATGTAAAATTTAAGTGAAACTTATTACCAATCGCGATGAAGCTTTATTGAGTCCGCATCGAGTTGAGTGAATGAGTGTGTCCGTGTGGTGTGTTTGCGCTCGACTCAATCAAGTTGGCTTCATTGCTTATGAGCATGAGCAGATGCCTCGAAGGTCACTTGTAGTGGAATATGGCGTCTGCTATATAGTCTTCTTGTATGGAGGAACACTTTCCTTACATTGTAGTTCAACTGTCAGAAGGGGAAATAAGAACAACTTGTTTTGGAAAACGGCGTTAAAACACTAAAACTAATGCATAATTTGATCTCTTAAGAGCGGAATAGGAAATTTATTTCTAGAAAATCTAAAAATCTAACAATATTTGATGGTCAAAATTTGATTAACACCACTGCTTATATTAGATTCTACAACTATCTACGACTATCTCTTCCACTTCTTTATCTAAATAACTAATTTTGTTTGACTAGAACTCACTAATCAGAAATGCATTCATAAATGAATTCATTAACCTTCCGATGCCCGCGTGGGGTCAAAGTGACCCCAAAGGCCACATTAAGCTCGTTTTCTCGAAAACTACTCAACCAAAAATTTTGGATTTTTTTCTAGCTGACTTTTAGAATGTTTACTTTAATCTGAACCCAACTTGTTTTTTATGTTTTTCGGAAAATTCTAAGTCCGCCCATAGAGAATGCATTGTGGGGGTCACTTTGACCCCCACATGGGCATCTATGTAATTTTTTTTCACGTGGGCATCGGAAGGTTAAACATTTCAATGTTGATTATTTTCATTTTGACGGACTTCTAGCTTTCAATTTGTTGATGATCATAGATTTGAGATTTAACCTGCTGGCATGTTGACTGTTTACATAAGACGATTTAGCGTCTTCATCAGTTGGCACGGTCAGTTCTTCGAAGAACTCATTAATTCATTGATTTTCAATTTGAGTTTCAAATTCAAGGATTCAAGGATTCATTGAAATGCACAGTCATTTAGTAGACTCTCGTAAAATTTTACCCGCTATCTTTTTGAATTTTGTACATTTTAATGTTATTCTGCAATCATTTTATTCAAAGTGTAAATTTACAAGTTGATTAAAACAAATCTAATTTTAATATTATTACACAGCAAACTACAATGAAACACTTCTCTGTTACATGAACTCCTATTGTCATTTTTACAATACTGTATAATCCGAATCCGAATCTGAATCTGAATCGATGACATTCCACACTCCCCAGTTAACTTTCTTAAACTTATCACTCAATTTGTTTTTGATCATACTTTTGATTATTTGTTCGTATTCACTAATGTCAGCATCATCATTTGACAGTACAGTCAGTTCGTCGAGTGAAGGAAACTTAAGTGAAATCATTTTGACAAATTCGTCTGAAACTCTAACTTCCCAGGGATCGATTATTAGTTCGGCGTCAGGTTGTTCCAATTCACGTCTATTTTCAAGTTCATGAAGCATACCTCCAAAGGTGAGAAACAAATATTTGCCCCCAATGGTGAGCTTCCGAATGTGGGGCGCACATGGACCACTCTCGAATGGACCCAAGTATCCATCGAGTATTTTCACTTCGGTCAAGTGCCTGCATTGATTGATCATTTCGACGAAGGGATTTGTGTCAATTTCCTATTGAACAAAATAATCAAATGGTGTTAAATGTAATTTTTTTTGCAAGATACAATATACATCACATGTGTACAAATCCAACGATTGAAGTTTAGGACAGAGTGCAAGCACTGGTCTCACACGACCAATCCATTCATGTATTTTGGTGAGCTGTAGTCGTTTGACATTCTGCAATTCTGCATTATTGCCAAACAATTCAGCAAAATTTATTTTCAGACTTTCATAAGAAAGTATATTCATTGGAATGCATAAACTGCTCAATTCGATTCGTTTATTCTGCTTTTTTCGTTCATCACTGAGTAAACCGCCAACATTTTGTAGAATAGCGCGTAGATCGTTCTTCATAATCTCATGTGGCCAAGTGCTCAGAGCAAAGTGATCCAAATAACCAAGTGACTTAATCGTAGGCATGCCCATTATATAGCGTTTATTTTTCTCAAGATAGTCAAGAAATCTATGATCCCACAACTGGTCGACGTACAATTCAAGTCGTCTAAATGGGGCGACGATTTCTAGAGTGGCAAAAAGTTTTGGGATAAAATGATTATCATGCAATGGACTGTCTCGGATCAAGCTGAATGATTCCATCATTTTAAAGTTTTTAATCATACGATTAAAATTGTCAAAGACTTTCCTGGATTCATTCAGATTTAAATTGACGACGAGATAACGGACTCGAGAAAAGTGATGAGCAAAAATAAGCCCACAATCCTTATCCTTAAAATGACGACCTTGAACAGTAAATTCAGCTTTTTTGTACGATGCCAGGCTTGGTTCAATCCAGTTAGACTCGAATTGCAATGATTGCAGTGAAGTCTTCGGAATAGTTTCGTGGCATGGGAGTTTACGGTTTAAATTCATGATAAAATTGATCTTCAAATAGCGCTTTAATTTAAAGATTTTCTCAATTGAATTTTTCCAAGCTTGACAAACACGACGAAGTTTGAACTGTTCGTGTGTCTCGAGTTTGTTCAAGATTTCGTCAAGCATTTCATTTGGAAAATACTTGATGTCACGGCGTGCACGTGTCATGTATCGTGTTTTGAATGTCAATCTTTGAATAGCCGCAACTGAGTTGGTTGCTTTGGATGATGATGATTGTCGAGTTCTTTTCTCAGGTTGTTGTTGGGAGGATGTAGAAGAAATCGCCTTCATCATTGCCTCTGCACTACGTTTAGGCATGTTGAAAAATGTTGGTTGAAGATGAACTCGGGTTTGTGTGATAGAGAATCACGGTATTTATGTTCAATTATCAATCTGTATACAAAAAAAATATTTTCAAATGTAAAATTTAAGTGAAACTTTTTACCAATCGCTATGAAACTTTATTGAATCAGCATCGGGTTATTGTTTGCGAATCGAGTCGAGTGAATGAATGTTGTGTGTCCGTATGGTGTGTTTGTGCTCGACTCAATCAAGTTGGCTTCATTGCTTATGAGCATGAGCAGATCAGAGTGGCCTCGAAGGTCACTTGAAGTGAAATATGGCGTCTGCTATATATAGTTCACTTGTATGGAGGAACATTTTCCTTGCATTGTAGTTCAACAGTCAGAAGAGGGAAAGAAAACAACTTGTTTTAGAAAAGGCGTTAGAGCATTCAAAACTAATGCATCATTCGATCTCTTAAAGAGCATAATAGAAAGTTTATTTCTGGACAATATAATAAAAATCTAACAATATTTGATGATTAAATTTTGATTAACACAACTGCTTATTTTAAATTCTACAATACTCTACCGCTAACTCTTCGACTTCTTTACCTAAATAACTAATTTTGTTAATTACATGGACTCACTAATAAGAAAATGCATTCATAAATGAATTTATAAAACATTTCAATGTTGATTATTTTTAGTTTGTAAGACTTTGCTTTCAATTTGATGATGGTCATAGATTTGAGAATTAACCTGCTGGCATGAGATGATTTAGCGTCTTCATCAGTTCTTCGAAAAACTCATTCATTCATTTATTTTCAAATTCAAATTTAAATTCAAATTCAAATTCAAATTCAAATTCAAATTCAATGATTCAGGAATTCATTAAAATGCACAGTCATATTGAAAACTCTCATAAAAATTTCAGTATATTTTTGAATTTTGCACATTTTAATGTTATTCTGAATCATTTTATTCAAAGGGTAAATTTACAAGTTAATTAAAACAAATCTAATTTAAATATTATAACACAGCAAACTACAATGTAACATGGATTCCTATTGTCACTTTCACAATATATAATCCGAATACAAATCCGAATTTGACTTGATGACATTCCACACTCCCCAGTTAACTTTCTCAAACTTGTTACTCAATTTGTTTTTGACCATACTTTTGATTGTTTGTTCGTGTTTACTAATTTTAGCATCATCACTGGACAGTAAAGTCAGTTCTTCGAGTGAAGGAAATTTGAGTGAAATCATTTTGACAAATTCGTCTGCAACATAAACTTCCCATGGAAATATTATTGGTTGGACTTCGGCTTGTTCCAATTCAATTCGTCGTTTTTCATAGAGCATACCATTAAAGGTGAGAAATAAATATTTGCCCCCAATGGCGAGCTTCCGAATGTGGGGCGCACATGGACCACTCTCGAATGGACCCAAGTATGCATCGAATATTTTTACTTCGGTCAAGTGCTTGCATTGGTTAATCATTTCGACAAACAGATTTGTGTCAATTTCCTATTGAACAAGATAATCAAATGGTGTTAAAATGTAAAATAGTTTTGGCAAGATACAATACCTCACACGTGTGCAATTCCAAAGATTGAAGCTTAGAACAGATTGCCAGCACTGGTCTCACACGACCAATCGAATCATATATTTTGGTGAGCTGTAGTCGTTTGACATTTTGCAATTCTGCATTATTGCCAAACACTTGAGTAAAATTCATTTTCATATTTTCGTAAGAAAGTATATCCATTGGAATGCACAAACTGCTCAGTTCGATTGGTTTATTCAACCTTTTGCGTTCACCACTGAGTAAAGCGCCAACATCTTGCAGAATAGCGAGTTGATCATTTTTCTCAATTTGTGGATGCATAGTGCTCAGAGCAAAGTGATCCAATTGTCCAAGTGACTTTATTGTTGGCATGTTCATTTTATAACGTTTATTTTTCTTTAGATAGTCTTGAAATCGATTATCCCGCAACTGGTCGACGTACAATTCAAGTCGTCTAAATGGGGCGATGCTTTCAAGAGTGCCAAAAAGTTTGGGTATAAAATGATTATCATACAATGGACTATCTCTGATCAAGCTGAATGATTCCATCATTTTAAAGTTTTTAATCATACGATTAAAATTGTCAAAAACTTTCCTGGATTCATTCAGATTTAAATTGACGACGAGATAACGGACACGAGAAAAGTGACGAGCAAAAACAAGCCCACAATCCTTATCCTTAAAATGACGACCTTGAACAGTAAATTCAGATTTTTTGTACGATTCCAGGGTTGGTTCAGTCCAGTTTGACTCGAATTGCAATGATTGTAGTGAAGTCTTTGGAATAGATTCGTGGCATGGGAGTTTACGCTTTAAATCCATGATAAAATTTATCTTCAAATAGAGCTTTAATTTAAAGATTTTCTCAATTGAATTTTTCCATGCGTGACAAACCCGCCGAAGTTTGAACTGTTCGTGTATCTCGAGTAGGTTCAAGATTTTGTCAAGCATTTCATTTGGAAAATACTTAATGCCACGGCGTGCACGTGTCAAGTATCGTATTTTGAATGTCGATCTTTGAATAGTAGCAACTGAGTTGGCTGCTTTGGATGATGATGATTGTCGAGTTCTTTTCTCAGGTTGTACGGATGTTGAAGGAATGACCTTCATCATTGCCTCTGCACTACGTTTAGGCATGTTGAAAGATGTTGGTTGATTTATTGTAATAGCACAATGAACTCGAGTATGACAGTAAATCGACGTTGGTCAAATGTCCATAGATTTATGAGAAAGTACTTTTTAAAATCGGTAATTTGACTGTAAAATATGCCAACGCACTATTGTGAGTTACTCATGTCTGTTCCACTCGAGTGGAGCGCTCAAAATCGAGTAGGCTAAGGTGCTCATATATGAGCATGAGCAGTTATGGAATATATAGAGATGCGAGCGAACCTGTTTTGGACAATTGCCAGCCAATTGTCTGAAACTTACTGTATTTTTATGACTTACTATGCTTGAGCATGAAAGCCCAATAGACAAATCAATAAAATAGAGAACACACGGTGCGTAAAATATAGTAGACTCTCATGAGAATTTCACGCATTACCTTTTTGGAAAGCAGTGTTATACTTTTAAACATTATTTTACATGTTTGCGCATGAAAATTTAACGGACAAATAAATGATAAGAAAGAGAACGCCGCGGTATCTGCAATTTTAAAATATCCCATTTATATAGTAGAAACTCTTAAAAATATCTATACCTTTTAGAATCAAATAGCGTCCATTTTGATTATCTAGTAATTAAAATTTAAAATCCAATGATGGAAGCAAGCACGTGTGCTCTTGGTGCAATGATTGCATCTGCTTAAAAAGCTAAAACATCATTCGATCGCTTAAATAGTAGAATATTTATTTATAGACATTAACTCACTAGTCGGAAAATGCATTGATAAATTACATGAAGGATTGAATATATTTTTTGTGTTTCCATCACTGAGTAATCAGTCAATTCTTTAAGTTGAAGGAAATTTAAGTGTAAGTGTAAGTTGAAATGGCATTCTTTTCTAAGCTACATTGACTTTATCTAAACATTATTGATCAATTTACTACACAACAAATCGTATTCTTGAATGTACAATTTGTCCTTCAATATCTCTATTGAATCAATACCCGAAGGATTGATAAATGACATGAAACATTTCAATGTTGATTATTTTCAATTTGTCGGACTTTGCTCTCAATTTGTTGATGATCATCGATTTGAGATTTAACCAGTTAGCACGACTATTTGCATAAGACGATTTAGCGTCTTCGTCAGTTAGCACGGTCAGTTCTTCAAGTGCAGGAAATTTGAGCGTAATCAGTCGGACAAACTCGTTTGCAACTATATTGAAAGTTAGCCAGTCGGATGCATGCCAGCCGCCCATTGGTATTTGCACTTCGTCTAAATCCTCAACAATGTTTATTCTATCTTCTCGAAGCATTCCCGTAAAACAGTCAAACAAACTATTTCCTGCAATGGTGAGTTTGCGAATTTGTGGCGCATTTGTTCCCTCCTTGAACGGCGACAAGCATCCATTGAATATTTTTACTTCGGACAAGTGTTTGCATTTATTGATCATTTCAATGTATTCATTTGTCTTGATTTCCTATTGAAAGAAATAAAATAAATTCAAACGCTAATCAAATCAACTTGACATATATACCTTTTGACCCGCATAGTATTCGTCCATGTACAATTCCAACGATTGAAGCTTAGGACAGAGCTGAAGCGCTGCAGACACTTCATCGATCGAGCCTAAATTGGTGAGCTGAAGTCGTTGGACTCTCTGCAATTCTGCATTATTGCCAAACACTTGAGCAATTTTGAGACGTTTTTCATATTTATACTGATTCATTGAAAAGCACAGACTGACCAGTTCGAGTGGTTTGATCATTTTTCGTGCCTTCTTGAGTAATGTGCCAATGTTTTGTAGAATGGTATATTGGTTGTGTCTTATTGCTGGTGACCAGCCGCTCAAAGCAAAATGCTCCACACATGGAAGCAATTTCATCATTGATACATTCACTTTAGGGGGACTACCATGATATGTTGGTATGTGCCGGCATGGTTTCACGTATAAGTCAAGTCGTCTCAGTGGAGACAGTTCTTCAAGCGTCTCACAAAGATTAGGGATAAACAGGCGATCGCACAAATCTCTTTTTCTAATCAAACTAAATGATTCCAACATTTTAAAGCCTTTGATCATATGAATGAAATTAGTGAAGTTTTCCTGTTCTTCACAGAGGTCAAAATAGATGACCAGATAATGGACTTTAGAGAATAGACGACTAAGAACATTAGCACAGTGCTCATTGAAGTGATGCTCCTGAACAGTAGCATAAGCTTTTTTTCTCATTTCCATTGTTGGTTCAATCCAATTTGAGTCGAATTGCAATGACTGCATCGAAAGCGCTGGCTCCCATTTTCGGGTATGAGTTTTCATTTTACAATTGGTGAACGAATATATCAAATTGAGTTTCAAACATCGAGTTGATGCAAAAATTTTCACAACACAATTTTTCCACTTGTGACAAACAAGACGCAGTTTACACTGTTCGTGTGTCTCGAATAAGTTCAAGATTTTATCAAGAATTTCAGTGGGAAGATTATTAATCATACGACGACGGGTCATGAACCGTGTTTTGATTGTTGATAATTGTCGAGTTCTTTTCTCAGGTTGTTGTTGTTGTGAGGATGTGGAAGGAATGACCTTCATCATTGCCGCTGCACTGCGTTTAGGCATTTTGAAAGATGTTGCTGAATTATGATAAGATCACAATTAACTCGCGTTTGTAGGACAGTAAATCGACGTATTGAGTGTTGAATCACATACGCAGTATGTTGTGTTGTATTTGTTCTGTTCTGCAAGTCCTCTCTGCCTGTTCGGTTCAATTGCGACTTCTCTCCTCTCAAGTAGTAATGAGCTCATATATAATCACGAGCGCCTCTTCCCTTTCTCTCTCCTCGAGTGACAATCAAGTTGGGGGTCTGTATCAAGTGGACTTTTCCCCATATTTCAATAATCAATTGCCTGATAGCGAAGTGAATGCAAAAGTGGCACACTGTGCACATGGTGCTATCTATCGTGCATGCTTGAAAGTCTAAAATATTAACTATTTAGTTAATCGCACAGAAAAAACGATATCATTTTTAAAATCAATCATCATTGAGTGCAAAAAGTTTATTTCGATACAAAATCAAATAATCCAAAACATTGTTCATTTTGAAAGTGGAAAATTTTTTAACAGAAAATTCTTTTCCAAATTTTTTGGAATGATTTATTCAAAAAAATTTTTCTCCTGCAAACATCGAGTCGATCGACCGTTCTTTGACATGGAATCACAGAATGTATAATCATCACAAGTGCAATCTCGCTTGTGCAGTCTTCCAATAGAGATCATGCCACATGTCGATGTGGACATTTATGGATTTTATATGTAGCTCGTGCTGTAGACTCTACAGTGTAGAGTCCTATCCGCAACTTGGACTTCTTGGATCCATTGCATTGCGATTTTTTATCGTTTTACCTGAAAAGAATCATCTTTAAAAATCGAGTTCAAATAGTAAATCTTAAGCGATTTGGACTCGCGTGAAAATTTCACGCATTATCTTTTTGGAAAGCAGTGGTGTATACTTTTAAACATTATTTTACATGTTTGCGCATGAAAATTTAACGGACAACTAAATAAGAAAGAGAATGCCGCGATATCTGCCATTTTAAAATTTAAATATCTCACTTATATAGTTGAAACTCATCAAAATACCTGAACCTTTTGGAATCAAATAGTGTCCATTTTGGTTAACAAGTAATTAAAATTTAAAATCAAATGATTGAAGCAAACACCGTGCGACGATTGCATATGCTTAAAAACTAATTGAAATTTATTGCCTGGATTAAAAAAGATTTTCAGAAATACACAACGATCCTCTATCCAAACTTTTTACTCCTAAAGCTTATAAGCTTCAACTCGGAAAACATTAAAATTGCCTTTCTTCATAATAGGCCCCATGCCACAAATCAATGTTGATGTTCAATATCTTGGACTTTGCTTTAAGTTTGTTGGTGATCAAACTTTTGAGTTTTAGCCAGTTTTTTCGATTGTACTCACGAGTAAGCACATTCAATTCTTCGAGTTCAGGAAATTGAAGTGAAATCAATCGGACAAACTCGCCTGCAACTCTAACTTGCCATGTGCCACGAGTTGGGGCTTCCCTGACTTTAAGCAAAATTTTTAAGTATTCAAACAAAGAATCCACTCCAATGGTGAGCTTGAGAATCTTTGGCGCACTTGGTCCTGTCTCGAATAGAGTCAAGCATTCACCGAATATCTTCAATTCGGACAAATGTTTGCATTTGTTGATCATTTCGATCATAGAATTTGTGTCGATTTCCTATAGGAAATAATAATCAAATGTTAATATATTTTAAAAGATTTGAAAGTTAGCATACATAACAATCGAACAATTCCAACGATTGCAGCTTCGGACAGAGTTGAAGCGATTGGCTCACTGAATTCAACTTATGACCTACACGAGTGAGCTGTAATCGTCTGACATTTTGCAATTCTAGATTATTGCTAAACACTTGAGCCATATTGAGATCACTTTCCGGTAGAAACTGCGCACACATTGGAATGCACAAGGTGGTCAGTTCGGATCGTTTCTTTGTAACATTTCGATAATTCTTGAGAGATCCGCTAATGTTCTGCAGTATAACACGTTGGTCTTCTTGACTTGTTGCAGCTGGCCAACAACTTAAAGCAAAATATTCTAAATATCCAAGTGATTTCATCATTGATATTTTTTGTTTTGGAATATCACTATAATTTGGGTATGAGCTTTCGACATATAGTTCAAGTCGTCTCAATGGAGAGAGTATTTCAAGGGCGTCACAAAGTTTGGGAATGAAAAGTTCATTACTGTGTTTTTTGCACAATGTTGTAGATCTAATCAAACTGAACGATTCCAACAGCTTAAAGTTTTTAATAATTCGAATAAAATTTTTCTGTTTTTCATCCAAATCAAAATAGATGACGAGACAGTGGACTCGAGAGAACAGACGACCAAAAGCATTGACAAAGTCCGCACTAAAGTGATGCTCCTGGATGGTGGCTTGTGCTTTTTGAGACAATTTGAGTGTTGGTTCAGTTCAGTTGGAGTCGAATTGCAGGGATTGCAGTGAAGTTACTGGAGTCCAGTTGTGGTATTTGTGTTTACGATCAGTGACTGTCCAGAGCAAATTGAGCTTTAAACAGCGCTTCAATTAATAGTATAGTGAAATAGTGAAAAGAAATAAAACATTTTTTCAATTGAATTTTTCCAAAGGTGACAAACACGACGAAGTTTGCACTGTTCATATGTTTCGAGTTTGTTGAAGATCATGGGAAGTAATTCAATTGGTAGATCATCGATGGAAAGAGGTTGTTGTGGTTGTGTTTCAGGTGATTTGGTTACTGAAACTAATTTTCGAGCTTTTTTCTGTGGTTGATTGAACGTTGAGAAAATTTTCAGTGCTCTTTTTAGCCATTTTTTGGTAAGTGGAATGTAGGTGAGTTGAAAGTACAATGAGCTCGTGTATGTCAATCAGCCTATTTCAGATTGGAGAAAAAACATTACAAACTTTTAAATATGTTTTTTGAGTACTTACCTGTCTCGATATTGACTTATGATGTGTCTATTGCAATCAAACTGATGAGAATAAATAGATTTTGTCGGTTGAATAACATGCGCATCAGTTTGCGTGTTTTTTTCAAGCGGTTATCTACTCATCAACACTTTCTCTCCTTTTGGAGATATACAAGGTTTCACAGATTTTGTAAGCATAAAATGAACTTTGACCAAATTTTTTTTGACAGTCAGTTGATATTGCATGCATAGTACAGAAACACGCGCTAATGCATGTGATGCGATCTATATCCCAACTAATAAGTTATAATTTGTTATCTGTTTGTTTTTGTTTATTTAAAAAAAACTAAGAAAAGATATTTAGAAATAAATCAATCTAACTAGGAACGCTTATAATTCAATAATAATTCATTGAATTAATATTTTTGACATAATTAATTTTTTCTCTTTTTGACTATTTAAGAACAAACTCGGAACCCACTTGATTAGTCCAAATACAATTCTACGTAATAGACCGTATGTTCTAATTCAATGTTGACTTTCAATTTCTCAGACGTTGCTCTCAATTTGTTGATGATCATACTTTTGAGTTCATACAAGCCAATGTCGTCATCATCAGCATCAGTCAGCACAGTCAGTTCTTCGAGTGCAGGAAATTTAAGAGAAATCAATTTGACAAATTCGTCCGAAATTATAACTAGATAATTGACGTGTATTTGTTCTTGCCGATCTTCTTGCCAAGCCCCGGCATCAAACTCACCTTCATCCCCATCTCGATCCCTAAGCAAAAATTTAAAAAATGGAAACCAATAGCCAAATCCAATAGTGAGCTTCCGAATGTTTGGCGCACTTGGTCCTGCCTCAAACGGACTCAAGCAACTATCTAAAATCTTCAATTCGGTCAAATGTTTGCATTTGTTGATCATTTCAATAATAGAATTTGTGTTGACTTCCTAAATTGAACAGAACAATCAAATGTTAATAAATTATAAAACTTAAAAAAGAGGATAACATACATCACAGGTAAACAATTCCAACGATTGAAGTTTAGGACACAGTTCCAGCGATTGTTTTACAGAATCGTACTCTTTATTTACATTGGTCAGCTGTAGTCGTTTGACATTCTGCAATTGTGGATTACTGCCAAACAATTGAGCCATATCGAGATGACTTTCAGATAAACACCATGTTTTCATTTGAATGCACAAGGTGGTCAGTTCGGCTGGTTTGTTCTCTTCACTTGGTACATTCTTGTGAAATCTGGCAATATTTTTTAGTATTTCTTGTTGATCATCTTGTGTAATCGCTTTTGGCCAATAGCTCAAAGCAAAATGTTCCAAACTTCCAAGTGATTTTATCATTGATTTCTTCCATTTAGTGACATCACCATCACCATTACTTCTGTTACTTTCCACATGTTCTACGTATAATTCAAGTCGTCTCAGTGAAGAGAGCTCTTCAAGAGTCTCACAAAGATTGGGAATAAAAAATTCATCTTTCAATACTTTAGATTTAATCAAACTGAATGATTCCAACACTTTAAAGTGTCTGACCATCGAAATGAAATTTTTAAAAATTTGCCGCTCTTCACAATGATTGAAATTAAGATAGATGACGAGATAGTTAACCTGAGAGAATAGACGGCCAATTGCATTCACACAATCGGCCTTAAAGTCAGGCTTCTGTACAATAATATGAGCTTTTTTGTACAATTCGAGTGCTGGTTCAGTCCAGTTGGAGTCAAATTGCAGCGATTGCATTGAAGTTGCTGGAGCCCAGTTGTGTTCATGCTTAGTTCCAGTCCAGATCAAATTGAGCTTCAAGCATCGCTTCAGTTGAAACAATTTCTCAATTGAATTTTTCCAAAAGTGACAAACACGACGAATTTTGAACTGTTCATAGGTCTCGAGATTGTTAAAGATCATGGGAAATAATTCACATGGCAAATCATAGATAGTGAGAGGTTTCTGAGGTTTTGTTTCAGATGTTTTTGAAGATTGAGTTTCTGAAACTAATTTCGATTTACGAGCTTTTTTCCGAGGTTGGTTGGATGTTGAGGAAACTTTCTTTGCTCGTTTAGCCATTGTGCTAAATGGGATGCGGGTGAGTTGAGCTAAAAAAATATCACAAACTCGTATAAATATTTTTTGAGTACAATCACTCACTTATTACGCAATGTTCTCAATTTCTTTTACTCCAATTGGAGTAAACCAAATGTAAATAAGTAGATTTGTTCCGTTGAATCACATACGCAGTATGTTGTGTTGTATTTGTTTTGTTCTGAAACTTCTCTCTGTGTGTTCGGTTCAATTGCGACTTCTCTTCTCTCTAGTACGAGTATACTATAGTAATGAGCTCATATATAATCACGAGCGCCGCTCACTTTCTCTCCTCAGAGTGACAGTCAAGTTGGGGGTCTGTATCAAGTGGACTTTGCCCCATATTTCAATAATCAATTGCCTGATAGCGAAGTGAATGCAAATCGCAGTGTGCACATGGCGCTATCTATCGTGCATGCATTGAAAGTCTAAAATGTTATACTTAACTATTTCAGGACAAATGCGAAAAGTGCATCCTGGAAATTTTGATTTTTCTTGACTTCCTGTCGGAATATTGATCTAATTTTTTGTCAGATGATAGATAAAAAGATAACTGATAACTTAAGATCTTAAAATAATTTGAAATTTTTTAAACCAAAATTGAACCGCGACTTGCCTTAATTAGTCTCACAGAAAAAACAATGTCCATCATTATGTATAAAAAGTTTATTTCGATACAAAAATCATAATCTAAAACATTTTTCATCGTGAAATTGAAAAAATTTCAAGCAAAAAATTTTTCTTAAAATTTCTTGGAATGATTTGCTAAAAAATTTCGTGCTCGATCGACCGTTCTTTGACATGAAATCACAGAATGTTTCATCATCACAAGTTCAAACTCACTTGTGCAGTCTTCCAATAGAGATCATGCCACATATTGATGTTGACATTTATGGATTTTAATTTTTTTCTCAATCTGCAGGTGATCATACTTTTGAGCTGGTGGACCGTTTCTCTTGTTTTTTGATTGTCTATTTTTTCATAAGACAGTACGGTCAATTGTTGGAGCGAAGGAAATTTAAGCGAAATCAATTTTACAAACTCGTTTGCAACTCTGTCTGGCCAAGTCTCAAGGTCGGTTATTACTACTTCATCTCGATCTCGTTCATCAAGCCTGTCCTTAAAGACTCCAAACAAATTGCTCTTGCCAATAGTGAGCTTCCGAACCAGTGGCGCACACGGTCCTTCCCTGAACGGAACAATGTATCCATTGATTATGTTCAGCTCGGTCAAGTGCTCGCACTGGTTGATCAGTTCAATGAAATTATTTGGGTCAAGTTTCTATTGAATAAAATAAGTGTTATTTAAAAGCATAGATTTGAAACGAAAAACTTACTAGATAATGTGATGGAGTAGTGAACAAGCCCAATGATTGAAGCTTAGGACAGTGTATCACCGTTTGTCTCACTTGATCGAGACATTTGAGTTGGGTCAGTTGTAGTCGTTCGACATTCTTCAATTCTGCATTACTTCCAAACACTTGAGCCATATCGAGTCGACTTTTTAATAAATATTGTGTATGCACTGGAATGCACAAACTGATCAGCTTGGATTGTTTATTAATAATTTTTCGTATTTCCTCATGAGATTCACCAACATTCTGCAGAATCGTTTGTTGATCCGCTTGTGTGATCACAGGTGGCCAAGAGCTTAGGGAAAAATGCTCTAAACATCCAAGTGACTCTGTCATTGTTATTGGGCGCCTGGAAAATCCCTGTAGGGGACTACGCTGCTCGACGTACAGTTCAAGTCGTCTCAATGCACCCATCTCCTCAAGAGTGTCACAAAGTTTGGGGATAAATTGTGCACTAGTCAAAAAAGTTGATCTAATCAAACTGAATGATTCCATCTCTTTGAAGCCTTTAATCATAAGAATGAATTTGTCAAAATATTCCTTTTGAAGTGCGCACACGTCAAAATAGACGACAAGATAGCGAATTCGAGCGAATAGACGCACAATAGTATTGACAGAATCATCACTAAAGTTAAGCGGATGAACAGTGGCAAGGGCTTTTTTGTCCGATTCGAGTGCTGGTTCAGTCCAGTTGGAGTCGAATTGCAATGAATGCATTGAAATCTTTTGAGTAAATTTGTGGTTTGTGCATTGAATGGAAGTAAAATTGAGTTTCAAATAGCGCGTTAATTCAAAGATTTTTACAATTGAATTATTCCAAACATGACAAACAAGACGAATTTGACACTGTTCACAGGTCTCAAGTTTACTGAAGATCGAGGGAAGCAATTCAATAGGCAAATGATCAATGCAAAGTATACGAGGTTGTGTTGATGATTGAGTTTGCAAAGCTGAGTTGGATGTTGCCATTGCGGTAAGAGATAGATAGCACAATGAATCAATGAATTGTCAACGATTTACGGGTTTGAATGGTGAATTGGATTATATCACTAAAACTTGAGAAAAACATTTCAAACTTGTAAAAAAATGATTTTATGTACAAACTACTTACTTATCGTAACGTGTCTTGATGTTTTAATTGAGAGTGCAGTAAAATTAAACTGATGATAATAAGTTGGTTTCAGTTTTGACTTGTAGAATCGTGCATGTGCACCAGTAAGTGTGCTCTGTTGTGGATGTTTGCCTTTGTGTTGTTTTGCCTGTCTGTTGGCTCAATCTCTATATATGCATATATGCACGAGAGCGCCGCTCTCTGTGAGTGCTAGTTCGGGGGTATGCGGCAGTAAGACTAGTAACTAGTTTTTATGCTACATGTTGCCAGGGGAAACTTGCCCCCTTCAACTTGAACTTCAAATCTTGAAGCCGTCTCAAAATTCACATGGCGCGATCTATCGCGCAGTTTTAAAAACAAATAATTTAAAATTAACTATTTAATTAATTATTTAATTTTTTTCATAATCGTGTAAGTAACTGATTTTCTAACATCTTGAAAAAACATCATAACAATTTTTTGAAATAAAACAATGTAATAATTCAAGATTTTTCTATACTTGCTCGTTTTGATTTTTTTCATTTAATTTAAAAATTCAGACTTGTGGTCATCAAATATTCATTGAATTGCCAACACTTGGGTAATTCTCAATTTGGCTTCTCTCTCTCTCTCTCTCTCTCTCTCTCTCTCTCTCTCTCTCTCTCTCTCTCTCTCTTGGTACATTGTCGCGTTAGTGTAAAAAAGTTGATTTCATTTGAAAATTATTTATCAATGATATACGAGAACAACTCGTAAGAACAAATTTATTTTGATTTATCGTAAAAACACAGTAAATCAGGGATTTGAATAATTTTTTATGACGAAATCCATTCTACAACTTTTGAAATTTAAAAACTTTAGCCATTGTGATAAGTGTGATGTTTTATTGAATCGATAGTAAAAACAGCACAATGTTCACGGGTTGGCATACAAATCAGAAATTATTTCAGTAATGACATGGGGGAAAACATCATAATTAATCTTGTAAAAATGTCTTTTATGAATAATCACTTACTTGTCACAAAATGGCTCGACGTTTTACAGTAAAATTTATAAGAATAAGTACATTTAATGCTTTGATTAGTTGAATCGCGCATTTGTAGTAAGTGTGCTCAGTTGTGTTTGTGTTGCCTGTTGATCTATTGGTGTGTGTTGTATTAAATTTTATTATTTTTAATTGTTGTTACATTAATTTGATAATTTAAGGCTGAGAGTTTTTTTCTAATTAGCAGTAAATTAATTCTGATTAACAACTAATGAAATAATAAAGAACACTCAACATGCCGAATGTCAATTTTTAAATTCAAATTAGTGTCATTTTTCTCTAAATTTGCCAATGATCATCTTTTGGAGTTTAGTAAAGTTTTTTGTGTTTTTCTGAAGATACAGGAATAGAGGGATGAGGTCAGCACTGTCAGTTCTTCAAGTGAAGGAAATTTGAGCTCAATCAATTTGACAAACTCTTGTGTAACTTTTGTATAGCAAGGACCTCGCCTTGGAGCTCGTAAATCTCGTTGCTCAATCAAACGTTTAAAGTTTTCAAATAGATCACACATTCTAATTGTGAGTTTGCAAATGTTGAGCGCACTTTGTTGAAATGGCCCTGCTTCGTATGGAGCTAAGCATCCGTTGAATATCTTCACTTCGGTCAAGTGTTTGCATTGGTTGAGCATTTCAGCAAAATAGTTTGGTTTGATATTCTATTAGATAAGTAAATCAAATGTTAGAATTCAACCAACGTTCAAAACGTCAGCTTACATCAATGAAAGAAAAGTTCATTTCCAACGACTCTAGTTTAGGAAAATGCTCAATGCACTGGCTCACGTGATTGATCAATTTGAGCTGGGTAAGCTGCAATCGTTGAACATTCTTCAATTCTGGATTTCTGCCAAACGCTTGATTCATATTCATAAGTTCATATGCAGACGAATACGGAGAAATGCACAAACTGACCAATTGGTGTGGTTCATTTGTATTTTGTCGTTCATTTTTGAGTGTTGCGCCAATATTTTGCATTAGAGCTGTTCGATCGTGATCCATCACTGCAAGTGGCCAAGAGTTTAGAGCAAAATGTTCCAAACGACCAATTGATTTAGCCATTGGCATTAATGCAAATACCATTTGCACGTTAGGAGGAACTTTCTTGACCTTGTGATCGACATATAGCCCAAGTCGTCTCAATGAAGAAAGTCCCTCAAGAGTTTCACAAAGGTTAGGGATGAAATGATAATTAAACATGGATTTTGATCTAATTATGCTGAATGATTCCAACATTTTGAACCCTTCAATCATAGTGATGAGATTGTCAAAGTTTCTCCTATTTTCGTTGAGATCAAAATATATGACAAGATGCGGAACTCGAGAGAATAGACGAACAAACACATTCACACAATTATCATTAAAGACATTTTCAATGACAGTAGCTGTTTTGGTCAATTTAAGTGGTTCAGTCCAATTGGAATCGAATTGCTCAGATTGTTGAGAAACCTCTGGCGACCATCGATTATTGGGAATTTTACAACGAGTTGGATTGGTCGTTAAAACCCCATTTCCATATCGAACACTCGAAAATTGCCATCCCAAAAAAAGATCAGTTGAACGCTTGAAACAGAGTTTCAAACAACGCGTTATAGCAAATATTTGTTCAATCGAATTTTTCCACTTGTGACATACGACACGAAGTTGGAACTGTTCGTGTGTCTCAAATTTGCTCAAGATTTTATCAAGAATTTCATTGGGCAAATTATCAAGGAAAAGTGACTGAAGCTGTGCCTCGGATTGATCGAATGATGTTGATGGTTCAATGTTGGATGCTGCATTTGATGTTTGAGCTTTTGTCTGTGATCGTGTGATACGTTTTGATGAAGAAGAAATTGTTTGTGCTTGCGTTGGCTTGGACATTGTTACAAAATGTATTGAGAGATCTGAATTTATACGAAGAAAAAGGTTTTATTTCAAATAATTGGAAAATTGTTTTTTTGCAGATCTATATGAAAATTTTTGGAAATTATAAAACACATCAGATGCAGTGCATACACTTACTTTTGGTGATGATTCACAAGGCAAAGTTCAACTTAGTGACACGATAAGATAAGATAATAAGATTGATAATCAATGATTGTCATTTGGAGCTGTAAAAACGCACATCAAAATTCAAGACTGAATTGAACAGCATTGAGCTGAGACAGTTCCAACCGAAATGGTGTTTGAAAATGAAATGAAATGAACAGTGAGTGCATTGAGTCTGTTGGCATCTATTATGCAACGGTTACCTTGGAGGCACTTCACTGCATGTTCCTGAGTAGTGACAAGGTTCGAGTTGAAAGGTTAAAGGGACTGGGGTGGAGAGACCATTTAAATGTTTGTTCCATTCACAAAAAGAACAGAGACAGGAAACGAACGTGGCGGTTGGTCTCCTAGTGAATGGTCTTTTAGAACAACACATTATCAAGCCATCTGCACAACCGTTACTGGTTAGCTCATTCAATTGGGAATTCAAGTGGAGGGTAGAGTGGTGACAGAAGGCGGGGGTAATTTAATACGTCATTTAACTTAGCCTGTTTCAATGCCAATATAACCGTCATTATAACATTCGTGTGTTAACTCACCCAGTGCAGAGAGAGAGAGAGAGAGAGAGAGAGAGAGAGAGAGAGAGAGAGAGAGAGAGGGAGAGAGAGAGAGAGAGAGAGAGAGAGAGAGAGAGAGAGAGAGAGAGAGAGAGTCCATTGGAACTGAAATAAAAATAAACCGTTCAATTTAACTCACTCAATTGGACTCATTGTTTAAACACAATTGTCACATATGTGCAGTGCACATTGAATCAAAATTTAAAAACAAAAATTTTATTTGCTCAATTCAAAATTATACAAAAACAATTTCAAACAGCTCACAGTTGTCCGAAAAAAGAAATTGAAATTTTGTACCCTAAAAGAATCAACCAAAATTAACACGGAAATAATGAACAACCAAAAATGACCGATGATTCTCTTGGAAATTGTTGTCCGAAAGGCAATTTTACTCACAATTTAAAATTTGTCACTCATCCCAATACTGCAAACTTGTGAGTGCAAATGTTCACAAACGTTTGTGTCGAGTGAAATGCTAAATGTTTTGGTCGCAGTAGAAACTGAATTTGACATTCTAAATTTGAAGCGAATTTGTTTTTCAATCAAAAACTTTCAGTTTTGAACATGGTTTCATTTTTTATCTTAGATAATTTTTCATTAATTTTTGGTTAATTCTGGTGGAAGGCGTTAATCTCGTTTGAGATAATATTCTAAGACCACTTTCGAATCTTCATGATCACTTCAGGTTTGCGTTTCCTATGCATCTTCAGAAGTCGTTGGTTTACAGGAAAAAACATTTTGATTGTGACTTACTGAAATGAATGCCTTTGCAATTGATTTATATAGATTCGAACATTTTGACGATCAAATCATATGAAATGACATATTAAAATGTATGCATGTGACACTGGCTAAAAGTACTGAATTTGTCAAATGCTTTCAGCCTAAATTTGATGCTCTAATTGATCTACAGTTGCTAAGTAGACCATTACAAAGTGACATTTGATGCATGAATGGGAATACATTATCACAAATCTTAGTATTTTGTTTGCTAATTATTCCCAAAATTATTATTTTTTAATTTTAAACTATTTTTTATGAATACTTTGAGTTGAAACAGTTTTTTTCGCCTGCAGGGCAAAGGCACATTATTTTGAACTGTTCGATGTAGTTTCAAAATGTAGCTTCAAATGCATTTTTAAACAAGTCAAATCCTGTTTGAAAATGCTATATAATATTGACTAAGATGTTGTATTTGTTACATTTGGTGTTCTTCAACTTTACAAATCATTTCACTTGCAATATTTCAAGTTCACCCTTCCAACCATCAAACAATCATCATGTTTTGCCAACTTCCCGAACTCGTCATTTTGTGTGTATTTGACCACCTCCCAATTGCCGATATTGGTCGCACTGTGAAGTCCTATCCGCAACTTGAACTACTTGGATCCATTTCTTTGCGTCGCCGAAAGAGTTTAGCCTTTATCGGTGAAAATTACTCACAGAAATCATTTTTCGATTATCAAGATATGAACTCAAACTCCGATTTGTCCAACCTTGATCAACTCTGCATGGCTAATCCGAATTGGCTGTTGAACACTTTTCCAAGAGTCACTTCACTCACCATCAACATGTTCCAGATCACCATGAAACATTTTCTAAACAAAATATGCCGCCTAATCGATATATGGAACCACAAACTCGCCAACCTCAAGATATCACTATCATTTTTGGATCAAAATGGCAACATCTCCAACCTGGTGAGCTCACTCAACAGTTTGTCGGTTGTGCGCAATCTCGAGCTGGACTTGCACTGAATTTGATAATTGAAAATCAGACTTTAGAACTGCCAATTTTGTCTAAAGTGGAAAAATTCTATTTTCGTTCGGGAAATAACGATTCAATCATATTTGACTCATTGATTCGTTATGCAGAACCTAATTCCCACCTTCGTGAAATTGGAATTGATCTGGACTGTGGCCATGTTCAACAGTTTATGAATCAATTCAGCAATGAGTTTGCTGCCAAATTTGTTCATTTGAATATGATCGATAATTTCTCACTTCACGAGATCAACACCTTTCAAAATTCCGATCTTTAGTTAACATATCCACAATTGATATGTTCAATCCAATGGGACTATTTGATGCTGACAATGGCTCGTTCCATCAGTTGATCAGTCGATTGTCACCGTTGACCAACTTGACACAACTTCAAATGACACTCATCCTCGTGCCTGAACTATCTCAACTCAAATCAGTCAAACATTTTGAATTGACACTTTCGAATAAATTTCATCAACTTCTCGAAGCACTCCATCTTGAGAAAGTTTTTTCAAATTCGGAGAACCTGAAACTCAAATACTATGGCGCCAACTGTGAAGATTGCTGCCATGATGACGATGATGATGGCTCAAGTAGTGAAGAATTGTTCCAATGTCTTCGAACTCAATTGAAACCCCTAAAACTGTGTTTACAGCTTAAAGTGATTGAAACTTCTGTTCTAATATTTCGGTTTCAGGGCTGGCTCAAATGGTCCTGGAACTATGATTCTTTACTGTTACATAAATATTTTTATTTTTAAAATAATAAATTGTAAAGTTTTGCTAATATTACAATATTTTAAATTTAAATCAATAGATGACGCAACATTTCAAACGAGATTTTTTATTAGAGCCAAATTGCAAAATTAAAATTTGCCAACAACTCATAGTTGTCAGAAAAAATTGCAAACAACATAGAAGTCAATCAAAATCAAACCAATTGAAATTAGGCTATAAAAATAACGAAGATTTCAAAGCATTTGTTGCCTAACATTTTGCCTTTCTTTCCAAGAATTTACAACTTCAAAGTTAGCAAGACTGCAAAAGTAAATTCACTTATGGAAAAAAGAATTTTAGTTTTGTTGAGAATGTTGAACCGAACATTCTAAATTCAAAGAAAATAAATTGAGCAATGAGCAAATTAATATCATTAAAATATTTAATAAAACATGTTTAGTGTAAGATAATGATAATTGCATGATTGTACAACCATGATTGATACTCTGTATTTTAACTCAATTAATATCCTAAATCCAATGAAATCCCAAAAAAATCTATTCTAACCAATTAATATCCTGATTCCGAAAGAATTCCAAAAGAATCTATTTTAACAAAATAATACTGCAACATGAAGTAAAATACTGATTAAATCTGACCAATTTTGGTTAGCGAACTTATTGGTGCAATCACTAATTTAAATTGGGAATTGCACTTTATTTATTTGATTGAATTCCTATTTTTATTAGGAATAGTACCATTTAGTATTTTCACTATAATTTATGGGCAAATAAACTATAGTTATTGGTTGATTTAATATTTATCCATTATGATAAATTTACTAATTTTGTTGGTAAAAAAACTATTTTTATTGGGACTATTACTATCATTGATAGTTGGCAAAATAACTAGAATTTGTTGGTAAATTAATCATATACATTGGTTGATTTATTATATTCCTTTGGTTATGCGACTGTTAATGAATGTAATTTATAATCGAACGATCAAATTTACACAGTAGACGTTAGTAGAAAAAGACTTGAGTTACCATGCAAATCGATCAAGTATAGGAACTGCAGACAAAATTGCATAATACCAGGCGTGCGCGAAAGTTACAACAATTGCTTTCGGGTTTGACAACAAGCGATTAATCTGACAAAAACAAAGGGTTAATATGAGTTCTATAGCCCGTTGGAAAGGTTAAAGTACCTATTTTCTGAAAATGTATAGAAATATTACGATTGTCTTATCTATATTGAAATCTGGCTCGATCAAAATTCGATTTTTAAAGTGGTCATTTTTTCATGTCAATTTTTGACTGCCTATAACTTGATGAAGGAGTCTCCAAACTTCATGTTCAGCACCAGAAAATTATTCTACAGATTGTGCTGAACGCGAGGATGTGCTGGATCGCTGTTTTCCGTGGTGATTTGGCCGAGAAATCGTTGTTTTAGTGAAAAACATCAAATCTACCGAATCACCCGAAAGTGAAGTTGCGGCTTCTTTCGGCAGTGCGACTAGTGCTTTTTGATTGTGTTCAATGAATCGATGATTGCCGGCTGAATAGCATTCGGAATTAATGAGATAACGAGTAATGTACTGACTATTTCGAGTACTGGGAATTCGATTTTGGAGTCAATTTTGTAATTGGGCGTCAGGGCGTCACAATAAAATTGATTTCAAAATTTCAAAGCGCCCCCTGCTGGCGCCCTGACGCCCAATCGCAAAATGGACATCAAAATCGGATTCCCGGTACTCGAAATAGTCAGTAACCCACTTGTCACCTCATAAAACCCAAATATCACTTGGCAGCCAATCATTTATTGATTGCAAATCAAATTGAAACAATCAATCAGCAGTAAACGTAAACAAAAACACTGGCGACATCTACCGAAAGAAGCCGCAACTTCACTTTCGGGCGATTCGCTGAATTTGAGTTTTGACACTAAAACTGCGATTTCTCGGCCAAATCACCACGGAAAAAGGCGATCCAGCACATCCTCGCGTTCAGCACAATCTGTAGAATAATTTTCCGGTACAAGATATGAAAATTGAGCACTCCATCATAAAGTTATGGCCAGTTGAAAATTGAAATTTCAAAAATATGAACTTTTGAAATTAAATTTTGATCGAGCTAGATTTCCAGAAAGGTAAAACCAATCGTTATATTTCTTTGCATCATCGTAAACTAGATACTTTAACCTTTCAAATGCGCTATAGAAGATCTAGGAAACCTTTAGTTTTGTTTGTATTATTCTGTTTTGACAAAAGCCCAAATGTGCACAACAATTCACTAATAGTGTTAATTTGTCTCTGTTTAAAAAAACATTAGTACAAATATCATTTTAAAAAATCGTCAAAAACATTATTTGAAAAAGTGTCTCAAATATGGAAACAATATCTCGTATTGTGGTTTATTTGTTCAATTTCAATGACATTCAACTGTTGAATCCAGATTATGTGCCACCCAATAGATTGCGTTATATTTTGTCAAATTGTTTCTTTTATTTGATCGGTCTGAATTACGCTGTTAGATTTATGGCGCTTTCATATTTCATTGAAACGAATCAGGTCGACTCCTACACTCGGCATGACCCACTATTAGCTGCTTATTACACTGCTGGTCCAAAAGACAGCATACCATATGCAAGCTTTGTTTGTTTGCTGCTATTTCTTCAGACATTACACTTTGAATTGTACGTGAAGCGTGATCCGATGGCTTGGCAGTATCTAGACCGAATGATTCGTGAACCATTGGCAGCTTTGTATGACGCCAATGTTGGCCTTTTTTCACCCCTGACCGATGTTCGAGCCTTTGTTCGAAAGCCAGTTCAAAGTGTCCAGAGTGTTGTCTTCAACATTCTGCCCGCACTATGGAAGGGAGATCAAGTGCGCCTTCGATTGCCACGTTTGTGGACACACTTAACCAAACGAATTCATTTGCGTCTACTTTTCTTTTGGCTTTGTATGCAATTGGGCACCGTCGGGGCGTGCTTTGCCGCCATAATTGGCTTGCTTGTTTTGAACTATTATTGCTATTTGTGCACACTGGATTTCACTTCAGTCTATGTTGTGTTCAATTTGGCCCAAGTCATTGCACTGATCGTTGTGTGGGTCAACAAAATAAAATGTATCTTTTTTTTGACTGCAAATTGCCTCATATTTATAATAATAATGTTGGCCGAATGTGCTTTGTTGAATAAGCATTTAATGAAATTCAATCATACCTACAACCTGAACAATTGCTGCTCCACACTGTCCACTTATCGCATATGGCACAGTCAAATATCCACTGTCATGGCCCAGTTCAATCGTAGACTGATATCTCGAATTTTTTTTCTTCTTATCATCAGCTTCATGCCCTTTAACGCTTATATTGTCTCGTATGTGTGCTTCTACGACTTGCCCTGGGAAGTTCAAGGCTTTTGGATATTAGTGCTGCTTGCTCAGATTTCAATTCCGTTAACTTTGGCTATTCTGCTTAGGACACTGAACAAGTTTGTCTACAGTTCGGTGCCTCATTTGTACAAAATGTTACTCAAACTATCATTTCACCCACAAAAATCCCCAAAATCAATGCAAGAACAGTGGAAATCGGCACTCTATTATGAGATGCTACATCGACGCCATAAGAATCCATTGGCCATCACGGTGGCGCTGATGGGCATAATTTCAACGAAATCAATAATTGAGGCGAGTACATTTGGTCAATGAAAATTAACACTTTAATTCCTTAAATATTTTCAGTTTGCACTCATCTATGGAGCTTATTTTATGCACTTCTATCAACTAGCGGCAAGCAAAGTTCTCCAAAATGACAATGATGATTAGTTGAAGCTCAGAAGAAGAAGGAAAGAAGAAGAAGGTCACCAAAGGTTTGTTCTGCTAACAAAGAGATTGCAATGAGGAACTGTCAGGGTCTCCGAAAGTTTTAAGGGAATTCAGGATGGGGTTTGGAGCAAAATATTGTAATTTTTTAAAAAGTTTTAAAATGTATATTATCTTATTGTCTATCGTTTAGCAAAAAATCAGAGTATTTTTCCGATAGGAAATCATTCAATATTGTGCTGTGCCCCATATGATTCCCCTCGCTGACGTAGTTTGTGTTTTTTTAACTTCTCCTGACAACTTAGACTTTTGATCTTTGAATGTACTTTTAACCGAGAAGATGTTAACCGATTTTGGCTTTCAATATATAAAATTATAGGTAATGACATGAACTTTAATACTTATTAGACATTTGGGCCATTTTATCTGTAAATTAATCTCAAAATGAAAAACAACTTTAAAGAGTCTTAGGTTTTTAGTATTATCATTATTTACTAGGAAAATATACAAATTGTTTAAAAATAAATCCAAAACGTCTAATAAGTATTAAAGTTCATGTGATTACCTTTGATTTGACATATTTAAAGCCAAAATCTGTTAACATCTTCTCGGTTAAAAGTGCACTCTTGGGAGATCACTTTTTTCCCATCATTAATATAGGGGTCATCCACATACAAAGGCAAAATCCTGTTCCCCTTTAAGTTCAGTAAGACATTTTAAGTACACCCTTCCAACCACCAAACCAATTATCATGCTGTACCAACTTCCCGAACTCAAGTGATTGAAACTTCTGTTCTAATATTTCAATTTCAGGAATGGCTCAAATGGTCCTGGAACTTTGATTCTTTACTGTAACATAAATATGAATGTTATTTTTAAAAATAATAAATTGCAAAGTTTTGTTAATATTACAATATTTTAAATTTAAATCAATAGATGACGCAACATTTCAAACGAGATTTTTTATTAGAGCCAAATTACATAATTACAATTTCCCAACAACTCATAGTTGTCAGAAAAAATAACAGAAAAATTGCAAACAACAAAGAAGTCAATCAAAATCAAACCAATTGAAATTAGGCTATAAAAATAACGAAGATTTCAAAGCATTTGTTGCCTAACATTTTGCCTTTCTTTCCAAGAATTTACAACTTCAAAGTTAGCAAGACTGCAAAAGTAAATTCACTTATGGAAAAAAGAATTTTAGTTTTGTTGAGAATGTTGAACCGAACATTCTAAATTCAAAGAAAATGAAGTAATGTTTCTGTGCAAATAGATTTTTGTGAAGACTTTGCATATTTTTATATTGTTCAGTACTGGCCCAGTTTTGATACGATTCTTTGTTGGGCTTTTGGGGCATAGTGGGACATCTCGATTGAAGACTTTATACTTGAATCACTTCATGATCACTTCAGGTTTGCTCTTCAGATGTAAAAGTCGATGGTTGGTAGGAGAAAACATTTTGAAAGTAATGTCAAATTACTTTGCTTTATATTTAGTTTTGAACACGATCGTCACAATCATGATATTGAAGTGACATTTACTATAAAAGTGGTCTGATTTGTACAGTAAATTAAACGATCGACCTAAACTCAACGCTCTAATTGTAGTACAATTTGCTAAATCGACCATTCCATATCGTGACATTTCACGTATGAAGTGAGAAAGGCACAAAAATTGTCCAATTGTGATTAGGTACAAAATCAGTTCAAAATTTATTCAAATGTCAATCTCAATTACTATTTTCACAATACAGTCGAATCTCCGCAATGGAACACGCCCGTCTGCAGCATTGGTCCACAATTCCTCTTCGTGATCTTCTCTGAAAGACAGATTCACCTTTGGGCGCACCTTCAATCGGCGCTGGAGTAATTGGATTAGCCGGACCATGATAGAACTTGCCATCACACACCAAATAGAGCACATGCAAGAGTGTGTTGCCACAGAATTTCTGTGGTTCAGCTTTACGGGTCACACGAACTAGTTGGACCATTTCGGCTAGGGCAGTTTCGTTTCGGCTTGCTTGCTCATGAATTGCTTGACTTACAATTGCCAGAGCATTCTCGTTTAAAGTCTGGCTTTCACGAATTAACCCAACAAATTCGTTGATGAGTGCCAAGTTTAGAGTTGGTTGCGGCTTGATGTCTGAAATTAAAAGAATAATAATTATAATAAGTAATAACAATACGACATTTCATTACCATAATTAATAAAAAGAATGCTTTTAGCAATTAAAAACGGAAGCAGGTACAACATATGCATTTTGGCCGTTTGAGTTGTTTATAGAGTTCAACAGTGTTCAAGTCAATTCGCGTTTTCCCATATGAAGCCACTGAGTCCTTGATCCTTGATATTTATAAAAATCGATACAAATCTATTTATATGCTGAGCAATGCAACTTTTATTGTCTTCGTGCTACATGAGATAGACAAAACGAGCGTGATTTTGTTGGTCACACAGAAAAAAAATTATTGATCTCGAGTCTCAAATCGAAGAGAGATTTCGTGTATCGTACACAACAACCGAGCCAACAAGAAAACACGTAAACGAATATTGGGTACATTTTGTACACTTTGACAAAATGTTCACTTGAATTTAGTTGAATTGTTCAGTCTTTTGTATATTCACAAAGTAATATGGAAACTGCAACATTCAAATTTAGAATTCATGAAAAATAATGAATTCTTAGATTATAATTATAATTTCGAGCATTATTAGATTGATTAGTCTATTCGTATGCACAGTACACAAAAATGTTGGCAAATCAGTGAATCAATATTTGTCGCATTCATTCGCTATTCAAAATTATATTGTCGAATGCGTGTCACATGCGAAATATGAGACTCATATTATGAGTTCCCAAGAAATTAGATTAGAAAAGTGATCATACGATGCACTTTGTACAATTACTACATTTGATCGCCAAAATATTTGTGTTATCTGAAGTAAACAAGTTTGTTTACTGTGAATGCACAAAAAAATGTTGCACTTTGCATTATTATACCAATTGTACAACATGTGGTACTTCCGAGAACAAAAATTATCTATTGATTTTGTGATCGAATTGTTGATTTAGTTAGCTTGCAAATTGTTGTTTGTGTTGCAAATTTTGATTTTGCAAACTTAAGTTTTATTTATCAGAACAAATAATCAAGTACAGTGATAGATTGGTTCAGTACATTTGTCAGTATTCCAAAACTGTCTTTGTAGTCGTCGAATAGTCCCATCTGCATGCAACTCTCGAATTACCTCGTTGAATCGACTCAGATAAGGCGAACCTTTTTGTAGAGCAATCACAACATTTCGCTGAAACAAACCGTGATGTTCGCGTAGCACTGTTAAATCACAGTCCTGTTGAGCTAAATACTCGGCCATGTGAGATTTCAACAGAAAAGCGTATTTCTCCCTTTTGATTTTGTTCAGCGCTTGTGTAATGTTAATTTCAAGGTCATACTGTTTGAGTACCGTTTTCCTCAGTCTTTTCGCAAATGGATGCTTCCACTTGCTTATGGATTCGAAATAGAAGAAATGGCCCAAACAGCCAATTCCAAATTGATTTGCATCGCATTTGTCTAGTAAATCGTCAATAGTACAAAGTCTGTGTGCATGTGCTCGTGAAACGATTGCTGATACATGAGAGAAATTGATAATTGGTTCAGTTAGGTCAACAAAGGCTGGATAGTTGGGACAATCCTGAATGTTACCAATGGCAAAGTCGGCTTGCTATAGGATTGAAGGATATTATCATTTTGCACTCAATCTAAAAAATACTTACAGAAGCATTCACTTCACCAACAGCTCCAGCCAGTCTCTTGGTCTTTGTGCTCATCAAATTCAAACTCGGCGAATCAAATAACCAATAGTGGAATCCAACTTTGTGTGCAATTTTATCAAGCAACTCTTTCGAAAATCCATAATACGATCCATTTTCATATTTTTCAATGTAAAATCCAGGAATTACAGAATGCTTTAAAAGGAAAAATAAAAGTAATTAAAATGTTTTAAACTTTCTAAAGTTACCTTGCTAACAGCACCAACGAGAGTTGGAAGATTCGAAGTGCAATAAATGAATTTGATGTGTACAAAATAAAACAAAAACGCGAAAATCAATTTCAACTGCATTTTTAAACATTTGAGATACATTTTGTATTACTTTAGAATATCAACATACAATAGTCTAGTTACTAAAAAAATAATTTAGTTCGTTTTGTCTTTGCTATTTGTCATCATTTTTATCGCCAAAATCAACAACTGATTTGATTATTTGAATTTCTTTGGACAAATGAGCAGATAATTTCACATTTTATTTACACAAACTTTGGTGATAAAGTGAGCTATGATATTAGTTTACCTTTGACCTCTAGTTTCATTATTCGTTTTGATAAATCACTCAAAACCAATGTAATTTATCTATTGCAAATTGTATTTAAAGGCTAAATTAGACAATGTTATACAAATTATAAAGCGACAAGTGAAATTTTGAATTAGTGAAAAAGAAATGATTAGATTTTTGTTGATTTATCCAACATAATCTTTGCCCATAATTTTCTTTTTGAATATCTTCATAAACAAAATTGTAATCGAGAGAAACAACTGAAACAAAACAAAATAATTATTTTAAAACAAAATAACAGACAAACAAACATTACAATTTCAAACATTCTCGAATCGATGATTCCACCGTTGATGTACCTAAAACCATTGCGAGTGCCTTTGTAATTGGAAATAATTTTGCTGAGCTAAAAAGATATCACAAATTAAACTAGCAACTAGCCAAATATAATAACTCACTCGCAGCAATTGAGTTGATGTCGGTTGCAGAGTCCGTGAGAATTGATACGCAAATCGTCGATTACTTTTGTAAATTTCAATATTCTTACGAACAGTAATCGAGCACTCACTCGTAATCAATATAATAGTCAAGAACATTTGAGTGGAGAAGAAGATATACAAAGACTTTTTAAGCAGAGAATCCGCTTCACCAAAGAAAACCGCATAAGCCAAGAAGCAAATCATGATAATGTAACCGAAAACATAATCAGTCAGGATGAAGCTCCAAAAGCGACTATGTTCACCAATTTCCTTGAATAGAATGAGGATTTTTCGGTTACAAATGCAAAATTTAGTCCAAATTTTCCAACGGAGTTGTAGAACATTCTTGTTGGGATGCTTTCCAAGGGCCACCAAGCTCATTTCCTCCATTAGAGCAGCAATCTTACGGAGCTTACAGCGTTGTTTAAAGTGAATGTAACTCGTCATCAGATGGAAGTAGAATGCCATAGACATTACACCTAAATAGATAAAATCTTAGTAATAAACGAGAGTAAAATGTATTACCATAAGTGGTATAGAAACTCCATGCATTGAGGTAAAAGTAGATCCAAATATTTCGATAAGTGAAATTGTCTCCATGAATGTGATGATACCCAAGATAGTAGAGATTCAACTGCAGAAACACTGCCACACTCACTATCGAATAGATCATCCTCAAGGTTGCACGTTTCTTCAAAATTCTGTCCGATTTCTGCTGTTTCCAGACTTTAACGAAATACAAATTGTTATATCAAATTCAGAACTATTCAAGCTTACATTTTCCATTACAGTAGATAGTCCGCTTCTGTGACTCCGCATTCCAAACAGCAAACATAAAATAATCTGGATTTATATTCGGTCTTTGGGTCAAGTAAAAGAAGATCAATATCTCCTGCAGCACACCAGCACCAATCAAAATATCACTCAAATCCCAGAAAATGTCAGGCGTCATTCGATGAGTGAATAGTTCAGGCATTCCGGTGGCATTGTACTTTCCACCATAACGAATAAAGATCACATACACATTGTCCAAATGGAAGTAGAGTATCACGAGTGCGGGAACCAGAAAGTGAAAATTCACTTTAATCCAAGGAGCAAAGAACAATCGCTTTAACGGTCGCTTGTTCTTTAAACCAAGAATCTCTGCAAGAGAGTTACAATCTTTGATCGGATCGAGATCAAAGTAAAACTCCTTGAGATGGACACAGAGCTTTTGGAAGAACATTTTGGCTTTTTTGTATAAAACCAAATAGATTACGATTACAAAGTTGAACATTTTGTTCAGAAGTTGTTGGCCAAAACCGGTACAATGCTACCAATTGAAATTGTGACTTTTCGCTTTGACTTTTATAGCCAAATTCGACTTTACATTTTATTTGATCTTTCCATGACATTAGATTCGATAGATTGGCCAATCAGTTGGGGTGACTTTAATGACTACTAGCTTGTGACTTGTTTATAGCCAGATAATAAAAGATCACAAGATTGAATTAGCCAATTTTAGTATATAATCAAAATTCACCGTTACAGTCCTGGATTCTAGTGATTTTCAATATTCAAAATTCCAATTATTATTCCAAGTTAAGGTTTAATGACTTGTTTGTCAAGCCAGATTTCAAGATCTATCTGGTTGGTCCATGATTATTGCCTGTTGGTCAAACTTGTTTTTATCGGTTTCTCATTAGAAAATTCCATTTGGCATTTGCAATAAACCGGTCCAGCGAAACACTCATGTTCGACAAACATGTCATTAAAATTATGTTTTACCTGGAGTTATAATTCAAAATATCTTACATTACTTTTATTACTCTGAATATTGAAATTCACGCGAATTTGAGTTTAAAACGGAAAATTTTTATTATACTAAATTGGCTAATTCGATATATATTGTATTACTTGGTAAACAATGTCATTAAAGTCAACCCAACTCAATTGGCCAATCCATCTAATCAAATGTCTTGGATCGATAAATCGATCAAAGTCAAACTTGTCATTTGATTCACCGTCAAAGCATAATCTATTGGATCATATAATCTAATCTAATTGTTTCTCTCTCATCTGCCCAAAATGTCATTTACTATTTGCCTTCTAAGGGATCACATGTAACGATTCAGAACTACTAAACCAATTTATGGGTAGATCATAGATTAAACAATAAGCTCTTTTATCCTTGTGTGTTATCATGTCTGTTGTCTAGTGATTATAAAAGACAAATTGCGTTTGGCGCTTACCTTTAAACACATTACACTGATTTGTGTAGTAATCAAGTGCTAAAAGATTACATTCGTTCGGGGACATTTGTGGTTTCAATGAGAAGATATTTGATTGCACAACTGAAGTAAACGATATAAAAGATCATCATTTTGGCATTATTAAGTCAAATCAATGTCAAAGCATCAAACGCACAAAAATGTCATCACCAAAACTCAAAATATTTTTCTACATGATCAACGCAGTTGGTCCACAGAATGCGTGCATCGGCCTGGGCCAGGCTCTCCTCAGCCGTGGTCATCAAATTTACTTTTTGACTAAAAGTGACAAATTTTCCAAATATGGTTTCACCGTTTTTCCCCTCAAGGATGCTCCTCTTCCAGGATTATCCGAAAGCAGCAGCACCAAAACTCCAGAAGAAGTACAGAGAGAAGAAGCAAAATTCATGGGACTAATGTTTGGTCTTTTCGATTATTCGGAACCGCTGGAAAAGTTGAAACGACTCCGCCCTTCTCCTGAAATTACTGGAGTACTGTTCAACACTCATGTCGAGCACGAAAAGCAGATTCGAGTGTTGATTGAACGAGAGAAGCCTGACTTGATTGTGGTTGACATGATTGGAGTTGTTCCACCGGTTTTGATCTGTTCTGACATTCCTTGGGTGTACGTCTACTGTAGTAATCCGCTGGGACTGTTTAACTCAGATGAGCTGCCTCCACCAACTTCAGGTACATTTTTACTCTTAATTTTTCTTATTTAGTAAATTTTTAATAACACAGGATACCCTGTATCTGGTGATCGGTCTAAATGGGCCGAGTATCGTCAAGTCTATCGTGAAACTCACGATGAACAATTTTCCACAGAACATCGCAAACTATTGGCCCATTTCAACTATCCTCTCCAGGAGGAGAAAGAAGGGGATTTAGTTTTATTACAATCTCCATATTTGAACATTTATCAGTTTCCTGCAGAGTTGGATTATGACAAGTTGATTACTTTACCTAAAAACTTCTTTCGTGTTGACGCCTTTTGTCGGGAAGAGGTTGGACCAGAGTTTGAACTGCCTGAACATTTTTGCAACAACATGAAACCAGGAGATAAATTGATTTACTTTAGTTTGGGATCAATTGGAACAACGAATGTAGATTTGGTGAAGCGGATTCTTTCTGTACTGGCACAAACTCCTCATTGGTACATTGTCTCAAAGGGCGCCTTCTCCTCTGAGTACGATCTACCCTCGGAACGAATGTGGGGCGGAAACTATTTACCACAAACAAAAATCCTGCCCAAAGTCGATTTGGCTATAATTCACGGTGGAAACAATTCACTAACTGAGGCTCTAACCTTTGGCACTCCCATAATTGTGATGCCACTGTTTTATGACCAGTTCGACAATGCTCAACGTGTCGCAGAAACTGAGTACGGCATCAGGATCGATCCATATCACTTTAAGGATCAAGAACTTTTGAGCGCTATTGAAGAAGTTCTCGCAAATCGAGAGTTGAAATTAAAGTTCCAGAAAGCTTCACAGCGAATCAAGGCAGACAATAGTAAAGTGAGACTTTGTGTTGAACTTGAGAATGCTATCAAGAATTTTAAGAATAAGTGATTTAATAAGTAAAATTTTATAAGTTAAATTGAAAATCTTATTAAAATTTTATTAAAAACAATACAAAAATTATTACAAATTTTCACGAGCAATCTTTTTTGCATAATAATTACTGTCATTTCTGCTTCCAAAAACAAAAATTGTTTTCAATTTGGCACATTTTTTCAGTGGTCTAAGCCATAATTTGCGACATTTTTCAAAATCCGAATCCATAATAATATTACGATCATTGTATTTACAAATGGAACACGAATTCAAAGTAGCCACGCCCACAAGTTCGCATACTTCAACATTTGGAAATGTTTTCCTCACTTTTAGTACTTTTAGATCTACATGAGATGGATAATCGATTGATATTTTCAGTGATTTGAGAGTGACAAGTTGTGGTTTGGGTTCGTTTGATTTAAATGATTTAATTTTTGAAGATTCGCTCAAATTAACATTTAGATGATTCAGTTGGGTCAAAGTTGCTAAAGCGTTCACTAATTGAGTGATCGATAGTTTTGAGATTGAAATTTCAAGTGACTTGAGCGCAGTAAAACGCACGCAAAATCGATTGAACAAATCAAAGTTTTGAGGCCTAATTGTTCGAACTAAACTAAAAGTCACAAAACGACGACACAAATCAAGAGGGAAATCCAACAAATTGTATTTGGTCAAATCACTATTGGTTCCAATGATTTGCAATTCGCTATTTGTGGTTGCATAATTGAGCAGCGACTCTACAGGCAGACTACTGTCCCTGAAGCCACTAAATTCAAATGAAAAACTTTTCAATTGGGCAATGATTGGAATGTTGATCGCAACTTTTCGATCTCGAATTTTCATATCAAGTTGAGCGTCCAAGTGTCGAAGCGATTTTAGTGAGTTGATTGATGTCTGAAGAAGTGCAAAATATTTCCGCATTGTAGCTTGATCCTGGTCGTTGATATTGAAGCAAAATTTCAATTCTTTTAAAGTGCCAGACCAATTGCACAGTAAAATATGAAAATATTCAAGAATATATGGCAAAACAGAGCAATAGAGCATTTTGAAGGAAGTTATTCTTGGAAGCAATTTGCTCAAACGTATGCAAAAATTGTTTGTCAATATTGGACCAATGAGAGCGTTGTGTCGAAGGCGACATTTTCTGGCTTCACATTGATGTTTGTAAAATAAAACAAAATCGTCCTGCTTTTTGTGGTTATTGAAAGTTTTATATTGAAAATCAGAATTCATCAATTGGTCTTCGGATTGAGCCAACACGAGCGAACGACGACGATGACATGCGGTCGGTTGAAGTGATGCCCAACGGTGGTTCACACGATTTATGGTTGTAAGCAAATTTTGCAGTGGAATTCGATCAAAGATTTGGAGAAGTGGAAGGTCTGGTAGTGTTGAGAGGGACATTTTCGAGTTGGAAATGAATTTGAAATGTTGGACAACAAATTTTTAAAACGTTTATTAAATTTGAGTTACTACTTCTTTTTATGGGAATACACGCTTGGCTCAAAAGTTTAAATACATGTAATTTAAAAGCGTGTTTTAAAAAAATTACGTGACACGCTTTGCTTTATACGAGCATTTTATAATCGAAATGATCAATGCTCAACAGATAGCTCAAATTAAAAATAATTTTCCAATAGATTATGATCAATGATAAAATTCAAATATTTAATGAGAATATTTTAAATAATGTTGCAAATTATCTATAGAAAAACCCATTGTAAAAAATTATGATTATTAAATAATTGATTTTAAAAAATGATGTAAACGTTGCTTCATTTTCGATTTCCTACTTCTCTCAATACTTTTTCGAGTTCGAGAAAATTAACTCTGTTTCAGGATTCGATTCGAAATAAAATGTACATGAAACTCACAGTTGAGTTTGTTGTGGCGTTGTTACTCTCGAGCCCTTCTATTTGTGCCTGTGCCCAAGTATGACTATCCTCTCGCGTCTCAAGCGTGCCAAGAACCTCAAGACTGATGTGGTCACATTCGAACGACTCGACTATTGGACCATGCTCGAACTCTTTGAGCGCATTCCCGTGCACGACCTGGTCCGTCTCTATGGACTAGCTCCATGGTGGTCTGGCTATGTAGACAAAGTTTGTCTCACCAAACGTTCGATCACTGTGCACTGTGGTCCCATTCCGGACAGTTGCATCACTTTCAAAGACACTCAAGATGTGTTCAACTTTCTCAAAGTGACGACTATCAATTCGAGCACATCCGATCGACTTGGCCGCCTCCTACCGAACATTACGTCACTGGAGGTTTTCATTGGTGGGAGTCAGCCTTTCACCGTCGATGACATTACCTATCTCATCAGTCAATGGTCTCACCAGTTGGAATTCCTGGTACTCAGGTGTTATTCTAACTTCATACCTACTGAAGCTGACAACTACGATGGCAATAGACAAATCGATGGGCTGCTCTTGTCCCTTAACCGCATGACCGCACTCACTGTACTGAGTATTACTTGTGACTCAAGCCAATGTGGTCTTATAGGACCGATCGATTTGCCTATATTGGCACAGTTGAACTTTTTCGCTTTCAGCTCGGGGGAAAATGATTTTATCAATTTACGCGATTCCCTTGTGCAGTACGCGGCACCAAATGTGGCTTTAGCACAAGTTTGGCTTACCAAATTTGTGTGGTCCAATCAAATGCTCGACGATCAAGAACTACAAGAAAGTCAACTCCTGTCCAAGTTCCGACTGGTACATATGGCCCAAGTCAACACTCGTCATGAATGGGCACTTTTTCCCAATTTGGTTATTGCAGAACACCAGATCATACCGAACAGTCGAGACACCTTTATAGAGCTCATTTCTGAGATGCAACCTCTGGAACGTATGACCAATCTCAACCTAGAAATTATGATCTCTCCTGAGTTTGATCAAAATTTTGGTCAAGTGCTTCCCAATATGCCTCAAATTCATACTGTCACCAACTTGCAACTCTGGATTTTCACTTGGGAATCGCCCACCAATTTGTACTCTGTTTTCAAGTCTCTCCAATTGAATACGAACATGTTTCCGAATGTAGAATCAGTCTACTTGATGTATGTTTATCTGGAAGAACTGCCTCAAACCGGTGGCGTGGTGGTCAAGTGGATGGCCAAGACTTGGAGCAAAATTTCAGTTGCCATTTCGTACCGCAAGATCAAGCGTCTCGTTCGACGAAGCTTTCCTGGTGTCAAGTGCACTTTCGAGCAGGCCATCATCGAGACGCTGTTGTGAGCAATGCCCGTGAAGTTACTCGTCGCGTATTTAATCGCAATTAAAACTTTTGTAATTTTCCAATTTTATTATTTTCAAATGTTTTGATTTTTGCGCTAATTAGTTTAACACTTAAGTGTCCTAAGTAATGTGTTTTAATATTAGAAAACTTTTAAACCAATTAATAAAAAACAATGCACATAAATTATAAAAATTTTATTAATTAAAGCATCGTCATTGACAAGCAAACCAAGAATTGAGCAAAAATCGTAAAATCGAAAAGTCGTCAATGCATTATAATGTCTGGTCAGTTCAGAGCTTGATTAATTCAGTTCAGTTAAGTCCCAATAGTTAGATTAATGAGTTTTGTGTTGCTTTACTGGTAGATTAACGGATTCCATCTAAGATTATCTCTACAATCATCTCATTCAGCAAATTTTTTTTTGCTGAAAAATAAAATTTAGACCGTCATTCGTTCCGCAGCTTATCAAAATTGTGATAATTGCTTGAGATTTTCATAAAATAAAAGCAAAGAAATAGCTCGAATGTGTGTTAAATAAAAACTATAAATCAACTTGAATTATTACATTGAGCTCCTTTGTAGTCAATTTTGTCTTCATTTTTGTCATTAAACGGAACAGTCGTTGTAAAAGCATGCCTTAGGTAATCAATAAAATAGAAGAATACATAATTTGTTGTTGTAGTTGAAACAGTCAAAATAGTAACACGGGAAACACTTTCAATCGATTCTCGGAAAGTGCAATAAATCTCAACTGGCAGTGCATGTGACCATTCGTTTGGTCGTCACAAGGTCGAGTGTTCAAGCTCACTTGTTTGCATTTTGCCTCCGTCTCTCGTCCCATTCAGTCGTGTTGCCTCTTTGCTTGTTGTCTTGAGTTTTGATTTTGCCTTTTCGATAGCATTTTCCATCTAGACCCAAACCTGAGCAACATTCTTCACCTGTTGTCTCGTGTCTAATGTTTTTTTTGTCAATCTGCTTTTCTATTGAATCGATTATGTTTTGTGCACTCGTTGAGTCCAGTTTGTGTGTTTCATCATCAGTTTCCGTTCTACAGTTTTCCACTTTCAATCGATTCTCGGAAAGTGCAATAAATCTCAACTGGCAGTGCATGTGACCATTCGTTTGGTCGTCACAAGGTCGAGTGTTCAAGCTCACTTGTTTGCATTTTGCCTCCGTCTCTCGTCCCATTCAGTCGTGTTGCCTCTGCATTCGCAGTGCTTTTGCACTGCTCCGACAAAGTTGTAAACCGGAAGTTGATTTGAAAATTCCGGAAATGGTCTTAATTTGGTAAGAAATTGTTTAATTCTCGAATTGTATTGCTTTTAGTCTCCCTGATTGTTGTCCGACTTCCTGTACTTCACCCAACATTCACTTCAACTGGCAGATGCTGATTGCTGACCCGCGATATCCAATTCATCTTTTTTTATTTTTGCTTAAATTTTTTTCTCAGTTTATCTTCTTAGCTATAGTAGTAATATATTTTAAGCAGTTAGTGTTTCTTGTTGTAGTTTTTAATATAGTGCATTTTTATATATCGGCCCATTGAGGTCTTATTTCAATAATTAGCCATTTTCAGGTCCATTCACGACCTTTTTGATTATTCATTTGATTATTTTGGCCCATTGCGGTCTTATTTCAATAATTAGCCATTTTCAGGTCCATTCACGACCTTTTTGATCATTCATTTGATTATTTTGGCCCTTTGCGGTCTTAGTTTAATAATCAAACATTTTCGGGTCCATTCGTGACTCTTTTTGATCATTCATTTGATTATTTTGGCCCTTTGCGGTCTTAGTTTAATAATCAAACATTTTCGGGTCCATTCGTGACTCTTTTTGATCATTCAATTCAATCAACATCAAGACCCACCTTTTAATGTGGTTCATTTCGTGACTCAATTGTTTAACTCAATTCTTAACTCAATTATCCCTCTAATATTTAACTCAATGATTTAACTCAATGTTTTGTTCCTGGGTGCATATCGTGTGCTTACCAGCAATTTATTGCTTTGATTGTCGCCTTGCTGATCACTCAATTGTTTAACTCAATTATTTAATAAAGCGACCGCACGCTTGCTCATTTAGATGAGTAAAGTTGCGTGCCATAAATAAATAAATAATAAATAAACACAAATCAATAGTATTCCAAATCAAGTCAAACTGAACCGCCACTGTCTGCGTACAAAAAGACCAATTTAGCTCTGTCTCTATCTTCTGAATAATACAAAGTAATGTCTAACTTTGAAGTTTGAACTTGAATCACAATCATGAGCTCAATTTTATTTCATTTAGAAAGGGAACAAAAAGTCTAATGGACAGACTAAACTACAAACTTTAAACTCAATGTTGGTTTGGTTTTCATTGCATTGCAACAAAGTCATACATTTTAGGAAATTATAATATTAGCAAAGGTTTAAAGCAGGTAATAAAAAAAGAACGAACATTGTATAATAAAAAATGATTAAAATATAAAAAGGAAACTGTGTATTAAAATGAAAATGTAGTAAATTCAATATGTTTCAAGGTTCATTTGTGTGTACACTGTACAGGAAAATAATATAAATTTGAAAGTCATTTTAATTTGCGTAATTTTGAATTACTAATTTGAATATACTTTTCAATGATAAAATATTTTATTTATTATTATTAATAATTTATAATTTCATTCTTAAGATTTTCTCAATGCCGTAAACTAACATATTTCAAGTAGAAATTCCGAATTATTTACCTCTTGACTTTAACATAGACATAAATAAAGCAGTCTGATATGAGATAATTTGTACACGAACACAAGACTTTGATTCAATTCGAATTGCCTAAATCGAAGTTAATCAACAAAATCGTCATCAATGGCGTCAACTGTGCCTTACTGGTAAATCGAAGCATATTTGTGCATCATTATGTCTTGTTAAGTGGAATATACCAACAAGAATCTAGAGTAATGTAGAAGCAAAACAAAACTGGAGTTTAAAGCTTTATTATAATGAAAGATGATCAATTATGGCCAACATTTGAGATGAGTGGCTTGTCCTGAGCACTGGGCGACGAGAGAGCAGCTGCACGGATCATCTTTCCAGCAGTCAATTTTTTGCTAGTGAGCAAAGTGGTTCGTGACTTGGACAGAGACTTGATCTCTCGCGAGACTGTACTCTTGGTACTGCTGCTGGTACTGTCACTCTTGGGACTGGCACGACCACTCTTGGGACTGGCATCACCACTCTTGGTGCCCTGACTCTTGGTGCCCTGACTCTTGTTGCCACTATTGGTGCTGTTGTTGATCTTTGCAGGAATGGCTCCATCTTGTGCTAAGAATTGACAAAAAACTCAGTATTAGAAGACTCGTACATCACTATTTTACAAGGAATACTTACGTGGTCCGAAGAAACAGGGGCAACACTTTGCAAGACATGCGCCCATACTGAACGGTGAACGGCTACACAAAAGATAGCAACTTGATGCGCACACTTGCAGATCACAGAAACAGAAAAAGAGAGCTGCACAAAGCGAGAAGGCAAACTTCGAATGAGCCAGAAATGCAAGCAAACGTATAATAAACTTTGTTTTGGTATTTTGAACTTTGCTTGAGATATTCGACTCAAATAATAGAATTTTTTTTAAATTTGGCTTTTCCAGAGAAAAGTAGCGATCAATCAAGTGATGCAAAGTGTTGTGTTCACTTCAATGTTTCAATCTTTTTTTTTTTACTAAAATAACAAATAAAATAAATGTTTTAGCTTTTAGTTTTATTTTTGAGAAATCTATAAATCGTATGGATTTTAGTAAAATTTTTACAAATGTAAAATGCACAAAATCTTTATTTTATTATTTGACAATAAAGTTTAAATTGCAAAGTGAGCAAAATAAAAAAACAATTTTTTTTCGAATCTCATATTTTAACATCATTGGCTCCAAAGGAGCATAGTCTGAGCGGGCGAGCACCCAGCCCTCAACAACCAGAGTAAATGTTTGTTTATTTTTATTGTAATCTATCCAGTATTTCAGATATAGTTCCCGCCAGATCACTATTTCTGTGTCAAATTGTAAGATTAGAAAACAAAAGTTCTTCGTGTTTTGTCAGGCTCAATCGAGTCTGTAAGCACAGGTTTCAATGTTGATATGCATTCATGAGTTCGTGTGTCCGATGGAACTTCTGTTCTATGATAACAAACAACTCACTCACCTTCCTACCCCACAAGTTCCACAAAAATTGCAGATTGCGATTGGGCCTCGTGCCTCGGCCGATCGCAATTGCAATTTTTATGGCTCTTTTCTGAATTTGTTCGAGGTTATTAGTATCCCAATTCAAGGATCATGGAATCCCAGTGCTAACTATCACGTCAAAATCTTGTGTCCATGTACAGTCCAAGCATGTAAGCACGTAGGTCGGTGTGTTTGGGTTCAATTTTGTGTCATATTGAACACATGTCGGCAGACGGATTCTTCAAATAAATTAAAACTTTGTCAATTCGATTTCGATTTTTTGTCTATAAAAACCTTTTAGTAGATAAATGCAAACTACCGGGTGCACACATGCGATTAGCATTTTTTCTATTTGTGAGATTTTGGAACACAGGAAGGATCTCCCTTGGATACATGAGATTCTCATTCTTAACCCTTTGAGTGCCGCGTAGGTACTATGTGTACCTACGGGGTTTTGAGAGTTGTACTGCGTCTAATGACTTGAAATTTGGACCATATATACTTAACAGTAGCCGGATATGGTTCGAGGTTCCAGAAGTGCTTCAAAGTGGATTCTTCTGTGGGCGGGGTTAAAGATTCGGGAATATGAGATTGCCAAACGTAATTTTATCGGCCAAAGGTCATTTGACCGGAAGGACAAGTGTATCCGATGGATCCTCTAGGATTTAGCAAAAATGCATATGACCGATTGCAACCAAAATTTAGGAGCATACTCAGGGGCCATAGAGGATTTCAGAATTAATTTATGAGCCCGATCCATTTGGATCAAAAATGAATTTCGACTTCCGGTTTGACCGAATCCAAAAACAGACTACACCATCGTGTTGCCGCGAAAAAGGCGATGCGATTTGCTACCAAGAACATCAAAATCCGTTAAGAAATAACCGAGATATAGTGAATAAACGATGTACTTCGAAATATCTTTCAGACTGGGCGTCATGGCGTCAAATGTATGGAACCAACAATTATCAGGTATTTGATTATTTTTTAGTTTAGATGCAATCTACATCAAAATCCAAGCACTTTGATACCAAACACGGCCAGATTTGATAAACTTTTGTCAAATGTCCATAAACAGGATTTTGGGGCCACGCCCCCAATAGGGTCCAACTAAAAATTGACCAAAAATAGTCGAATTTGGTATCAAATTGCTCAGAATGTCTTGTAGAATGTATTTGATATCATAATTCGTCGATTATCTATGAATAAAATGATATTTCAGCCAAAGTCTTTATTCGGGCCCAATACGCCCACTAGTTGATTTGAAGTCAATATTTTTGGCTTATGACGTAATCAAAGAGTTTCTTGCAATATCTCGGTTATTTCTCAACGGATTTTGATGTTCTTGGTAGCAAATCGCATCGCCTTTTTCGCGGCAACACGATGGTGTAGTCTGTTATTGGATTCGGGCAAACCGGAAGTCGAAATTCATTTTCGATCCAAATGGATCGGGCTCATAAATTAATTCTGAAATCCTCTATGGTTCCTGAGTATGCTCCTAAATTTTGGTTGCAATCGGTCATATGCATTATTGCTAAATCCTAGGGGATCCATCGGATACACTTGTCCTTCCGGTCAAATGACCTTTGACCAATAAAATTACGTTTGGCAATCTCAAATTCCGGATTCCTTTACCCTACCCCAGAAGAATCCACTCTGGAACATTTTTGGGATAGTCAACCTTCGTCCGGTCGGGAGTAGGTCATCTTCCCAAAAAATCAACCAATTTAGACCAGTGATTCAAAAGTTATACCGAAAATAGAGGCCGGCACTCAAAGGGTTAAGCATATTTTCAGTTCGTTGATTCGTGCAAAAAATTAAAAGGTTTTCACTGTTTAGTTTTGAAAAAACGTTTGCATCTCACACAGGTGTAGGATAGCCTTCAAATCCTCATCAAACTCCTCGATTGCAGTTAGTCAGTGATCCAGACAACGGATAAAACGGCTTTGGTAGAACTTTGTCAGGTTTGTTTTTATTGTTGTCGATGCTGTTGCATCAGTCCTCTGCGTGTTAATGGTGAAAACGTTGAGTAGGACAGCTTCATGGTCTCCTACTTTTTTCATGTGGTCTTCATCTGGGTCTTGCTTTAGATCATCCGTCCATTGTATTGAAAAACAATGGACAACTAAAAGTGGCATTTTATAATTTTTGATTCACGACTGACAACAAACCAAACACGTTTGTGTCTACACTCTGATAAAAAGTTGCACATTAGTTGTGTTGAAATGTCAGCTGATGTTGTATATAGTTACAATTCTCAACACCAGGTGGCGCTAAAGTTCGTTATCTTATCTTTGAGTTTTTGTGCCATCTGGTATTTTTATGCAACTCGTGGCTGGTTCATAAGCTTAACCTGAAAATTTGGTGCAATTTGATTCAGTAGTTTTCCCGGAATATGTATTACAACAAACACAAAAAGTCATGGTAGAAGTCTTTCGCTTTGGCGAAGCTTCGCTTCGCCCCCGCTCAGACAATTAAAGCAAGTCTATAGACGGATCAATAAATCTTTGATGCAAAACTCGTAACGGCTGGCAAAGACAACGTAAATCAGTTTGGAACTTTTATTCAAATGATCTCAAAAAACTCATTAGACATCAAAGTCACGTATATAGTTTGTTTCCAAATGTTACTTACTTGAGCGAATAATAATAAGCATAAAATAAACAGAAGCAAACCAAATGATATCATTTAACAATAGTAAATTGTGAACGTTAAGCAGGTTGCAAATTGGATTTAATTCAAACCATCAAAATCGAAAATGAAATTAAACTGCTCGTCATCATTTACGTCATGTGTGCATGACTTTGAACTTAGTTGAAATACACAATATGATCAAAAGTAGATCGTATCCAAAATTTTGTAATAATTAAAAAAGGTTTGAGATTAAAAAGAAGATTTAATTTTGCATTGTAAATAGACTATATTTGAAAGTGATCACTCCAATCAATCTTCAAATCTTGAGCAAATCCGACTGGTTGATCAACTTTTGACCACCGTTGACAGTGATGTTGGTTGAGGCACGTTGAATTCGGTTCTTGTTGGCAGTGCTCTTCAGTTTGGCCATCAAGCCATCGTTGAACAGAGTATTGCGAGCCTCTGAGACGTTGGCCTCTTTTCGGTTGACAGCGCGTTCGGTACTGCGTTCGGTACTGCCTTCGGTACTGCGTTCGGTACTGCGTTCGGTACTGCGTTCGGTACTGCGTTCGAGATTGCGTTCCGTTGTGCGTTCGGTAGTCCCACCAGAAGTTCCTTTCACGGGAGTGGTGCCATCAGCTAAATATTCACAAAAGACTCATTAGACAACGAAGATTCGTAAATCACTTATATACAATGGCTACTTACATCGTCCAAAGAGACACGGACACCATTTCGACAAGCACTCACCCATTGATCACTTACAGACTAGATCAATACAGACAAGACGATGCTTGACAGAAGAAGCGAAACACTCAAAAAGGGAGTGTTGCAAACAGAAAATCAAAATTAGACTGATACAATAGTTCCGAAAACGTTCATTAAATGTTTGTTTGGTTTTGGAACTTTAGTTCAAATGTTCTACGACATACATAAACTAGAGAAATTTCAAAGTTGACATTTGTGGAGCAAAAGATAACTGAAAACTATAAAATTTGTGAAAAGTCAAATGTGAGATGAGTCAATAATATTCAAGTTAATTTGATTTTGTATTTCCTCCTTTATTTTGTATTGAATTAAAATTTCTGGCATTCCTTAATTGAGAAAAAAGTCAAAACAGAGGATATAATTTAACTTGCGAATTATAAACTTTGATTAAATTCGAATTGATAAAATCGAAAGCGAAATCTTACTAATCAATGACTTAAGTATGATTGTAATAAAAAATCATAATTAAAAAGGATTTTAGAGAAAGAATATAATTTTTAATTTGTGTGAAAAGCACATAAGCAGCTGCTCTGAAAAGAATCTGTGTTGTAGGCAATTTACATTGTAAATTTTACAACTTTATGACATTTGACTCGTTGATCAGCGGATCAGAGGAAGAGCTGGAGAAGATGTCTACCTTATAACACGGTCCTTTATAGGGGCGATATTCAATTGTGCAAGCAAATAATCCGAGAAAGCGTTCTTGCTTTCCAGATCGCGTCGTTCTAGAGGCAGTATACTGCAGTAGTGTACTATCATGATTTCATAAGAACAAGAGGACGTCCATAGTGTTAGGTGAGCAAAAATAAACAAAGTAAAATCTTTTAAAATGAGAGATTTTATTAATGAGAGATCAATTGATCTTTGTTAATTTGAGAAATGTTATTTCGTATCAGGTGATGAAGGCCGCCGCCTTGTTTCGATTCTCTTTCATGCGCAACACTTCAGTTGATGCACCATCCACTCCGGTGATCGGTTCGGTGCCGGTAGTGACTTGAGTAACAGCAGGGCGGACAGGGCCAAGTGGATTAGGATTTGGTGCTGCTCCTCCTCCTATGAATTGACAAAAGATTCATTAAACACAAAAGACTCGTCCGTTGGTTATACACAAAATATTACTTAATGCCCTGTTCGAAGAGACATGGACAACATCGTTATAGGAACGAGCAAATTCCAGAAAGTGCACTCAAAGATGGGTACAGAGGTAGTTGAACACCAGAGCTGCAAAAAACTATTTACTCAAAATAGAGAGTTTGAACTTAAAGCAAATTAAAAGAAAAGTGTACCAATAGTACAAAAATCTTTGTGTTAAATGTGTTTACATTTTGGAACTTTTGAAATGTTTCACAACAGAAAAAAGAATTTATTTCTTTTCTTCTAAAATATATTGATATTTTTCGATTATACGTAAGAGTTTGCGCACAATTTCACATTTGATTAGAAACATGAAATAGTTTTAATTGTATTTTATTCAATTTTTAGGTCATTTCGAGGCAAAACATTCGACAACCAAGAACAGAACCGTCTAAAACAAAAGTGTGCGCTACGCGTATACGCCTAAAGTTAGACTAATCCATCTCAGCATGATAGGACAAATGGGCTTGTGATATTGAATAGAATATTAAAATAGCAATTATAGGGTAGCTTTTATGCCTGAAACTATGCAGAAGTAAAACCATAAGTGGTCAAACAAAAATTGGCTTGGTTATGTAACTTATGTTAAAACGATGTGAACAAACTCTCACAAACGTTCTCTGCATTTCAAACACAAGCTAAAATTTTTTCCAAGATCTTCAGTAGAGTCTTTCATTTAAAGTCTAAATTAATTCTGAGAAAAAAAGTTAATTAAAACGAAGAAAAAATCCAAAAATTAATTATTTAGTGCAATGAGCTCATTTTTTATCAAACAAATCCAACTGCTTATCATTTGCACAAAGCCTTACACTAACAGATGTAAGAAGATTAAAACTTAATCCAGAAATCAAAAGTTTTCAACTTTCGAGAATTCTAATCAGAAAAATGTTTCGAAATGAATAATTTCAATTGCACAATATAAAAATAACTTCAAGTCTCGACTTTTTGCAACACAATCAACTTGGTCATTCAATGGTTTTTATTTTTTAAGTTCATAAATTCCTTCATGGATTGATCGTTTGCAAGGCAATCAACTTGGAAGTTCAATCTCTATGCCATAATTTACACAATGAAGGAATTTATAAATCCCAAGCCTAGTAGAACGATTTCTGTGCAAATGGACCGTCTAAGAAGTGGTATTTGCCTTCGATTTCAAAAAATATTGCCAACAAATATAAAAATTACTTCAAGGCTCGACTTTTTCCAAGTAAATCTACTTGGTTGTTCAATGTATTTTGTTTTTAAATATATTCCTTCATGGATTGATCGTTTGCAAGGCAATCAATTTGGAAGTTTAATGTATTTTGTTTTTAAATAAATTCCTTCATGGATTGATCGTTTGCAAGGCAATCAACTTGGAAGTTCAATCTCTATGCCATAATTTACACAATGAAGGAATTTATAAATCCCAAGCCTAGTAGAACGATTTCTGTGCAAATGGACCGTCTAAGAAGTGGTATTTGCCTTCGATTTCAAAAAATATTGCCAACAAATATAAAAATAACTTCAAGTCTCGACTTTTTCCAAGTAAATCTACTTGGTCATTCAGAAGGTTGATATTTTTAAATAAATTCCTTCCTGGAATAAGCATTTGCTAGACAATCTACTTGGTTGTTCAATGTATTTTGTTTTTAAATATATTTCTTCATGGAATGAGCGTTTGCAAGTCAATCAACTTGGAAGTTCAATCTCTATGCGATAATTTACACAATGAAAGAATTTATGAATCTCAAGCCTAGTGGAACGATTTCTGTGCAAATGGACCGTCTAAGAAGTGGTATTTGCCTTCGATTTCAAAAAATATTGCCAACAAATATAAAAATTACTTCAAGTCTCGACTTTTTCCAAGTAAATCTACTTGGTTGTTCAATGTATTTTGTTTTTAAATATATTCCTTCATGGATTGATCGTTTGCAAATCAATCTACTTGGAAGTTCAATCTCTGATTTACCAATTTATATTAATTATTTATTTTCTAGATGGTTTAAGTACTGAACAAGTCTCTCGTTTGTCAATCAATTTGATTTACCAATTTATATTAATTATTTATTTTCTAGATGGTTTAAGTACTGAACAAGTCTCTCGTTTGTCAATCAATTTGATTTACCAAAACAATCAACATGGAAGTTCAATGTTTTTTATTTTTAAATAATTATCTTTCAGGATTAACCGTTTGCAAGTAAATCAACTTGGAAGTTTAATGTCGATTAGATAATTTGCAAAAGGAAGAATTTATAAATCCCAAGCCTAGTAGAACGATTTCTGTGCAAATGGACCGTCTAAGAAGTGGTATTTGCCTTCGATTTCAAAAAATATTGCCAACAAATTTAAAAATTACTTCAAGTCTCGACTTTTTCCAAGTAAATCTACTTGGTTGTTCAATGTATTTTGTTTTTAAATATATTCCTTCATGGATTGATCGTTTGCAAATCAATCAACTTGGAAGTTCAATCTCTATGCAATAATTTACACAATGAAGGAATTTATAAATCCCAAGCCTAGTGGAACAATTTCTGTGCAAATGGACCGTCTAAGAAGTGGTATTTGCCTTCGATTTCAAAAAATATTGCCAACAAATATAAAAATTACTTCAAGGCTCGACTTTTTGCAAGTAAATCACCTTGGTTGTTCAATGTATTTTGTTTTTAAATATATTCCTTCATGGATTGACCGTTTGCAAGTAAATCAACTTGAAAGTTCAATCTCTATGCAATAATTTACAAAATGAAAGAATTTATGAAACTCAAGCCTAATGGAACTATTTCTGTGCAAATGGACCGTCTAAGAAGTGGTATTTGCCTTCGATTTCAAAAAATATTGCCAACAAATATAAAAATAACTTCAAGTCTCGACTTTTTCCAAGTAAATCTACTTGGTTGTTCAAAGTATTTGATTTTTAAATATATTCCTTCATGGATTGATCGTTTGCAAGTAAATCAACTTGGAAGTTCAATGTCTTTTATTTTATCAAGACTCAAAATTTAACCACAAACCTTCCTCAAGGGAAATTGCATTGGTTGACCGTTTTGTACTCGGATTTGTCTATACTATTTAATCATAATTGAATTTATGAATCTCAAGCCTAGTGGAACAATTTCTGTGCAAATGGACCGTCTAAGAAGTGGTATTTGCCTTCGATTTCAAAAAATATTGCCAACAAATATAAAAATTACTTCAAGTCTCGACTTTTTCCAAGTAAATCTACTTGGTTGTTCAATGTATTTTGTTTTTAAATATATTCCTTCATGGATTGATCGTTTGCAAGTAAATCAACTTGGAAGTTCAATGTATTTTATTTTTAAATATATTCCTTCATGGATTGATCGTTTGCAAGGCAATCAACTTGGAAGTTTAATGTCTTTTGTTTTTAAAATATATACCTTCATGGATTGACCGTTTGCAAGTAAATCAACTTGGAAGTTCAATGTAATTGATTTTTAAATATATTCCTTCATGGAATGAGCGTTTGCAAGTCAATCAACTTGGAAGTTCAATCTCTATGCCATAATTTACACAATGAAGGAATTTATAAATCCCAAGCCTAGTAGAACAATTTCTGTGCAAATGGACCGTCTAAGAAGTGGTATTTGCCTTCGATTTCAAAAAATATTGCCAACAAATATAAAAATTACTTCAAGTCTCGACTTTTCCAAGTAAATCAACTTGGTTGTTCAATGTATTTTGTTTTTAAATATATTCCTTCATGGATTGACCGTTTGCAAGTCAATCAACTTGGAAGTTCAATCTCTATGCAATAATTTACAAAATGAAAGAATTTATGAAACTCAAGCCTAGTGGAACTATTTCTGTGCAAATGGACCGTCTAAGAAGTGGTATTTGCCTTCGATTTCAAAAAATATTGCCAACAAATATAAAAATAACTTCAAGTCTCGACTTTTTCCAAGTAAATCTACTTGGTTGTTCAAAGTATTTGATTTTTAAATATATTCCTTCATGGAATGAGCGTTTGCAAGTCAATCAACTTGGAAGTTCAATCTCTATGCAATAATTTACACAATGAAAGAATTTATGAATCTCAAGCCTAGTGGAACAATTTCTGTGCAAATGGACCGTCTAAGAAGTGGTATTTGCCTTCGATTTCAAAAAATATTGCCAACAAATTTAAAAATTACTTCAAGTCTCGACTTTTTCCAAGTAAATCTACTTGGTTGTTCAATGTATTTTGTTTTTAAATATATTCCTTCATGGATTGATCGTTTGCAAATCAATCAACTTGGAAGTTCAATATTTTTTTATTTTATCAAGACTCAAAATTTAACCACAAACCTTCCTCAAGGGAAATTGCATTGGTTGACCGTTTTGTACTCGGATTTGTCTATACTATTTAATCATAATTGAATTTATAAATCCCAAGCCTAGTGGAACAATTTCTGTGCAAATGGACCGTCTAAGAAGTGGTATTTGCCTTCGATTTCAAAAAATATTGCCAACAAATATAAAAATTACTTCAAGTCTCGACTTTTTCCAAGTAAATCTACTTGGTTGTTCAATGTATTTGATTTTTAAATATATTCCTTCATGGAATGAGCGTTTGCAAGGCAATCAACTTGGAAGTTCAATCTCTCTGCCATAATTTGCAAATTGTCGAAGGATTGCGATCTTAGATGGACACGTAGTTGGTTGTCTCACCTGAAAATTGCCACAAAAAGTTTTTGCAGGTGACCAAGAACAAACTGCCCAAGGGGCACAAGGTATGCAGTGTGTTTCTAGAAGGAATGGGAAAAATATCTAAGGATTGCGGCATTAGACGTACACGTAATTGGTTGTCTCACCTGAAAATTGCCACAAAAGTTTTTGCAGGTGACCAAGAACAAACTGCCAAAAAGCCGAGAATGCTTGCATTGAGTCTTCTTTAAGAATTGAGGAAATAATTCCAGGCTTGTGACCTTTGATGGACACGTAGTGGGTTATTTCACCTGAAAATTGCATCAGAAATAATTACCTTCCACACCTAGTAAACACCTCAAATATTCAATGATTTGTTCAATGCAATTCAGGTTACATTCACCTCAACATTACTCCAGACGTGCACAAGTGCCTCTGTTGGGTTTGTGTTTTGTGCTCAAACCAAACAAAACACCCACACCAAGCAAATGCGTATAGAAAGTTCGCTTTACACTATGTCGGCTTTTGGCAGTTTGTTCTTGGTCTCGTGCAAAAACTTTTGCGACAATTGCCAATTTAAATAACCGACAACATCACTATGCAAGAAAGCTTTACTTAGACATTTTCCGATTCCTTGTAGTTAATTTTAAAATAAAAAATTAACTTAAGCAATGTTTGGACGTAGATGACGATCAAGCACTCGTTAATGCATAAAACTATTTTTTGAAAATACTAAATTTAAAATTTGAAAATTCTCAATTTACAAGTAGTGGTCGTCAAATAGGTTTACGATCGATCTATGCGTCCATATTTTTTACCATTGCGACGTTTTCTATTATTTTTCCAAACCATCCAATCTCTTAAACCTACAAATCCTTCCAAATAATTAGATAATTTATAAATTAGGATATGTTAGTGAAATTTACAAAACTTAAATTAAATCAGTAGACTTTACAACACTTAATTTTGTTGTGGGGTCATATCTAATAGATAGATTTCTTAAGTTATTCAATTTCTTCAAAAATAGCAATTAATAGAATATTCTACTGGTGTTCAGGGAGAATATCGAAATAAAGGGTTCATCAGAATTGATTGGCATATTAATTAGTTAAAAAAATAAAATTACACATAAAAATGAAGATTCGTTCTACACAAAATCCATCATATTCATTGTTTAATCAACATTCAAAAAGTGGAAAAGTGCCATGTTCATAAAAAATATTCAAATAAACATTTTGTTCTAATGTTTGTTTTTTAAGCAAGTTTTTGCCTTGTATATTGACAGTCTTTCTAATGGTTTACTCATAGTTTGTTTGAATTGGAAAGATCTGTCTCAATAAGTTTTGGCAAGTCCCAATTCTCCAAATGCCCTAACATAATTTGTATCATAATTTGTTCTGTTAATGACTCTATTTTGAACTCTATATCTCAAGTACTACTATTTTCTATTTCAAAGTTGTTTTTTGTGTGTCATTTGTTTTGTCCTTTTGACGATCTATTTTTCATTCTCCTTTATAATCATGAACATGCCTGAAGCTTTCAACGCTCTGGTGACGAACATTTTGCGCAACTCAAAGTACAACTCCATCTTAGACCAAGTCATTGCAAAGAACCTCACTCACTTCACTCACTCGCTCGCTGCCCTCGCTCATTCGTTCCGTTCGCTTGGCTAAATATGAAATATTAAAATATTTATTAAATTGCACGCTCCGACAATTTAATAAGTGAGTACAAAGTAACATATTAAGTTGGAACAATAGAAATTTCCACTCTCTTTCATCTCACTCAAACCGCCTTCAATTAATTCAATTAATTAATTCAATTTGCAAATGTTAATCAAAATGTCCTACTTGTTGTCCTCCTAGTATCTTATCTTTAAAAAATCTCATCCATAAATAGACACAATTGTCATCAATTGTCTCTATCTGTATCTGCATGCAGACCTCCACAGGAGAGCTTATTGTATTCAATGATATCAATACGATACAATTAACAATGCCATTCTATTGTGCATTATTTGTTTGATTAACAATCACAAATCTACATACTTTGGACTTGCTTTCAAGTGGATATTGGCACATTGAGCACAGCAACAGCAAAAATGCGCTTTATAAAGCTTATTTATCATCGACACTAACTCAACAAATGCATTTACATTTGTACATATTTAGGGCTTTTTTGAGTAGATGCGTGTTTGCATTTTTGCTCTCAACACTCAGCAACAACAACAACTTTAGTGGAAAGCACCACCAGCGTTTGTCATCGTCATCATTTCATTTCATTAGCTCAACTTGACATGCAAAGTTGACAAAATGAAGCTAGTGACAACATTCTTCGTTTTGTTTGCGTACTTTTTTTGCTTCTCAGAGGCTATTTTGGTGCAAGATTTAGGTGGAAATGGCTGGACTGCGATCAATGCTAATAAATGTAAGTTATTATGATTCATTTCTTTCTTAAACTAAATTTTCTATTTCTTTTAGCAATAAAAGTGCCTAGTCATGTACCTGGATCGATCTACTCGGACCTGGAACGGGCAAAGACGATCCCCGAAATCTACCGCGATTTCAACGATGTTTCAACCCGTTGGGTGTCGTACGACAATTGGACCTATGAACGGCTGTTTGATGTGGACTCGAAAGTACTGGCAATGAAGCACATTTACCTTACAGCTCATGGACTGGACACTGTAGGGACCGTTACACTGAATGGTCATGTGCTCGGGCCCGTGGACAACCAGTTTGTACGGTATAGATGGGAAGTTAAGGAGCAGCTCAAACCGAGTGGAAATCAATTGAGGATTGCGTTTGAATCCGCTACGATTGTGTCTAAGCGACTGTACGAGAAGGCAAAGTATAGCATTCCGCCAAGTATGACATATTTGACCTTGACCTTGAATATCTAACCTTTAACCTTTTGTAACCCATATTAGCATGTACACCAGATGTACAGAGTGGGGAGTGTCATGTGAACATGATCCGTAAGATGCAGGCGTCCTTTTCTTGGGATTGGGTGAGATTCTTTCAGGAATTTAGATTATTATTTACTAAATCCCAATTATCCTCTAGGGTCCAGCCTTTCCAACTCAAGGCATCTGGAAACCGATCGAACTCGAGGCCTTCAACGAACTGACCCTTCGAACCGTGTCCGTGGACACTCAAAAGCGTGACGCCAATCACTGGGTACTGAATTACACTCTGCACCTAGAGGGCGCTCCCTCCTATGAGACCCACGGAATGATGACCGTGAATTTGGATGGAAAGCCACTGGTCGACTTTGCAACATTTAACGTTCATTTCGATGCCAAGGGCGAGGCTGTGGTGCAGCACGTAGTACTAGTTGATGCTGCCAAGGAGAACATCAAAACATGGTATCCCAACGGTTATGGCGCCCAGCCGTTGTACAATCTGACAGTGTCCCTCAAAACATCCTTCGGTGAAACTGCGAGTAAATCTATTAAAATTGGCTTCCGTACTGTGAAACTCGTACAGAATCGACTCGAATCCAAGACCGAGGCCTACTCGTTCTACTTCTCCGTGAACGATCAACCAATCTACTCGAAGGGCTCAAACTGGATTCCGGCACACGCACTGCACGAGGCATTGAGTGAGCAATACATTCGAGAGTTGCTCAAATCGGCTCAACTGGCCAACATTAATATGTTGAGAGTGTGGGGCGGTGGAATCTATGAGGATGATCGATTCTATGAGATTGCCGACGAGTATGGAATACTGATTTGGCAGGATTTCATGTTTGCCTGTGCACTGTATCCCAATGAGAAGGCGTTCATGGATTCGGTTAAGGTGGAGATTGCGCAACAGGTCAAACGATTGCAGTATCATCCATCGATTGCGCTTTGGGCTGGTAAGTCAAAATGATTTAAAGATTCGAGATTCTTTACCATTCTTCTTTACTAAATCGAATCTTCCCAATATAGGAAACAACGAAAACGAAGCTGCAATTGCCCAGGACTGGTGGGGCATTCATCCTAGCCCCCACTACAAAGACTACCAAAACGATTACCGAGCCCTGTACATTCACGCAATTAAACCAATCGTAGAAGGTGAGGATCTCTCCCGACCCTATGTGTCCTCGAGTCCATCGAATGGTGTGAAGGACGCCAGTGAGGACTACATTGCCTCCAATCCACAAGCTCAACAGTACGGTGATGTGCACTTCTATCAGACATCGGGCAACATGTGGGACTGGAAGGTGTATCCGAGTCCAAAGTTTGCCTCCGAGTATGGCTTCCAGTCTTGGTCCTCACTCCAAACATTAGAAAGATCAATTTCAAAGGACAATTTGAAATATCCATTGGATCGTACATTTGTGCATCGTGAGCACTCGGGCGGTCAACTGGAAAATCTGAACTCCATGATTGAGATTCACATGCGCATGCCCACTAGTGGCAATGTGAGCACACTCGAGCACTACATCTACCTCACACAGATATTCCAATCGATGGCAATCAAAACCGAGTCCGAACACTATCGACGCAATCGTGCTGTGGGTGATGATGGAACGGGAAACACCATGGGCGCTCTCTATTGGCAGTTGAACGACATTTGGCCAACTGTCTCCTGGGCATCGCTCGAATTTGGTGGCAAATGGAAAATGTTGCACTATTTTGTGCAGGACATGTTCGACAATTTGTTGGTCAATGCATTCGTGGATGGTGGTGAGTTGAAGGTTGTTGTGATTCGAGATGATCACCAGCCTGAGCCGATTAATTTCAAACTTCAAATTGACGTTTTCGATTGGTCCCAACTGACGCCCATTCACACGCACAGCGTTCAAGTGGAATCGAAACCCTTTTCTGTGACATTAGGCTTCCATGAAAAGTTGGATCACTTCTTGCAGACAGCCAAATGCAAAGACGCCAATCACTGCTTCATCGAAGTGAGCATCTACCAATCAAACGTTCGAAAGCGTTCAAATTTCCTTTTTGTTGGGGAGCCAAAAGATGCCATTGGTCTTCAGAAGGCAAAGGTACAAATCAAATCAATTTCCGAACCCAAATCTGATCCACAGGATCCGAGCTCCAAAGAATTTACACTTCAACTCGAGACGGACCACTTGGCACTGTATGTTTGGCTCGACTTTGTACCCAGCTCAGATTTGACCGGAATATTCTCAGACAATGGCTTTATGATGACGAGTCGAAATGTGACTCTGACCTTCAAGACAAGCCACTCGATCAGTAAGGACAAGTTGAGGGAGACATTGACTGTTAAGTCACTGAAAGATGTCGAGTAAAGTAAAGTCGTTTGTTATTTTATCAATAAACTTGTTGCAATAACTCACTTGGATACAGACTTTCTCAGATCACGTGATTTATGATTTGCGTTTCGCAACTATTGACATTAACCAATCACTGAATGATTGCCGCACAAACTTTGTGCTAATTGACAAATGATAATTTTGCCATCAACAATAAGTAGAAAGGATCAAAGGACAATCTAATATTTGAGACGATTTACCTCGATTACAAGGTTTAATTGGGGTAAGTGAGCTCAAATGAATGCAGCTTCAACTTTCACTTCTAGATTGAACAACAACATTGCACTGGTGTGATCGCTCAGTTCAAAAGACATAACTGCGCACTGCGCAGTTCCTTCTTGATGCCCTCCTTCATTGACACAATGCTCGGTCAGTGTAGACTCTGTAGAGTAAACTTGATCGATGGGCTTCCATTGCGATTCGGATTCGGCAGCTGTATCGTATGATTGCCCACCACAATAGGCTTGAATTCAATTGCTAAACAGAAAAATGATGAAGACTGCAAGGCCAACATTTGCAAATAACGCCATTTTGACTTGATGTACATTGTACAAGTTTGACATTGAAATTATAAATGTATTTATATGTTTTGCTTTTAGCCTAGTTCAATAGGATTGAACTTTGAACATCAGCATTATCTCATTGTGACACTTCGGGACAGTGTCAATTAATCAGTTAATTAACAAAACATTCGTTCAATGTTTATGATACAACATGTTGATTGTAATTACGTAAATTATTGTGTGACAGTAAATTTTGCACTTAACAAATAAATTGTAAATTTTTATGATCTAACCTTTGAAAAGTTTTATTATTAATTAACCCTCTTTTTGCTGTTAATGTACATTGTATCGTGATCGTGATCATCAGAACTCAGTGATTCATCTTTCGGTTCGCCAACAAAAAGGAAATGTGAACGTTTGATTGGTAGATGCTCACTTCAATGAAGCAGTGATTGGAATTCTGACAAAAAAAATCACTTGATAGTGAAACAATTGTGAAAGATGAATTGTAGAAATTGCTGATTACCACCAATGTCATTTGGAGAACAAATCGATTCAATTTTTTGACTGTAAATTGTAAAATAAATTTGAAAATGCAATGACTTTTATTGTTTTATATTAAAGTGTAATTTCTTGACCAAATTTTAGTTTGATCGATCATACTGTGTCGGATACAAGATGATCCAGCTGGACAATTTTAGATTGATAATTTTTGTTTTGAAGTTGTCAATACAATTCATAATTTTGAACTAGCGATTTGTAATCAATTAATTTTGTAAAATTAAGCAATTTAAGTTAAGTCTGAATGGCCAAGAATTAGTTGGCAAAAAACATTGGTAACTTTTAAAACTCAACTTAACACAAGTGCACCAGATTTTTCTCGACCTCCAAATTTATTCTTCCAATGAATTTAATTAGATCCAGTTAGTTCGATGAGATAATAAATTTTTTAATTGTGGTTAACAAATATTTTTAAGTTCATTGTATTTGATCATTAATTTGCACAATATTTCTTCCGTCAAATGTGGCCTATCGTGTAACACATTCCAGGCCTTAGTTTGCATTAGCATCACTAAATCACTGTTGATCATTCGCTCAATGCATTTGTTCTTCAATTGGTCCACTTTAAAGTCGTCTGCCAAAACCAATAAACGAACTGCTTTTATTGCCGTCAAATGTGGCTGTGATGTTGTCGAATCAATTTGTAAGGTCAGTTCATTTGCGCACAAATTTTTCAAATCGTATAAGTGGTACTGAATTAGAATTAGAATAAATTATTAGATAAGAACTAATCAACTTATGATCTATACTTACATATTCAGATAGTGACAGCAGTCTATCAGAAATTTTACTATTTGAATCAACCTCTCCAGTGTAAATGTAGCGAAGCATTTGTTCAAATTCGTCAATTTTAAAATGTATTATTTCAAATTGATTCAGTTCAGGTTGAACAACAAAACAATCTTTGAAAATTTCCGATGCTCTCAAAAGGACATTCTTGTGGGCATACAATTTTTTATTTGACTCATCTTCAAATGTAAAAATAATATCACTTTCTTCTTGTTGATTGTCAAACAATTCGTTTAATTCTGTTTTGATGAAAATATTTGGAAGTTCAATCAAAGTACATTTTGACTCTGAAAATATATGAATCTACGCAAAAATGTTTTATTAAATTGAATAATTCCAATACAAATTAAATACCTCATATAAAATGGTCAATTGTCCATTTGGCAGTAATTTATCAGAATTTTTAGTCAAATTCACTCGTGAAATATATTCAGGCCATTCGAATCCAATTTCACTATTTATTTTTTCATTAAATACTAATAAATAAATGATTAACAAAATGCAATACGAAAACATTCAAATACCTGAAATACACTTGGCCTTGTCATCTCTATCTAAAATGGACAATTTATATTTGACTATCACATTTGGTGTTTCAATTTCTGACATTTTCAAATAAATACAAACTTTATTTTTGCTCTCTTCGGTCAGTCCTTTTGGATAAACTTGAATAGTGAAATGAAGTAAATTTGAATTTCCATTCTGTAAATATTTTGGGCATTTGATTGAAAACGATTTTTGTTCTGAAATGCCAGATTGTATTCCTAAAAAATTATCAATTTCAAACTGAAGCGAACAGTTGAATTTGTTTAATTCGATTTGTGATTTAGTGAATCCAACTGAGTTTGATGAAGTTTGTGGTTTCCATTTGGAGTAAAAGTTATCGACTGTCAAGTTTGAATTGTGCTGATTAATAGGTGATGATGAATTGTAAACAGCACAAATCTATTTAAGAATTGATTAAATGTATTATTTCTATTATTTATATATCACATATACGTGAATACTAACTTCACCCAATAAAGTCAATTGATCGTTTGACAGTAAATGATTGATTGGATTCAGTAGATTTCGGTGCTTCACATACCGAGGAAAGCCATACGAACCATCGAGAGTTAACCATTTGTGATTCTCATGAAAATGTCTCACATTGAAATCATCAGTTTGACCAGGCCCAAGAATAGATAATTTGAAGTGAGTTTTAATTCTATACTGATCACTATCTTGTAGCTGTACAAATATTGATAAATAATCGGAATTTTTGTATTGTCCAAATGGTAGCAAACTCATAAAATACTTGACTCGATTATTGTTAAGTGGTGAAAATGGAGCTGACTGAAACTGAAGATTATTTTGATCAACATCGTAGATATATGAGCTAAAATTGTTCAACCTCCACTGATGGGCAAATTTATAAATCTGGGTAAAGGTACAGGAATACAAGTCTTCATGAAAACTATTTTGAATGGATTTAATTTTGCTCGGAACAACTTCAACCTTTTCTTCCTTGAGTACTTCCATTTGAACAAATAATTTGAATTGATCGTCCAAAAGGAATCCGTTTGGCAAATCTTGGACTTCACTAGGTGATACCTCGCTAACAAAGCCTTCCGTGATTTTAAAATTTAAATAATTTTCCCAAGTTTTTGTATCTGTTTATATAAATATTATTATATATAATTAGTGCAAATATATTCAAATATATATTGAACTCACCGTCGGTAATTTGAATTTTATTCCAAGTGCAATCGACCAGAAATAGTCTATATTTAGCTTTCACAATTGGATAATTTGAATTCAATTCCGACGGTCTATAAATGAAAATTTGTATATTCTCTATGTCGCATTTGATTTTGATTAATATTTTGAAGCAAATATTTTCACATTCTATAGGAATCAACATATCAAAGTGCTCACAACGATGATCCACCAATATATGAGTGAAGTTGTTAATGGCAAAAATATCTTCAAATTTAAACAAATTTACATTTGCATTGGTCCAACTTTGAGTGACATCACACTTTCTTGCTACTCGATGATTGAATTCTTCAAAATAATCGTCAAAGTTTTTACCAACACTCAGCGAAGACAGTTGGTTTGCGTCCTGTATTTGAATGGTGTCTATCTATAGTGAACAACAATTATTAATCAATAAATTAAATCGATTTTTCAACATTAAATTACCTCAAAGTAAAGAGTCAATTGATCATTTTGAAATAATTGATTTGTTTCATCAAAAAGTTCTTTGTATGTAATGAATCGATCACAATGTAGATTTGAAAACATAAATTTATAGTTAAGTCCTTTCGTATATAGCTTCAGTCCGTTTTGGTTCAGTGTTGGTCCTGTCCTACTGGACCTGTCATCTACGAAGAACCAGTCCTTAACCATGCGACCGCAAGAGGGCACAAGGCCCGATCGAGTGAGCTAGACTTAGCTAGCTCACCTCACCACACAGCGATTAGAGCGAACGTGAGTCTTGCACTGTGCACACCGCTTGAGTCTAATGCTTTTCTATCCATGCAGTATTTACCCTACCGATTGCCCAACGACATCGACCACACCGACATTACTACTGTGCTTATCTGTATATATCTTTAGTGACCTTATCAATAAATATACCGAGAGAATTACAGATTATGAGACTTATTTGAAGCTGTATGTCTCTGGTCAAAATTGGAATCTCGTGACTGCTGTTTGAGAAAAAATTAGACTACAATTTTGTCCCGGTTTGCTCTCGACATTGGGACTGGAAGCTACGTGACATCAAGACGCCTTGTACTTGGCTTGTATTTTACAACAATCGACTCGTCTCTATCTTGATCAAAATGAGTGAAGACAAGAATAAAGGCAATTCTGACAAATTAAATGGCGCCAACCACCGGTACTGGAAGATGCATGTGACTGCCAAGGTGGGCGGAAAAGGCTTACATCACGTCCTGAGTTTGGACGTCGAACCGACGGTCAAAACCGCCGAGGATGGTGCCAAGAAGACTGCCGAAGAGAAGTCGGTGAGGGAGTATTATCAAGCGAGGGGCATAATTGTCGGTTCCCTAGACAATGCCCATTTGGATATGATCGAAAATGACTGGACTCCTAAAAAATTGATGGACTTTTTCGATGAGAAGTACAAGAACGCGGAGTCTGATATGGCAGTTGTGTTTAAACTGCGAGAAGTGGTCCGATTGAAGCCTGAGTTGGGGAAGATGAAAGAGTACTTCACCAATCTTGAACAATTACTGAACGCGGCGAAATTCCTAGGCTTGCCGCCAGTGGACCAGAAGTGGATAATCTACTGGATTATCACGAGTATGCCAGAAGAATTAGACAATGCATACAAAATGATGGATTTGAAGGATCCTAAAAGCCTTTCAGTTGCATAGGGTACAGCAACTGATCCTAGAAGAGGAATCTCGTCTGTTGCGGAATCAAGGAGATAAGGCGACCGAAGCAACAGAGATAGCCATGGTGGCGAAAGGCAGAACCTTCCCGATAAAGACAAGCAAAACCTGTTATGAGTGCCAACAGCCTGGACATTTCGCTCGGGATTGCCCTGATAAAGGCAGAGGCGGCGGCGGCGGTGGCAGCAACGGTCACAACAGAAAGAAGGGGAAGAAGTCCAAGGACAAGGTGCACGCGGCGTTTATTGCTCGGCAGATGGAGCCGCAGAAGGCCCTACTCAGTGAACGAGTGAGTAATGTTAACGATACCATCCGTTTTTACATAGACAGCGCAGCAAGTCGGCACATGTGCCAGTCGAATGATGCCTTCACTGAGTTCGCCAAGTTTGTGACACCTGTTCCGATACAAGTAGCCAACAATGAAACCATCAACGCGGTTGGGGTTGGAACACTTGACCTAGAATCCCCGGCTTCCCAGATTTCCATGAATGACGTTGAATATGTGGAAAATCTGGCTAGCAACCTGCTCTCAGTACGACAACTAACCAAGAAAGGTCTCAAAGTGATATTCGCCGGCGACAAGTGTGAAGTGATCGACCGGAATGGAATTGTGGTTATGTCATCGACTGCAGGAAAGGATGACCTGTACTCAGTGGAACTGAGGAATCGCCTGAAAATGTCAGAGCAAAAGGCAAATTTAGTGAGGAAGGTGGATGCAACCACATGGCACCGTCGCCTGTGCCACATCTGCTCCAAGAAGGTGGAGAGCATGATTGGTGAACACGGCTACTTGAAAGCTTATTATGAACTTTGTGAAGCATGCGTCATCTGCAAATTTGTGAAGAGGGTCCCTATTGGTGATCGAATTGTAACGAAATCATCGAGACCACTGGAGTTGATTCACTCGGACCTTGCCGGTCAGTTTGATAGAAGTTATAAAGGCCAACGATTCATGATTACCTTTATCGACGATTGGTCTCGATTGTGCTACGTCTACCCTGTCTGTCACAAGAATGAAGCAGTGAAATGTTTTCGCACGTTCGTGAATCTGATGAGAAATCAGATGGATGGATTGAAGTTAGGCCGGATTAAGACCGACAACGGACTCGAGTACTGTAATGAAGAAATGAAGAAGTATTTGGATTCCGAGGGAATTGTCCACAATCGTACGGCAGTGAACGGAAGCCATCAAAATGGTATTGCGGAGCGCAAAAATAGGACACTTGAAGAGGGTTTTTTGACTTTGTTGAAAGAAAGTGGAATGCCAAGAAAATTCTGGACGGATGCTGTGCTTGCGTTGAATCACACACTAAATCGCGTCGTATCGTTTGCAACCAACGAATCACCAATCAAGAGATGGTCTGGTAGTGATGTCAATCTCGAATACTTTCGGACTTTTGGCTGTCGTGTGTATATGCATAACCCACGACCAAAAGGGAAGATGGATGATCGTGGATTGAAGGCAACTTTCATCGGTTACACCGATACGCCTCACAACTACAGGGTGATTACGGCGAATGGAACGATAACAACAGTGGAGGCATGCAACACCGTTTTCAATGAAAAAGACTTTCCCTACAAAACTTCTGAGTCGGAGGGCAGCGCCCCGAACCATAGTGCAGTAGTCCCCAACTTGTCGTACTTTCACACTGAAAGCGAATCTGAGGATGAGTCCGAACCGGAGGTGACTTCATCGTCGAACGGCCAAGTGCGAGAGGCCTCAGACCTCGAAAGTGGAGATGAATCTGCAAGTGAGTCAGAGAATGACTACGAAGAAGCGAATGAACAATTTGGAGGTGGAGATGTTGCTGATGTTGGTCAGATCCAGTTGATTGGTGATGAACAACCAACGAAACGTGAATCGAAGAAAAAAACAAAGGAACGTGGACCAACAAGAAGTTTCATCAAGAACAAGAACAGGCCCTATCTACAGTTCATGTTTCCAAATTACTAAAGTTCGATCCAGAACCTTGTCTACGAACTGGTGAACGACTTCCAAAGGAGTACGAAGATCCGAGATGGAAATTCGCGATGGACGAGGAGATTAAGAATATGTCCAAACTTGGAACGTTCGAGTGGGTGGACGAAACTGGCCGTCAAGATCTGGTGAAGTCAAGATGGGTTTACGATGTCAAACGTGATGATGACATGAAACCAAAGTACAAGGCCAGACTCGTTGCGAAAGGTTTCACCCAAATCAAGGGAGTGAACTACTATGAAACATATGCGAATGTTGCCGACGCGTCATCGATCCGTCTATTTTTCACGATGACAGCTAAACTGGACTTGGAGCTGTTTCAAATCGATGTAAAGTCCGCCTTCCTCAATGCGGAGTTGGAGGAAGACCTGTTCATGATCCCGCCACCCTGTTACCGTCAGCCAGGAAAGGTTTGGAAGTTGAAGCGGAGCATTTACGGTCTCAAACAAGCATCTCGGAATTGGGAGAAGACTTTTGCCACTTTCCTGGAATCTATTGGTTTCAAGTGTTTCAGCACTGAAAAGTGCATGTTTCGGCGGGGAAGTGTGTACATTGTGATTTATGTGGATGATGCTGTTCTGGGAGGACCGAAAATGGAAGACATCCGCAAGGTGGTTGGTGAAATTAAGAAACGATTCACCATACACGAAATTGGAGAACCAAAGCGGTTCTTGAGCCTGAACATCAGTCGTGACAGAAGCAAGAAAGTGATCTACCTAGATCAGACCGATTATGCAGATACGATCCTGGATCGATTCGAATTGGCCAATGTGAAACCTCGAGATAAGTTGCAGAAGTTCATTGCCGACGAAGGAAGTCCCGGAATTGATAAAGAAGAGATCGAGCAGAAACTCGGAGCACTTCAGTATCTGGCATGTCGGACCAGACCCGACCTATCGTATATAGTGGGTCGACTTGCGCAAGAAATACCGAATTCGACTGTGCAACTTCGAGGCGCCGTCACGAACGTCTTTCGATACCTACAGCACACACGTGGATATGCATTGGCGCTCGGCGAAGTGGACAAGGAACCGTATACGATCTATGTAGATGCAAGCCATGGCCAGGAGTCCAAAAGCAGATCAAGAAGTGGCAGCATCGTGAAGGTGTTTGGATCAACCATTTATTGGTCGTCAACGATTCAAACGATTCAAGCAATGTCCACAGCGGAAGCCGAGCTGAATGCACTGGCAGCAGTAGTCGAGGAGCTCACGTGGTTAAACCCACTGATTAGCGGATTTGGAGTTCACTCAAAGCCAGTCATCATGGAAGACAATCAGGCTGTGCTTGCCATGATGGAGAATCCAAGAACCAAGAAGTACCGACTTCGAGTCGATTTCGTGAAAGACAAATTGGACAACGGCGAGATCAAATGTTTGGAGTTCAAGCCGACACTCGAACAAGCAGCTGATGTCCTGACTAAAGTCGTCAACCGAGACGCAGCCAAGATGGTCGGACTGGTAGACCGTTCTTCGTTTAGAACCCGGGGAATGTTGGTCCTGTCCTACTGGACCTGTCATCTACGAAGAACCAGTCCTTAACCATGCGACCGCAAGAGGGCACAAGGCCCGATCGAGTGAGCTAGACTTAGCTAGCTCACCTCACCACACAGCGATTAGAGCGAACGTGAGTCTTGCACTGTGCACACCGCTTGAGTCTAATGCTTTTCTATCCATGCAGTATTTACCCTAACGATTGCCCAACGACATCGACCATACCGACATTACTACTGTGCTTATCTGTATATATCTTTAGTGACCTTATCAATAAATATACCGAGAGAATTACACTCAGAATGGACACTCTCCAATTTGAAACTATACGGTGTGCCAACACATTGTACGAAGTGAGCACATCCTTACTAACACAACTAACCGAGAGATAATCCTCACTGTGGTCCTTTCTTCCATTTGGGTACAAACACAGAGCTAACACAAGTTCAAGTCCATTTCCACCAGTGAGTTTACTTTGCGATTCAATCATTGGTGGTCGTGTTGATTTGCCATCAAAAAGAGCTGACAGATTTGTGATTGTCCATTTGTGAGCAAACTTGCTCAAGGTTACAGGACCAATTTGCCACATTTGTGCTTGTTGGCTTTCGTGTTCAAAGTTTGTACCTTCAATTATTTGAATCTAAATCGAACAATACGAAAAATAATTGAGGCAATATTTGAGTACATACGTACCTCGCAAAATAGAGTCAAGTTGTCATCAATTAAAAGCTCTTTTAAAAGTTTGTGTGAAATAAATTTTTAAACTCCAAAAAACTTTTGGTTGTTAATTTGTACTGTTCCATCTGAATTAATTTATATCAATAAAATTGCACAATCTAATGTTTAATAATTATACCTTGTGAGTAAGTAACCTGATCTTCTTGACCAAGAATAGAAAATTTCCACTTGACCCGTACAATGTTCTTTTCGACAGTTTGAGTACTCAACAACAAAGAAGCAAACTTTTCGTTCTCGTCCACCTTTTCGTCTCCATTTGGATACAATCGAAGATTGAACTCGTACTCAAAATCATGTTTGCAAGTGGCGCAAAAATTTTCAGATTCAATATAGTCAACCATTTGGTTGTTTGCTGCACTTGGCAATGATTTGTCATTTATATCATTTAAAAAATTATCAAAATTATAAATGATCCATTTGTGCTTGGATATCGACATGATTTGAATGTGTCTTGACTTATTTAAAAATTATTTTATAAAATAATTTGACGAATAATGTGCTTAAATGAAAGTGTAGATTTTTAAGATTTTTAATGCATACCACAACAAATTGTTGATCGATAAAGGTGCTCATTAATTGATGCCGAAGTGTTGCTTTGTATTTGTCAGGTCACAGCGGTACTGCGAGACACTTCAATAAAAAGGTGCGCTGCCTAATCAATCAATGATAATTGTGATTGGCAAAAATTCGTACTACCTTTGCACTCTTACATTGCAACAGCTTTAACACACTTGTACAGCTCATTGTGTTTCTGTAGAACTGCATTAAAAAATGTGATGATTTTACAAAAGTGACTAATCCCATCCATTGATTTGCAATTTAGTAAGAAACTACAACGATTGCAAATATAAAGCCAATACATTGAGATTCAAGGATTTAGATATGTCACAAGTTTGCCACTTTTGGCAAATTCCAGACTTTTCTAAGATAAATCAATTATATTATAATCAAATATATTATAATCACACAATAATACAGTATTACGAATGCCAACTTATATTTAGTCATTTTTGGACAAAGTCAATAATCGTTCATTTGCAATTCCAATGCTTGTATTTGTTTGTGCATACACTGTCCCTGCCTTAATATTTCAACTTTCAAAATTTAAACATAATATTCCAAACATTAATGCGATTTGGCGCGCTTAAATGAATGAATTTAATGAATTTAAATTTGCTCACAAATGGGCAATCAACAATTTCACATGTCACCGAAACACAAATGATTTGTTTGTTTATTCGGAAAATTTTTCAAGCTATGATCAAATTGAAACTTACATTGAAGTGATTCCAAATGGACGAGATAAACACTCATCTGGTGGCTCACAGTTTGTTGGAATATTCTGTACATTTGAATCGTATTTAAAAGATAAAATTTTGATTGAATTTCAAATGTCAATTGTCTATGGTGATGGGCAACTTTGCTATAACAAAGGTACAATTGTATTGCATTAATGTTTTTATATTTTATTAGAGAATGGCTCATGTTAATAATATTTATTTGTTTTGTATCTTTTAATATCTTAATAGTAAGCCAACAAATTTTAGACAAATGTGGAAGATGGGGATGGCCAGATTATATTGAAAAAGACCATTTACTCAATGCCAAGAATTGCCTTTTAGTTGGAGATACATTTCAAATCTATTGTGAAGTATCTTAATCATTTTTTAAACGTTTAAGGTTTTAATAATTTTTATATGATATTTAAGGTTAAATTGAACAAAATTGAATCCAATATTCCAAGTTGTATTAACTTTCCGCTAAAAAGCAGTACAACAGACATGCACGCAAAAGTAGTTTCATTTGCTTACAAATGGACAATTGACAATTTTGTTTCAATTCCCGACAATGGTCGCGACGAAATTGTGGATATTGTGTCACCAATTTTTTCTATTTCAAGCAACAATAATACAAAATATGATTTTTGTTTGATTTTGAAAAACACAACTCAAGACTATCTGTCAATATTACTTTATTACTTGTGCACCAGTAAACCCGATTGCGTAAATGCTCACTACAAATTATCGCTGCTCGATGATGATATGCACAAACAGGTTACAATGGGTTGGTTGCAATCAATTAACTTTGATTTGTCATAATTTTATCTTATCTTAATTAATAACAGGATGCCTGCATAAATTTAGTATAACAAAAAACTTTGGATGGCATATTATTCATCTTGACGAACTGTTTGATCCAGAAAGACGATTGCTGAGGGATCTTAAGATTTATTGCGAAGTTTGTATTAACCAATTAAATGGAAATAAGTTTATTTTTTATTATTTATAAATCAAAATGCAGATTGAAATCTTTGAAGATTTTGACAAAAACTTAATCGAAACTAACAAAACTGTGCAAAATTTGTCAGAAAGTGTGTGCTACCAGTTTTCGGAGTACAAAATTATGGATTCAATCTCGCACAAATGGACAATTGATAATTTTTCTCGATTTTACAAACACAAAGATTCACCCGCAAAATTGTCTTCGAGATATTTTTGTTCGAATGTAAACAAATACAAATTCAACATGAAATTATTTCCCGAAAATATTATCAAAATTGTTTTATATTTTCTGAAACAATTTGAACTAAAATTAGCTGTCAACCTAATTGCCCGTATGTCAGTAATTGATCAAAGTGGCAATAAATGTTTAACGCAAAGTAAGTGTTGCTCTAAATATTTTATTTTTGGTAACTTTCGAATATATTCTTTAAAAGCTCATTTCTATTTCATTTTGTATTTTAAGCAATTCGCCGGTCCGCTAGACGCAATGCACTTCAAACGAGTATCGAGTTTAACTTTATCTATTTAGCTTTACAAGAATTTGAAAATCGTTTTTTCCCAAATGACAGATTGACATTTTATCTAGAGGTATACTTAGAAAACACAGTACTAACCAATTAATTAATAATATTGATATATATCAGGCAGATATAATCGAATACACAAATGAAATTTCATTACAACCACAAATTGACATGTTGACATGCAAACCAGATGAGCATGTTTGTTGGAACAAACTGCAGCAAGAGTTGTACAAAGGACAGCACACCTTCAAGTTTGGCCATAAATGGACAATCGACAACTTTAGTAGTTTGTGGACATCAAATCACTTTACCAAAGAAGAATACATTTGTTCAGAGGACATAAAGATTGTTGAGACGAATGATTTGCATGTAGATTTTTCATTTCGCTTGTACTTCAATGGCAATGGAGCTGATGTCAATTCTGGTCATATGTCACTTGGCAGAATGTATTACAAATGTCGTCACTCTTCATCAAGCCTGCCTGTGCAATGTTTTGTGGAGGTGTATAGTGCAAACGACCAGATTTCATATTTAAAAAGTAAGTTGCAACATTTATATATTTTGTTATTTTTACAATATTTTTTTCAGCTGTACAAGATAAAGTCTCTCCAGACTGTTCAGAAATAAAAGTATTGAATAGATTTATATCAATAGATTATCTAAAAGATCCTGCAAATGGATTTTTACAAAATGATCAATTGAAACTATTTTTTGTGGTAAGTTTAATCACCGAGAAAAGTCGTTTTCAGTTGTAACTGAAAATTTTTTTGATTTTTTTCAAAAGATAAAATAACCCTTATTGACTAATTCAAGAGTAAAGATTCCAACTATAGACACTAGGAACCAGTGAACTTCTCTTGACATCTTAAAATTTTACGCAACATCGACTAATTGTTACGTTTTCATATGGAAAAAAATATATTAAATTCCCAGGGCCCAAGAATAACAGCTTCTTACCTACCAAGAATGGCCAATAGTGGTAACCAAATGGCTGTAACTGTCACCAGAGCATTCTTGGTAAGTATGAAAGCCGTTATTCTAGGGCCCTGAAATAAATATAATTTCTTCTATATGAAAACGTAACAATTAGTCGATGTTGCGTACAAATTATGAGGTTAAGAGAAGTTCACTAGTAGACTACCATTTTAGAATATTTTTTGGGTTGAAGATACTAATTGGATTTTTAGGGTTCATTTGGGATTCATTGAGATTCTTTTAGGATTATTTAGGATCTTTTAGGTTTTTTGAGATTTCGAGGTATTCTCTTAGAATTTTTTAAATCTTAATTGATTTGTCAGGATTCGTTATGATCCTCTAAGGATATTTGGTTTTTTATATCCCTACTATATTATCCTCATTATCATATTATTCTTATATTACCAAGAATGCACACATGCTAAAAGGATCATAACGAATCCTGGCAGATCAAATAAAATTTTAATGAATCCTGAGAGAATCCATCGCAATCCTAAAAATCGTAAAGGATCCTAAAGAATCTTAAAAGAATCTCAATGAATCCAATAGAATTCCAAATTTTGCAAAAGGATTCTTTAGAATCTCAATAGAATTTTAAATAAACCCTAAAAAATCCAATTGGTGTCCAATTAGTATCCTCAACCTAAAAATATTCAAAAATGATGCCAAAGTTGGAATATTTACCCTTGAATGAGTCAATAAGGTTTATTTCATCTTTTCCAAAAATAAAAAAAATTCAGATGCAACTTAAAACGATTTTTCTCGGTATATTTGTATATTTAAAAATAAATTTAATTATTCTGCGCAATTGTCACTTAGATATGTGCAATTGAAGCACCAGAAGGCGTTGATGATTCATTTTATGAAAATTTAGATGATTACTTTTAAGAAACTGGAAGCCGAGCCACTGAATCGAGCTTGTGTCAGTGAAACAAAGATGGATGCAAATGCGAATATATTTCACATCGATTACAGATGGACCATCAATAAAATTTCCACTTTAGTTGACTATGAGAACAAAGCGTACGTTGAAAAACTTGCTCACAAATTTAAATCAAATCCAAAAAGTACAAAACAATTACTACAAGAGGATAATCGGTTTGAACGCAAATATATTGACAACTTGAAGTATTTTAAAATTTCCAATGATACATTTTTGGTGCATGTGCGTTTGTATTTTCGCAACCAGTACCACAAAAAGCATGAGCTCACTTGCAATGTTTGTTCGGTCAACAAATCGCACGTTACCCTTTCATATAAACTTGGATACACTACATGGAATGACGAAGACAGAACTATTCTGGGTATGTCGAGTCAATTTATGTTTTTATGAACACTTATGGCTAAGGCAGGCCAGGACGTCGCCGTGATATGTGGATGACCCCTCTATATATGATGGAAAAAGTGGTCTCCGAAGGGTACAGTTTTAACCGAGATCATTAACAGATTATGGCTTTCAATATATCAAATTAAAGGTAATGACACGAACTTTAAAAGATAATTGGACATTCGGGCTTTATTTTTTAAACAATTTATATAATTTTTAGTAAATAATGAAAAGAGACTAAGATCTAAGACTCTTTTAAGTTGTTTCTCCTTTTAAGATTAATTTACAGATAAATGGCCCAAACGTTCAATTATCTTTAATTTAATATATTGAACGCCAAATCGGTTAATGTTCTCGGTCAAAACTGTACCATTCGGAGACCACTTTTTCCCACCATATATCGAGGGGTCATCCACATATCACGGCGACGTCCTTGCCTGCCTTAAAACTAGATCTCAACACATGTTTGCATGTTGATTTTAAACATTTTTACTGCTATTCAGAAGGCAGAAAAAAATTTGGTGAAAACGACAAATTTGCATTTTTTATTCCACATACCTTCTTGAACAATCCAGATTTGGAAATGATTGTGGACGACAAGTTAAATTTAAGATGTCAAGTAATAAATATTAAATTAATATTACAATTTAAACACTAAAATCACAAATATTAGTTTGAAATTACAGAGGAAAAAGATTTTATTGAAGAATGCTTGAACCCGAAAGTGAATTTGATAGATGTGAAACAAACTAGTTGTACCTTCACACAAGTAAATCAAATAGTCCATTGGTGGTCTTTGGAAAATTTCTTGTATCAGTTAAAATCTAGTGAATCTGATCGCGATATTTATTCGAACGTATTTGCATTTCCTCTTAATGATAAATTCAAATTTCAATTGATAATTCGTCCCGAAGATCCGGACATAGCAACCAATGAAAAGTATTTGACAATTTGGTTAGAAAACATCGGCATTGCAAATGATCTTGAGGATATTATAATAAATTATTATTTTGCAATTGTTGATGCCAATTACAAGTTTCGCTATACAATTGGTGAGTGAAATGAAATTGGGTCTACTTTTGTAAAGTTTAAGTTTCATCATACAATTTGTCGATAGAGGGAGCAATACTTTTTAAAATGCTCCATAATACTTTAGGCAAGAAATTGGTGAAAGCATCCGAATTTGTAGACTTTCGCAACAAATTGCTTGTTAACGGAAATCTCGTTATATTATGTAATGTAAGTTCTAAATTTATAATCATATTTTTTAATCAATTTTAATTGAATAATTTTAAAAAACAATTTTAAAATGTCAGTTATATCTATTGGAAAACGTAATTGAGCCAACAAAATTAAGAAATTCACAGGACCGATTGGCAGCTGCTACTTTCGACAAGCCCTGGATATGCCAAAGAATGTCTCAAATTGCATTAACAATCTTCAGTTCAACGAAAATGCCTGTGTACAAAGGTGCATGCAAACTGACAATTGACAATACTGAACAATTCCTCGCTCAATCATCTTCATCAACAAATCAATTTATTGAATCAGAAATATTTTCGGTACATAATTTTGAAGAAGCTCAATTTGTTGCTCGAATCTATTCACGAAATGATAAATTTGAGAAAGACAGCGAGAAGAACCAGTTGGTAACATCGGTTTGTTTAGAGTTACTTGCACAAAATACCATTGAAATATTTGTGCGGACCACAATCTCGAATGAAAACCAAAAGACACTTCACTCAAAAGGTATCAATTTATTAAATATTAAATAGATTATATACTAAGTTGCATTGTTTTGAATTTTACAGTGTGGCAGAAACCATTCATCTGTGCAGACAGCATTGAAATGTATGAATGCTTTCCACTGGATTGTTTGGTTGACTTTGAAAATGGCTCATTTTTTAATAATATCACAATAGATTTCGAGGTAATAATCCTATCTTACATTTTAATAATATCCAAGAATGTTCACTTTTAAATGGCTAAATTATTGTCAAATTGATCTAGATTGCTGTTATTGAACGCATTAAAACGGAACCCCAAAATCTCACAACCGATCATCGGATACTAGAAGAACTGACAGACTTACTGGAGGAGAATCAACCAACCGATCTGGTTTTGGTATTTCAACACGGCAAAGAACTACATCTTCACAAGAGCGTTCTCGCTTTTCGAAGTGCCTTCTTTGACAATTTAGCCACCCAAGTTTCGGTTAATAATGATGAAAATGAAAAAATTGAACTCGATTTTGATTATGAAGTGTGCAAAGAGCTGGTGCAATATTTGTACACTGGCAAAATTCCTTCGGTTGACAAATTTGGTGATAAACTTTTAGAAGCTGCTGATTGGGTTAGTATAAAATATATATCAATCGATCAATTCAATTAAGACATTTATTTTATTATAGTTTGGACTTGAAGAAGTCAAGATGCTTTGGTAAGATTTTGGCAATACTTCAAAAAGGATTGTTTTTTGTGCAAATGCCATTTAATTATGGTAAAATGTTAATTAATTTTTTGAACACAATGAAAGATATTGTTGTTTCATTCAACAGTAATCGACTTTTTTGATGAAATGTTCAAAATCAACATTTCGTTATCATAAACACTAGACTAAATATTGCACGAACAAAACCGATTTGTAAAGTTACAGAAAAGTACATGTACAATTGACTTGTTCAATAAAATAAATTGTGAGTTCAAAGTTGAAGCTGCATTCATTTGAGCTCACTTACCCCAATTAAACCTTGTAATCGAGGTAAATCGTCTCAAATATTAGATTGTCCTTTGATCCTTTCTACTTATTGTTGATGGCAAAATTATCATTTGTCAATTAGCACAAAGTTTGTGCGGCAATCATTCAGTGATTGGTTAATGTCAATAGTTGCGAAACGCAAATCATAAATCACGTGATCTGAGAAAGTCTGTATCCAAGTGAGTTATTGCAACAAGTTTATTGATAAAATAACAAACGACTTTACTTTACTCGACATCTTTTCATAGTTCGCATTCAGCCGCCGTAGTGAGCGGACGTGTTTTTTGTCGCTTCGTAATGACATAAATTTTTGTATCCTAAACATAGTTTTATCGCTTATATCTTCATCTACGTTCATCTGATTTTCTTTAAATTATTATTATCAGAATCGTCTTTGCAAAAAAAAACTCGACATCTTTCAGTGACTTAACAGTATACTGTGACGTCAATGTCTCCATCAACGGTTGGAGAAATGATGACCTAACGCTGAACACTGGCAATTTTCCAACATTTGATTCAATGGTAGCCTCCTTACACAGTCGAGGCTTTCAATTAGGCACATTCGTAGAACACAATCATTCGTAAAAGACAATTCCACAGCACATCAGGCTTATTTCATCAAGGACCTGTCAGGCAAAAGCACCAATTGGATTGACTTTTCCAACGAACAAGCACGCGAGTGGTTTCACTCAACGCTTCATCAACTACAACAAAATCACAAAGTGGATTCATACTTTCTGGGTAGTTACGGCCTGCCGCCACAGGGCTATGTGATGCACAACCTGAATGTGCAGAAATATCCATCCAAGTTGATCACAAAGTATGTGAAAGCACTTGCCTCGGGAAACAATGTGACCACTTTTGTGGCATACAAATCACAAGACTTGCCAGTTTTTGTGCAACTGTGGGCCAACGATGCAATTTCGAATATACTCTCAGCATCACTCGCTGGTTATGCCTTTGTCTCGCCAAATCCAATCTACGAGAACGACCCAGAACTGTACATTCGTCGAGTGCAGACTGTGTGCCTGATGCCGCACATGTCTTTCCATCTCACACCGTGGCAGTTCAATGATGCGAATGTTGTGAACATTTCGAAGCAATTTGTTGAGCTGCACTCGGCACATGCAGCGACATTTGTTGCACTGGCCAGGAAGCGCTTGACCGATGGTAGTTCAATTGTTCGACCAATGTGGTATGCAGCGCAGGATGATGCGGCCACTTATCAGATCGATGACCAGTACATGGTGGGCGATGATATTGTGGTGGCACCAGTCACAACCAAGGGAATGCGTAAACGTTTGGTCTACCTTCCATCGGGCAATTGGCTCGATCAACATGGCGCCAGCTTTCAGGGGCCCAAGCAGATTAAAGTTTCGACACCACTTCAGGAGCTTCCGTATTTTAAGAGAAAAATTTGATTTCACCAATTTCAATTTGATGATCATTTACTGTATACAAGTGAATTCAATTACGTGTGCTCGTTTGAGCGCACATCAGACGCACAGTATGAACGATTAAACTAAAAGACAAAACTAAAACGTTTTCCTTTCAATTAAGTTTGTAGTTGGGAAATGCAAACAGACACAAGAATAGATTCAAAACAACATTTCAAAAAAAAATATTTTTATTTAGATATTTTTAATGATTTAGAAAAAATAACGCTCAGATTTGTTAGAGAATTCCTTCTGTGGAATAAAACTTAGTCAAATGACTAGAAAAGATCAGTTTGAGTAAACCAAATATTGCGTGCGAGAATCTCTTATGAAAAGAATATGCAAAAATATAAATAGTAGTTTTCAAAACCAATTACATTTTACAATTAATTTTACAATTTAGTGAAGAAAACGAGAAATAGAAGATTGTATTGAGAACGCACACACATTCACAGTTGATTAATGTTAATGAGCATTTCTCTACCGAAACCAACAACAAGTGAGACAGTGTGCAACTTGGTGCAACCTCGAAATGGTTCTCTGGTTAGACGGTGACATTCGATCAATCGATCAGCGAGTTCGGCTTCGGCATCATCGAACGGACCATAACCATCCGCTTTGAGAGTGATCGCACAGAGTGGACATTGGTCAATGCGATGCGCCAAACGAAGTACTTGCAGGTTGGGAAATAGTTGGGAGATGCAAAGACGAGCAGTGTCGAGGTGAGATGTGGTGTTGAAGCGAAGTGAAAGTAGACGCACTGAGGGGACTTGTGCAATTGCCGGTTCGACTTGTCCGCCTTCTTCATCATCTTGCTGGGCTGCTTCAAGTTGAGCAATACTGCCACACTGCAAATTGAGATAGACCAATTGGCAAAGTTGAGACAAACATCGAGCCAGCATAGTCATCGGCATTCGAGAACATCCAATGAGCTTCAATTTGGTCAATGTGCTGAATCGAGTGCAAAACCGCTTCATCTCATCGTAGAACTGCTCAGTGGCACCAGTCATAAACAACGAAAAAGCATTGAAGTTGAAATTGCCCTGAAGCAACCTTTGATCAAGGTGATTGAATCGGTTCAATCCGAGTGAGTCAAACAGATCGATGGAATCAATGTTTGTGCCATACTGTGCCAGCGAGGACAACAACCACTCGAGTTGAACGCCACCAATGCGGATGGCAAGTGTGGACAGACGAGACAGGAACAGCATTTGAGGACGCAGTGCCAAGTAATTTGGAAATCTAAGAAACAATCTGAGATGACGTAGTGAGCGAAGACGATTGAGACAGTCGAACAGAGGGTTCGGATTGAGGGCAGGTTCAGAATGGTAGTCAGTGATAGTCCAAATGTTGAGCTTCAAATTGATCAAATGTTCCGACAAGTGATCGAGTAGGTGAATTAGTTGAAGGAGTACTGGACTTGTGGCAGACGCGAACACCAATGTCAAATGAGTGATGTGCCACAAGTTGAGAGCGAGTGAGGAGATGAGTGGTGCGATGGGCACACCGTCGGGCACTACAACCAAATCGAACTCGATCTGTTCGGGGGATTCGAGTGTGAGCCAGGGCAGACCGTCATCGCGACGAACGTGCTCAATCAAATTAGTCCCATGTGTGCAGTAGATCACATTCGAGCCCAGTCCAGTGAGTAGTGTTCGTCTTTGGACAATCACCAGTCGTCTACGTCGGTTCAGCTCGGTCCGACGTGATCTGTTCCAACTGGTGCACACCAGTCCCACTGAGCGAAGCAAATCCACCAGTGGCACGTGAGAGAAAATGGCTTCGAGACAAAGGTCTGGAAAGTGAGACAAACAAGGGACCATTGTGGGAGGTGAGGGAGAGAGATTGGAACGAGCAAATGGCAAAACAAACGAGGAAATTTCACGATGATTTCACAAATAGAAATACAAACAAACAAACTCACTCGTGTCGGCTTGACTGCTCTTCGTATGCCACACTTGTTATTATACGACATCTGTGAACGACACCTTTTTTAACATTTGCATGAATCGCATCACAAAAGCCGAGTCGATTCTCATTGATTTGGTTTAATTTTTGTCTATTTTAATCGATATTACTCGTGTTTGGTTTCGATTGATTCATTCAAGAGTTAACCTTTGACCTGTTTATTCTTGTGTTTCATCCACCACCACAATCATACCATCAATATTCAGGGGCTGATTGGTGCTGAGTGTTTCTTTACCAAATTGGACAATTCAAGCAAATCTTTACCCTATCCTTAAATAAATCTGAAATGTTTATTCGAAGAATTTCTACAATTCATCTTTCACAATTGTCTCACTGTCGAGTGACTTTTTGTCTGAATTCAACATAACATGATGAAAGAAGTTGACCAATTTGAGATAGTTCTCCACCGAAATTCGTTCATTATGACCATGGAATCTATAATCCAAAGCATAAACACAAATTTGTACTAAAAATTATACAAAATACCTTTTCATATCTTCAGGTGTATGAACTATAGGCGAGAATCGATAAATAGATCGTGTAAAGTTCAGGTACCATCTAGTAATAGAGAAATAATAAATAGGATTTTAAATTCATTAAAAAAAGCTTCGTAATTACTTTACATCTGAAGAAGCAATTAAAATACCCGGAACAGTGATCGTATTCCCAAACACTTGAGCAATCGAGCTCTCAATAGTTCGATAGCCAAAAGAATCACAGGACGAGATGGGATGAGGCTCAATAGCCAACTCCGAAATTGAAAGTTCAACATTTTTATCATTAATTAGAGCACGATCGAATTCGATCACATCCTGTACACTTTGTAGTGGGTGGATTCGATGATTCACAGTGGCCTCAGCGGAACTTGGTAATACGTTGGCCTGCGCATGCGTATAAGTTTTATGTAAATCCAAAATTAAAAAACTCACCTTAAATCCACCTTTAATTATCGTCATGGCTGTGGATGTCCGAATCATGGCATTCAATACAGGCACCCCAGACATGTAACTCGATATCAATGGACCAAAAAGCCAGAGATTACTGTAAATGAGCTTGTACGGATATGTTGACTGTAAGGAAGAACTATTATTTGCCACAAATCTTTTGATGACTTACATAACGAGCAAACGCTTCAATCGTGTCCTTTTCGGGTCCAAAACCAAAAAAGTTCTGATGAACATTTCCGGTTAGCTTCGACACAGCCCTGCCCAGAATCGTAATCGAAGTATCGATTGGAGCCATCGATGAATGACCCACTGGACCGTTGGCTTTCAAATTCAGAGTTACATAGCCCTTCTCGCCAACACCAACTACAGCTACAAATTGCTGAATACCAAAGAAGGATTCATTTGTAAAAATATTCGTGCCCTCATCAAGAAGGTATTCAAATTCGTGGATTCCTTTCCGGATAAACATTTTTGCAATTTCTTGGGCTCCATCCACTCCCTGTCCCTCTTCATCATGACCAAATGCAATGTAGAAGGCACGACGGGGTACGAATCCTCGTGCAAGTAAATGCTCAAGTGTTTCCATAATTCCCATCAAAGTATGCTTCGCATCCATACTACCTCTACCGTAAATGTATCCGTCCTGAATTTCGCCTCCGAAAGGATCCAAATTCCATTTGTCCACCTCAACCGGCACAACATCAATGTGGGAACACAGTAGATAAGGCTTAAGGGTTGAATCACTGCCTGCGATCGAATACAACAAACTAAAATTGTTCACAGTTTCAACTTGAACCAATTTCGATGAATAGATTGTTGGAAAATCTTAGTTTGGAAAAATATTCAACAAATTAAAATTAATTTAAAATGAATCAAATTGTTTTAAATTTACTTTTATGCAAAAATTGTGCAAACTCCTTCAATGCCACACGATCATAATCTCGATTTCCTCTAGTGATTGTCTTGATTCTCAATGCACGAATAAATCGATCAATCAGTGCCTGACCAGAGATTGGCTGGTGCGTCTGGTTGCACTGTTCCACATCGTGAGGATGTGGAAAATATATTTCGGCTCGGAAAAACATTACAATCAAAAGTGTTATTAGTGACAATAAGATGAGCGATGCGATTCTTCTACATAAGAAAGTCATTTTCAAACGCAAAAACCCTAAACAAGAAGCTCACAAGTTGGAAATGAGAAATGTCGAGCTAGTTTGGCATTTTATGCCTAAATATGAGAAATGAGAAATATCTTCTTTACGACATAATCAGATTGATTGGTTGATCTTTTTAAATTTGAGTCCATAAAATGATTGCCATCAATACTATCACTGTGATTTTCTCGGATGTTGCCAAAGGTGCTACAGCCCATCCAGGCAACAATCAAAGTCATAATTGATTTTGTTGGAAAATGTCTTTATGCATTCAATTGCCTTTGAATTTGCAATAAAGCATCTTTACGACATCATCAGGTTGATTGATTTCTTTAAATTTTTGGTCATAAAATAATTGTCCTCAATAGTGTAACTGTGATGTTCTTGGATGTTGCCAGGGACTCACACAGCCCATCCAGGCAACCAAAGTTCATAATTGATTTTGATGGAAAATGTCTTTGCATGCATGCATGCAACATTCAAACCACCAAAAAAGGTCACAAGTTGAATCTATCAATATACAAAACTATACATATTTAATGATTTGATTGAGTTGACTTTAAAACTTTTTCGGAATTTAGAAACAAATACATTTCAAATGAGTTTCACTAATTAAAACTTTATTTTATATTTATAATTTTCATAAATATTTTAATGAACGCACAAACTTTTAATTACCATTGTATGCTAAAGTTAATTTGAAATTGACAAACTTTCAAAATGCGTTGCAATAAGTTTCGAAGTACGAAAGTAAAAGTAAAACTTTCATTTGCAAAAGTGCGTTTCAAGTGGATATTTCTAGTCTGAAGTGAAGCCAATTTAATCTTCAAATTTCATATTTCAAATTCACAAAATTAAAAAACATATTCAAAAACAAAATGAAATTCAAATGCTTTGTACTCTTTGTAAAATTCTTTTCAAACTGTTCAGTATTTCTAAAATTGTTTTTCTCTAAACTGTTAATCAACTCAAACAGCAGTTCCAGTCATATTATCCTCGATATCGTTTCGAATTCCAAATGTAAACTTTCAATATGGCGTCTACTTTACTATCTTCAACTACTAACATTTTCCATAAGATTACTAATCTGTCATTTTGCGCTTAAAGTGCCAAAACTAAATTTCTACTTAAATTACGATTTGCCAATCGACTCTGGAATCAAACTCAAATTCATCGACAAATCTATGGTTCTGTGCATTATTCCTTTCATTTTATTCGAAATTTATCTAATTTTACATAATCCACGTCAAACCTGACCGTCTTTTCTGGCTTCAAGTGTACGATTTCATCGTGGATAATGTAGAAAAATTCTTCCTACTAAATCCCTACTTGAAACCCAAAATTAAAATTAATTTATTAAAACCTAAAAATAGCTTTAAATATTATGCAAATTTATTCCACAAAATCTGGCACTTTAAGGGAGCAAAATTTCAATCGAATCAACTGACAAATTATTTGCCATCACTTGATGCGAAAATTAAGTGTCGTTTGATTGTAATTTCAATTTGTCTGGAAAATGTCAACAAAATTATTTTAAATATTTTAAGTAAGTTAAAAGTTTTCTATAAGGAAAATTCTAAGTTGACTTGTAAAAACCAACTAAAACTTTATACTTCTATAGGAATCCTTCTACTATACCAGACATTTCATTACACTCACGTGAATATCCAACAGAATCCATCTCGACCCAGAATTTTGTATTTCCTATCTCTACTTCATAATTGTGCCAATTTCTACGCAATTTGGAACACAATCAAAATTGTACTCTTCATGATTCACTCAATCACAATCACTTCAATTGCCTCTTGCTTGCATATGACAAATTTAAACAGAAATTTAACCAAAATTCCGATTAATCATAATTCCAAACCGATTCAATACATCTCCCTGTTCAGCAAACTCGATCACTTCTATCGTGAACACATTCATCTAACCAGAAATATTGTCGAATCAAATCGGAGGATAATATCACCCGTCCTATTTGCAGCATTTTTCTGTAATCTAACCCTTAATCTTAATCTAATCACAATTTTGAAATTCCGTGAACTTCTTCTACAAGAACGAATATTCTTGACCACTAGCGTGATCCTGCAAATGTTGTTCCCGTTACTGGGTGCTCAGTCTCTGATTTACTGGATTCAATATTACTATAGTTCAGAGAAGCCTTTACTGTGCATTCAATCGAGCATTCAAGGGAAGGGAAAATGGATTCGAAATAAATTGAGATTGGTACTGTACTATGAATTGATTTGTACAAGAAGGAGACTGGCGTACACTGTTGGACCGATTGGCAGAATTTCGAGGAGAAGTTTCTATAAGGTATCTGTTAGAATTATATTTTTTGATAATAATTTCGATTTTTATTATCAAATTCAGTTTATTATAGCATACAGTGGCTACATTCTGTATTCGTTCAAATTGCTATACAAGCAAAGATATTCGTGTACTTAATTTTACAATGACAATTCATGAATCATCAATCAACATGAAATGGACTTTGACCGTACATTAGGGTAATCACTTTTTTCATTTGTGCACTTTTTGCGAGATTATTAATTCACTTCCTAATGCACTGCATGATAAAATGTACATAGTTTAGCTTATCTGTCTGTTGATTTTGTATCCAAAAAAATAAAATGATTCATCACTCCGAGTAAAACTATTTTTATCTGTTCCGCAAAAGATCTGGATTAGACATTTTGCTTGCAAAAAAAATCCTTTGAGAATATGTAAATATCATCTGACTTTATGTTGATAATGATCGTCTCGAGCTTAGTCAAACATTAGAATGGTTATATATAAAGTCTATAGACTATCAAGTATGCAAATAAAAGCTATTCCTTTGAGGATAAAAAAAGCTATAAACTTATCAATGGGGATTCATATCACAGATGGCGATGACATGATAACATGAATTGGAGTTAGTTAGTTTTTAAAAGTCAAAGCATTATTTGCAAATTGTCACTGTTGCAGCGCACATTCAAAATGGTTATTTTCAAAATTGTGCCTTTTGCCTGTTCCTGTTTACTGGTGGTTTTAGTGCTATGTGGTCCAGTTGTTTCAGGTGATGAAGATGACTGTGTCTACAAAAAATGCGAATGGAAATTTCGTTCAAAACCATCTGGGTGAGTAGTTTTAGTTTTTAAGAGAGTGCTTAAATATTGGTTTGATTGACGATCCAATTTGTATTTAAATAGACATTATCCATGTTGGAGCCAAAGCCGACGATTAGTGCGAAGTTTCGACTGTGCCGACAACAATACCTATCATATTTGCTGTGATCAAACGAAAGTGTCCACCAAATCTATTGGAGAAAGTCGACTTCAATTTTTTAAGGCTGTGAGCAACATTGGCGAAATGCTTAGTCCCGCCTGTACGAAACGTATTCTTTGTGAGCAAATCTGCTAGAATCACGATTTTAGCTCTTCAAGTTCCTTTTACAATTTGCAAACTTTCGATGAAAACACGACCGAGACAAGGAAAGAATACGTCCGTTCTTATGGCGATGATTTGGAGTGCCACAAACGACAGCATTCACAGAACATTTCAAACTCAACTTTGTTCAATCAGAATGTATGCCTAAAGGATTGCGCCAAAAAGTATTCAAACTGTCAACGTGTGTTGGACATTGATTTCACTGTCAAATGTTACTTTGCATCGGCTCGGCTATTTCACAAGTTGGGACTGTGGTTTTTCAGTGCATTCAACATGACTTTCGATTCGTTTGGCTCCGAAGATTTAGACAAGTCCGTTCATCAAAGCATCAAAAGGTCATTCACCGTTCTATACCACCGAATGGAAACATTGGAGAGTGCATACTATGACTGGTTCGATAAAGAGGTGTTCCGAAAGCGAAGATCAATTGAGCTAGAGCTTGAGAAAACTTGGAAACAGTTCTTGGTAATTTTCAATGGAACCGATTCCGCCTTGGCGCACAATCTGTACCAATCACTCAATCGTACTCAGTTTAGTGATGCAATTTCAGTGATTAATCATACGCTGGTGACTACTGGTTTTGAATCTATTCGTACGAATAGTGTCTTGAGAACTCCGTGTCAGGGGTTGCGTGATCTGACATCTGGTTAATCATCATAATTGAGACTAGACAATTGGACAACTAGTCTAGACTTTGTATGTTTGCTTGTTAACAAAAACTCAAATAAATAAAGCGATTCACCGCTTCACAAATTGATTTATTGTTTTTCAAGGATCTATCCCTAATTCACGATGAAGTAAAAGTTCCCAAAGAAAGTTCCTGCCAAGAGTTTATGAAGTTCCGGGAACAATTCCGGGAAACCTATTCTCAAGAATAATAATAGTAATCCAGTGAGTCCTCCTCAGAATCCTGTAAGCCACGTGGTTCCGTCTATCCAAACGCATGCGCAACCAACGATTCAGCAATCAGTTCGATTTCACTTTCCAAGTGTGTGCATGCATGGTAGCGGAATGTGACTCATTAATATGCACAAAATCCGACCAAGTCGATCATACTCAAGGATGTGCACTCGTTCGACTCAGAAAAGCGAGCCCCAAAGTTGAAACTCAAATTCAAATGATGTCCCAAAAAGTTCAAACGATATCACTTGTTGAAGAGTCACTGTCAATTGTTCCATTTTGGGTCCTAAAGATGATTCAACGGTGCACATGCACAACTTGTGTGCATACGAATGTGCACTCTCGATTCTGATTGGTCCAACAGTTTGTCACTTTGTACTTCATACTGCATTTTCAATATATTATGCAATTTAAATATAATTAATAAAAATTACTTTTCACTTTGTTCAAAATCATTAAAGCGGTAAAATATTAAAAAATTAAAAAATTTTCCATCCACCAGATGGAAGCACTGCGTGAGTTGTAGTGCGCATGCGTTTCACCTTTTGTCCTCCTCTCTCCTCTCTCCTCTTTGCATGTCGTGTGTGTGTGTGCCGTGCTGTGTTGTTGTGTTTGTGATCGTGTGCGCCTCTGTTACTTTCATTCTTCTTTTTCTACTCTCTGCCTGTCTGATCTGTGTCCCTCAAACAGATTCGATTTCGTGATTGTCCCCAATTTGGGTATGTTTCCTGGTTACTCACCTGACCTACTTAACCTTTAACCTTTACAGTACTAATTTGTATCATTATCTTTAGGTGTCATCATCAAAAGGCAGAGTAGTGTTTGGCGACGAGCGTTGTGATTTTCTTGATGTGGTTTCTTTGAGAAAATCGAAATCGCATCCCATTCTCGAAAAGGTATGTCACGTGTATTTCTTTTTTACCCTCGATTATTAATTTTATTTTGATTTTATCTATAGGTCGTTTTCGGTTGTCATTCTCGGGTGAAGAAGATATATCGTGTTGCCTTGATTGTCGAAATTAGTATTTTTCCTGTTTATATTTCTATCTCAGGTATGTGTTCTTTTATATTATATATATTTTTTTACTCGATCCTGATTGGCTGTTTGGAGTAGTCACGTGAGAGTACTCGCATTCTGATTGGCCGATTTTACACGTTCGATTTTGAACTCTGATTTTGAATTCTGATTGGCTGCCGGGCGAGTTACGTGACTATGTTTTTTTTCTTATCAAATAATCTATCTATTTATTTTATTTATTATTTTTTCGTTTATTATAGATTATCCGGTTGATTTTACCGTCGGTTAATTACCCGTCTCGATATCCGAAGAATATCTATCTTCTACTTTTTCTTCATTTAGAAGTATGTTTTTGTTTTATTTAAATTCATATATTCTAATTTCTATTTAATTATTCTTTAGGTTATCATTCGGTTTTTGGTCGTAATGTAAAGAATTTCTATTGTGTCCCTACACACACCTTCGTGGACATTCAATCCCGTCCCGCAGCAGACAGAAGAGAACTATGTCTGCTCCTATAAGAGCTTCGGGTGATGAGGATCCGGGCGCCGTTCCGTTGGACATTAATCGAATTCGAAGACGACCATCATCAGCATCATCAACGGGAACTGTCGCATCCGTTGCCACCACTACTAATTCTACTACCGCGGCTACTTATTATCCATCTTCATCGGATGCTACCGACTCTTCTACTACGTCTACTGTTGACTACTTTTACGGCGGTAGTGAACGTTCATCAGGACCGCCATCATCGGGCGAGGATATTGGTCACGAAACAGCATCAACAGTTCGGGATGATGATCGTCCTGTGAGTGATATTGAAATTATAGATGTGAGTTCGGACGAGGATGCTGATCTTGATGATGCAGATGGTGAGGTAAATGAAGAGGATGGTATGGTTAATGAAGTAGTGGATAACCCTCCACAGCAAGCACAATTACCGCCCAACTGTATTGTGAATGAACTTGGTCATTGTTACTTTCCGAACGATGAGGATGATGAGGTCGAGGATGTTGAAAAGGTGAGGTTGGAGGAAGAATATTCTGAATCAAATTTCGACCAAGCTCCGTCGATAATCAGGAATGATCAAGATGATGATAATTCACAAATACAAGAAGAGCAGGAGGATGTACAGAATAATCTCAACGGCACTATTGAACTTATTGATGTTGAGAGTAATACATCCTCGGAACCAGAATTGATTCAGACTGTTCCTGTGTCGATTTCTCCGATGTTGAATCGTGTTGTTGATGTACCGATTTGTAGACGAGTTTCTTTTCCTCAAGTCAGAGGGTCGTTGTTGCCTTCGTCATCGTCAATTATTCAAAGTGGATCACAGAAGCGTCTTACTACTACCATCGAAGCGGTGGTGGCTTCTACTTCTGCAAATGGTATGGAATATTCTATATTTCTTTGTGAGAGTGTTAGAATTTAGAATAGGGAGATTAGAACTAGACAGTTGAGAAGGGTTGTATTGATAATAAAAATAGAATTGATTTGAGTAGACAATAGGATATTAGACTAGATAGAATGGGTTAGACATTGACATATCCATATCTCTTGCTCCGACTTTTCATATTTATTAATGATTATTTTATTTTATTCTTTAGATTCGCAATCGTCGAGACCTTTTGCTTGCACAAGATTTGGAATACCTGAAGGCCCAAGATTTGTGAATCGTTGCAACAGGAAGAATCGATCCGTTTCTCACACTCAAGAATCCTCGATTCCGCCTGCTACTCCACCTCGTCCACACTCGACTCCTGTAATTACAACCTCGAGTTATGTCGCTATTCGTAAGTCTCCTACAAAGGATGGTAATGGTCAAGTTGGTGGAGGTGGAGAGGCACCAAGATCTAAACGCAAGATGTTGACTCCGAGAAAGGTGGTTCCTGTGGAGGATTTGTTGTCCGTGCTTGAACAAGAGCAGCAGTTGCAACAACAACAGAAGCCTCAGAATTCTGTACGTCCATCGCTGCAAGTTGCACAAGAACCCGAAATAGTTGTACTAGAGTCGCAGAATGCTGTGCCATCTCTGCACAATCAAGAGCCGGCTCTACAGACTCCAGAACTGGCTCCACAGAATGCTGTACCAGCTCTGCAGAATCCACCACGACCAGCTGCAGCGCTACTCCCCTCTCGACTACTTTTGCGCAAGAAGAAGCGCCCACAGGATTTTATTCGACGGTCAAAAAAGAGAATCCGAGGATCGCAACCGTACAAGTGGGACCGACTATTGACTCCACATCAGAAGCGACTATTTGAATACAAATTGAAGAGTCGACCGGGCGCGAAGATGTCTCTCGACGAAATGATCGATTGGTTCAAGCAGAATGTGATTCGGAAGGATAAGGAGCCAAAGAAGGTGAAGAATAATCAACAGAATTCATCTGAGAATCCATCACAGAGTTGTCGACCATCTACTAGTAGTTCTGGTACTGTTGCGAGCAGTATGCATCAAAATTCTGTTGTTGAACCAATTTTAATGGAGGTTGATTTGAATTCTGCTGCTGATTCTATTGCTATTCCGACTAAATCGACTATTGAGAATGTACCTGAATTGATGGATACTGATGAGAAGAATGAGCAACCCAAGGAATTTTCTCCTTCTTTTCCTGGCGCTTCGTCTTTGGTCAACTATTCTGAGGATGACTCATTGGATCACGTGATCAACTCGGAGCCTTCATCTAGTTCTAATACATCTACTATTATGGGTCTCCAAACTACTACTACTACAGACTCTTATCAAGAATCCTCATTGTCCTCGGTTGGAGTTGTGAAGAAACGTGGTCCGGGCCGACCACCAGGAAGCAAGAGTAATAAGCCGAAGATTGTGGATTCTTCTGTTACAGAATCGAGTAGTGTTGGGAATAAGTACGGGTCAACCACCACCACCGTTAAGACTCGAAGATCTGCTGCTGCTACTTCAAAAGATTCTGAAGAATCTTTTTCGAAAGAATCCCAACCGTCTACCTCTCTAAAGGATTCTGGTTCATCGAAGGTTTCCAAGCTACTATCAACTACTGCCAAGGATGCATCGTTACCAAAAGAATCTAAACATGAGAGTTCTGGTTCGTTGAAGGCTCTAAAAGCCGTCGCGCCTTTTGATGTTCATACCTCGAACGATTCTGGACAATCATCGATCTCGAAGCATCTCGAAGCATCTAAGGATGCTGAGCCGCTGAAGAATCATAAAATGTCAGTATCTTCAGTATCTCGAATGCCCCCGATCTCAGCTATTCGTTCGTCTCTCAAGCAGAAGCTATCGCCACCAAGTTCGGCTTCTTCTAATTCTGAGAATTCTGTTGCTTTAACCCCTAAGATCACAACCGAGAGTACCAACTATAGCGATAATAATGCGCAACCGATTGCATCACCGGAACCCGTGATTCAAGAACCAAAGGATTCTTCTGCTACTACTAATATGGATGTTGATCCATATGCGGGGTTTGCATCATCATCATCGTCGAATGTAAATGTAGTGTCAATCTCGATCAACAATGTTAACATCTTGGGATCATCATCGCCGGTTTCTGGATCTGTGTCCACTATTCCTTCTACTACTGCGATTCATACACCAACAGAATCTCATCAAGAATCGTCCTCGGTTGTGGTTATGAAACGTCGGGGCCGACCACCAGGAAAGAAGAATAATACGACGAAGGTGATGGATTCTTCAGTAAAGTTGGCGACTTCCTCGGATGTTGGAAAGTACGGTTCGACTACCCGGACTCGAAGATCAACTACCGGAACCGTTAAGGAGAGCGAATCCTCATCCTCGAATGAATCCACCGAAGTAGGATCAAAGGATCTCGAACCATCGACTTCTGGACTATTGACCTCGAAGGATTCTGGATCGCTGATCTCGAAAGATTCTGGACTATTGACCTCGAAGGGTCCCGAGGCTTCGTTCCCTAACGAATCAGCCATCTCTGAGAATCCCAGATCATCAACCACTTTGAAGAAACTCGAATCATCATCTAAGAATACTGCTAAAGATCTGTTGAAGGATCATAAAGAGCCCAAATCATCTTCAACCCAACGGATCTCTACTAGGCGATCTTCTCTTAACCGAAATCTTTTACCGACGACCAGTTTTGCCGCGGCCACTTCTACCGAAAAGCGAGGACGAGGTCGACCACCGAAGAATCGTCGGAATATTCCTATTTCTTTTGCTGTTGATGATCAGACTGCTGCTGCTGTTGGTGATATTCCCGAGAAGAATAATATTCCTAAAGAAGAATCCGTCATGATGAAACCCAAGGAATCGAAGAATCATACTTCTGTTGAAGAAAATTCTGCTCAGTCTTTACCAAGTGCCAAAGTTGATCGTGATCATCAGCCATCCTCAAGTGGCCTTACTCCAGCTGGTGACCGAGCGCCCACCTCAACGCCCACTCCTCGACGACCTGGCCGACCTAAGGGCAGCACCACCAAGGCTGTGAACGAGGCCAAGCGAGCTCAAATTACGCCAAGGGCCAAGCGTATTGTGAACTTTGGGAAGCAGAAGCGCTCACCTGCCTAATTAGGACCAAATGATTACGTGCCTTAACCCAGCCAACCATTTTGATTGTTTTTACAGTTTTTATTACCTTTTGAACACAATTCACATACTACACGTAACTAACGAACTTATTAATCTATACTACTTACCTTTTACTTTTTTACCTCACGATTCTTCGATGGTTAATTCCTCTTACTTTTTAGTGTCAAACACTTTCACACTCTTGTCGCGCACTTTGTGATTTGTCCATTATCTACTTGAGATATTTATCTTCTACATCTACATCTTCTGTATTGATCTATTGCCCAGCTAAGGGTCATTCATATATGTAGTAGTACGTGGCACTCGTGCACGTTATCTCATTACTTTTTTTTGTTAACATTAAAAGAATATATTCATTATTTGTAGGATCAAACTGTGCATTTTTTCGTTCAGTTTTTACCATTTAAAAATGAGAACCAAAAATACATAATTTTATCATCGAAAATGATTTAGTTAGTGACGACCGTAGCAATTGAGTGGCAACGAAATATTTCTGCTGATAACTGCAATTACAACGTCGTGATTTTATGATTGCAACCTGTCTGGTATATGGAGACCTTGGATTGTAATTAATTAAGATAAGGACACTAACTCAAACTAAAGTATGACTAAACCAATTTGATCGTTGCTTTCTGCTAACCAAATTGTAAATCTCATTTTATTTGCGCATATTTGTAGGATCAAACAATTTGCTTATTTATCCAGTTTTTTGCCATGAGAACCAAAAATACTAAACAGAAACAAAAATGTGGTGTTTGTGGTGGCGAAGCTTCGGGTAATATATTTTTCTAAATATTTTTTAAAATAATGAATTTAATTTAGGTTTCAACTATTCGGCACTGACTTGTGAGTCGTGTAAAGTGTTTTTTCTTCGTAATTCAAACAAAAAATTCAGCTGCTCGAGAGCGAATAACAAATGTGAGCTGGACATTATAACTCGTAAGAATTGTCAAAAATGTCGTCTTGAAAAATGTTTTACGATTGGAATGACAAAGTTGGAAAATGCTGTTGAAACAAAGGAAAAATCTGAAATTTGCCACTCATTACGAACTTTACTTCAAGAAGGAAGAATTACCACAAGAAAAAGTCGCAAAACTCTTTTAACACGAAAACTGAAAACTACTCGATTTGTACTGAAATCATATGAAACCCATCTAATAACCGAATTGGCGGATTCGTTGAATTCGATTTTCGTTGATGAACGCACTCTACCCGTGATTGGCCAAACCACCAACAATCTATCTGTGCTCCAGTTGGGCTATCCCTCAATGTATGTGCGGAAGATTGTTCGATTCTGTAAAAATGTCAACGCATTCATGTTGTTGACTCGTGAGGATCAGTTGATCATACTGAGACAATTTGTGACTGAAATTTTACTTGTGCGGACATCGTTTCTGTTTGATAATGACAAAAATGGATATCCTATTATTGTGGTTAGATATTGTTTTGAGTTTTTCTGTAAAACTAATCATTTTATTCTTAGAATGAAGATAGCAAACAGGCATACTTTGTTCGACTTAAAGAGCCAATTGGGTTGAAGCAACACGAAGAGAGAATAAGAAATAATCGAAAACTCGGTCGATTGCTCAGCATTGAACTGCAAAATGATGCCACAATACGAGATTTGGTAACAGCAGATTTATCTTTAAATTCTAACATTCAATTTAATTTTAGCTGATTGCAATACTTTTATTTCAACCAAGAGAAAATCTATCCTGTCCAGAATTTATTAAGTAAATGTTTAAAAGTTTTTTATCATTTTGCATCTTAACATTTTTCTATCTTTCATTTCATAGATATCAACATTCACTTTACCGTTGTCTGTTGGTACGATATCTCGAGTGCAAATTCAAGAACTTGTATCGAGCTAAACGAAAATATTGTGCCCTCATGAGCACAATCAACAGTTTTGCGGTGATCAAGGAGAACTATCGTTTAATGTGCTATGACATCAATGTGGATCAGTTGCCGGAGGTTTTTCTAGAAGTGTTCAATTTACCACTGAAGCAAACGTCACAAAATTAATATAAATTTAAATTTAAACAGATTGTTTTATTGCCAGTATTGTGTTTAATTCTTTTAACAAATTACATTTTGACTTTTGCTTAAAACTTTAATCAAACATTTGCAAACTGCATTGAGGTTTATGTTTAATATGAAAATTCCAACAAAATTTAAATGACTAAAAATGTTAATAATCAACTGTAAATACACGCCTTCGAGGTCGACAGAACATATGAACATAATATTACATGAGATCTCATTGCACTAGAGTTTACCTGCTACCTTACTTAATTCACTTCTAGTGGTATATGTTCAAGTAAGCACAATAGTCAAACTTAGCATTGGTCTTGCAAAAACATTAAAGTCCCTCCTATAGGTAAACTACGCTTTTCAATGCCTCTACCTTTTTCCCTGTGGTTATGAGTCTAATTGTTATGAGGCAACTGTCTCTCTCTCTCTCTCTCTCTCTCTTTTTTTTTTTTTTTTTTTTTTTTTTTTTTTTTTTTTTTTTTTTTTTTTTTTTTTTTTTTCTCTCTCTCTCTCTCTCTCTCTCTCTCTCTCTCTCTCTCTCTCTTTTTTTTTTTTTTTTTTTTTCTCTCTCTTTCTCTCTCTCTCTCTCTCTCTCTCTCTCTCTCTCTCTCTCTCTCTCTCTCTCTCTCCCTCTCTCTCTCTCTCTCTCTCTCTCTCTCTCTCTCTCTCTCTCTCTCTCTCTCTCTCTCTCTCTCCTCTCTCTCTCTCCTTTTCTCTCTCTCCTCTTTTTTTTTCTCTCTCAATCTTAGCTTCAGCTCTAAGGCAAGGTGGCCTATTTCATATCCTTTGTTCGTGTGCCTGTGTCAATCACTACTTTGTCTTGTCTCCAAACAAACAAATTCTCTTATATTTTCCAATGTAAGTTTGTACATCTTTAGATGGTCTATGTATAAACTAATATTTTAATTATTTTAATTATGTTGCAGATTTGTGCTATTTATCAAGCATGAGTGATTACTTCAATCGTCTTCCAGACGAAATCCTGGCAAACATATTCCAGCGATTGCCTTTACCCGATTTGGCCCGTCTCGAATTGGTCTCTCATCGATGGCAATCAGTGCAGGAATATGTCCTGGCACGAATCAGCTCGCTCACTCTCTACAGAGAAGAATTTCCCTTTTATCATGACAACTTTTTCCAGTTGATGTTTTTTGAGCCACTGGGCTACTCACCCGACTTTGACAAGAAAACCTCACTGTTGTTTGATTATTGGGTTGATGGAGAATCTGTTGAGAATAGTGAAAGTCGTTGGCTGGTTAGAAAATTGCCCAACATCACGGAGCTATCAATGTGGGAACCTTGTGCTGCTGGTCTAGATGTCAACTATCTACTCAAACACTGGACTGGACTTGAAAAATTGAACATTGCAGATTATCAACTAGAGGAACTGGTAGAAGATATTTATCCGCTGCTCAACCAATTGACTTCAATGAAACATCTTTATATATTTTATCCTATTAATATTGACTGCTTTGAAAATGTGTCTCAACTAGAAACTGTTTGCATTGAAAATCAAGAAAGTGAACCATTAAGTAAGATTATCACCAAATTGGGACCAAACATTCGTCATTTGTATTTGAGCAATTTTAACTGTTCCGAACAAGAAGTGACAAACACTCGAAACGCTCTACAACAAAATGATGTTCTGACAAATACATTATCCACTCAGGTGACACATTTGACGCTGCAAACAGACCTATATTTGAATTACGAGAACCGTTCAGTCACCGTTTCAGTTTTGAATTTGATCGTGGAACACTTTGGCGCATTGACCCATTTGGACATTCGTTTGCACAAAAATTTGTACTTGCACGAAATTGTCGGTCCATTGTCTCAATTGCAACAACTAACATCTTTGAGACTTTCCTCTACAATTTCGAGTGATGACGAAGAATATGCCCGAATGCATCAAGCAAATACGGATCGATTGACCAATGGAATTCGATCAGTTCGCAAGTTGCATCTAACAAGCAATGTGAGTGTTCCAACTACGTAGTGTACACCAAAACTATTCTTTTATGAACAACTGCTACAGCTCGCATTTCCTTGTCTCGATGAACTTCACTTTGAGAAATCAATTCAAATGTATCAGTGTGTGAATTGTAGATCACCTGACAGAATGTACTTCAGATATAGACTATTCGATGGTGGTGATCTTTGCAGTTGTCCCAGTACTTTGTGGTATACTTTTCGCGAAATGAATCTGCAGGCTGTGTATCGCAATACCAATCTTGTTTATCACTACAAGACGAGCACTTTCAAGCAGTTTTTAGTTCGTTTGGAGCGATTTGGTCAATCGCGGTACAATCAAGTGCTTGGTTAGGTCGATAACTTTTACAACAAAAACTTGAAATCAATAATTCGATTTGTAAACGTGTAAAGTTAACTAAAAGATTAATATTAAACTTTTAATAAAAAAATAAAACAATTAAAATTAAAAAGTTTCAGATTGTATGTTAAAGAAAATATTTTAAATAATTTTAAATAATATCAGTGTGTGGTGAAATAAAGGAATTAATAAATTTATCATTTTTATTTTACTGGATTGCCTGTCTTTTCAGTGTCTTGGCGATATTCAAAAATCTCAAGATTTCGATTTTTCAATTAAACAATCTTCAATGTTTAATGAAGATTGTTTAATATTTGTTATTTCCCATAAAACTTCGTTGAACAAATCTTGGTGTTCTTTTTGAATCATTTGTAATTTTTTTCTTTGACAAAATCGAGGTTTCGCTATTTAAATAGAATATTTATATTTTAATTTTAATTTTTTTTAATTTTAATTTAAAAACTGTTGTATATACCTTTTGATAAATTCAATTGCTTTTGATTTCAAATTTACTGAATTGTGCATTTCGCCAAGCACAAGCAAATCAAACACATTGTTGGAAGACATTTTTGCACACAATGAATCTTCACATATTTGCTTTAATGTGTCCAATTGATACTGAAAATTGCAAACAAGTTAATAAAATTTATTTTTTTAGTAAGTTTACTTTATCAGCGGCTTCAAAAAGTTGCTCGTCAATATCTGCCGTCATAGATATATCAGCCGTGTAGATGAATTGTAGTAATTTTTCAATTATTTCAGGCTCAATATCGATGATATCCACTCGATTGTTTTTGCTCTCTTCGAGTGGATGTTCAAACATTTTGGCAAAAACTGGCGATTGTGCTGCCAAGATTACTTTGTGGGCACGAAACTCTTTCTCTCTGACCACCAAGGTGACATCACTGAATGATTTATCTTGCAATATTTTTGTACAAGTTGCTGCACAAATTTTCTTTGGCTAAATTCATCAGCCTTTGTCTATTTTCATTCAGTAAAATTGTTGACGAATTCTGTGTTTCAGTATCACCAATAATATCAATCTACATGAACCATAGTCCTATTAATTATCAACTGTTATAATAAATATTTTTACCTCGCAGTATACGCTTAATTTATCAGCAGTCAGTAATTTACTATTTTGTTTTAAAATCAAACTTCTTGGAACAAATTTTTGCAAATCCAAATCCACTTTTTTCTGTATATTTGTGAAAAATTTCTGGGATTATAGAGTTAAAGTAAATTTAAAATAATTTAATAATAATATTCAAATATTTGTTTATTGGAAACCAACCTTTCGTATTGGATTTATTTCCACTGTTGTCAATAATCGATAATTTAATAAAAGTTTTTAACTTTTTTTGCTTCCCCAAGAAAAAGGATAAAAAATAAGCTAACAAAGCCTTTGTGTTCTTCTGTTTCACCATTAGGGTTTAGTAGAATTCTAAACTTTTTCAAATGCGAAAAATTGTTGCGTAGAAAATACTTTTGACCTGATCAATGAATTAGTTTCATCATTGAGATCAAGCAAACTAAAATTATCTATAGTCCAAAGCTGCGAAAGCTTTTCGATTTTCAACAAAGTACGGGTCCAACTCTGTGAATAAATGTTGGAATTTTTTGGACCAGGAAAATTTTCAAATTTTATCAATGAAAATGTGTTTAATAAATTTTCTTGACAAGAAACAGAAGGTAACGTTTTTAGAACGTTAATCTAATATAATAATAAATAATAATTAGAACGAAAAACAAACAACAAATCTTAAGACATACTTCACAGCAAATAGTAAATTTGTTTTTCGGTGATAAATATTGGGTTATAGCTGAAGTATCTCTTAATTTTGAATGACTTATAAAATCAGGCCATCCCCTACTTCCGGCTTTCATCAATTCTTGCTCGGTTTCTGTTTAATTTAATTATTTAATAATTTGTTTTTTTTAATATTTTTAAACTTATACCTTTTATATTCACAGGAGAATTGTTGCTGTCCAAAATATAAATTTTGATTTTAGTTTTTACCTTGTCAACATCCACCGAATCCAAATGCAAATAAACAGACACGAACTCAGTGTAGTCTTTACTGTCATTTTCACCACCTCTCGGATACAGACGAAGAAAAAATCTCAATTTTTCTTGATTGATTTTGAATGGAAAAAACTTCGACGATTCAATGTACAGGCAATCATTTAATTCTTTATTGAAATGATAATTGAAATGATCAATAGTCCAGGTGTGAATCAATTTGATGGCTTGTGAATGATGATGAGAAGTACTTTGAAACTGAAAAATTGATTCATCTTCATCTGCATTGGACTCCATTTTAATTCTGCAAGTAATGCTTGAAAATGGCAAATTGAGCCAGTGACTTTTGTATACGTTTTAATTTTTGTTGGTGTAATAACTTGAGGTATGAAAGCATGTTGACATATTTGTTAACTGTTGCCACAACAACCATGATAATAAGATAATACCTGAAACTCTTCTCAAGGCTTAAGCGCTAAAGTTGATTGTCTAAATTTCACTGTTGAGTACTTTTGATTTGTGGCAGTACTGGCACAGGTACGTGCAGTACAGGTACACTCTGCGTCTGACATCCACAACTAATATGATTGGTTTGCTTTGTTAAACTATCAGACCCATCAATAGAGTCATTGTCTCATTGAATGACATTGAAAAGGCATTTTGTTGATCCCAAAACTTGCAGGAATTGATAAAATCATTTTGAAATTTTACCGCATTCTTGATGATAATTTGATTACGGGGGAGAGGGAGTTGATCTAAAAGTTTAGATTCTAAACCCCTAAAAAGTTGATTTTTAGATTACTATTTCTGTATGTCCACTTGCATAATGCTATCAGTGATTGCTATAGAAACTAAGCCATGTATTGACTCATGCTGTACAAGTATTGTCTGCAATTGTACGTATGTGTGCAATAATAAGCAAATGCATATATATTTATGGGCGTAAATAAAAAAAATTTGTGTACAAAATGAATACAAAATTAACGATGAAAAACATCAATGATCTTCCTGACAATTGTCTCGAAACAATCTTCGCTAAACTGCCCCTTCGAGATCTACTCCGCCTTCACCAAGTCTGTTCCAACTGGAAACAAATTCAATCAACAGTTTGTTCAAAGCATCAAGAGTTGACAATTTTAATCGGAATTTTACCTGAACGATTACTAGAATATTCCAAATTTGTAATTCCATATTACGATGAGTTAATTTCAACATCACCATTTTCAACAACCAAAATTCCCAATCAAAACACTCAACTTCAATTCGATTGGCTTGATGGCCAAACGGCAAAATCAATCGCTCGACTTCTGCCAAACATAATCACAATTACAATATCAATTCGTTACCCAAATCCGTCGATTTGTATCGGAGAAAAATCGTGGGGCGTAAGATCGGTTCTAATGCACCAAATAATCTTCCTACTGGAAAGATGGTCCGATAAGGCTCAAACATTGAAACTTTACCTCAATTTCGAAGACAAAAACGATAACAAACCAATTGAATGTGATTTACCAAAACTGATCTATGCCATCAATTCGTTTAAAAAATTGCGCCATTTAACGATTAATCTAGAAAATAAATTTTTCTATGAAAAGCTCAATTGTAAATTGGATTTATCAATTTTAGCAAAAATCGAGGAATTTCATTTAGAATTTCAAGACGATTATGTTGTTATCGCTGAATCATTATCTCAATACTGTGGCGAAAATCTGCGTTCATTGGCAATTTGTGCCGAAGCAGGAACATTGAATCTTTACGATAATAAAATGGCGGAGAAATTCACTCAACTTCCTGATGTTGTATTTTGTGAAGATAATTTTGCGCATATGAAAAAATTTTGTTCGAGATTTTGGAGATTGCAAAAATTGTCGATCGATTTATCGGGAGTTGGAAAAATTTATGAATTTGTCGAAATGATGCAATCGTTGAAAGAGGGGATTTATTTAAATATTAAAATTGAGGGAAATCAAGGAGAAAAGGATCAAAAACAAATTTCTAATATAATTCCTCAAATTCCATCAATAAAAATAATTAAAATTGATGCATCGCTTAATTCACACGATCCACTGTACTCGATTCAATGGGAGAAAATGTTTCCTAACCTAGAAATCCTTCACTACAACAATTCCCGTTTTGGTTGTTCAATTTGTAATAACCAAGAAGATACTGTCGAAAGTATTAAAGAAACGCTTTCAAATTGCTTGAAACTTGCACTTCAACCATGGAAATTCTGTACAAAATTGCACTCGATCTATACTGGGGTTTATGGCTGTTCGAATGTCAAAAAGTGGTCATTGAAAGATTTGTAAATTTTATTTTAATTTTTTGTTAATACAGAAATTCTCAATAAAAAGATAATTAATAATTTATTAATTTTCTCAACTCACAGTTGTCCACGAGTAAAAACATGATTAATTTTATTACTAGCTATATCACCACGTCTAATAAATCTACTGCAATGAACTTTAACCAATTTAGTGCATTCCGTCAAAGGTTTTAGCATTATTCGGTGCTCATTGCGAATTGTATCATCGAAGAAAAAGGCCATAAAATGCGCAGGTTTTGGAGAAATGTGCGAAAGTTGAATCAACTGAACATTGGGGAAAGTTTGATGAGCTAAGAAATTTTCAACGAGTCTTCGAGACAAAAATGTGTCGATTGAGATGTCAAGTGCTTTGATTGAACACATTGGCTGAGGTTTGAGGTGGGTGGGTGCGAAAAATGAGCCACAAACATTTGTCAATTGAAGCAAAGTCAACTGAGACAGATGGGAAATGTGATTGATCAATTGAGCATAAGAAATGTCACCATCAAGAAAATAGACGTCGATTGATAGAGTTTCAATGGATTCAAAACGAGACAAAATCATGCTTAGATGATCCAAGTTTACCCAAATTGAAGGTGCACAACAGGTAGCCAAACGAGACATCAATTTAGGAGAAAACTCAACAAAACAATCACTATAAATGTGCGGTCCCAAGGTGATTCGTTTCAGTGCACAATTTTCCTCCCTCAATGCTTCCTCAATGTTGTCATAAATCCATTTGGCAAATAAATAGTTGGCTGCTTCTTGATCAAACTGTTCAATTTGTGACAATATTTTCAATTTTGTCAAAAGTTGGTAGTTTTCAATAATTAGGCAATCGAATCGAAGGTTTAGTCGTTTTAGCACTTGCAAGCGGTTGATTTGTTCAAATAGTGAGTTGACCAATTCGGTCTTATTGTTGTCATTGATTTGTTCACTTGAAGTGATGTTCGCAATTTTTAGATTAAAATACCTCAATTTGGTTGACCATTTGAGTAGAAGATGATTTATTTGTTCGAGTATAGACAAATAACTCGACTTTTGATGGATTTGAAGTGAAGTTATGTTCGGTAATAGTTTCGTCAAATGTTCGCATTTCTGAGCACTCAAGTTGGACTATACCAAACTGTGGTTCACGATTTGATAGAAAACATTAGATTTGTGGTAAGCAGTGCCGTCGTCGTTGGTAATTTCGTACAAAATTCGATGTTTAGTACCAAGTGGATCTATAAGTTCGCGCAGGTTGTCTCTGTCTTGAACAAGAATCAGATATCCTCGTCGATGACACGCAATTGGCCGCATTCTGTTCCAGCGATGGCAAACTAAATTCACATTGGTCAGAAGGTCGTACAGTGGGATTCGGTCGAGGATGGTTAGGAGACACAGATCGGGTAGAGTTGACAGAGACATGGTGGGGGATTGGGAATGTGATTTTGCTGTACTAAACATTCAAAAATACAAATTGGCAAATTGAAATCACTTTTACACAGCTTAAATATAGAATAAAGTATTTCTAAAAGTTAAGATATACAGGCTTTTAAGCAGTAATCAAACATCAACGCTTGACCGTTTACATCAAATATGCATTTAAGGCGGGACGCGATACTTCAAACATATATGAATGACCCCTTCACATATTAGTGTAAAAAAGTGGTCTTTGTGTTTGTACCTTTTTCTCGCGAGAAATCGATATCGCGAACCTATTTACCGATTTTTGTCTATTATAGCTCAAAATAAAGGTAAACGTATGATCTTAAAAATTTACGATCTGAAAGTGAACTTTTGATTTGACATTTGCTAACATTTGATAACGTGCGTTGAATTGACTATACTAATATTAATTCTGGGGAAATGTTTCCTAATTTGCAAATTCCAAATAATTCTCTGTTCAAGTTATGATAACAAAGACAAACTTGTCCGAAATGTTGAAGAATAACTTTAAACTTGTCTAAAACTTGCTCTTCAACATTAAAATGCCGAACAAAATTGCATATACCGAGATTTATCTTTGTTCGAGTAAAAAAGGTGGTCTTTGAACGATTTGTTTATTTGATTTTTTTTGTTAATACAGAAATTCTCAAAAATTTTAATTAGTACATTTTAATTTTAAAATACATTCTACTATCTCACAATTGATAGCAAGCAAATTCATGATTAATTGAATCACTACCTATGTAAGCATGTTTAATAATTCTACTACAATGAACATTAACCAATTTAGTGCAGCTTTTCAAAGGATTTAGCATTTTTCGGTGCTCATTACGAATTGTTTCATCGAAGTAAGGAGACATATAATGCGCAGGTTCTAGAGAAATGTGTGAAATTTTAATCACTTGAACATTGGGGAAAGTGGTCGGTGCTGAAAGATTTTCCACAAGTCTGCGATATAAAAATGTGTCGATTGATATGTCAAGTGCTTTGATTGAAGACATTGGCTGAGGTTTGAGGTCGGTGGGCAAGAAAAATGTACAACGAGCATCTTCCAATTGTAGCAAAGTCAACTGAGGCAAATGTGAAAGTTGATTGATCACTTGAGCATATGAAGTTTTGGGAAGAAGAGAAACGTTGATTGTTAGAGTTTCGAGTGATTCAAAGCGAGACAAAACAGTGCTTAGTTCATCCATGTTCATCATCGATCTTGAAGGTATACAACAATTGGTCAAGAGAGACATCAATTTAGGGGAAAACTTTAGGTAATGACGATTGTCAACATACCGTCCCAAGTTGATTCGTTTCAGGGCACAATTTCTCTGCTTCAAAGCATCCTCCAAGTTGTCATAAAAGTTTTCGTCAAATAAATCGCTACATGTTTCCTCCTCAAATTGTTCTACTTGTGGCAATATTTTCAATTTTGCCAAAAGTTGATAGTTTTGAATCGTTGGATAATCGAACCGAAGGTTGAGTCGTTTCAGCATTGACAAATGGTTGATTTGTTCAAACAGTGAGTTGACCAATTCGGTGTCATTGTTGTCATTGATTTGTTCACTTGGATAGGTGCTCTCAATTCTTAAATTAAAATATGCCAATTTGGTTGACCATTTGCGTAGAAGATTGTTGATTCGTTCCAGGATTGACAAAGATCTAACATTTAGACTGATTTGAAGTGAAGCTATGTTCGGCAACTGTTTCATCAAACGTTCACATGTCTGAGCACTCAATTGGGGCATCACCAAACTATGGTACTCAATTTGATAGAGAACTGTACATTTGTGGAAAGCAGTACCGTCGTCGTTGGTGATTTCGTACAGAATTTTATGAGTAGTACCAAGTGGATCTATAAGTGAGCGCTTGTACGAGTATCTCTCTTGAAAAAGAACTAAATGTCTTCGTCGATGACACGCAATTGGACGTATTTTGTTCCAGCGATGGCAAACTAAATTCACATTTGCCAGAAGGTCGTACAGTGGGATTCGGTCGAGGATGAATAGTAGGCAGAGGTCGGGCAGAGTGGACAGAGACATGATGGCTTTTCCAAGTGAAGGTAGCAGAGATTTGTTGATTATACAAAAAAAAAAAAAATTAAAAAAAAAAAAATTGTTATATATGAAAAAGGTAAAATAAAGAATAAAAAAAAAAAAAAAAAAGTGTGAAGTTTGTTGTGGTTGTTTATTGGTTCGTAAGTGGAAAATTAAGTGTTTATTGGAGTGAAGACTGTTGACAGAGTGCAAGGAAGAAGAAGATGATTTCTCTGTGCATGTGTTTTGAGTTTAAGACAGGTGAAAGGTAGGGGCAGAGGTGAGAAGGTACTACAGATGAGCTAGCAGTACAGGTAAGAAGGGTTTGAGTGAGTGAGGACTGCACAGGACTGTTCATAAAGGTTGGCTCGGCCATTACACAGCCAATAAATAGTGTCGAGTTTAAATCAAACAGGAACAGGAAAGAAAGACTATTTTGTGTGACCGTCGTAGTATTGGTTAAGGTTTGTATTTATTTGTGTACATAGTGAAAATCATAAAGTACAGTACAAACTGTGTATTTAAAAAACAAAAAAACTCCGCGTCGGGGAATCGATCCCGGTCTCCCGCGTGACAGGCGGGGATACTGACCACTATACTAACGCGGACTGAGCGATGATGCCGAAAAGAAGAAGAATTGGGCATTTCAATTTAGTTTTATTATAAATAAAATAATTTATTTGCATAAATTTTTAATCAAGTTCAAATTATCAAAATAAATCACAAAACTTACAATTGGTCAGGAGTAAAAACTCGTTTGATTTTGTCACATATAGCAAAATTACAATCTACATATTCGGTACAGACAATTTTTCTTAGTTTGGCACACTTTTTCAAAGGTTTAAGCATTTTTGTGCATTCCTTGAATATTGTTTCGTTGCTAGAACCGCTTGAATTGTGAACACACTTTTGAGTTGTGTGTTTGAACTTAATCACTTGAATATTAGGAAAAGTGATTGGTATTGATAGATTGTCAAGACGTTCTTGAGATAATGTGATTAGGGGTGATATATAGAGTGCTTTGATTGAGGGCAACGGCTGAGGCTTGACATTTGTAGAAGAAAAGAAGATTCTACGGACTTTGGTCAACTGTAGAAAAGTCAATTTGGAGAGGTGAGATAGTAGATTCATCAGCTGAGCATATGAAATGTCGGGAAGAAGATACACGTTGATTGATAGAGTTTCGAGTATTGAAAGACGAGACAAAGCAGTTCTTATTTCTCTCATGTTCAGTGGTGTACCATTCATGCAAAAATTAGTCAAACGAGACATCAATTCTGGAGAGAAGTGCAAAAAATCTTCATCTCCCAGGAATTGTCCCAAGTTGATTCGTTTCAATGCACAGCTTTTCTGCTTTAATGCATCCTCAATATTTTCACGGATGAAACTTTCAAACGAATAGTCCAAATGATCATGCTCAAACTGTTCAACTTGTGATAATATTTTCAATTTCGTTGAGAAATCCAAGTTTCGAGTGAATATCAAATCTAACGAAATTCTAAGTTTCTTCAACTTTGTCAGTCCATTCATTCGATCGAGCATTGAATTCATCTCCGTTTCATAGTCATCCTGTTCCATTTGTCCATTTCGATGGTTTAGAAAAAGATTGAAATATGTCAATTTGGTTGACCAGTTCTGTAGAAGGCGATCGATTTGTTCATTAGTCGAAGAATTGTCATGTTGACTGATTTGAAGTGAGCTTATGTTCGGTAATAGATTCACCAACTCTGAGCTTGCTTGACTGCTCAAATGCGGCATCACCAAACTGTGGTACTCTATTTGATATTGAGAATTCGATTTGAGGAAAGCTGTTCCGTCATTGTTGGTGATTTCGTGAACAATCTTGTGATCTATGCCAAAGGGGTTTACTAAAACGGAAATGTAGTTTCTGTTTTGAGTAAGAATCAAAGAACGTCGTCGATGACACGCAATTGGACGTAGACTGGCCCATCGATGATAAACTCGATTGACAGTGGCCAGAAGGTCGTACAGTGGGATTCGGTCGAGGATGGTCAATAGACACAGATCGGGCAGAGTGGACAGAGACATGATGGGGTTGAGAATGTGGTTTACAGAACAAAATCAAAAATAAGAAATGTCCAATTGAAATCACTTTTACATTGCATAAAATAGAATAAACTGCTTTAAAAATGAAAGTTTATTTCAAAAGTTAAGATATACACGCGTTTGAGCATTATAATCGTAGTTTGAACGTTTACATCAAACATGCTTTTAAAGAAGTGAACCTAAGATTTGACATAATAGTAAATGACTTGAATGAATTACAATTGGTCCTTAGTAAAGAATCGATCAGTCAAGCACATCTCATTAGGCTTATCACCATCCTTTTCAAAGTAGATTCTCTTCAGTTTGGAACATCGCTTGAATGGTTTCAAAATGCGTTTGAAACATGTCTCCTGTTGAGCCACTGGAATGTGCTCAATCCAGTCATAGTAACAATCCTCGCAATGTCCTTGGCCTTGAAAGTAGTGAAGTAGTTCCAGGTTTGGAAAAGTCCATTCGGGATGAAGTGATTCGAGATGTTTGTGGTTGCGTGTCCAGATGCAGATTGACAGAGCTCTAATTGAGGTCAATTGCTTAATCGATGGATTGTTCTTGTTTTTCTTTGCTTTCTTATGTTCACTTTCGAGTCGAGTTTTTTCGGTAAAGGAAATGTGCAGTTTGAGATGAAATAGTTGAGGCAACTGGGCGAGAGCAGTGGTCAATTCGGTTAGGGACATGTCTTCGGCATTGAGGGTTAGTGATCGTAGCGAGGTAAATTTGCCACATGTTTCGTTCAATTGTTTGGGCTCAATGGCGAATGCACCAAAGTAAACAAATTTTGCAGACATTTGAGGAGAAATTTGAGAAAGTTTGGCATTTAAAAACACATTTCCGCAATCATAATCGCAAACACCGAGTAGAGTCAACTGTGCAAATGCATCTTCTTCTTGTTGAATTTCGTTGACCTTTTTGTTGTTCAGGAAATCAACAATCAAATCGAATCCACAGTTTGCTCGAATATAAAATTGTTCCAATTGTCGAGGCAAAAGAGATAAAACGTCTGAGGGGAGATCAACTTCTTGCAACTCCAGTGTTAGCTGTTTCAGCGATGACAGACGACCAATATAGCAAAACAATTTATGAAGATCCGGAGGAGAAGCACGTTTCAGTGCAGTGGAATTATATAGAACTGCCATAGAAGAATCAGCAGAAATAAAAAGTTTCAAAACTAGGAGATTTTGTGCACGTGACAAAAGTGCAAACATTAGCGTCCAATCGGGATAAGCGTGACGATCCTGAACGAGACTCAAAACTGTGATGTGTGCAAATAAATTTGACAAAGCACTACATTCGTGAGGTGATAGCTCAACACGAGAAACAGGTCCACGAATGTGATTGGGTGAAAAAGTCTTCAGTTGATCACGTGTAAAATGTCCATCCAAAAATCGATGATCAAAACTTGAATCTCGGATTAGTTCAAGAGATTCTGTGCCGAATGCGAGTGAAAGTGCGTGTCGTGTTCGGGAGTAGAGTTGCTGCATGGCACGGAAGAAAGACAGGTCAGGGGGGTCTGGCGAAGATAGGGAAAAAAGGGGAGGGGAGATGGGTTGCATTTTGAAGTATTAATATATGGGGAAAAAATAGATGTGAATAACATGCTAGCTTGAGTGTGCACACGAAGAGTCAAAAGGCTTTTGATAAAAGCTACGTCAGACAGTGCAAGTTGCCAAGATTATTGCATTTCTCTGTATGAACTATTCACACTATGACTCACACATGAGCCACTCAGCGTGAGTCGAGAAAACGCAAACATTGTTTATGTTTTGTAAAGGCTGTACACGTTTCTGTGCTGCCTCGTCTTTGCCGTCGTTTGCTTTAAAGCATTTGAGTTTAGTTTAACTAAAGTACTTACTTTCTCATCGTCAAACCTTTTGTTGTTGTATCTCCCTCAAGATGTCTTCTGCTGTTAGTGATTCTCCACCATCGACTGCCCATGGCCGTGCAGAATTCACCTGGGAAATTGAGAATTTCTTAACCAAAACCGATGTACAACAATCTCCGATATTTTCTTTTCCTGAAAATAGTAAAGTCCGCTTTCTACTCGAATGTTCTCCCTCTATTGATATAACTGGCCAAACCGGAAAGTTTGTTGCTTTCAATTTATGCCTCGAACCTTTTAATTTTATTGGTATTCGGGTTCTGTTGGCCAAACCTTACGTTCGTTATAGGATCGCACTTTTAGGTACGAATGGCACAAAGTATTTTTCACAAGGTAAGTTGTATTTCTCAATGCATTGGTATTTGAAAGAATGTGTTTAATTTTATTGTTTTTTACCATCAGAATGTCAAAACGAGTTCGAGCGTTTCACAAGGTATGATTTAATTAGGTTATTGAGTTTACTAATTATTTTCTATTCTTTTTACAGCATGGGTGCGCAAACTTTTCGAAGCAAAGTCCAACAGAGTGGACATTCAATGTACTAAAAGTCCACCCTTTATCTGTCATTCAAAAATCAAAATACAATGTATTTACACAAAAGTTTCGAAAACAATTATACGAGTCAAAATGTTAAAAGTTTTCATTTTTTAAAATCTGGAATATATTATATATATTATGGTAGTTATTCAAAAAACATTTTAGTTCTACTACCTTGAGGATCAATTTCAATGGTCAATAGAGCTCTGAACTTATTTTCAGGTAGTGGAGTAAAGAATAGGTTGATTCCTTAATGATTGTTGAACCGAATATGACCATTAAATTTACCATTCCGATAAGAGTTGTTGGAAAACGCAATGTTAGAATGAGTTTGGTGTTCATAATTCAAGAATATTAACAACTTTGGTTAAAATTATTCTTCGTACTAACAATTCAACTTATTTGAATTGTCTCATTTAAAGTAAATCAAACTTCTTTGATTTGATTGACTAATCCAGGCTGATAGAGATGATGATTCCAGTGGGCATCTTAATTATCCTTTTAATCACAATCCATGTATGTATCTCCACAAGCACTTCGCTATTTACAGAAGAAAAATTTGATTTATTTTTTTAATTTGATTTTGAGGTTCTGAAAATGATTGGTTAATGAAATTCAAACTTATGGACAATCGCTTGATAGGAACATGATGAACATGTGTCAAAATTTTGATTCTGTTCAGATGGATAATGATAAAAAACAGATCCACTATGTGAGCTAATGTGGCTAAAAAGTTTTTTCCATATCAATTTTGGTTTAGTGGATATTTCTTTGATTAGTTTAAATCAATATAATATGAGGTAGAAGATTTTGAAGACAATTCTAATTGGCCATCAAAATTAAGTGGGGGAAATCATTCTTTGCATTTTATTTTGTTCGTTTTGTTTAATTGAATGAAAGAATTGTTTTGAAACTTATTCATTTTAAATCTCTATGTGGACATTGGTGGATATTCTATAATTTCAAAATGTCCACTGGTGGACTGATGTCCACCCTTTGCGCATCCCTGTTTTACAGTATCAGTTGAATCATCTCAAAGCGAAATGTGAGCAATCTCTCAGCTCTTCCATCGACGTCGAATCAGTGGTGGACAGATATGTCTTGGCAGAAACGAACGAAGCCAATCATCTCAAACGAATCTGTTTCGACTTTATCTGTGAGAACGTCAAACAAGTCATTCAAACTGAAGGATGGAAAGTACTCAAACAAGCTCGACCTGAATTTGCCCTGCAACTGTTTGAGGAAGTGACTGAGAATAAGTGGTGATTTAGTTTTTTAATGTACTTTTATTACATTCAAATTTGTTGATAATTTTGTATTCACTACTTTCTTGTGTTTTTTACTTTTATCTTAAGTTTTCAAATAAATATTAACCATTAACTGAAACCTGTAATAAGTATTTCTTTTTACTAATTGATCACTTTGACCTTTTTTGCCTTAAATCATCAAGATGACTAATGAAATTACACTGGTTTGGTCCAATTAAATGTTGATGCTGAAGTCGTTCAAATGATTTTCAAATCAGTTATCCTAAATATTTTATTTTATTTTGAATTAATTTGATTTTTGTATTACAATTGAAAATATCGCAAATATCATAAAAGTTTCATAAACTCACAGTCGATCAGGTTTAAACATGTTTGATAACGTTCTGACCGAATCGAGAGTTCCTAAAAGAAACATTTTTTCTCAATTTTGTGCATTTCTTTTAAGGTTTCAGCATCAACATGTTGCATAGTACATTTGTGAAATGTCTTATCTGACTCTTATGTATTGGATTATATGTTCAAAGTCTGAGTCAGTGAGATCCAAAGCACATAAAGCTACAGTGGTTAAAGGTATTGTTCAATTGTTCAAGGGACCACTTGAACATTGGGAAATTAGTAAAATACTGAGACATTGTTACAACAAAGTTGTACGCATTATTGCATTTGCAGTGTATGAACTGATCACTCTATGACTCACACATGAGCCACTCAGCGTGAGTCGAGAAAACGCAAACATTGTTTATATTTTGCGAAGGCTGCTTCTGTGCTGCTTCGTCGTTGCCGTCGTTTGCTTTAAAGCATTTTAGTCTGGTTACATTCCTTATCCTCGAACCTTTTGCTGTTGTATCTCCCACTCAAGATGTCTTCTTCTGTTAGTGATTCTCCACCATCGACTGCCCATGGCCGTGCAGAATTCACTTGGAAAATTATGAATTTCTCAACCAAAACCGAAGTGCAACAATCTCCGAAATTTTCTTTTCCTGCAGATAGTAAAGTCCAGTTTAGACTTGAATGTTCTCCCTCTATTGATATAACTGGCAAAACCGAAAAATTTGTTGCTTTCAATTTATGCCTCAATCCTTTTAACCGTTTTGGTATCCGGGTTCTGTTGGCCAAACCTTACGTTCGTTATAGGATCGCAATTTTAGGTACTAATGGCACAAAGCATTTTTCACAAGGTAAGTGGTATTTTTCAAAATGCATTGGAATTTGAGAGTATGTGTTTAATTTTGTTGTTTTTTACCATCAGAAAACGAGTTTACCCATCCTAACACTAATCTATTGGGTGTCATTGGTGGTTACCAGATCGAACGAGATTATTTGCTTGAACCAAAGAATGGTTTGCTCAACAATGACAAGCTAACTGTTTACTGTGAGGTAATATTATAGAAATTTCATAAAGCTAATTTATTTATTTAATTCTTAAAAATATTTTTTTGAATAGGTCGACGACAGTTGTCTCGAGAAGATTTTGGTGATTCCACCCAATCCAATTCAGGATGACTTTCGATCACTACTCGAAAGTGGAAAATACAGTGATGTCGTTTTGCTGATTGATGGCAAGTCTCTGTCTGTGCACAAGAATATTCTGTCTGCTCGTTCTGAGGTGTTTGCTGCAATGTTCGAGCACGATTTGGAGGAGAAGAAAACGAATCGTGTGGAGATTAGTGATGTTGCGGTTGAGGTGATGGAACTGATGCTTGGTTACATCTACACAGGACAAATTCCCGAACTGAGTGATTATGCCACTGAGTTGTTTGTTGCCGCTGACAAGGTATGTTCGATTATAAAGATTTTTACGTCAGCTCATAGCATTCAATCATTTCAGTATCAACTCAATGCATTAAGAAATTCATGTGAAACTCATTTACTGGACAATTTGACCTCGAGTACAGCTGCAAACATTCTCATGATTGCAGACATGCTTCAAGCCAGTGATTTGAAAGAAGCATCTTCAGCGTACATCACAGAAAATGTCAAACAAGTTATGCAGACTGAGGGGTGGAAAATGTTGCTCACCAAGTCTGACTTGATGCAAGAATTGGTTTTGAAAATGGCTAATAAACAAGATGTTCTCAACAAAAAGGTAAAAGTATAACTGATTAATGTAATGTATATGTAATGTTTTTGTTTATCCAAGGTGAAAAGACTTGAATACGATGTAAAGACTAGGGTAATGTGTCAATTAACTTTACTAAAGTATTGTCAAAAGAAGCAAAGCAAGCTAGAGGATAGACCCTTTGTATTTGTTCCATGTACGTTTAAAGATGTGCCTGCGCATGTTCAAGAGAGAAAATGGGATGAAAACTCGTTTGAAAGAAACATTGCATCTCTACTTGACACTGGCAAATTGAGTGATGCAATTTTGGTTGTAGGCGATGTGGAGCTTCCAGTTCATCTCAACATTCTCTGTGCCCGATCGAAGGTGTTTGCAGACTTGTTCGAGACTCAAACTCGAGTGCAAGTGGACAACATTTCTGTTGAAGCATGCAAAGAGTTGCTTCGCTATATTTACACGGGACAAGTTGGCTTGAAAGGCGACGAGTTTGCTCCTCATTTATTGGAAGCTTCTCACAAGGTATGATTTAATTCCACACAAATTAAAGTTTATTGAATTTGCTGTATTTTATTCTTTTGCAGTTTGGGTTGAATCATTTGAAAGCGAAATGTGAGCAATCTCTCAGCTCTTCAATCAAGGTCGATTCAGTGGTGGACAAATTTGTTTTAGCAGACACAAACGAAGCGAATCATCTCAAACGAATCTGTTTCGACTTTATCTGTGAGAACGTCAAACAAGTCATTCAAACCGATGGATGGAAAACACTCAAACAAACTCGACCTGAATTTATCATTGAACTGTTTGAACAAGTGACCGAGAAGAAGTGGTGATTTAGTTTTTTGGTGTACTTTTATTACATTCAAATTGGTTGATAATTTTGCATTCATTCCTTTCTTGTGTTTTTTTTACTTTTATCTTAAATTCCGAATAAATAAAACAACAGTTTGAGTGAACCCTAACGATTGATTGCGTCAAACAGATTTAGCAACATCTTTCCAGTGCACAGCAATTTTGTATTGAATCTTTAACGAAACATTTTTTGTGGCAAATTTTGAAGATGCTTAGTTAGGCAAGTGATTTCATCAAGGCTTTCTACTATGGTTCCAATGATAATCAAGTTGACTGCTTTGGGAAACGATTGGTAGACATTTTGTACAAAATTCATATTTACTTTGCATTTCAAAGTTGGAGACATTTGGTCGATATTATCAATTACTCGTACCCGTTTTAGCAATTCAATTTGTGATGGCCAGATGGAAAATGCTCAAAGTTTTGAAGATAATCAAATTAATTTCAAAAATCAATCAAATTGTGTAAAGTTTGACGTTAGATGACTTTTGGGCATTCACGCGATATGATAGAGACGCTATCAGTACTGACTAATGTGTATGACAAGCAACTCCGCCTGAGTCACAGTGTCATTGTTTATGTTTTACAAAGGCTTCTTCTGTTCTGCTTCGTTGTTAGTTCGTTTTAGTCTGGTTACTTTCTTATTGTCAAATCTTTTTCTGTTGTATCTCTCCTCAAGATGTCTTCTCTTGCTAGTGATTCTTCATCATCGACTGCCCATGGCTGTGCAGAATTCACCTGGGAAATTGAGAATTTCTTAACCACAACCGATGTACAACAATCACCGATATTTTCTTTTCCTGAAAATAGTAAAGTCCGCTTTATACTCGAATGTTCTCCCTCTGTTGATATAGCAGGCCAAACCGGAAAGTTTGTTGCTTTCAATTTATGCCTCGAACCTTCTAACCGTATTGGTAATCGGTTTCTGTTCGCCAAACCATACGTTCGTTATAGAATCGCAATTTTAGATGAAAATTACACAAGCTATTTTTCACAAGGTAAGTGGTATTTGACAATGCATTGGTATTTTTAAGTGTGTTTATTTTTATTGTTTTTTGTTATATCATCAGATTGTCAAAACAAGTTTATCTTTCCTTACGATACTCAATTCGGTGTCATTGGTGGTTACCAAATCCAACGTGATTATTTGCTTAATCCAGCGAATGGTTTGCTCAACAATGACAAGCTAACTGTTTACTGTGAGGTAATATTTTCATGGTTTCATGAATTTTTAACTGGATTGAATAAAAAAAACTATTTTTTGAATAGGTCGACGACAGTTGTCTCGAGAAGATTTTGGTGATTCCACCCAATCCAATTCTGGATGACTATCGATTACTACTCGAAAGTGGAAAATACAGTGATGCTGCCTTGCTGATTGATGGCAAGTCTCTGTCTGTGCACAAGAATATTCTGGTGGCTCGTTCTGAGGTGTTTGCTGCAATGTTCGAGCACGATTTGGAGGAGAAGAAGACCAATCGTGTGGAGATTAGTGATGTTGGGGTTGAGGTGATGCAACTGATGCTTGGTTACATCTACACAGGACAAATTCCCGAACTGAATGATTATGCCACTGAGTTGTTTGTTGCCGCTGACAAGGTTTGTTCGATTATAAAGATTTTCACATCAGCTCATAACATTCAATAATTTCAGTATCAACTCAATGCATTAAGAAATTCATGTGAAACTCATTTACTGGACAATTTGACCTCGAGTACAGCTGCAAACATTCTCATGATTGCAGACTTGCTTCAAGCCAGTGATCTGAAAGAAGCTTGTTCTGCGTACATCACTGAAAATGTCCAACAAGTTATGCTTAATGAAGAATGGAAAGTATTGGTCACCAAGCCTGACTTGATGGGCGAATTGGTTTCGAAAATTGTTGATAAACAAGCCATTCTTATTGAAAAGGTAAATATTGAAGTATAACTGAATGATCAAATGTAATGTTTTTGTTTAATCAAAGGTGAAAACACTTGAATACGATAGTCAAACGAAGCAAGAAACGCGAGAGGTATGTGTTCGTAATGTATCAATTAATTTTATAAATATTTTTTAATTCTTGAAACCAGTTTTCAGATAAACCCAATTCAATTTTTCCATGTAAAGGGGAAGATTTGCTTGGTCTAAAACTAGAAAGAAAATTGAAAATTTTGAATGAAAACTCGTTTGAACGAAACATTGCATCTCTACTTGACACTGGCAAATTGAGTGATGCATTTTTGGTTGTGGGCGATGTGGAGCTTCCAGTTCATCGCAACATTCTCTGTGCCCGATCGAAGGTGTTTGCAGACTTGTTCGAGACCCAAACTCGAGTGCAAGTGGACAACATTTCGGTTGAAGCCTGCAAAGAGTTGCTTCGCTACATTTACACTGGACAAGTTGGTGACTTAGATGTGTAAATGAATTTGTCCCTCAATTATTGGAAGCTTCTCACAAGGTATTATTACTTAACTTTTTAGATAATCGAATTTACTAAATTCTATTATTCTTTTTCAGTTTGGGTTGTACCATCTGAAAGCGAAATGTGAGGAATCTCTCAGCTCTTCAATCGACGTCAATTCAGTTGTGGACAAATTTGTCTTGGCAGATACAAACGAAGCCAATCATCTCAAACGAATCTGTTTCGACTTTATCTGTGAGAACGTCAAACAAGTCATTCAAACCGATGGATGGAAAGTACTCAAACAAACTCGACCAGAATTTGCCCTGGAACTGTTTGAGGAAGTGACCGAGAATAAGTGGTAATTTAGTTTTTTGGTGTACTTTTATTACATTTGTTGATAATTTTGCATTCAATACTTTATTGTGTTTTTTACTTTTATCTTAAGTTCCGGATAAATAAAGCAACAGTTTGAGTGAACCCAAACGATTGATTGCGTCGAACAGTTTAGCAACATCTTTCCAGTGCACAACGTTGAAGATAATCTTTCAAATTGTTTAAAGCCTTCTCTTCAACCTTAGAAATTTTGTACAAAAAATGGATTGAATCTATATCGGGGTTTATGGCTGTTGGAATATCAAAAGTGGTTATTTAATTTATACATTTTATTTCAATTTTGGGTGAATATAAAAATCAATTCTCTATACTAAATTGTACATTTTCTCAGCTCACAGTTGATCACGAGTAAAAGCATGATTGATTCTACCATTATAATAACGTCGAAAAATTCTACTACAATAAACGTTAACCAATTTATTGCATTCCTTCAAAGGTTGTAGCATTGTTTTGTGGCCATTGAGAATTATTTCATCAAAGAAACGACTCTTAATAATATGAGAAAGTTCTTGAGAAATGTGTGAAAGTTGAATCACTTGAACATTGGGGAAAGTATGATGAGTTAACAGGTTCTCAACAAGTTTGCGAGACAAAAATGTGTCGATCGAGATATCAAGTGCTTTGATTGAAGACATTGGCTGAGGCTTGAGGCCGGTGGGTGCAAAAAATGAGTAACAAACATCTTTCAATTGAAGCAAAGTCAACTGAGTGTCTGGGACAGATGGGAAAGTTGATTGATCAATTGAACATAAGAAATGTTAGGAATATATGAAACGTTAATTGATAGAGTTTCGAGTGATTCAAAGCGAGACAAAACAGTGCTTAGTTCATCGATGTTCATAGATTTTGAAGGTATCCAACAATTGGTCAAGCAAGACATCAATTTAGGAGAAAACTTTAGATAATAATAATTATCAATGTAATGTCCCAAGGTGATTCGTTTCAGGGCACAGTTTGTCTGCTTCAGTGAGTCCTCCAAGTTTTCGTAAATGCAATTGTCAAATAAATGGTTAAATCCATCCAGCTCAAACTGTTCGAGTTGTGACAAAAGTGAAGTTTTCAATCTTCCCAACAGTTGATAGTCTTGAATCTTTAGATAGTTGAATCGAAGATTGAGTCGTTTGAGAGCTGACAAACGATTGATTTGATCAATCAGTGAGTTGACAAATACGATGTTATTGTTGTGGAAGTGTCCACCAGGATATTCGTACACAATTTTCAAATTAAAATGAGTCAATTTGGTTGAGCATTTATGTAGAAGATGATTAATTTCCACAAAGATTGACAAAGAACAAACGTTTTGATGTATTTGAAGTGAACTTATGTTCGGCAACAGTTTCATTAAATGTTCACAAGTCTCAGCACTCAAGAGAGGCAATGCCAAACTGTGATACTCGATTTGAAAGCTAACTGTACTGAATTTGTGGTTAGCAATACCGTCGTCGTTGATGATTTCGTATAGAATTTTATGAGTAGTACCAAGTGGATCTATAAGCTCGCTCATGTAGTCTCTGTGTTGAGCAAGAACCAAATATGTTCGACGATGACACGCAATTGGACGCAGACTGGCCCATCGATGGCAAACTCGATTGACAGTGGCCAGAAGGTCGTACAGTGGGATTCGGTCGAGGATGATCAGGAGACACAGATCGGGTAGAGTGGACAGAGACATAATGAGGAATTGGGAATGTGATTTTGTTGCACTAAACATACAAAAAATACAAAATTCAATTTGGCAAATTGAAATCACTTTTGGATAGCTTAAATATAGAAGAAACTGTTTTTAAAAAATAATTTATTTCAAAAGTTAAGATATACACGCTTTTGAGCAGTAATCAAACATCAACCTTTGACCGTTTACATCAAACATGCTTTGTGGACTTATGCAGTGGACCTATCATTTGAATTACAATTGGTCTTTAGTAAAGAATCGATCAGTCAAGCACATCTCATTAGGCTCATCACCGTCCTTTTCAAAGTAGATTCTCTTCAGTTTGGAACATCGCTTGAATGGTTTCAAAATGCGCTTGAAACATGCTTCCTGTTGTGTGATTGGAATGTTCTCAATCCACTCATAATCACAATCATCGCAATATCCTTGACCTTGAAAGTAGTGAAGTAGTTCCAGGTTTGGAAAGGTCCATTCGGGATGAAGTGATTCGAGATGTTTGTGGTTGCGTGTCCAAATGTCCAGTGAGAGAGCTCGAATTGAAGTCAATTGCTTAATCGATGAAAGTTTCCAATTGTTCTGGTTTTTCTTTGCTTTCTTATGTTCACTCTCAAGTCGAGTTTTGTAGGCAAAGTTTACATGCAGTTTGAGATGAAACAGTTGAGGCAATTGGGCAAGTGCAGTGGTCAATTCGGTTAGGGACATGTTTTTTGGATTGAGTGATAGTGATCGTAGTGAGGTGAATTTGCCACATGTTTCGTTCAATTGATCGGGCTCAATCGCGAATGAACCAAATTGAACAAATTTAGCAGACATTTGAGGGGAAATTTGAGAAAGTCTGGTATTTAAAAACACATTTCCGCCATCATAATCGCAGACACCGAGATGAGTCAATTGTGCAAATGTATCATCATCATCATCTTTATCTTGAATTTCATTGACCTTTTTGTTGTTTATAAATTCTACGATCAAGTCGAATCCACAGTTTGCTCGAATGTAAAATTGTTCCAATTGTCTGGGCAATAAAGACAAAAGAGGAATGTCTGAGGTGAGGTCAACTTCTTGAAACTCTAGTGTCAGCTTTTTCAGGGAGGACAGACGGCCAATATAGCAAAATAATTTGTTGAGGTCAGGAGAGGGTGGACGTTTGGGTGCATTCGGATTGTATTCAAGTGCCATAGAAGAATCAGCAGAAATTAAAAGATGCAAAATATGGAGATTTTGAGCACGTGACAAAAGTACAAACATTAGAGTCCAATCGGGATAAGCGTGACGATCCTGAGAGAGAACCAACACGGTAATGTGTGCAAATAGATGAGACAAAGTGTGGCACTCGTGGGTGGAAACAGGGGCGGCGGCAGGTCACTTTTTTCTGCCACCGGGCAAGGTCTGCAAGGTCAAATGGGGGCGGCATTTGGTCTAGCGAGGGGGCGGCAATGGATTCCTCAGAAAAGGTGCAAAGGGGGTACCAAGGTAAAATTATTGAAACACCTGATCCGGGCAAGGGCGGCAAAAACCCCTGCACCGCCTCTGGGTGGAAAGCTGTTCAATCCGAGAAACAAGTCCACGAACGTGATTCGGCGAAACAGTCTTCAGTTGATAATGTGTAAAATGTCCATCCAAAAATCGATGGTCAAAATATGAGTCTCGAATGAACTCAAGAGATTCTGTGCCAAATGCGAGTGAAAGTGAGTGTCGTGTTCGGGAGTAGAGTTGCTGCATGGCACGGAACCGAGTGCACACCAAACCAACCCTAATCAGGTCAAGTAATGGGATTCGGGCGAAGATTAGATGGAAAATATCATCGGGAAGAGTGAGAATAATGGTTGACATGTTGAGAGGAACGATAAAAGTTCGATGTTTTGGCCTTGTTTGGACAATTATAATCATGTAAACACGAGGGTCCTTCAAAAGGCCAGCTTTTGGTAAAAGCTACTACAGACTAAGACAGTGCAAGTTGTACGCATCATTGCATTACTCTGCAGTGTATGAACTGGTCACTGTATGACTCACACATGCACAACTCCTCGTGAGTTGAGAAAACGCAAACATTGTTTATGTTTGGCAAAGGCTTCTTCTGTGCTGCCTCGTCGTTGCCTTCGTTTGCTTTGCATTTTAGTCTGGTTACATTCCTTATCCTCAAACCTTCTGCTGTTGTATCTCCGGAGAGCTCCCTCAAGATGTCTTCTGCTGTTAGCGATTCTCCACCATCGACGGCCCATGGCCGAATGGCAGAATTCACCTGGGAAATTGAGAATTTCTCAACCACGATCGATGTAAAACGATCTCCGACGTTTACTTTCCCTGAAAATAGTAAAAAGTAATGACATAGCAGGCCAAACCGAAAAGTTTGTTGATTTCAATTTATGCCTCTATCCTTCTAATCCAATTGAAATTCGGGGTATTTTCACCAAACCATACGTTCGTTATAGAATCGGAATTTTAGGAACAAATGGCACAAAGTATTTTTCATAAGGTAAGTTGCATCGGTATTTGAAATTTTGATTTTGATTATATTGTTTTGTATCATCAGAATGTCTAAACAGGTTTATCTATCCTTACAACACGCCGCACGGTGTTTATGGGGGCTATCAGATCAAGCGAGATTATTTGTTTGGCCCAGCGAATACTTTGCTCAACAATGACAAGCTTACTGTTTACTGTGAGGTAGTGTTTCTTGAAATTGAATATATTTATTTATTTATTTAAAAATACGTATTTTTGAATAGGTCGACGACACTTGTATCACGAAGAGTTTGGCGATTCCACCCAATCCAATTCAGGATGACTTTCGATCACTACTCGAAAGCGGAAAATACAGTGATGTTGTTTTGCTGATTGATGGCAAGTCTCTGTCTGTGCACAAGAATATTCTGACTGCTCGTTCGGATGTGCTTGCGGCAATGTTTGAACACGATTTGGTGGAGAAGAGGACAAATCGAGTGGAGATCACTGATGTTGAGGTTGAGGTGATGGAACTGATGCTTGACTTCATCTACACAGGACAAATCCCTAATCTGCGTCATTATGCCTCTGAGTTGTTTGTTGCCGCTGACAAGGTTTGTTGGTGTTAAAGGTTCATCATTATCTTACAACATTCATTTATTTCAGTATCAACTGAATATATTAAGAAATTCATGTGAAACTCATTTAATGGACAATTTGGAATTGAGTACAGCTGCAAACATTCTCGTGATTGCAGACATGCATCAAGCCAGTGATTTGAAAGAAGCATCTTTAGCATACGTCACCAAAAATGTCAAACAAGTTATGCAGACTGAGGGATGGAAAGTGTTGCGCACTAAGGCTGACTTGTTGGAGGAATTGGTTGCGAAACTGGTTGATAGACAAGACATTCAAACTGAAATGGTAATTATGGAGAAAATAACTTACTTATTAAATATATAATTTTATTTTTATTCCAGGCGGAAACGCCTGAATCTGATGTAAAGGTACATAAATATATTTCAAAGAAACGCGACAAGGTATGTGTCCTTCGTAATTTATCAATTATTTGTTTTTTAATGTTTTAATATTAGGAAATGATTATAATCGATTCAAAACTATCATCTCAAGCTGGTGAAGATTTTCTTGCTCTACTTGACACTGGCAAATTGAGTGATGCATTTTTGGTTGTGGGCGATTTGAAGCTTCCAATTCATCGCAACATTCTCTGTGCCCGATCGAAGGTGTTTGCAGACTTGTTCGAGACTCAAACTCGAGTGCAACTGGACAACATTTCCGTTGAAGCATGCAAAGAGTTGCTTTGCTACATCTACACGGGACAAGATGTTGACTTGAATGGCAATGAATTTGCCCCTCATTTACTGGAAGCTTCTCACAAGGTATTGTTTATTCAGTTTTTTAATATACTATATTCTATTATTCTTTTTGTAGTATGGGTTGAATCATCTGAAAGCGATCTGTGAGCAATCTCTCATCTATTCAATCAAGATCGATTCAGTGGTGGACAATTTTCTATTAGCAGACACAAACGAAGCCAATCATCTCAAACGAAACTGTTTCGACTTTATCTGTGAGAACGTCAAACAAGTCATTCAAACTGAAGGATGGAAAACACTCAAACAAACTCGACCTGAATTCGCCCTTGGACTGTTTGAACAAGTGACCGAGAATAAGTGGTGATTTGGATTTTTAGTGTGCTTTTATTGCATTGAAGTTTGTTGATAATTATGTTTTTATTTTTTGTGTTTTTACATTTTTTAAGTTCCAAATAAATAAAGCAATTTATAGAAGTTTAATAACGCAAAATACTTTACTTTACATTATACAAAGTTCAGAATACTTTAAAGTAAAACTGAACCCTTGAGTTCTGTGTAAAATATCGCAATAACTATTTGCTTGTCAAGATTTAGTTGCATCGTTTGAGTTCGTTTCATTCTCTTTGTGTTCAAATGTTACATCTGGTTTCAAAATATCCTACAGGGGGTTTCAGTTGAGCACATAAAATTGGGCTAACTTTCAATCGCAAACCTTGTAAGAAGCCACTCCTCTCCACACTTTGCTCAATTTGTGCAGAGCAAATGTAAGAATCATGCTCATGGAAGAGAGTGCCATCAGCCAGCCAATCAGATTAGCGTACACACCGTTAAAAATTTTGCCTCCAAAAATTTATGAATTCGTAAAAAAGTTAGTAACTGTGTGCGTAAACGTAAATTTTTAATTTTTACAAACTCGTAAATTATTGATAGTTAAAATCTACATATTTGTGAATTTAAAATTCACGAATACGGATATATTCAATAGATGCCTCGGGTTGCTTGTGGGTTCACCCACCCAATAATTCACGTATTCGTATATTTTTACATATTGTTTATTTGAATAAAATAATAAATATAATATACAACACAATACTTAGTAGTTTTGTAAAGTATGAAATTACAAGAACTAAATATACATTGGTTTAGCTAAAGTATCATACACTTACGTATGCAAACGAAATGTAATCGTAGAATTCAGCCTGAATGGTGATGATTTTGAATCCAATCTTCGTCCACGAAGCCATCGTCTATGAATGTGAGTAGATACGTTCTCCAATGATGCTTTCTTGTCCATACCAAACCATAGAATCGATTATCGGCAGGTGATTGGAGAGTAGATTAGTGTTTTCAAAGCCGAAGAAGTTTACTTGTTGCGATGTAAACATTTCCCAAATGTCATACCAGATATACGAGCTCGCCTAGTCGTTAAATTTACCCGTTGTTGTTTCTACGTTGACACGAAATGACCAGAACTTCCTAAACAAATAAAATAGTTTCAGATTAGAAATATTAAAACAAAACAAAAAACAGATTACAACTTCGGTTATTTACCTTAAACAGTGATTGCCTTGTTTGGGGAATTTCACGCAAAGTGCACATGGTTAAAGTTGCTTGAAATGTTGGATATTTTCTGAATAATTGGAAATGGGTGTTGGAAAGTTTCGCTGGTTTAGTCAGGATTAGAGCACAAGTATTTACTGAAGTCTTCAGAAGTTTCAAGTCAAAGAACATCGAGGCCAAAATTACAGATTTCGGTGTTGATTCGGTAGTGGTGGTAGACAGAAGCACATTGATAAATCACACTCAATACATAATAAATTGTGGTCACAATAGCGAATCAGAATTATCAAATCAGAAATAGATCAATTGGAACGAAGAAACTAGACCAAACAAAACGATCACCAAGGCAGGCAGGCAGCAACAGCCAACGAACAAAACGCGCTATTTCCAACTGCCATACACACTCACAACACAGAGCGCACAGAGGCGCTGTGAGAGAGCACAGCACACACCGCGCTAGCGGACAGACAGACGCCAACAGTGGCAGTTGAGTGAGTGATGTCGTCATCAGGGACGCATGCGCAGTCAACTCTAAATTCAAATTTAAATGTAACCAATTCTGAACAATTGATGATTGTCATATCGTTTAATTAGTGTTTCCTGATTTAACATTTTGAATCGAGGTTTATATTTTTTCTTAACCTGAAATAATTAAATTTGATAATTTTTAATAATTTGTTGATAATTTAAATTAACGAAAGACAATTAAGTTAATTTGGCAATAATAATTCCCAGCAAAATTATTAAAGTAAATACAATTTCAAATTACATAATGAAAATTCATAACCAATCAGTGACGACTTCAAATTCACGATCTTAAGTATTCGTCTCAATTTGGTAACAAACTACATTTAAAAATTCACGAATATGTAAAGTTTTTAAAAATTTACGTATTGCTATTTTCAAAATTCTATGTAAATGTAAAATTTGGAGAATATATGTTTTCGTGAAATACTATGTTGTATGAGGTCTTTTCGATGTCACATGTTATTTCACGAATACGTGAAATTTCATAAATTCATGATAACGTAAATTTTCGTAATCATGTATACGCATAATTTAATAATTGTACATCTCCGTAAATTTTCAAATTTATGGATATGTAAAATTTAATAATTATACAATTCTGTGAATTTAGGAATTTACGGAAATCGTAAATAATTATCAACTAAAAAGTTTTACGTAAACGTCGATTTATAAATTCACAAAACTATAGAATTATTAAATTATGCGTATACATGAATACGAAAATTTACACATACGTAAAGTTTTCGAAAATTTCCGCACTCGTAAAATATAAATTCACTTAACTGTAAAATACTACAAATTTTACGAATTCGTAAATGCGATCTTTTACTGTGCAGGGGAAATTGGTATTGGTCATAGATGAGTGGACTGTGTTTGGACAGTAGTCCAGCACTAGAAGAACCAGCTGTATGACAGCCTGTCATTGACAAGAGAACCAAACTTGAAATGAATTTCAAGTAGAGCGGATGCCACAGTTCGAAGCCCATCATTTCTCTGAGGGCACTCATGTATCTGTCAATGGCAAACACCCACGCAATGGCCACAACTTCAACGAAGCCATCAAAGACTGCATATGGCACTGCATAACTGTCCATCAGTTGGAGGATGTAAAGTCATGCCTGCAAGACTTGCAATTTGACAAACATAAATAAACAGATTGGTTTGAGTTGGGAAATGAAAAACACATTGCTTTCACAATATAACAACTGTCAGCAATTGCTTTATTAGAATTTAAGAAAAATGTAAAAAACATTAGAAATGAATGCAAAATTATCGCCAAACTACAATTCAAAATAAAAGTACACAAAATTCAAATCACCACTTCTTCTCAGTCACTTGTTCAAACAGGTCAAAAGCATATTCTGGTCGAGTTTGTTTGAGTACTTTCCATCCATCGGTTTGAATGACTTGTTTGACGTTCTCACAGATAAAGTCGAAACAGATTCGTTTGAGATGATTCGCTTCAATAGTATCTGCTAAGACTAATTTGTCCACCACTGAATTGAGGTCTATTGAAGAGCAGAGAAAATGTTCACAAAACGCCTTCAGATGATTCAACCCATACTGCACAAGAATAGAAAAATGGTAGTAAATTGAATTGCACAAACAAATGTTACCTTGTGAGATGCCTCCCATAAATGAGAAGCAAATTCACTGTCATTCAAGCCAACTCTTCCAGTGTAAATGTAGCGAAGCAACACTTTGCAAGTTTCAATTGAAATGTTGTCCACTTGCACTCGAGTTTGAGTCTCGAACAAGTCTGCAAACACCTTCGATCGGGCACAGAGAATGTTGAGATGAACTGGAAGCTCCACATCGCCCACAACCAAAATTGCATCACTGAATCTGCCATTGAGAGCAAGAAAATCTTCACCAAATTTACGTGAAAGTTGTGATTCGAATTTTATCGGAACCTGGATTTAAAACATTTAAAAACATCTATTAAACTATTTGATATATTACGTAAGTGGATTCGTTACAACGAAGAACATATGCCTTTTCCAATAACGTATACGAAATAAAATTTGTATTTTGTATTTCTCGTAAATTAGATTCAGATCTTCTTACCTTATATAAAAATAAATAAAAATCAAAGGTTTATTTATGTAAGTTATCCACATATTTACCATTTCACTAAGAATGTCTTGTTTATCTTCAGCCATTTTCAAAACCAATTCCTGCATCAAGTCAGACTTGGTGAGCAACACTTTCCATCCCTCAGTGGGCACAACTTGTTTGACATTTTCGGTGATGTAGTCTAAACAATATTCTTTCAAATCACTAGCTTGATGCATGTCTGCAAGTATAAGAATGTTTGCAACCGTACTCGAAGTTAAATGATTGATTAAATAAGTTTCACATGATTTTCTTAATACATTGAGTTGATACTGAAATGATTGAAATGAATGTTATAAAATAATGTTTAACTTTTAAAACCAACATACCTTGTCAGCGACAACAAACAACTCAGTTGCATATTTCCAAAGGAGTTTAGGAATTTCGCCCGTGTAGATAAAGTCAAGCACCAGTTGCATCACCTCAACCGCAACATCACTAATCTCCACTCGATTGGTCTTCTTCTCCTCCAAATCGTGCTCGAACATTGCCCCAAACACATCTGAACGGGCGGCCAGAATATTCTTGTGCACAAATAGAGACTTTCCATCAATCCGCAAGGCAGCATCACTGTAATTGCCACTTTCGAGTAGTGATCGAAAGTCATCCACAAATGGATTGGCTGGAACCGCAAAACTCTTCTTGAGACAATTGTCGTCGACCTATTCAAAAATATTTGTATTTTTTAATAATAAATTTATGAAATCTGTTCAATATTACCTCACAGTAAACAGTGAGCTTGCCATTGGTGAGCAAACAATACAGTTTGTCAGACAAATAATCACGTTGGATTTGGTAACCACCAATGACACCGAATTGAGCATCGTAAGGATAGATAAACTTGTTCTGGCATTCTGATGGCAAAATAAAACAATAAAATAAACCTCGAAATTCTAAATACCAATACCAAACAACGTACCTTGTGAAAAATATCTTTCGCCATTTTTGCCTAAAATTGCGATTCTATATCGAACAATACAAGGCTTGGCGAACTGACCCCATGAGCTAGAAGAATCGAGACATAAATTGATAACGAGAAACTTTTTGTTTCGTCCTGGAATGTCAGTAGAGGGATAGCATTCAAGTGTAAAGTGGACTTTATTATTTTTAGGAAACGAAAATATCCGAGATCGTTGTACTTTGGTTGTGGAGAAATTGTCAATTTCCCAGGTGAATTTGGCACGACCGTGGTCAAAGGCAGTTGATGATGGAGAAATACTAACGGGAGAAGACATTTTGAGGATGATACAACAGGAAAAGGTTCGAGAATAAGAAAGTAAACAGATAAAATACGAAGCAAACCAAGACAACAACGAAACAGCACAGAAGAAGCCTTTGCAAAACATAAACAATGTTACTCATGCAGAGTTGCTCGTTGTATTCAGACTACACTGTGATCAATAAGGCTCGCAACTTGCACTGTCTGAAACAGAATTTTATCAAAAGCTGGCCTTTTGTTCAGTTGTTGTTGTCACTCGTGGAGCAGTTCTCGTTTGTTTCAGACTTGTCAATTCACTTGTGTCCCTTTGTCGTGTTTGACCATGCCTCGTCTCAGCCTCGTGCACTCGTTCCTGGATCGATTCGAGCAACGTCTCGAGGTGGATTGCGAACGACTGAAGCGTCAACTGCTCGCTCAAGTAGATCAACAATTTGGTGTTCTCAAGATGAAGGTTAGAGAACTACGAAGTCGATTTGGTGGTGATCGTGCTGGCACTGTCAACATCGATCCATCCATTGACGACCCACCAGTGGACACTCTTCCACTCGATCAGTGCATTCGAGAAGATGCTGCTTCAGTGAATCAACCATCAACTTGCACTGGTCGTAAGCGAAAGTTGCCATCAACTCAGTCCGGTGGTGTCAAGAAACGTAATGTCCAAGCAAGTGGAAATGCATCCAACCGAAAATATGTTTGCAAGTTTGTTGGATGCGGTCGATCGTTTGATAAGGACTATGCACTGGCTCAACACGAACGAATTCATCTCGGAATCAAACCATACTTCTGCACTTGGCCAGACTGCAAATATTCTTCGAAAAAGCGCCCTCATGTTGTCACACACATTCGTATGGTCCATTTCAAGTTGCCTCAATCTGTCAAGAAACAGAATGAACTGAACATCGTCGATGATCGTGATCCGAACGAGTTTGTTCGTGTGGATCAGCAGTTGGCCAGTCGTCGACTTTGAATTTGATTGTAACACTAACTATACATTCGTTCAATAAATAATGGGAATTGCCCTTTGATTATAATATTTTGAATTGAATATGTTGTAAAAAAAAGATTGTACTTTTATTTGATTGAATAGTAAAAATAAACAAAGATTAATATTGCTATTTTATTTTGCAAAAATGCGTCTGTGGTGATAAACTAAAACACAAACAATCGATATCATAATGATTTTAATCAAATTGAATTTTCAAATTTGGTATATCAATGACTCATTGGCAATGAGTAGCTTAAGATTTTTATTTTCGTATGCAAGACTCGACTTGCGACCATCCCACATGGTCGTGATATCAAAAGTCAATCAATCGAATCGATTCAACTGTTGGATAGAATGCAGCAAGATTCGCAATTGTTAGTTCAATTTTGAAGCTATAGCTTATACCAGATTTGAGTACAAAATTTAGTGCTTTGGAAATAACTGAGTAGGTGGTTTTGAAATTGGTGCTTTATTGGTAATAAAAATGTGCAGAAAATGTATAAACGAGAATATCAGAAGGTGATTGAATACAATATACAACAATAAATGCTAACAATCATCTACAAACTTCAATGTGATGTACACCAAAATTCCAAATTACCACTTTTTCTCGGTCACTTGTTCAAACAGTTCAAAGGCAAATTCAGGTCGAGCTTGTTTGAGTGTTTTCCATCCTTTGGTTTGAATGACTTGTTTGACGTTCTCGCAGATAAAGTCGAAACAGTTTCGTTTGAGATGATTGGCTTCGTTTGTGTCTGCTAGAACAAATATGTCCACCACCAAATTGATGTTGATAGGAGAGCTGAGTGTTCGTTCACAAACCGCTTTCAGATGATTCAACCCAAACTGTAAAAGAATTGTAGTAAATTCGATAACCTAAGTAAAAACTTAATAATACCTTGTGAGAAGCTTCCAATAAATGAGAAGCAAATTCATTGCCAATCAAGTCAACTTGTCCAGTGTAAATGTAGCGAAGAAACTGTTTGCAGGATTCAACAGAAATGTTGTCCAGTTGCACTCGAGTTTGAGTCTCGAACAAGTCTTCAAACACCTTCGATCGGGCACAGAGAATGTTGCGATGAATTGGAAGCTCCAAATCGTCCCCAACCAAAAATGCATCACTCAATTTACCGTTGCCAAGTAGAGATGCAATGTTCTCTTGAAACAAATTTTCAGCGCAAATCTTTTTGTATGCTAACTTATCTTCTTGTGATCGATAGTCATCCTGAATTGGATTGGGTGGAATCACCAAAATTGTCTGACGCAACTGTGATCGACCTATTAAAAAAAATGTATTTTAAAAAATAAATAATTCAATTTCATGAAATATTACCTCACAGTAAACAGTTAGCTTGCCATTGATGGTCAAACCATACATCGGCAAATAATCATGTTTGATCTGATAACCACCATAAGTAACGAACAGAGTGTTGTTAGGGTAGATAAACATGTTTTGATATTCTAATGGTAAAAAACAAAAAAAATCAAAATTAAACAAAATTTCAAATACAAATGCAACTTACCTTGTGAAAAATACTTTGTACCATTTCTATTTAAAATTGCGATTCTATATCGAACATAAGGTTTGGCAAATAGGTCCCGTGCTTCGAAACTGTTAGAAGGATCGAGGCATAAATTGAAACCAACAAACTTTCCAGGTTCGCCTGCCATATCAATTGAGGGATAACATTTGAGCACAAAGCGAACTTTACTATTTACAGGAAAAGAAAATATAGGAGATTGCTGTACTTCGGTTGTGGTTGAGAAATGGTCAATTTCCCAGCTTAATTTGGCACGACCGTGGTCAAAGGCATTCGATGATGGAGAATCACTAACAGGAGAAAACATCTTGAGGGAGATACAGCAGCAAAAAGGTTCGAGGATAAGAAAGTAACCACACAAAAAACGAAGCAAACCAAGGCAACAACGAAACAGCACAGAAGCCTTTGCAAAACATAAACAAAGTGACTCACTCTGAGTTGCTCGAGTAGGCAGACTACACAGTGAAAAGGGCTCGCAACTTGCACTGTCTGCAGTAGCTTTTATCAAATGCTGGCATGCGCAATGCGCATGTAATTTGCTCCTTTCTGTTTGTGCACGAATACCCAAAACAAATTCAAAACATCACACGTTTATCGTTCCTCTCAAAATGCCGACCACAATACTAACCCTTCCCGATGATATTTTTCATCTAATCTTCGCCCGAATCCCTCTTCTCGATCTGGTTCGTGTTGGTTCTGTGTGCACTCGTTTCCGTGCCATGCAGCAACTCTACTCCCGAACACGACACTCACTTTCACTCGCATTTGGTGCAGAATCTCTTGAGCTCATCAGAGACTCATATTTTGATCATCAATTTATGGATGGACATTTCACACGTGATCAACTGAAGACTGTTTCGCCCAATCACGTTCGTGGACCTATTTCTCGTGTTGAACTACTATCCACTCACGAGTGCCACACTTTGTCTCATCTATTTGCACACATCACCGTGTTGGTTTTGGCTCAGGATCGTCATCCTTTTCCCGATTGGACTCTAATGTTTGCACTTTTGCCACGTACTCAAAATCTCCGAGTTTTACATCTTTTAATTTCTGTTGATTCCTCAATTGCACTAGAATACAATCCGAATGCACCCCAACGTTCACCCTCTCCTGACCTTCATAAACTATTTTGCTACATTGGCCGTCTGTCATCGTTGAAACAGCTGACACTGGAGTTGCAAGAAGTTGATATCACCTCAGACATCTCTCTTTTGTCGCTTTTGCCTCAACAATTGGAACAATTTTACATTCGTGCAAACAGTGGATTTGACTTGATTGTTGATTTACTAAACAACAAAAAGGACAATGAAATACAAAAACAACAAGATACATTTGCACAGTTGACTCATCTCGGTGTGCGCGATTATGATTTCGGAAATTTGTTTTCATCAGTCAAACTCTCGCAAATTTCTCCTCAAATCTGCTAAGTTTGCTCACTTTGGTGCATTCGCGATTAAGCCCCAACAATTGAACGAAACATGTGGCAAATTCACCTCACTACGATCGCTAATAATCAATCCAGAAAATATGTCCCTAACCGATTTGACCACTGCTCTTGCCCAGTTACCTCAACTATTTCATCTCAAACTGCATGTTTACTGTGTCGACAAAACTTGACTCGAAAGTGAACATAAGAAAGCAAAGAAAAACAAAAACAATCCATTGATTAAGCAATTGACCTCAATTCGAGCTCTCTCACTGTACATCTGGACTCACAACCACAAACATCTCGAATCACTTCATCCCGAATGGACTTTTCCTAATCTGGAACTACTTCACTACAAGCAAGGACAAGGATATTGTGATGATTGTGATTATGAGTGGATTGAACACATTTCAGTGGCTCAACAGGAAGCATGCTTCAAGACTATTTTGAAACCATTCAAACGATGCTCCAAATTGAAGAGAATCTATGTGGAAAAGGACAGTGATAAGCCAAATGAAATGTGCTTGACTGATCGATTCTTTACTAAAGACCGTTAGACAGAATCGATTTGAAGTTGCCCCAATTTGTCAAGAAATAGAACTAACTAAACATTTTCGATGATCGTGATCCGAACGAGTTTGTTCGTGTGGATCAGCAGTTGGCCAGTCGTCGACTTTGAATTTGATTGTAACACTAACTATACATTCGTTCAATAAATAATGGGAATTACACTGATTGATTACAAAATGAAATTGAATTTTTATTTTAAATGTTAAAGATTACAAGAAAATGAATGACATTGAACAAAGTGACCAGTTCTCAGTCGAGTTGGCGTTCCAGCAGTTCAGCGTCAGCGGTAACAGTAGCTTGTGCCTCATAGGGCAACCAAACGAGTGCCAAACAGTAGAGCACCATTGCCAGGGTGCGTAGAATCGCTTGGCAAATTATCTGAAAGCTATGAAGCTCTTCTTCAAAGTGCAAAACTGTCTGATTTTGTTGTGGCGATCGGTGACAGGCAATTTAGTGTGCACAAAGCTATTTTAGCTGCTCGTTCGGAAGTGTTTGCGGCCATGTTCGAACATGAACAAACCAAGGAAGGAAAAGAAGGTCGAATGGTGATTGAAGATGTCACCGTGGATGCATTTGAGCTCGTGATTCGATACATTTACACGGGCAAAGTGGACGAATTGGCCGAACATACAGCTGAACTGTTGGTTGCTGCTGACAAGGTATGTTGCTGCATTATTATCCTCAATCTCATCATATTCTAATTCATCATAATATTTCCCACCGCAGTACCAACTGAATCATTTGAGATCCATCTGCGAACAATCACTCGTCACTTCTCTCACTGTCGAATCTGTCTGCAGTGTCCTTCTTCTCTCTGAAATGCACAATGCACAGCAGCTCAAATCAAAATGCACCGAGTACATTGTGAAACGTGCAAAAGAAGTGATGCGAACCGATGGATGGAAACGACTGCTCAAAAGCAATTGAACCGATTTGGTTGGACAACTGTTTGAAATGTTGGCAAACAACACTGTCTTTAATGACAATTGATTTTTGATGTTTCGATTTGATTTTATGTTCCCACAGTAACATTTGCACATTTACTTTACCAAACTGTATTTGCTTTACCAAACTGTATAACACAATTTTCTGATACCACGAAACACTGATTTTATGTGATTTAATAAATCAGGGATTCTCCAAGATTGTACATACACTCGTTCAATAAATGATTACATTTGAAATTACATTTGAAATTACATTCGAAATTACAAAATGAAATTGTATTTTTATTTTGTAAATATTAAGGATTATACAAGAACAAGGATGACATTGAGCCAAATGGCAATGAATATAAAATGACCGAATCTCACTCGAGTCGACGTTCCAACAATTCGTTATCTACCTGAATGTAGTCTTCCGGATTGCGGTTGTCCACAATGTTGAGACGTTCCTGTTCTTTCAGGAGTCTGGGTAACTTGAAATGCATAACGCGGACATGTCTGATGACATCACCCTTTTTCACGGCAGAATAACGACAATCATGCCATGTGCAGGCGAATGGTTTGATTTTCAAATGAATACGTTCGTGATTTGCCAATAGAAAATCCTTAGCAAATGATTTGCCACATCCTGGCGACTTGCATTGATGCTTGCCCGATCCAACAGAAGTGCCAGTTTTCTGCCGTTTGTTGTTGACAGATCGAGATGTACTTGAGGATTTGCGTTTACGGACAGTAGAAGTTGACGGTTGATTCACTAAAGTATGTTTTTCATTAATATACAGATCGAGTGGAACAGTGTCCACTGGTGGGTCGTCAATGGATGGATCGATGTTGAGAGTGCCAGCACGATCACCACCAAATCGACTTCGTAGTTCTCTAACCTTCATCTTGAGAACACCAAATTGTTGATCTACTTGAGCGAGCAGTTGACGCTTCAGTCGTTCGCAATCCACCTCGAGACGTTGCTCGAATCGATCCAGGAACGAGTGCACGAGGCTGAGACGAGGCATGGTCAAACAGGTGAGGAGAGAAGTGGAGAAATTGAAATCAACACAAAGCAGACAGTTTTGTTCAGTCCTGCTGCAATAGCAACTGCAAGTGCAACTATCTCCACCCAAACAAGTGAAAATAGTTTTGAGACTGACAAAGTTAGTGAGTTGTTGTTGTCACTCGTGGAGCAGTTCTCGTTTGTCTTCAGACTTGTCAATTCACTTGTGTCCCTTTGTCGTGTTTGGTGGTGATCGTGCTGGCACTGTCAACATCGATCCATCCATTGACGACCCACCAGTGGACACTGTTCCACTCGATCTGTGCATTCGAGAAGATGCTGCTGCAGTGAATCAACCATCAACTTGCACTGGTCGTAAACGAAAGCTTCCATCAACTCAGTCCGGTGGTGTCAAGAAACGTATTGCCAAAGCAAGTGAAAATGCTTCCAACCGAAAACACTTTTGTAAATTTGTTGGATGCGGTCGGTCATTTACTTTGGACGTTGAACTGGCTCGACACGAACGAATTCATCTCAACATAAAGCCATACTTCTGCACTTGGCCAGATTGCAAATATGCTTCACAACAGCGCCCTGCGGTTGTTACACACATTCGTATGGTCCATTTCAAGTTGCCCCAAAGTGTCAAGAAACAGAACGAATTGAACATTGAGGACGATCGTGATCCGAACGAGTTTGTGCTTGTTGATCAGCAGTTGGCCAGTCGTCGACTTTGAATTTGATTGTAACACTAACTATACATTCGGGCAATAAATAATTTTAATTACACTGATTAATAACAAAATGAAATTGTATTTTTATTTTTTATTTATTAGAATATATAAGATTACAAGAAAATGAATGACATTGAGTCAAATAATAGAGAAACATTTTTGTCTTTTCAATTAGTTTTATTTATATGCACAGAATATTTAAAAGTATATAAAGTGTGTGTCTTGGTATCGAGTATTATGTACTACAAAAATTTGATTAATGTAAATCTGTGTGTTATGGTAAATGTAAAAATGGTGTGAACATAATCAAATCAAAAGAATGACAATCAGTCTTCTTTGATTGCCAACTTTTAAAGGAATTGAATCGGACGAAGAACGGATTTGGCGAGCGATTTCTCGCAGATAGATTTCAAGTGGTTCAATTTGTACTGTAATGGACATTTGATGAATTAGCATTATGAGTAGTAAAGTATGCAACATTACCTTGTGAGCAGCAGCAAGCAGACCAGCTGCATGTTCGCCCAAATCGGCCACCTTTTCCGTGTAAATGTACCGAATCAACAGCTCAAACACATCCGGGGTGACATTGCCAATCACCACTCGACCTCTTTTGCCATCCATAGAGTCAGCAGTACCAATTGGATCGGTACGTTCAAACAGGGCAACAAACACCAAAGAACGAGTAGTGAAAATTTTCTTGTGCACACGAAATTCCTTGTCACCGATCATCACAATGAAATCGCCCCAATAGATTCGACATTCGAGTTGTTTTTCATAAATTTGTGACGATTTGCCAAACGATTCAAATTGTGAATGGCGTGATTGGATAGGCTCAGCAAAAATCTCCACCTGTTCAATAGAATAACACAAAATTATATTTGTCACACAACATTTGTCCACAACATACCTCACAGTAAATCTTCAAATATCCATTCACCAATAATTTGTTGTATTCGTCACGTGATATGTAAACTGCTGAATTATAACTTGGAAGTTTATAGGGGTTTAACCCATAAAGAGGTCGAGAGTGGTTCCAATAATACTCTAAATATTAATAATAGTAAATAAACGTTCAATTTAAAAAAATAATAAAATACCTCGAGTGTAAAGTTTCACTCCATTTGGACGGAGCACTGAAAGTCGATAACGAAAGAATGCTTCATCTAGTGATCCATGGTAACCCAAGGAAAAATTGACCATTTCAGTTCTAAGTTCACAGAAATAATGGAATCGTAAGTTAAATTGATTGAGACTGTTTGGTGGAGAAAATTTTGGAGACTTGGCCGTTTCGTGGCCTCCAATGCGTGGTATTGTGAATTCTAGATCACCTGACAGAATGTACTTCAGATATAGACTATTCGATGGTGGTGATCTTTGCCGATGTCCCAGCACTTTGTGGTATACTTTTCGCGAAATGAATCGGTAGGCTGTGTATCGCAATACCAATCTTGTTTATCACCAAAAAGACGAGCACTTTCAAGCAGTTTTTAATTCGTTTGGAGCGATTTGGTCAATCGCGGTACAATCAAGTGATTGGTTAGGTCGAGGCAAAAAAACATTTTATAAGTTATAACTTATAACATTGTTTTCTACTAATAAAAATTTGAATTCTATCTAATCCAATTCTGACCCGTAAACTATATTTTCGTTTACAATGTAAACTTTGCATTTAAACAAAAACTCGATTTATTTCGGTCGTTACAACATTTGCACCGGCACCAAAGACGAAATGTTCTATCAAATTTCATTTAAAGCTTTCATTTAAAGCTAGATTAAATTTAGAAATTTAGAAATAGAAATATAGTTTTGATACAATTTCTAGCGCATTTGAATTTTGTTTGCTAAGTTATTCCTTCTTTATTCAAAGCAAAAGTCATTATAAAGCTATATAATTTTTACAAATGTTTATTAAATTTAATTTTCAATTTCATCAGGTGAATTTCAGCATAAAAAAATAATAAGCAAACTACTTCGGCCCGAAGTCTTCGAGCGAGTGCACCCACTACTTCTACATCACCAGCACTGCCGGTGTATATATAGCCAAATCACTTTTGCTCACTTTCACAAAGAAAGTTGCACACAGTGCTGCTGTTTGTGTGTTGTGCTTGTGTATTTTCGTTTGTTTGTCTTATTTTTGTCTTTCCTCACATTGAATCTGCTCAAAGTTTTATACCCAAACCATGCATATCACCAATTTATCCGCGGAAATCTGTCGGCTTTTCTTGTCTCGCCTCACCCTCAAGGAGCGACTCTATCTCCGATCTGTTTGTCGTCGCTGGAAATGCACCATCGAGTCGATGTGTCACCAAATTCAGTCGTTGAATTTTGAAATTGTACCAATTGTTCCTAGTTTGTTCCCATGGAATTTCAAGAAATTTCTTAAAAATTTTCCTGACGATACCTTCGATGACAGTTTGAATATTTCGCAGAAGTACATAACTGCCGATTTTGGACGACATTTGGCTGGTTTAATGCCCAATTTGGAACGATTGGCTATTTCTAGAGACGATTGTAGTTATCAAATCAAACACTTGATGTTTCTATTGCAAAATTTAAATGAACTGTCAAGCTTGTCAATATTCGGAGTAATATACGAAGAATCTTTGGGAACGCAAAATACAGTGCTCAAGCTGATTGCCACCAAATCCAAGTTGACTCGACTTGATTTTCTTGTCAAACTTTGTGATCCTAAGTATAGTTGGAACATACCGGGCATTCCGTGGAATTTGTCTCGTGAATTTTCGCCAATATTGTCTCGATTGACTCAATTCTCAGTACGTAATCATACCAAAGCAACACTGCCGAGCACTCTCCTTCAACTTGGCCCACAATGTTCCTACTTGAGACTTCAACAATGTGATTGTGTCACCCGAGATTTTCCCATATTGAAATGCGCAAACAATCTCGAGCATTTGTACTTTTCGGATTCGGATGATACATCGATTCCAGTTGTATTGCCACAGTTCAAAGCATTGCGAACACTCGAATTACGCCGAATGGGAAATGGGAATCTTTTTTCTGAATCCAAGGTAATTGATTGATTTGTTTATTTTATTTATAACTTCCATTTATTATATTTTACCTAGCTAATACTTGGTTCCGACTTTTTTACTAATCTCAACCAGAATCCTAATCTCTCGACACTGATAATCGAAAGTGTCAACACTTTAATTCCAATTTCTACATCTGAACTCACTCGTTATCAAGTGAAGCAAGTGAAAACACTGACACTTCTTTCTTTTTCGTCGTTTCATCAGTTTACTAATGACGGAGAAATGTCCACTGGTGATGCCATTTGTCGACTGTATGCTGCTCTTTTTCCATCAGTGGAAATATTTTCAATCAAATCAATTTTCAAAGAAAAATTTGTGTTTGAAAATGATTTGCGCCATTTTTCTGCTTTGCGAAAATTCAAGTTGGAATTCATGAATTCATGCAGGCCTTTTTGGACCAAAGCAAAATGGCAATCCGTTTCAGTGGCGCCTTTGATTTGATTTGTGACAATTTCATTATTTTTAATCCTCTACGGTGTATTGTATTGAAAGATAATAAAATTCAAATATTTGTTTTTATCAACGTTGTCATGAATACTATCGATGATTGCTATAGAAACTAAGCCATGTATTGACTCATGCTGTACAAGTATTGTCTGCAATTGGGTGTTTACGTGTGCAATGTTTGTGGTTGTAGAATTTTGCTTGTGAATTTACAAAATCAACGATGAAAAATATCAACGATCTTCCCGACAATTGTCTCGAAACAATCTTCGCTAAACTGTCCCTTCGAGATCTACTCCGCCTTCACCAAGTCTGTTCCAACTGGAAACGAATTCAACCATCAGTTTGTTCAAAGCATCAAGAACTGACAATTTTAATCGGAATTTTACCTGAACGATTACTAGAATATTCCAAATTTGTAATTCCATATTACGATGAGTTAATTCCATCACCATTTTCAACCACCAAAATTCCCAATCAAAACACTCAACTTCAATTCGATTGGCTTGATGGCCAAACTGCAAAACTCATTGCTCGACTTCTTCCAAACATAATCACAATTACAATATCAATTCGTTACCCAAATCCGTCGATTTGTATCGGAGAAAAATCGTGGGGGGTAAGATCGGTTCTAATGCACCAAATAATCTTCCTACTAAGAACATGGTCCGATAAGGCTCAAACATTGAAACTTTACCTCAATTTTGAAGACAAAAACGATGACAAACCAATTGAGTGTGATTTACCAAAACTGATCCATACCATCAATTCGTTTCAAAAATTGCGCCATTTAACGATTAATCTAGAAAATAAATTTTACTTTGATAAACTCAATGGTAAATTGGATTTATCAATTTTAGCCAAAATCGAAGAATTTCATTTAGAATTTCAAGACCATTATGCTGTTATCGCTGAATCGTTATCTCAATATGGCTGTGAAAATCTGCGTTCATTGGCAATTTGTGCCGAAGCAGGAACATTGAATCTTTACGATAATAAAATGGCAGAGAAATTTACTCAACTTCCGGATGTGGTGTTTTGTGAAGCTAATTTTGCGCATATGAAAAAATTTTGTTCCAGATTTTGGAGATTGCAAAAATTGTCTATCGATTTATCGGGAGTTGGAAAAATTTATGAATTTGTCGAAATGATGCAATCGTTGAAAGAGTTGATTTATTTAAATATTAAGATTGAGGAAAATCAAGGAGAAAAAGATCAAAAACAAATTTCTGATCAGATTCCTCAAATTCCATCAATAAAAATAATCAAAATTGATTCATCGTTTAATTCACACGATCAGCTGTACTCGATTCAATGGGAGGGGATGTTTCCTAACCTAGAAATACTTCACTACAATAATTCCCGTTTTGGTTGTTCAATTTGTAATAACCAAGAGGATACTGTCGAAAGTATTAAAGAGACGCTTTCAAATTGTCTTAAACTTGCACTTCTACCATGGAAATTCTGTACAAAATTGCACTCGATCTATACTGGGGTTTATGGCTGTTCAAATGTCAAAAAGTGGTCATTGAAAGATTTGTAAATTTTATTTTAATTTTTTGTTAATACAGAAATTCTCAATAAAAAAGATAATTAATAATTTATTAATTTTCTCAACTCACAGTTGTCCACGAGTAAAAACATGATTAATTTTATTACTAGCTATATCACCACGTCTAATAAATCTACTGCAATGAACCTTAACCAATTTAGTGCATTCCTTCAAAGGTTTTAGCATTATTCGGTGCTCATTGCGAACTGTATCATCGAAGAAAAAGGCCATAAAATGCGCAGGTTTTGGAGAAATGTGCGAAAGTTGAATCACTTGAACATTGGGGAAAGTTTGATGAGCTAAGAAATTGTCAACAAGTCTGCGAGACAATAATGTGTCGATTGAGATATCAAGTGCTTTGATTGAACACATTGGCTGAGGCTTGAGGTGGGTGGGTGCGAAAAATGAGCCACGAACATTTGTCAATTGAAGCAAAGTCAACTGAGATAGACGGGAAAGGTGATTGATCAATTGAGCATACGAAATGTTACGACCAAGAAAATAGACGTCGATTGATAGAGTTTCAATGGATTCAAAACGAGTCAAAATCATGCTTAGATGATCCAAGTTTACCCAAATTGAAGGTGCACAACAGGTAGCCAAACGAGACATCAATTTAGGAGTAAACTCAAGAAAACAATCACTATAAATGTGTGGTCCCAGGGCGATTCGTTTCAGTGCACAATTTTGCTGCCTCAATGCATCCTCAATGTTGTCGTAAATCCATTTGGCAAATAAATAGTTGGCTGCTTCTTGCTCAAACTGTTCAACTTGTGACAATATTTTCAATTTTGTCAAAAGTTGATAGTTTTCAATAATTAGACAATCGAATCGAAGGTTGAGTCGTTTTAGCACTTGCAAGCGGTTGATTTGTTCAAACAGTGAGTTGACTAATTCTGTCTTTTTGTTGTCATTGATTTGTTCACTTGAAGTGATGTTCGCTATTTTTAGATTAAAATACGTCAATTTGCTTGACCATTTGAGTAGAAGATAGATAAATTCGGGTAGAGTGGACAGAGATATGATGGGGGATTGGGAATGTGACTTTGCTGTACTAAACACACAAAAATACAAAATTCAAAAAATACAAATTGGCAAATAGAAATCACTTTTACAAAGCTTAAATATAGAATAAACTGTTTTAGAAATACTTTATTTCTAAAAGTTAAGATATACACGCTTTTAAGCAGTAATCAAACATCAGCGCTTGAACTTTTACATCAAATATGCTTTCAAAGTAGTGAACTTTTGATTTGACATTTGCTAACATTTGATAATGTGGGTTGAGTTGATTAAACTGATATTGCCTAAAATCTGGGAAAAAGTATTCTAATTTGCAAATTCCAAGTAATTCCCATTTTAGCCGTTCAAGTTATGATAACAAAAACAAACTTGTCCGAAATGTTGAAGAAAAACTCTAAACTAGTCTAAAACTTGTTCTTCAATCTTAAAATTGCATATATCGATGTTTATCTTTGTTCGAGTGTTAAAAAGTGAAATTCTCAAAAATTTTTAATTAGTACATTTTAATTTTAAAATACATTCTATTAACTCACAGTTGATCACGAGCAAAAGCATGATTGATTGAATCACTACCTATATAAGCATGTTTAATAATTCTACTACAATGAACATTAACCAATTTAGTGCAGCTCTTCAAAGAATTTAGCATTTTTCGGTGTTCATTACGAATTGTTTCATCGAAGTAAGGAGACATATAATGCGCAGGTTCTAGAGAAATGTGTGAAATTTTAATCACTTGGACATTTGGGAAAGTGGTCGGTGCTAAAAGATTTTCCACAAGTCTGCGATATAAAAATGTGTCGATTGAAAGGTCAAGTGCTTTGATTGAAGAAATTGGTTGTGGTTTGAGGTCGGTGGGATCTCGAGAGAAAAATGTGCAACGAGCATCTTCCAATTGTAGCAAAGTCAACTGAGGCAAATGTGAAAGTTGATTGATCACTTGAGCATATGAAGATTTGGGAAGAAGAGAAACGTCGATTGTTAGAGTTTCAAGTGATTCAAAGCCAGACAAAACAGTGCTTAGTTAATCCATGTTCATCATCGATCTTGAAGGTTTACAACAATTGGTCAAGAGAAACATCAATTTAGGGAAAAACTTTTGGTAATGACGATTGTCAACATACCGTTCCAAGTTGATTCGTTTCATGGCACAATTTCCCTGCTTCAAAGCATCCTCCAAGTTGTCATAAAAGTTTTCGTCAAATAAATCGCTACATGTTTCCTCCTCAAATTGTTCTACTTGTGGCAATATTTTCAATTTTGCCAAAAGTTGATAGTTTTGAATCGTTGGATAATCTAACTGAAGGTTGAGTCGTTTCAGCATTGACAAATGGTTGATTTGTTCAAACAGTGAGTTGACCAAATAGGTGTCATTGTTGTCATTGATTTGTTGACTTGGATTGGTGCTCTCAATTCTTAAATTAAAATACGTCAATTTGGTTGACCATTTGCGTAGAAGATTGTTGATTCGCTCGAGGATTGACAAAGATCTAACATTTAGACTGATTTGAAGTGAAGCTATGTTCGGCAACTGTTTCATCAAACGTTCGCATGTCTGAGCACTCAATTGGGGCATCACCAAACTATGGTACTCGATTTGATAGGAAACTGTACATTTATGGAAAGCAGTACCGTCGTCGTTGGTGATTTCGTACAGAATTTTATGAGTAGTACCAAGTGGATCTATAAGTGAGCGCTTGTACGAGTATCTCTCTTTAAAAAGAACTAAATGTCTTCGTCGATGACACGCAATTGGACGTATTTTGTTCCAGCGATGGCAAACTAAATTCACATTTGCCAGAAGGTCGTACAGTGGGACTCGATTGAGGATGAATAGTAGGCAGAGGTCGGGCAGAGTGGACAGAGACATGATGGCTTTTCCAAGTGAAGGTAGCAGAGAATTGTTGATTTACGAAGACTGTTGACAGAGTGCAAGGAAGAAGAAGATGATTTCTCTGTGCATGTGTTTTGAGTTTAAGACAGGTGAAAGGTAGGGGCAGAGGTGAGAAGGTACTACAGATGAGCTAGCAGTACAGGTAAGAAGGGTTTGAGTGAGTGAGGACTGCACAGGACTGTTCATAAAGGTTGGCTCGGCCATTACACAGCCAATAAATAGTGTCGAGTTTAAATCAAACAGGAACAGGAAAGAAAGACTATTTTGTGTGACCGTCGTAGTATTGGTTAAGGTTTGTATTTATTTGTGTACATAGTGAAAATCATAAAGTACAGTACAAACTGTGTATTTAAAAAACAAAAAAACTCCGCGTCGGGGAATCGAACCCCGGTCTCCCGCGTGACAGGCGGGGATACTGACCACTATACTAACGCGGACTGAACGATGATGCAGAAAAGAAGAATTGGGCATTTCAATTTATTTTTATTTGCATAAATTTTTAATCAAGTTCAAATTATCAAAATAAATCACAAAACTTACAGTTGGTCTGGAGTAAAAACTCGTTTGATTTTGTCACAAATAGCAAAATTACAATCTACATATTCGGTACAGACAATTTTTCTTAGTTTGGCACACTTTTTCAAAGGTTTCAACATTTTTGTGCATTCCTTGAGCACTGTTTCGTTGCTAGAACCGCTTGAATTGTGAACACACTTTTGAGTTGTGTGTTTGAACTTAATCACTTGAATATTAGGAAAAGTGATTGGTATTGATAGATTGTCAAGACTTTTTTGAGATAATGTGATTAAGGGTGATATATAGAGTGCTTTGATTGAGGGCAACGGCTGAGGCTTGACATTTGTGGAAGAAAAGAAGATTCTACGGACTTTGGTCAACTGTAGAAAAGTCAATTTGGAGAGGTGAGATAGTAGATTCATCAGCTGAGCATATGAAATGTCGGGAAGAAGATACACGTTGATTGATAGAGTTTCGAGTATTGAAAGACGAGACAATGCAGTTCTTATTTCTCTCAGGTTCAGTGGTGTACCATTCATGCAAAAATTAGTCAAACGAGACATCAATTCTGGAGAGAAGTGCAAAAAATCTCCCAGGAATTGTCCCAAGTTGATTCGTTTCAATGCACAGCTTTTCTGCTTTAATGCATCCTCAATATTTTCACGGATGAAACTTTCAAACGAATAGTCCAAATGATCATGCTCAAACTGTTCGACTTGTGATAATAATTTTAATATTTTTAATTTCGTTGAGAAGTTCAAGTTTCGAGTGATTATCAAATCTAACGAAAGTCTAAGTTTTTTCAACTTTGTCAGTCCATTCATTCGATCAAACATTGAATTCATCTCCGCTTCATAGTCATCCTGTTCAATTTGTCCATTTCGATGGTTTAGAAAAAGATTGAAATATGTCAATTTGGCTGACCAATTCTGTAGAAGACGATCGATTTGTTCAATAGTCGAAGAATTATCATGTTGACTGATTTGAAGTGAGTTTATGTTCGGTAATAGATTCACCAACTCTGTGCTTGCTTGACTGCTCAAATGAGACATCACCAAACTGTGGTACTCGATTTGATATTGAAAATTTGATTTGAGGAAAGCTGTTCCGTCATTGTTGGTGATTTCGTGGAGAATCTTGTGATATATGCCAAGGGGGTTTACTAAAACGGGAATATAGTTTCTGTCTTGAGATAGAATCAAAGAATGTCGTCGATGACAGGCAATTTGACGCAGACTGGCCCATCGATGGCAAACTCGATTGACAGTGGCCAGAAGGTCGTACAGTGGGATTCGGTCGAGGATGGTCAGGAGACACAGATCGGGCACAGTGGACAGTGACATTGTGAGGTTGAGAATGTGGTTTACAGAACAAAATCAAAAATAAGAAATGTCCAATTTAAATCACATTTACATTGCATAAATAGAATAAACTGCTTTAAAAATGAAAGTTTATTTCAAAAGTTAAGATATACACGCGTTTGAGCATTATAATCATAGTTTGAACGTTTACATCAAACATGCTTTTAAAGCAGTGAACCTAAGAATTGACATAATAGTAAATGACTTGAATGAATTACAATTGGTCCTTAGTAAAGAATCGATCAGTCAAGCACATCTCATTAGGCTCATCACCGTCCTTTTCAAAGTAGATTCTCTTCAATTTGAAACATCGCTTGAATGGTTTCAAAATGCGTTTGAAACATGTCTCCTGTTGAGCCACTGGAATGTGCTCAATCCACTCATAATTACAATCGTCGCAATGTCCTTGGCCTTGAAAGTAGTGAAGTAGTTCCAGGTTTGGAAAAGTCCATTCGGGATGAAGTGATTCGAGATGTTTGTGGTTACGAGTCCAGATGCAGATTGACAGAGCTCTAATTGAGGTCAATTGCTTAATCAATGGATTGTTCTTGTTTTTCTTTGCTTTCTTATGTTCACTTTCGAGTCGAGTTTTGTCGGTAAAGGAAATGTGCAGTTTGAGATGAAACAGTTGAGGCAATTGGGCGAGTGCAGTGGTCAATTCGGTTAGGGACATGTCTTCGGCATTGAGGGTTAGTGATCGTAGTGAGGTAAATTTGCCACATGTTTCGTTCAATTGTTTGGGCTCAATCGCGAATGCACCAAAGTAAACAAATTTAGCGGACATTTGAGGAGAAATTTGAGAAAGTTTGGCATTTAAAAACACATTTCCGCAATCATAATCGCAGACACCGAGTTGAGTCAACTGTGCAAATATATCTTCTTCTTCTTGAATTTCGTTGACCTTTTTGTTGTTCAGAAAATCAACAATCAAATCGAATCCACAGTTTGCTCGAATGTAAAATTGTTCCAGCTGTTGAGGCAAAAGAGACAAAACGTCTGAGGAGAGATCAACTTCTTGAAACTCCAGTGTCAACTGTTTCAACGATGACAGACGGCCAATATAGCAAAATAATTTATGAAGATCCGGAGGAGAAGCACGTTTCGGTGCAGTGGAATTATATAGAATTGCCATAGAGGAATCGGCTGAAATAAAAAGTTTCAAAACTCGGATATTTTGTGCACGTGACAAGAGTGCAAACATTAGTGTCCAATCGGGATAAGCGTGACGATCCTCAGCCAGAACCAACTCGGTGATGTGTGCAAATAGATGAGACAAAGTGTGGCACTCGTGAGGTGATAGCTGCTCAACACGAGAAAAAGGCCCACGAACGTGATTCGGTGAAACAGTCTTCAGTTGATCACATGTGAAGTGGCCATCCATAAATCGATGATCAAAACTTGAATCTCGGATAAGCTCAAGAGATTCTGTGCCAAATGCGAGTGAAAGTGAGTGTCGTGTTCGGGAGTAGAGTTGCTGCATGGCACGGAACCGAGTGCACACTAAACCAATCCGAACCAGGTCATGTAGGGTGATTCGGGCGAAGATTAGGTGGAAAATATCATCGGGAAGGGTGGTCGACATTTTTATGTGTGATGTTTTTTGAACAATCAGACAAACATTACACAAACAGAGAGGTGAAAATAACAATGCTAGCTTGAGTGTGCACACGAGGAGTCCTTCAAAAGGCTTTTGATAAAAGCTACGTCAGACAGTGCAAGTTGACAAGATTATTGCATTTCTCTGTATGAACTATTCACACTATGACTCACACATGAGCCACTCAGCGTGAGTCGAGAAAACGCAAACATTGTTTATTTTTAGCGAAGGCTGCTTCTGTGCTGCTTCATTGTTGCCGTCGTTTGCTTTGCATTTTAGTCTGGTTACATTCCCTATCTTCGAACCTTTTGCTGTTGTATCTCTCACTCAAGATGTCGTCTGCTGTTAGTGATTCTCCACCATCGACTGTCTTAAACAATGGCCGTGCAGAATTCACCTGGGAAATTGAGAATTTCTCAACCATAACCGATGTACAACAATCTCCGACATTTTCTTTCCCAGAAAATAGTAAAGTCCGCTTTATTCTTGAATGTTCTCCCTCTATTGACATAGCAGGCCAAACCGGAAAGTTTGTACTTTTCAATTTATGTCTCGACCCCACTATCCGATCAGAAGCTCGATTTCTGTTTTCTAAACCCGCCGTTCGATATAGAATCACAATTTTAGATACTAAAGATACTAAAGACATAAAGCTTTTTTCACAAGGTAAGTTGCATTTGTATTAGAAAGTTTGTGTTTAATTTTGCCGAGTATTATTGATTTTTATCAGAATGTCAAAACAAATTTATTCTTCCTTGCGATACTCTATTCACTGTTATTGGTGGTTACCAGATCAAACGTGATTATTTGCTTGACCCACGGAATGGTTTGCTCAACAATGACAAGCTCACTGTTTACTGTGAGGTAATATTGAACAGATTTCATGAATTAATCAATTTATTTATTCAAAATATATATTTTTGAATAGGTCGACGACAGTTCTCTCAAGAAGAGTTTTGCGATTCCACCCAATCCAATTCTGAATGATTTTCGATCACTACTCGAAAGTGGAAAATACAGTGATGTCGTTTTGTTGATTGATGGCAAGTCTCTGTCTGTGCACAAGAATATTTTGGCTGCTCGTTCTCAGGTGTTTGCGGCAATGTTTGAACACGATTTGGAGGAGAAGAGAACCAATCGTGTGGAGATTAGTGATGTTGGGGTTGAGGTGATGCAACTGTTGCTTGACTTCATCTACACAGATGAAATTCCCAGACTTCGCCATTATGCCACTGAGTTGTTTGTTGCCGCTGACAAGGTATGTTAGAGTTATGTAAAGGATTAACATACCAGCTAACACTCAATCATTTCAGTATCAACTCAATGTATTAAGAAAATCATGCGAAGATTATTTAATTGGTCATTTGAAAACGAAAACGGTTGCAAACATTCTAATGATTGCAGACATGCATCAAGCCAGTGATCTGAAAGAAGCATCTTCAGTGTACATCACCGAAAATGTCAAACAAGTTATGCATACTGAGGGATGGAAAGTGTTGCTCACCAAGTCTGACTTGATTGATGAGTTGTTTGCGAAAATGGCTGATAAACAAGACATTCTGAAAGAAAAGGTAAATATTGAAGTATAACTGACTAATTAAATAATCCTTTTTTATTTTTATCCAAGCCAAAAACAAGTGAATCTGATGCAAAGATACGAAAATATATTCCAAAGAAACGCAAAAAGTCAAAGGTATGTGTTTTCGTAATAATCAATTATATTATTAATCATTTATATTTAATTTCTAAAAACTAGAAATCAATTATATCCGATTCAGAATTATCATGTGAAGCTAGTGTAGATTTTCTTGCTCTACTTGACACTGGCAAATTGAGTGATGCATTTTTGGTTGTGGGCGATGTGGAGCTTCCAGTTCATCGCAACATTCTCTGTGCCCGATCGAAGGTGTTTGCAGACTTGTTCGAGACTCAAACTCGAGTGCAAGTGGACAACATTTCTGTTGAAGCCTGCAAAGAGTTGCTTCGCTACATTTACACTGGACAAGTTGGCTTGATTGGCTATGAATTTGCTTCTCATTTATTGGAAGCTTCTCACAAGGTATCCTTTAATTAAATCATTTCATCTACTATATATCTTCTATTATTTTGCAGTATGCGTTGAACCATCTGAAGGCGATTTGTGAGCAATTTCTCAGCTCTTCCATCGATGTCGGTTCAGTTGTGGACAAATTTCTCTTGGCAGAAACGAACGAAGCCAATCATCTCAAACGAATCTGTTTCGACTTTATCTGTGAGAACGTCAAACAAGTCATTCAAACCGATGGATGGAAAACACTCAAACAAACTCGACCTGAATTTATCATTGAACTGTTTGAACAAGTGACCGAGAAAAAGTGGTGATTTGAATTTTGTGTACTTTTATTACATTCAAATTTGTTGATAATTTTGTATTCACTACTTTCTGGTGTGATTTCTACATTTTCTTAAGTTTTCAAATAAATATTAACCATTAACTGAAACCTGTAATAAGTATTTCTTTTTACCAATTGATCACTTTGACCTTTTTTTGCCTTAAATCATCAATGACTAATGAAGTTACACGGGGTTGGTCCAAATAAATGTTGAAGCTGAAGTAGCTCAAATGATTTTCAAATCAGTTATCCTAAATATTTTATTTTATTTTGAATTAATTTGATTTTTGTAGTACCATTGAAAATATCACAAATATCATAAAAATTTCATAAACTCAGTCGATTAGGTGTAAAAACATGTTTGATAACGTCCTGACCGAATCGAGAATTACTAAATCGAGAAAGAAACGTTTTTTCTCAATTTTGTGCATTTCTTTTAAGGTTTCAGCATCAACATGTTGCATAGTACATTTGTGAAATGTTTGACTCATATGTAATGGATGTTTATGTTCAAAGTCTGAATCAGGCCCAATGCCAGTGAGATCCAAAGCACATTCATACAGTGGTTAGAGTATTGTTTAATTCGGACCACTTGAACATTGGAAAATGTGTGCGATAATGAGACATGTACAAGTTGTACGCATTTACTCTGCAGTGTATGAACTGATCACTGTATGACTCACACTGTGTCATACATGCAAAACTCCGCGTGAGTCGAGAAACACAAACATTGTTTATGTTTTGCAAAGGCTTCTTCGTTGTGCTGCCTCGTCGTTGCCTTCGTTTGATTTGCATTTTAGTCTGGTTACATTCCTTATCCTCGAACCTTATGAAGTTGTATCGCCCTCAAGATGTCTTCTGCTGTTAGTGATTCTCCACCATCGACGGCCCCTGGCCGTGCAGAATTCACCTGGGAAATTGAGAATTTCTCAACAAAAACCGAAGTGCAACAATCTCCGATCTTTTCTTTTCCTGAAAATAGTAAATTCCGCTTTAGACTTGAATGTTTTCCCAATGTTGATATAACTGGCCAAACCGAAAAATTTGTTGCTTTTAATTTATGCCTCGATCCTTCTATCCGTTCTGGTATTCTGGTTCTATTGGCCAAACGTTGCGTTCGTTATATGATCGCAATTTTAGGTACGAATGACACAAAGTATTTTTCACAAGGTAAGTGGTATTTCACAATGCATTGGTATTTGAAAGTATGTGTTTAATTTTATTGGTTTTTACCATCAGAATGTCAAAACAAGTTTACGTTAAACTTTACCAATCCTAATACTATTCGATTCGGTGTCATTAGTGGTTACCACATCGAACGGGGTTATTTGCTTGACCGTGATAATTTGCTGGTCAAGGACAAGCTCATTGTTTACTGTGAGGTAATATTCTAAAGATTTCATGAAACTGGATTAATAAAAAACTATTTTTTTAATAGGTTGACGACAGTTGTCTCGAGAAGATTTTTGTGATTCCCCCCAATCCAATTCTGGATGACTATCGATCACTACTCGAAAGTGGAAAATACAGTGATGTCGTTTTGCTGATTGATGGCAAGTTTCTGTCAGTTCACAAGAATATTCTGGCGGCTCGTTCGGATGTGTTTGCTGCAATGTTCGAGCACGATTTGGAGGAGAAGAAGACGAATCGGGTGGAGATTAGTGATGTTGGGGTTGAGGTGATGGAACTGATGCTTGGTTACATCTACACAGAACAAATTCCCGAACTGCGTGATTATGCCACAGAGTTGTTTGTTGCCGCTGACAAGGTATGTTCGATGCAAAAATTATAAAGGTTTCACATCAGCTCATAACATTCAATCATTTCAGTATCAACTCAATGCTTTAAGAAATTCATGTAAAACTCATTTAATGGACAATTTGACTCCGAGTACAGCTGTAAACATTCTAATGATTGCAGACATGCATCAAGCCAGTGATTTGAAAGAAGCTTGTTCTGCATACATCACAGAAAATGTCAAACAAGTTATGCTTACTGAGGAATGGAATGTATTGGTCACTAAGTCTGACTTGATGCAGGAATTGTTTTCCAAAATTGTTGATAAACAAGCCATTCTTATTGAAAAGGTAAATATTGAAGTATAACTGACTGATCAAATGTAATGTTTTTGTTTAATCAAAGGTGAAAACACTTAAATACGATGTAAAGTATAGTCTAACGAAGCAAGACATACAAGAGGTATGTGTACGTAATGTATTAATTAATTTTACAAATATTTTTTAATTCTTGAAACCAGTTTTCAGTTGCCACTATTCCCTATTCAATTTCTTCATGTAAACTTTACAGTAAAGTGAAAGATTTAAAGTTTAAATTAAAGCAATTGCTTGGTCTAAAACTAGAAGGAAAATTGAAAATTGTGAATGAAAACTCGTTTCAAAGAAACATTGAATCTCTACTTGACGCTGGCAAATTGAGTGATGCATTTTTGGTTGTGGGCGATGTAGAGCTTCCAGTTCATCGCAACATTCTCTGTGCCCGATCGAAGGTGTTTGCAGACTTGTTCGAGACTCAAACTCGGGTGCAAGTGGACAACATTTCTGTTGAAGCATGCAAAGAGTTGCTTCGCTACATTTACACTGGACAAGTTGGCTTGAAAGGCGACGAATTTGCTCCTCATTTATTGGAAGCTTCTCACAAGGTATGATTCAATTCCACACAAATTAAAGTTTATTGAATTTACTAATATTTTATTTATTTGCAGCTTGGGTTGAATCATTTGAAAGCGAAATGTGAGGAATCTCTCAGCTCTTCAATCAACGTCTATTCAGTGGTGGACAAATTAGTCTTGGCAGATACAAACGAAGCTAATCATCTCAAACGAATCTGTTTCGACTTTATCTGTGACAACGTTAAACAAGTCATTCGAACCATAGGATGGAAAGTACTCAAACAAACTCGACCTGAATTTATCATAGAACTGTTTGAACAAGTGACCGAGAAAAAGTGGTGATTTGGATTTTTGTGTACTTTTTATATTACATTTAAGATTGTAGATAATTTTGCATTCATTTAATAAAACTTTCTGGTGTTCTTTGACGTTATTCTTAATTTACAAATAAATAAAACAACAGTTTGAGTGAACCCTAACGATTGGTTGCGTCAAACAGATTTAGCAACATCTTTCCAGTGCACACCAATTTTGTATTGAATCCTTAACGAAAAGATTTTTTTGTGGCCAATTTTGAAGTTGCTTAGTTAGGCAAGTGATTTCATCAAGGCTTTCAACTAGGAATCCAATGATGATCATGTTGACTGCTTTAGGAAACGATTGGTAGACATTTTGAACAAAATTCATATTTACATTGCATTTCAAAGTTGGAGACATTTGGTCGATATTATTATTACTCGTACCCGTTTTAGCAATTCATTTTGTGATGGCCAGATGGAAAATGCTCAAAGTTTTGAAGATAATCAAATTTATTTCAAAAATCAATCAAATTGTCTAAAGCTTGACGTTAGATGACTTTTGGGCATTCACGCGATATGATAGAGACGCTATCAGTACTGACTAATGTGTATGACAAGCAACTCCGCGTGAGTCACATTGTCATTGTTTATGTTCTACAAAGGCTTCTTCTGTTCTGCTTCGTCGTTGCCTTCGTTTGCTTTGCATTTTAGTCTGGTTACTTTCTTATTGTCAAATCTTTTTCTGTTGTATCTCTCCTCAAGATGTCTTCTCTTGCTAGTGATTCTGCATCATCGACTGCCTATGACTGTACAGAATTCTACTGGGAAATTGAAAATTTCTTAACCACAACCGATGTACAACTTTCTCCGATATTTTCTTTTCCCGAAAATAGTAAAGTTCGCTTTATACTCGAATGTTCTCCCTCTATTGACATAGCAGGGCAAACCGGAAAGTTTGTTGCTTTAAATTTATGCCTCGAACCTTCTAACCGTATTGGTAATCGGTTTCTGTTCGCCAAACCATACGTTCGTTATAGAATCGCAATTTTAGATGAAAATTACACAAGCTATTTTTCACAAGGTAAGTGGTATTTGACAATGCATTGGTATTTTTAAGTGTGTTTATTTTTATTGTTTTTATATCATCAGATTGTCAAAACAAGTTTATCTTTCCTTACGATACTCAATTCGGTGTCATTGGTGGTTACCAAATCCAACGAGATCATTTGCTTAATCCAGCGAATGGTTTGCTCAACAATGGCTGGCTAACTGTTTACTGTGAGGTAATATTTTCGTAATGGTTTCATGAAACTGGATTGATAACGAAACTATTTTTTGAATAGGTCGACGACAGTTGTCTCGAGAAGATTTTGGTGATTCCACCCAATCCAATTCAGGATGACTATCGATCACTACTCGAAAGTGGGAAATACAGTGATGTCGTTTTGCTGATTGATGGCAAGTGTTGAGATATGTGATTAGGTTTTGTCTGGAATGTTCCTGTCATGTCTAGAATAATCGAGAACAATTAGAATTTACTCGAATTGTATAGAAACATCTAGAACATTGTAGATTGTAAATGTAGAAACGTGTAGAAGGTTCTCGAAGCGAAATTTTCCAGACGTTTCTCGAATGTTCTCTCGCTGTATATAAGCTGCTGTTCTGTGCTCAGTCTGTAATCTCGTTATGTTGAATAAACATCGATTTCATTCTCTGTGTACCGTGTCCTGCAACAGAAAGTCTCTGTCTGTGCACAAGAATATTATAACTGCCCGTTCAGATGTGTTTGCTGCAATGTTCGAGCACGATTTGGAGGAGAAGAAAACCAATCGAGTTGAGATTAGTGATGTTGCTGTTGAGGTGATGCAACTGATGCTTGGTTACATCTACACAGGACAAATTCCCGGACTGCGTGATTATGTTACTGAGTTGTTTGTTGCCGCTGATCAGTATACAGCTGTGTATCAGTATACACACATGTGACAAGGTATGTTCGATTATAAAGATTTTCACATCAGCTCATAACATTCAATAATTTCAGTATCAACTCAATGCATTAAGAAATTCATGTGAAACTCATTTAATGGACAATTTGACTTTGAGTACAGCTGCAAACATTCTCATGATTGCAGACATGCTTCAAGCTAGTGATCTGAAAGAAGCTTGTTCTGCATACATCACCGAAAATGTCCAACAAGTTATGCTTACTGAGGAATGGAACGTATTGGTCACCAAGCCTGACTTGGTGGAGGAATTGTTTTCGAAAATTGTTGATAAACAAGCCATTCTTATTGAAAAGGTAAATATTGAAGTATAAATGACTGATCAAATGTAATGTTTTTGTTTAATCAAAGGTGAAAACACTTGAATACGATAGTCTAACGAAGCAAGACACGCGAGAGGTATGTGTTCGTAATGTATCAATTCATTTTATAAATATTTTTTAATTCTTTAAACCAGTTTTCAGATAAACCCAATTCAATTTTTTCATGTAAAGGGGAAGATTTGTTTGGTCTAAAACTAGAAAGAAAATTGAAAATTGAGAGTGAAAACTCGTTTGAGCGAAACATTGCATCTCTACTTGACACTGGCAAATTGAGTGATGCATTTTTGGTTGTGGGTGATGTAGAGCTTCCAGTTCATCGCAACATTCTCTGTGCCCGATCGAAGGTGTTTGCAGACTTGTTCGAGACCCAAACTCGGGTGGAAGTGGACAACATTTCTGTTGAAGTCTGCAAAGAGTTGCTTCGCTACATCTACACAGGACAAGATGTTGACTTGGATGGCAATGAATTTGCTCCGAATTTATTGGAAGCTTCTCACAAGGTATTGTTTATTTATGTTTTTTAATTTACTAAATTCTATTATTCTTTTTCAGTTTGGGTTGTATCATCTGAAAGCGAAATGTGAGGAATCTCTCAGCTCTTCAATTGACGTCAATTCAGTGGTGGACAAATTTGTCTTGGCAGATACAAACGAAGCCAATCATCTCAAACGAATCTGTTTCGACTTTATCTGTGAGAACGTCAAACAAGTCATTCAAACCGATGGATGGAAAGTACTCAAACAAACTCGACCTGAATTTGCCCTGGAACTGTTTGAGCAAGTGACCGAGAAGAAGTGGTGATTTAGTTTTTTTGTGTACTTTTATTACATTCAAATTTGTTGATAATTTTGCATTCATTACTTTCTTGTGTTCTTTTTTACTTTTATCTTAAGTTCCGAATAAATAAAACAACAGTTTGAGTGAACCCAAACGATTGATTGCGTCGAACAGTTTAGCAACATCTTTCCAGTGCACTGCGTTGAAGATAATCTTTCAAATTGTCTAAAGCCTTCTCTTCAACCTTGGAAATTCTGTGCAAAATTTGATTGAATCTATATCGGGGTTTATGGCTGTTTGAATATCAAAAGTGGTTATTTAATTTATACATTTTATTTTAATTTTTGGTTAATACAAAAAGCCTCAAATGATTCAAAATTTCAATTCGTATTACTAACTTGTACATTTTCACTAAACTCACAGTTGATCACGAGTAAAAGCATGATCGATTCTACCATTATAAGAACGTCTAAAAATTCTACTACAATAAACGCTGATCAATTTATTGCATTCCTTCAAAGGTTGTAGAATTGTTCTGTGGTCATTGAGAATTATTTCATCAAAGAAACGACTCTTAATAATATGAGAAAGTTCTTGAGAAATGTGAGAAAGTTGAATCACTTGCACATTGGGGAAAGTTTGATGAGTTAACAGGTTCTCAACAAGTTTGCGTGACAAAAATGTGTCGATCGAGATATCAAGTGCTTTGATTGAAGACATTGACTGAGGCTTGAGGCCGGTGGGTGCAAAAAATGAGTAACAAACATCTTCCAATCGAAGCAAAGTCAACTGAGTCAGATGGGAAATTTGATTGATCAATTGAACATAAGAAATGTTAGGAATATATGAAACGATAATTGATAGAGTTTCGAGTGATTCAAAGTGAGACAAAACATTGTTCATACAATCGATGTTCATAGATTTTGAAGGTATCCAACAATTGGTCAAGCAAGACATCAATTTAGGAGAAAACTTTAGATAATAATAATTATCAATGTAATGTCCCAAGGTGATTCGTTTCAGGGCACAGTTTGTCTGCTTCAGTGAGTCCTCCAAGTTTTCGTAAATGCAATTGTCAAATAAATGGTTAAATCCATCCAGCTCAAACTGTTCGAGTTGTGACAAAAGAGAAGTTTTCAATTTTTCCAAGAGTTGATAGTTTTGAATCTTTAGATTGTTGAATCGAAGGTTGAGTCGTTTGAGAGCTGACAAACGATTGATTTGATCAATCAGTGAGTTGACAAATGCGATGTTATTGTTGTGAATGTGTCCGCCAGGATATTCGTACACAATTTTCAAATTAAAATGAGTCAATTTGGTTGAGCATTTATGTAGAAGATGATTAATTTCCACAAAGATTGACAAAGAACAAACGTTTTGATGGATTTGAAGTGAACTTATGTTCGGCAACAGTTTCATTAAACATTCACATGTCTGAGCTGTCAAGGGAGGCAATGCCAAACTGTGGTACTCGATTTGGAAGCGAACTGTACTGAATTTGTGGTGAGCTGTACCATCGTCGTTGATGATTTCGTACAGAATTTTATGAGTAGTACCAAGTGGATCTATAAGTTCGCTCATGTAGTCTCTGTGTTGAGCAAGAATCAAACAAGTTCGTCGATGACACGCAATTGGACGCAAACTTGTCCATCTGGTACAAACTCGATTGACAGTGGCCAGAAGGTCGTACAGTGGGATTCGGTCGAGGATGGTCAGGAGACACAGATCGGGCACAGTGGACAGAGACATAATGAGGAATTGGGAATGTGATTTTGTTGTACAAAACATACAAAAATACAAAATTCAATTTGGCAAATTGAAATCACTTTTGGATAGCTTAAATATAGAAGAAACTGTTTTTAAAAAATATTTTATTTCAAAAATTAAGATATACACGCTTTTGAGCAGTAATCAAAAACCAACGCTTGACCTTTTACATCATGCTTTTAAAGCAGTGGACTTATGATTTGACATTTTCAAATGAATTACAATTGGTCTTTAGTAAAGAATCGATCAGTCAAGCACATCTCATTAGGCTCATCACCGTCCTTTTCAAAGTAGATTCTCTTCAGTTTGGAACATCACTTGAATGGTTTCAAAATGCGCTTGAAACATGCTTCCTGTTGTGTGATTGGAATGTCCTCAATCCATTCATAATCACAATCCTCGCAATGTCCTTCACCTTGAAAGTAGTGAAGTAGTTCCAGGTTTGGAAAGGTCCATTCGGGATGAAGTGATTCGAGATGTTTGTGGTTGCGTGTCCAAATGTCCAGTGAGAGAGCTTTAACTGAGGTCAATTGCTTAATCGATGGAAGTCGCCAATTATTCTTATTTTTCTCTGCTTTCTTATGTTCACTCTGAAGTCGAGTTTTGTAGGCAAAGTTTACATGCAGTTTGAGATGAAACAGTTGAGGCAATTGGGCAACAGCAGTGGTCAATTCGGTTAGGGACATGTTTTTTGGATTCAGTGATAGTGATCGTAGTGAGGTGAATTTGCCACATGTTTTGTTCAATTGTTCGGGCTCAATCGCGAATGAACCAAATTGAACAAATTTAGCAGACATTTGAGGGGAAATTTGAGAAAGTCTGGTATTTAAAAACACATTTCCGCCATCATAATCGCAGACACCGAGATGAGTCAACTGTGCAAATGTATCATCATCATCATCTTCATCTTGAATTTCATTGACCTTTTTGTTGTTTATAAATTCTACGATCAAGTCGAATCCACAGTTTGCTCGAATGTAAAATTGTTCCAATTGTCTGGGCAATAAAGAAAAAAGAGGAATGTCTGAGGTGAGGTCAACTTCTTGAAACTATAGTGTCAGCTTTTTCAGGGAGGACAGACGGCCAATATAGCAAAATAATTTGTTGAGGTCAGGAGAGGGTGGACGTTTGGGTGCATTCGGATTGTATTCAAGTGCCATAGAGGAATCAGCAGAAATTAAAAGATGTAAAATTATGAGATTTTGTGCACGTGACAAAAGTGAAAACATTAGAGTCCAGTCGGGGTAAAGATGACGATCCTGAGCCAGAACCAACACGGTGATGTGTGAAAATAGATGAGACAAAGTGTGACACTCGTGAGGGGATAGCTGTTCAACACGAGAAACAGGTCCACGAACGTGATTGGGTGAAACAGTCTTCAGTTGCTCACGTGTGAAATGTCCATCCATAAATCGATGATCAAAATATGAGTCTCGAATGAGCTCAAGAGATTCTGTGCCAAATGCGAGTGAAAGTGAGTGTCGTGTTCGGGAGTAGAGTTGCTGCATGGCACGGAACCGAGTGCACACTAAACCAATTCGAACCAGGTCGAGAAGAGAGATTCGGGCGAAGATTAGATGGAAAATATCATCGGGGAGAGCGAGAATAATGGTAGACATGTTGAGAGGAATGATATAAGTGCGATGTTTTGAAGTTGTTTGGATAATCGTGCACAAACTCGTAATGTTAATTTACCCAGAGAAAAGTACAGTGCCACTAAACACGAGGCTTTTGATAAAAGCTGCTTCAGACGGTGCAAGTTGCATTCATTATTACATTACTATGTGCACAGTGTGCAGTGTATGATTTTTTCTGATTCCTGAATATGACGACATATAACCATTGCTTACTTGCGAGATAGATTTTAAAATAAATTTATTTTTACATACAAAACAAACAAACTCACAGTCGATCAGGTGTAAAGACATGTTTGATTGGATTCTGACTTAATCGAACATCTCTAAAAGAATAAATTTTACTCAATTTTTTGCAATTCTTCAAAGGTTTCAGCATCAAGAGAGTGCATTCATGAATTCTATTGTAAAACGATTCTGAGGTAGCAGGACATCAGCGCGAAAAGACATCTGCGCGAAAAATATTTTGTTTTTGGAGGAGGAGTTTAGGGAGGGGCTTATTTTCGCGCAGATTTATATTTCTGAGACATCTGAGCGAAAAATATTAATTTTATTTAAAAATTCATTTATTCGATGTTTGTTTAGTATTTGAACTCTTTTGTTATCAGAATTTAATTTCATTGAATAATTCTATTATTTGTCTTTAGCGAGACTTAGTTCGAAGAACAAGTCAAGCTAATGGTTTTGCCATCGTGTATGTATGTATGTATGTATGTCCGTATGTGTAGAGGTGTTGTAGGATCGATTCCCGGGTCGGACAACTTTTTTTATTTTTTATTTTTTTATTTTAAACTACACTAAGTCTCGCTTACTGCCCGGCTTGCCGGACTTTTTTTAACTTTAACTTTATATTGTAACGTTTCCAATCTGCTCAACATATTTTATCAACTTTAGAGTAAAATAAAGTAATTTTTATTATATTATCACTTGATGATTTTCGCAATTTAACTTGTGAAAACTTTTTTTGCTTTAAAATACTATACAGAGTGGCACAATAGTGGTCGTCAGGCTGAGCGAGTCATGGTGAAGTCAAAATCGGTCCACAAAGTTGGTGACACAAAAGTGGTCGTCGGGATTGAAAGGGTTAAACAATAGCGACAAATTGTGAGATATGAAGAAGAAATGTGTAAATGATTATGACGACGAACATAAATTATAAAGCTATACAGTGAAAAAGAATTTGACTAATTAGCAAAACAAATCACATCAATATACCACAAAAAAGATAAAACAAAACACATTTGTTGATAGCTGGCATTCAACGCCAACAACGAAAGCAAAACGAGGTGACCAATAATCAGTGTTGACCTTAAATGAAAAGTTGTTCTCTTTGTTTTACAGAACATATAATGTACGAATGTATTACCCTATCAATATATGACATGAGTAATGTCAACAGATATTCCACAAAACAATAAATGTCTTAAATTGATGGTTAGATAAACTTGCTTGATCAGATGAATGTAAAGGTTTCAAAGAAAGACAATTAGAACAAATGCTCCAAAATGCGAATTGATTTAGTAAGAGCCTGATAAATACAATTCAATCATGCTATCAGTGTATTAACTCTGTTCGGGTTGATGTCTCTTTATTAAACTTCTAGAACCTTACAGAAATTGTAGTAATCACAACATATATGTGAAACTGAATTGAACATTTTTGACTGACATTTTTGTGAGTAAAATAAAAAAGTTTCGCGTTGATTTATTTTAAATCTGCGCGAAAAATAGCTCCACCCTGAGCTCCTCCTCTAAGCTCCACCCCTTTTTGAACTTGAATGATTTTGAGACATCTGCGCGAAAAATTTTATAATTGTCTAAAATTAATTCAATTCATATGTTTCACATGTAAATGCGCTTCCATTAACTAATTTGAATATTTTCGAGTTGATGAACATCAATGTCAAAGCATAATTTATCAAGAAGTAGTCTAAAAGTCATTTGGAAATGTTTCTGTACAGAAATAATCGGAATAAATAACAGTTATATAATTCGCTTTATGTTATGTGCTTCGAGTGTTTAAAAATATCGTTTTGGGGTTGATGTTTTAAAAGTAAAAGATTAAATCATGAGATGTTTGTGGCAAATAAAACAAAAATTCAATCCAACACGAGTAGTAAACAAAAGCAAAACAAAATTGTGTTGTCAACACTGAACAGCGAGCAGAGAGCACAAGAAAGTGAGTGCGTCATTGACACTCACAGCACACAAAGAAAACATGCCTCAAACAGTGCACTTGCCAGCCACGCCTATTTGTGAACATGAATGCGTTTAAGACATCTGCGCGAACTTTTTTTTCAATGGCCCAAATTAATTAAATTCATATGTATTGAATATAAATAAGTTACCATAAATTAATATGAGTGTTTCTTAGTGTGTAAAAATCAATATTGATGCATAATTTGCATGGAAGAAACGCAAAAGTCTATTTGAATTGCTTGTCCCAGTACAAAATTAATTGGCGTTAAAATGATGAACAAAAAATTCATTTGTGTAAATTGGCTAAAGGAATTAAGTTAATGTCTTTTAAATTTAGTGATACTCAACGACAAAATATTTCCTTTATGCCCATCACAATAGGCTGATGCTTTGTGTGGTGATGTTGATAAAGAAGTGGTTTTCATGGCGAGATTAAAAATATGTCGGGTCTGAAAAGAAGTTTGTTGTCAATAATGAACAATCACTGTAACACGAGCAGTAACTCAAAACAAAACAACGTTGTGTTGTGAGCAGTAAGCACAATAGAGTGAGTGTGCTGAGAGGTGCGCACTTGCTTCAACAATGCCTACTTTGAGCCACGCCTTTTTATGAACATGAATGTATTTGAGACATCTGCGCGAAACTTTATTATTTATTGATTTATTCCTTTTCTTAATTCAATTTTGACCTAAGAAACGTCATTTCTAAATGATTTTTTACGTAGAATTCATTTTTGAGGTCAGATTAGCTCAAAAATAGCGTTTTCTAGTTCTTGTTCCATCATACTAAACATTCCAAAATAGATATCATGGTCAATTATTATATAAAGATGTAAAAAATACAATCCGAAGCTATTTCATTAAAAATATTTTGTTATTTGTTTGTTTTATATGGAATATTAGAGCAATCCAAAATGATATGATTTTTTGCCTTGACAGTAGCGTTATGTAGTGTTTTCAGTGAAAACTTTTTGTTCAATTATAAATGATTTAGGTTATAAAAATTTTACCAAAAACCATTGTGCGGTTCAATATGAACCACAGATAAAACTTAATAAAAGAATTTAGTGATGAATAATCACATTTACTTAATTCTTGATGGTTTACGTTGAACTGGTTGATCAATGATCAACTTATAATGCACTCCTTAAAAAATCGCTTAGATTTATTAAAATGGAAACAATAAATGTTTCAAATTGATAGTTAGATAAACTGGCTTGATGAGACGAATGTAAAGGTTTAAAACGAATGGTCCAAAATGTGAATTGATTCAGTAAGCGCCTGATAAATACAACTCAATCAGTTTATTAACTCTGTGCGGGTTAAAGTGTCTATAGTTAACTAGTTTCTATTAACTTTTGTTAATTTTCCAGAACACTTGTGACACAAAACATTGAATCCCTCCGTGTGAGGCATATGTTAATCGCCATATTTACTCGAATAAACTATCGAATAATCATCGAACCGTTCTAATTCCTCAATCATAGAGAGGAAGAATATTTCGGTAATTATATTTATCTCATTCACTCTCGTACATGTTCATTTTGGTCTTGTCGTACAAAACCTGATTCTTCAGGGTCCAACCAGTCTGTCACTTGGGGTCAGCCTGATCACCTGATCTATACTGAGTACCTTCTACCACGATATGGATTTATTTCCGATCCGTGGTTGTCAATGGGCATAGTGGGGAAAGGTATTGTGCACGACTGGAGTGTTCTCGAATATGTAATAATAACACTGCGCCTCGCACATTGGCGCTGGTAGTAGATTGCTATGTGTTGCTCCTTTATATTGATCAACAGCGATCTTTGAACTGCCAATTGTACTATTATGAACCCAAGGGTCACAGGCCCATGGCCCTTGATGGTATCTAAATGACTTGACCAGGCTTGATGGTGGACTCAACACGAGTTGTGAATTATCTAATTATTAAATTTTGTCTATTTCAAGTGTAAGTCTAAACCGCCACAGTATGTAAATAAGTTACCATAAACTAATTTGAATATTTTTGAGTTGATGAACATCAATGTCAAAGCATAATTTGTCAAGAAGTAGCATAAAAGTCGTTTGGGAATGTTTCAGTAAAGAATTTATTGGAATAAATAACAGTTGTATAATCGTGCTTTGGGTGGCTAAGAAAATCGTTTTGGTGTTGATGTTTTAAATCAAGATTAAATCATGAGATGTTTGTGGCAAATAAAACAGAAATTCAATCCAACACGAGTAGTAAACAAAAACTAAACAAAAAACACACGAAAGTATGCATGACATATCTCGAAATTTATGCCCGTCACGCAAGTGCATCAGTCGGTGATCATGGTGAAGAAAATCGTTTGGTTAGTGAGATTGTAAAAATAAGAGATAGGAAGTTTGTAGAAAATAAAGTTAAAATCATTCTAATAAGCGTTGAAAATCAAAACAAAACAAAGCAGCGGTTTGATATGCACATTACACAACTCAGCAGTGAGCACAAGAAAGTGAGTGCGCTATTGAAACACACAACAAACTCGCGAAAGCATGTATCAGTGTGAGAGTGAGTGTTCAACAATGGCTCCTTTGAGCCACGCCTTTTTGTGAACATGAACGTATTTGAGACATCTGCGCGAAACTTTATTATTTATTGATCTATAGCTTTTCTTAATTCAATTTTGAACTAAGAAACGTCATTTCTAAATGATTTTTTACGTAGAATTCATTTTTGAATTCAAATTAGCTCAATAATATCGTTTTCTAGTTCTTGTTCCATCATACTAAACATGCCAAAATAGATATTATGGTCAATTATTGTATAAATATGGAAAAATACAATCCAAAAGCCATTTCAGTGAAAATATTTTGTTGTTTGTTTGTTTTATATAGAATATTAGAGCAATCCAAAATGATGTGTTTTTTGCCTTGACAGTAGCGTTGTGAAAACTTTTTGCTCAATTATAAATGGTTTAGGTTATAAAAATTTTACCAAACCCCATTGTGTGGTTCAATATGAACAACAGATAAAACAATAAAAGAAGCAATTTAGTGATGGATAATCACATTTACTTATTTGTTGATGGTTTACGTTGAACTGGTTGGTCAATGATCCACTTATAATGCACTCCCTAAAAAATTCGCTTAGCTAAATACCATTGTGGAGGACATCAATTTAATGATAACCAGCTACAAAAAATTTTCTTTATGCCCATCACAATACGCTGATGCTTTGTGTAGTAATGTTAACGAAAAAAGTTGTTTGAATGGTGAAATTTAAAAGATGCGGGATTCGATCATATATAAGAAGTTTAAGGCCAATTTTGAAAACTCAATCTAAACCGAGCAGTAAATCAAAACAACACAATGTTATGTTGTGAGCAGTGAGCACAAGAAAGTGAGTGCGCCTTTGGGACACACAACAAAGCATGCGAAAGCATGAATTGAACTGCGTTCTGTTGGCTGTATTGTACATGCTGAGTGTGAGTGACTGTGCTGAGCAGTTGCTTCAACAATGGTTCATTTGGGACACGCCTTTTTATGAACTTGAATGCATTTTGGACATCTGCGCGAAACTTTATTATTTATTAATCTATTGCTGATCTTGAGTCTATTTTGATGTGTTAAACGTCATTTCTAATTGATTTTTAACGTAGAATTCATTTTGAGCTCAGATTAGATCAAAAATGGCGTTTTCCAGTTCCTAGTTGCATCATGCAAAGATTATAAAATAGATATTATGACCAATTATTATAAAGTTAACAAAAATAAAATTCGAAATTATTTCAGTGAGAATATTTTGTCGTTTGTTGTTCAATTGGGGAGACTTTCCGAATGCGAATGCAAATGAGATCTAACACAGTAAAAAATATTGTTAGTAGCAATACAACGTATTGTGCAAAATGTATAACAATTATGAAGTAAGATATATTTTTTGGATGGAATATTAGCTTTTCAGAAATGCAATAATTTTTTTTGTTTCATTTGAATCTCTTCACGCCATTATAAATGGTATAAGTAATAGAAGTTTTACCGAAAATCATTGCGCGGTTCAACTTGAATTACAGATAAAATACGATAAAAAAGCCATTTACATTGATCTTATTTATATATTTCTTGATGGTCTATGTAAACTGGCTGATAAACACTTACATATATTGTATATTGTCCTCATTAAAAAAGTTTCGCGCTTATGTCATGTAACCGACCATCACAATATGCTAATGCCTTATGTTGTGATGTTTACGAAGAGATTGTTTGGCGAGATTGAAAAGATGCGGGATTCGATTTTCAAAAATTAGTGGACAACCAATCTAAAAACAAATCTAACACGAGCCGTTAATCAAAACAAAACAACACTGTGTTGTGAGCAGTGAGCACAAGTAAGCGAGTGCGAGTAAGGTAAGTTGTTTAAATCTTTTATTGGTCGTTAAAAATTAAGTAACATATTCTTTAACAAAAATAAATTACAAAATGCATTTACATGCTTACAAAAAGGTTAATAAGTTTTGATGTTTTGGGTGAAATGAGTATTTAGTGGTTTAGGAAATATAAGTTTAATCTGCAAACACTGCGCGGTTCAACTTGCACCACATAAAAACACAATAAAAGCAGCAATTTACATTGAATAATCGTATTTACTTATTTCTTTATGGTTTAAGTTCAATTGGCTGATCAACACTTATAATTACCTCAATCAAAAAAGTTTCGCGCAGATGTCTTAAAATAGCTTTGTGGAGGACATCAGCGCGAAAAGACATCATAGCGAAACTCCTCCCCTAACCACGCCTTCCAACAAATATTTTTTTCGCGCAGATGTCTTTTCGCGCTGATGTCATGTAACCGATTCAGATTCTGAATCAGGCCCAATGGAAGTTGTGAGATCCAGAGCACAGTCAGTACATTGGTTGGCGAAATGTTCAATTCTGACCACTTGAACATTGGGAAATGTGTGAGATAATGAGAAATGTTCAAGTTGGCGATGTGATAAAGAAGGCAATGAAAAGGTTAAATTCAGTGCTTTGACTGATGACATTGGAATAGACTTAAAGTCAACAGCAGCAAAGGAAGTATCGGGATAAAACTTTAAATCCAATAAAATCAAATGTGACAGGTTAGATAATGCATTGATCAGTTGAGAGTAAGACAAGTTGGAGAAATTGTAAATGTAAATTGAAAGTTCTTGCAAGGAATTCAGATCCGACAAGGCATCATTTAGGTTGATCATTGTTGCTGGAGTTAATGTGCGCGAAAAACTTTTCAAATGCGATTTCAAATCTGGAGACGACTCTATCAGATTATCGCAATCAGGATATTTCAAGGAAATTTGCTTCAAAGCACAATTTGGCACTTTAAATGCATCTCTAATACTCTCCGAAATCCATTCATTAAAAAAATCGCCTGCTTCGCTGTATTCAAATTGCTCTAGTTGAGATAGAATTTGCAATTTTGACGAAATTCTCTGTTTCGGACTAATATAAAGCTCAATTTCAAGTTTGAGTCTTTTCAGAGACGATAATCGATTGATATGATCAATCAATGAACAGACCAATTTGGAGTCATATTCATTTGGATCTTCAGCGCCATGTAAGCACCAAATACTTAAATTTAAGTTGATCAGTTGTGTTGACCATTTTTCAAGTAGAAAATTAAAATCTCGAATCCAAATTTCCCATGTGAAACAATTGGGACCAATTTGGAGTGAAGTGATGTTAGGAAGCAGTGTGGCCAATCGTTCGCATGCTCTCTCACTCCAGTGGCCAATCATCAAAGTGCAGTACTCGAACTGATAACCAACTGTAGTTCCGTAGTACGGTATTCCATCGTCGAGTGTTGCATCATGTAGAAGATTGTAGTAGCTCGTTTCAATGTTTGAACAAAACAAGTATTCAAATTGTTTTTGATCTTTTACAAGAATCAAAGAGTTGTGTCGTCGATGAGACGCAACTGGACGCAGTCTGGCCCATTTCTTACAAACTCGATTAACAGTGGCCAGAAGGTCGTACAGTGGGATTCGGTCGAGGATGGTCAGTAGACACAGATCGGGCAGAGAGGACAGAGACATTTCTATTTCAAAGTTGAGTTGTAGGTATAAAAAGTCATATGAAAGCATTTGCCTTGATGGTCATTTGAAGAGGAAATGTTTAGATCAAGCACACTTGGTTGTGGTTGAAGGGGCTAGCAGTAGAAGGCAACTGGCCAGATGGAAATAACACCTGTGACCTATGTAAGTAGCTTAGGTAAGACTGTTTAAAATATTTTATCATAAGCTTTAAGTGCATGCTCTCAACATTAACTAAGTTTTGTCCCAATTTCTAAAGAGAAAAGTATTTTTATTATTATCATGATATTATTGATAATTGAACTTTGACCTTTTGCTCTGAAATCACGCTTATGTGCATTATTAGGCTTCTATTAGGATATAGCAAATTACATATATTGCAAATCAATAGATTTATACTTTGGTCACTTTTCATGACGCCCAGAGCCCACCAGGAACCACCTGAGAGAATTTTGAAAAGCTCTATTTTATTCAAAATTTTGTGCTGAACAAGCCTGTGGTATTTTTTGGAGCGAGTTTACTACTCCAAATCGTTCGAAAATGAACATTTTTACAATGTACTCCAAATCCCTATCTTTTTCCCCTTTAAAATTCATCGAATCAGTGCAAAGTTTTGTTGCAACCTATGACCTTCCCGTTGCGCGGGATTCTCTTTTGGCATGGTATAGAAGAGAGTTAGACCCAGACCTAAGCAAAATAAAGACTTGACTTTCGCATGACGTGACCTAAATGCTTACTGTCTACTGTGAGGTAGTGTTTGAACATGAAATTGAATATATTTATTTATCTATTAAAAACTACATATTTTTGAATAGGTCGACGACAGTTGTGTCGAGAAGATTTTGATGATTCCACCCAATCCAACTCAGCATGACTTTCGATCACTACTCGAAAGTGGAAAATACAGTGACGCTGTCTTGCAGATTGATGGCAAGTCTCTGTCTGTGCACAAGAATATTCTGGTGGCTCGTTCAGTGGTGTTTGCTGCAATGTTCGAGCACGATTTGGAGGAGAAGAAAACGAATCGAGTGGAGATTAGTGATGTTGCGGTTGAGGTGATGGAGCTGATGCTTGGTTACATCTACACAGGACAAATTCCCGAATTGTGTGATTATGCCTCTGAGTTGTTTGTTGTCGCTGACAAGGTATGTTGGTTTTAAAAGTTAATTATCTTATAACACTCAATCATTTCAGTATCAACTCAATGAATTGAAGAATTTATGTAAAAATCATTTAATGCACAATTTGACATCGAGTACTGCTGCAAACATTCTAATAATTGCAGACATGCATCAAGCCAGTGATTTGAAACAATTTTGTTTGACCTACATCACCGAAAATGTCAGACAAGTTGTGCCGACTGAGGGATGGAAAGTATTGCTCACCAAGCCTGACTTGATGGGGGAATTGGTTTTGAAAATTGTTGATAAACAAGACATTCTAATTGAAAAGGTAAATATTGAAGTATAACTGACTGATCAAATGTAATGTTTTTGTTTTATAACCAGGTTTTTCCTGAATCACGCCAAACTGGTGAATTTAATGGTTTGTTTTACAAGAACATTGAATCTCTACTTGACACTTTCAAATTGAGTGATGCATTTTTGGTTGTGGACGATGTGGAGCTTCCAGTTCATCGCAACATTCTCTGTGCCCGATCGAAGGTGTTTGCAGACTTGTTCGAGACTCAAACTCGAGTGCAAGTGGACAACATTTCACTTGAAGCCTGCAAAGAGTTGCTTCTCTACATTTTCTCGGGACAAGTTGGCTTGAAAGGCGACGAATATGATCCTCAATTTCCTCAATTATTAGAAGCTTCACACAAGGTATTATTACTTACTTACTTACAGGGGGCGCAAAAAGATCGTTACACTTTTTTATTTCAGGCATATCTTAAAGATATTATTTTTTTAAGATTTGAAACCTATGCTATGATATCGACTTAGTCGATATCTTTAAAATGCCAAAAACAACTTGTCCCCAATTCACTTCCGTTCCAGACTAATTGGGCCGGAAGTGAATATTTGGGTTTGGGGTTTTTAGTTGTTTTTAAAGTTAAATTAATTTGTTTAATGTGTTAGTCTTTTAGATTATTTAATTATCTTTCAAAAACGCTTTCATTCTTGAAAATCGACTTATCCGTTCAAAAGTTATGATCCAAAAATGTAAAAAATGATGACGATGTTCCATTTTCTCTGAAACGGAAGTGAGTTGAGACAAGTTGAGCAGTGCTATTTAAAGGTAGTAATGAGGCTGAAAAGATAGAGTAGGTTTCAAATCTTAAGAAAATAATATCTTAAAGATAGGCTTGAAATAAAAAGTGTAACGATCTTTTTGCGCCCCCCTGTACTTGTTAGATTATTCATTAATTTTCTAATATTTTATTTATTTGCAGTTTGGGTTGAATCATCTGAAAGCGATTTGTGAGGAATCTCTCAGCTATTCAATCGAGATCGATTCAGTGGTGGACCAATTTGTATTGGCAGATACTATTGAAGCCAATCATCTCAAACGAGTCTGTTTCGACTTTATCTGTGAGAACGTCAAACAAATCATTCAAACCGATGGATGGAATACGCTCAAACAAGCTCGACCTGAATTTATCATTGAACTGTTTGAACAAGTGACCGCGAAAAAATGGTGATTTGGATTTTTGGTGTGCTTTTATTACGTTGAAGTTTGTTGATAATTTTGTATTCATTACTTTCTGGCGTGCTTTTTACATTTCTTTAACCCGGTCCCCGTGCCAACTTCACCAGACTCCAGAGAGAGTTGTACAACACATAGTGACCTGGGATTTTTCCAGGTGACTCACTAGGCCCACCGGACGACCGCTAGGTACCTGAGCTAGGCCTAGGATCTACTTCGAGGGATTGCATAAAATGGCCATTTTTAGTGTCCAGATCGATTCTACGCGTCTTCCTGAGCATTTTGATGTATAACTTGCCTAGGTACACAATTTGGAACCCTAGGATTCTTGGATCAAGTACCAGAAAAAGTCATTTTGGAACGGATTTGATATCAAAAACAGATTCTACGTGAAAAATCATGCAAAATCGACTCCTCGTTTATCAAAATCCATGCACAAATAAGAAAACACTTATTTTCACAAAAAGTCAGTTTGGGACCCGGGATGTCTGTCCGTCCATTCTAGGGCCCTCTTATTTTTATTGAATATATAGTCAAGTGATATATCAAAATGCTCGAGATGTCGAATGGACTTTAGTTAGAATATTTTCGTATGTTATTTTGACCATTTAGTTGACTTGGGTCCAGGGCCTAGAATTCGGTTTTTGGAAACCCATTTTTGGAACCAAGTTATAATCCTATTGTATTCTACTCAACAGTCTGAAGAAAATGGTACCGGTTTCATCAAAATCCATACACGAGAACATACTTTAAATGCGAATCAAGTCTGACCCTAGAATGGACAGACAGACATCTCGGGTCCCAAACTGACTTTTTATGAAAATGAGTGTTTTCGCTTTCCTTGAATGGATTTTGTTAATATTACAAATTAATAAAAAAATGATAACATTTTAGTAACACAAAATATACTTTGCTTTGTACATTGCACCGACTGCAGATTCCTTCAAAGTAAAACTGATTCTTGCAATTTTGAGTAAAAATTCGTAATAACTATTTACTCGTCAAGCTATAGTCGTATCGTTTGAATTCGTCTCATTGACTTTGTGCTCAAATGCTATTTCTGGTTTCAAAATATCCTACAGGGGATGTCAGATGAGTATAGAAACTTGTGATAAATGTCAATCAAACAAACCTTGTAAGTAGCCACTCCCTCTCCACACTTTGCTCAATTTGCGCAAAGCAAATGTAGGAATCATGATCATGGAAGAGAGTGCAATCAGCCTGCCAATCAGATTAGCGTACAGGGGAAATTGGTATTCATCGTAGGTGAGTGGACTGTGTTTGGACAGTACCAGCACTAGAAGAACCAGCAGTATGACAGGAGATCCGAACTTGAATTTCCAGTAGAGCGGATGCCACAGTTAACTGAATTCGAATTCGAAGCCCATCATTTCTGTGAGGACACTCATGTATCTGTCAATGCCAAACACCCACGCAATGGCCACCATCTCGACGATGCCAATCACAAAGACGGCATACGGCACTGCATAACTGTCCATCGATGGTCAGTTGAAGAATGTAGAGTCCTGCCTACAAAGACAATGTCAATCTCATTCTTATGTCAATTCTACTTACACCAGTGCACATTGGCAAAGCAGAAATGAACATTATCACACAAACAAACACCAACACGTATACCTTTTGATTGGCCAGTTTAGAGGGCCACATTTCTATCAAGTTCACCACACTCGTCTTCACAATGATCAACTGTGATCCAAAGCCGAGTATGATGGGCATCAAGAAGAACATTGCACACCAAAACCATGGCACTGGCAAATGGGACAGCGCTGCTGGGTAGGCCACAAATGCCAGACCCACTCCGTGATCAGCCGCTTCGTCGAATGGTTTGCCAATTTGGTGAGCCATAAAGCCAATCATAATAAAGATGGCAAAGCCAGCGTAGACACTCGTCAGTGAGTTGAATATCACAATGAAAAGTGAATCTCAGACAAATAAATTAAATGGTTTTCAATCCAAAGTTTGAATTTCAAGCCCAAAATAATTTTACCTGATGGTGTTGTTGTGGAAAGGATTATAGCTGGCCAGAGTGATAACCCTGTCACGACAAATGCACAGTGAGAGAAGTATTTGAGTGGCCGCATCGGACCAAACATCGATCGAGCAGGCTACGACCATGTTGTAACAGATGCCAACATAGACGCCCATCAGGGACAAGGCATAGCCAACACCTTTGAATATTGGTGACAAACGCCATACTGAATACAAAATTGAACATGATTAGATTCGATTTATCTTCAACGCTATTATTGTGTTGGCACTAAATATGACATACGAGAAATAGGACCGAGTTGAGTGTACTGGCCAAGGCTAGATTCGAAAAAGAAAAAGGTCAAACCAAGAAAAATCAAACTGAACGTGCATGGAATGAAAAAGGAACCTCCACCGTTCCGATAGACCAAGTACGGAAATCTGAATAAACAATATTTAGTCAAATAATGTTGTGGCCAAATACATAATAATCTTCAATATACAAACCTCCACACATTTCCAAGACCCACAGCCGAGCTGAGTGCTGTGAGATAAAACTCAAATTTATTCGTAAACTTGTCTCGACCTTGTGTCGGCTTCATGATTTCAGTTATGGCACAATTGATTTGACGGGATTACACTAAATCATGTTCGAATTCAGACTGGTTGCTTCCACGGTTATTTTCATCACCAATTGCCAATGTACGTAGCAATGTAGATTACTTGACGCCATTTCATAGATTGGTAAAATTCCCGTAACTTGATGTACGTACAATGAAGATTGTTCACGTTGCATTTGAACCTATAAATTGGTTTCGCCTCACTCCGTTACCAAATCTAGCATTTTCTATACTATTATCATGAAGAGTTACACGATAATGTAATACAATTTGGTTCCCATTCAAAGTCTAGATATAAAAAGATCCTCTTGCAAGTTTAGTCTATATTTGAATTTATCTTATCTTATCAGAAAGTGCAACTCTAGAACGTTATTGCGCAATGCGAATGAGTCTTTCATTGCTTTCAATTGTGAACGTCAAGAAAAAGTCAAGTTTTGAGTATCAGATTAGTTTGAGTTGGGAAATGGAAAACACTTTGGTTTCAGTTAACAACTGTCAGCAATTGCTTTATTTAAATTTAATTTGAGAAAAATGCCAAAAAGCACATTGAAATGAATGCAAAATTATCGACAAACTTTAATGTAATATAAAAGTACACCAATATCCAAATCACCACTTTTTCTCGGTCACTTGCTCATTGAATGCAATGCTCAAGCAGTTCAAGGGTAAATTCGGGTCGAGTTTGTTTGAGTACTTTCCATCCATCTGTTTGAATGACTTGTTTGACGTTCTCACAGATAAAGTCGAAACAGATTCGTTTGAGATGATTCGCTTCAATAGTATCTGCTAAGACTAATTTGTCCACCACTGAATCGATCTCGATATAGCTGAGAGACTGCTCACATTTCGCTTTCAGATGATTCAACCCATACTGAAAAAAAATTGAAGGTTAGTAAATTGAAATACTTGTGTAAATAATACCTTGTGAGAAGCTTCCAATAAATAAGGAAATAAATTAACTTTCCAATTGACAAATTGATGAAATTGATACTCTCCAGTGTAAATGTAGCGAAGCAATACTTTGCAAGTTTCAATTGAAATGTTGTCCACTTGCGCTCGAGTTTGAGTCTCGAACAAGTCTGCAAACACCTTCGATCGGGCACAGAGAATGTTGAGATGAACTGGAAGCTCCACATCGCCCACAACCAAAAATGCATCACTCAATTTGCCAGTGTCAAGTAGATTTTCAATGTCCTTTGGAAACCAACTTTCACAAAACTGTGAAAAAATCCATAAATTTTTTTGAGCATCCACCTTAAATATAATTAATAAAACAAAAAATTACATTTAATTAGTTAGTACTTCAATATTTACCTTTTCGTTAAGAATATCTTTCTCATCAGCCATTTTCGCAAACAATTCCTCAATCAAGTCAGACTTGGTGAGCAACACTTTCCATCCCTCAGTTGGCATAACTTGTTTGACATTTTCTGTGATGTACACTGAAGATGCTTCTTTCAAATCACAGGCCTCATGCATGTCTGCAATCATTAGAATGTTTGCAACCGTACTCGTTTTCAAATGACCAATTAAATATTTTTCGCATGATTTTCTCAATACATTGAGTTGATACTGAAATGATTGAAAGTTGTGAGCTGATGTGAATGATAATCGAACATACCTTGTCAGCGGCAACAAACAACTCAGTGGCATAATCACGCAGTTCGGGAATTTGTCCTGTGTAGATGTAACCAAGCATCAGTTCCATCACCTCAACTGCAACATCACTGATCTCCACACGATTCGTTTTCTTCTCTTCCAAATCGTGCTCGAACATTGCCGAAAACACCTCAGAACGAGCAGACAGAATATTCTTGTGCACAGACAGAGACTTGCCATCAATCAACAAAACGACATCACTGTATTTTCCACTTTCGAGTAGTGATCGAAAGTCATCCTGAATTGGATTGGGTGGAATCGCCAAACTCTTCTTGAGACAACAGTCGTCGACCTAACATTCAAAAATAAGTATTTTTAAAAATAAATAAATAATTCAATTTCATGAAATATTACTTCACAATAAACAGTAAGCATGTCATTGTTGAGCAAACCATACGGGTTGCGAAGCAAATAATCACGTTTGAGCTGATAACCACCATGGATACCGTACGGAGTTCTTTCGTAAGGATATTGAAACCTGTTTTGACATTCTGATGGTAAAAAACAATAAAATTAAACTCAAAACTTTAAATACAAATGCAACTTACCTTGGGAAAAATTTCTTGTGCCATTTCTTTTTAAAATTGCGATTCTATATCGAACTAATTCCTTAAACTGATCCTTAGCATTAAATGGGTTAGAAGGATGGAGGCGTAAATTGAGAGCAACAAACTTTCCAGGTTGGCCTGCCATATCAATAGAGGGATAACAATCGAGTACAAAGCGGACTTTACTATTTGCAGGAAAAGAAAATATCGGAGACTGTTGTCGATAGATTTTGGTTGAGAAATTTTCAATTTCCCAGGTGAATTCGGCACGGCCATGGGCAATCGATGGTGGAGAATCACTAACAGCAGAAGACATCTTGAGGGAGATACAACAGCAAAAAGGTTCGAGGATAAGGAAGTAACCACACAAAATACGGAGCAAACAAAGACCACAACGAAGCCGCCCAGAAGCCTTTACAAAACATAAACAGTGGTTGTAACGTTACTCACGCGGCTCTGTTTGGGTGAGTTAGACTACAAAGTGATAAGTTCATACACTGCACTTGCAACTTGCATTGTCTACAGTACTCTACAGCAGCTTTTACCAGAAGGTTGGCCTTGGCATGCTAGCATTGTAATTTTCTCTGTCTGTTTATGCATTGCACAAATAAGTCCAAAACATCACACTTTTTTATCGTTCAGCTCCAACTGTCGATTCTTCGCCAGAATCTCCCTACTTGAGCTGGTTCGGGTTGGTTTAGAGTGCGCAGTGCACTCGGTTCCGTGCCATGCAGCAACTCTACTTCTCAAATTTAGTTTACAAATGAGTCGCTTGAGATTTTTAATTTCATTTGCAAGGCTCGATTGGCGACCATCCCACATGATCGTGATAACGAAATTCAATCAATCAAACTCATTCAAGAAACAATTTCTCAACAAAAAGTGCAATCAACCCGATGGCCTCAACGACCTTGAGTCAACGTATGTGTGTTGACTATTAAAATTTTGCGAAGTTGAAAGGACTACACTAATTTAAAAATCCAAATTTATTGAACAAAACAAGTTTCAACATATTATGCTTTGGTGCATAGGTTTCTGCAATGTCTGTTGGTTTCAGTTAACAATTGTTAGCAATTGATTTATTTGTTACAAAAATGTATAGGTAAACGAAAAAAGAGCACAATAAGTAATGAATTCAAAATTATCATCAAATTACAATTCAAAATAAAAGTATACAAAATTCAAATCACCACTTCTTCTCAGTAACTTGTTCAAACAGGTCAAAAGCATATTCAGGTCGAGTTTGTTTGAGTGTCTTCCATCCTTCGGTTTGAATGACTTGTTTGACGTTCTCACAGATAAAGTCGAAACATATTTGTTTGAGATGCTTGGCTTCAATAGTATCTGCTAAGAATAATTTGTCCACCACTGAATCGAGGTCTATTGAAGAGCAGAGAAAATGTTCACAAAACGCCTTCAGATGATTCAACCCATACTACAAAAGAATAGAAAAATGCTAGTAAATTGAATTGCACAAACAAATGTTACCTTGTGAGATGCATCCCATAAATGAGAAGCAAATTCACTGTCATTCAAGCCAACTCTTCCAGTGTAAATGTAGCGAAGCAACACTTTGCAAGTTTCAATTGAAATGTTGTCCACTTGCACTCGAGTTTGCGTCTCGAACAAGTCTGCAAACACCTTCGATCGGGCACAGAGAATGTTGAGATGAACTGGAAGCTCCACATCGCCCACAATCAAAATTGCATCGCTGAATCTGCCATTGAGAGCAAGAAAATCTTCATCAAATTTACGTGAAAGTTGTGATTCGAATTTTAATTAATTAAATTTTAATAGAATGTTTGCAACCGTACTCGGAGTCAAATGATTAATTAAATAAGTTTCACATGATTTCCTTAATAGATTCAGTTGATACTGAAATTGAAATGAATGTTATAAAATAATTTTTAACTTTTAAAACCAACATACCTTGTCAGCGACAACAAACAACTCAGTTGCATATTTTCAAAGGAGTTTAGGAATTTCGCCCGTGTAGATAAAGTCAAGCACCAGTTGCATCACCTCAATCGAAACATCACTAATCTCCACTCGATTTGTCTTCTTCTCCTCCAAATCGTGCTCGAACATTGCCGCAAACACATCTGAACGGGCGGACAGAATATTCTTGTGTACAAATAGAGACTTTCCATCAATCCGCAAGGCAGCATCACTGTAATTGCCACTTTCGAGTAGTGATCGAAAGTCATCCACAAATGGATTGGGTGGAACGGCAAAACTCTTCTTGAGACAATTGTCGTCGACCTATTTTTAAAAATATGTATTTTTTAATAAATAAATTAATATGAAATCTGTTCAATATTACTTCACAGTAAACAGTGAGCTTGCCATTGGTGAGCAAACAATACAGTTTGTCATACAAATAATCAAGTTGGATTTGGTAGCCACCAATGACATCGAATTGAGCATCGGAGGATAGATAAACTTGTTTTGACATTCTGATTGCAAAATAAAACAATAAAAAAATAAAACTCAAAATTCTAAATACCAATGCAACAACGTACCTTGTGAAAAATATCTTTCGCCATTTTTGCCTAAAATTGCGATTCTATATCGAACAATACAAGGCTTGGCGAACAGACCCCTTGAGCTAGAAGAATCGAGACATAAATTGAAAACAACAAACTTTTTGTTTCGTCCTGGAATGTCAGTAGAGGGATAGCATTCAAGTGTAAAGCGGACTTTATTATTTTTAGGAAACGAAAATATCCGAGATCGTTGTACTTTGATTGTGGAGAAATTCTCAATTTCCCAGGTGAATTTCGCACGACCGCGGTCAAAGGCAGTCGATGATGGAGAATCACAAACAGAAGAAGACATATTGAGAGAGATATAACAGGAAAAGATTCGTAAATAAGAAAGTAACCACACAAAAAACGAAGCAAACCAAGGTAACGAAACAGAACAGAAGAAGCATTTGCATCACACAAACAATGTGACTCACGCAGTTGCTCGAGTAGGGAGACTACACAGTGAAAAGGCTCGCAACTTGCACTGTCTGAAACAGAATTTTATCCAAAGCTGGCCTTTTGTTCAGTTGTTGTCACTCGTCGAGCAGTTCTCGTCTGTTGAAGACTTGTCAATTCACTTTTGTCCTCTCCTCGCCTGTGACCATGCCTCGTCTCAGCCTCGTGCACTCGTTCCTGGATCGATTCGAGCAACGTCTCGAGGTGGATTGCGAACGACTGAAGCGTCAACTGCTCGCTCAAGTAGATCAACAATTTGGTGTTCTCAAGATGAAGGTTAGAGAACTACGAAGTCGATTTGGTGGTGATCGTGCTGGCACTGTCAACATCGATCCATCCATTGACGACCCACCAGTGGACACTGTTCCACTCGATCAGTGCATTCGAGAAGATGCTGCTGCAGTGAATCAACCATCAACTTGCACTGGTCGTAAACGAAAGCTCCCATCAACTCAGTCCGGTGGTGTCAAGAAACGTTTTGCCCAAACAAGTGAAAATGCATATAACCGAAAGTATGTCTGCAAGTTTGTTGGATGCGATCGATCGTTTGATTTTGACAGTCAACTGGCTATACACGAACGAATTCATCTCGGAATTAAGCCATACTCCTGCACTTGGCCAAACTGTAAATATTCTTCTGAACAGCGTCCCACTGTTGTTCAACACATTCGTTTGGCTCATTTCAAGTTGCCCAAAAGTGTCAAGAAGCAGAACGAACTTAACATTTCCGATTATCGTGATCCGAACGAGTTTGTTCGTGTTGATCAGCAGTTGGCCAGTCGTCGACTTTGAATTTGATTGTAACACTAACTATACATTCGTTCAATAAATATTGGGAATTACACTCCTAGGAGCTTACAAATACAGATTGTATATTTTTATTTGATTGAAAAGGAAATACAAATATTTAACAGAGAGGAATTAATTAATATTGTAATCATATTTTTGCAAAAATGATTCTGCGGTCATAAAATAAATGACAAACAAACATCGAGATCATTACGATCTTCATCAATTCGATCTTTTAAATTTGGTTTACTAATCACTCATTAGTAATGAGTCGCTTGAGATATTTTATGTCGTTTGTAATCGACTTACGGCCATCCCACATGGGAGATGCATTGTAAAGGTCCTGAGAGAGAAATTCAATGATTCGAATCGATTCAACTGCTGGAAAGAACTTTTCGCTTGAAAAGTGTGCTCAATACATCGAATCAGTTGTACGATAATTTTGGTAGGTAAAAGTAAAATTGCTGGAATTGCTTTATTTATACCAAAAGTGTAAAGATAAACGTAAAAACGAAGACAACAGAAAGTGATGAATACGAAATATGAATATGAAATGTGATGTAAAGCTATACCAAAATTCTAATCACCACTTTTTCTCGGTCACTTGCTCAAGCAGTTCAAGGGTAAATTCGGGTCGAGTTTGTTTGAGTGTCTTCCATCCATCGGTTAGAATGACTTGTTTGACGTTCTCACAGATAAAGTCGAAACAGAATCGTTTGAGATGATTCGCTTCGTTTGACTCTGCCAAGAGAAATTTGTCCACCACTGAATCGACGTCAATCCAAGAAAAAAAGCTGAGAAACTCCTCACATTTCGCTTTCAGATGATTCAACCCATACTGCAAAAGAATTGAAGGTTTAGTTAATTGAAATACTTGTGTAAATAATACCTCGTGAGAAGCTTCCAATAATTGAGGGACAAATTCATTTACACTATTTAAGCCACCAACTTGTCCCGTGTAGATGTAGCAAAGCAACTCTTTGCAGACTTCAACAGAAATGTTGTCCATTTGCACTCGAGTTTGAGTCTCGAACAAGTCTGCAAACACCTTCGATCGGGCACAGAGAATGTTGCGATGAACTGGAAGCTCCACATCGCCCACAACCAAAAATGCATCACTCAATTTGCCAGTGTCAAGTAGAGATTCAATGTCCTCTTCAAAAGAGTTTTCAGCGCTTTTCTTTTGAACTGTTAATTCACATTCAACTGCTTTCACCTTTAAAAAATAAAAAACATTACATTTATATAATCAATTATACTTCAATATTTACCTTTTCATTAAGAACATCTTGTTTATTAGCCATTTTCAAAAACAATTCCCCCATCAAGTCAGACTTGGTGAGCAACACTTTCCATCCCTCAGTAGACATAACTTGTTCGACATTTTCAGTGATGTATGCAGAACAAGCTTCTTTCAAATCACTGGCTTGAAGCATGTCTGCAATCATGAGAATGTTTGCAGCTGTACTCGAGGTCAAATTGTCCAGTAAATGAGTTTCACATGAATTACTTAATGCATTGAGTTGATACTGAAATTATTGAATGTTATGAGCTGATGTGAAACCTTTATAATTTTTGCATCGAACATACCTTGTCAGCGGCAACAAACAACTCAGCGGCATAATCATTCAGTTCGGGAATTTGTCCTGTGTAAATGTAACCAAGCATCAGTTCCATCACCTCAACCGCAACATCACTAATCTCCACACGATTGGTCTTCTTCTCCTCCAGATCGTGCTCGAACATTGCAGCAAACACCACAGAACGAGCAGACAGAATATTCTTGTGCACAGACAGAGACTTTCCATCAATGAGCAAGACAGCGTCACTGTATTTTCCACTTTCGAGTAGTGATCGAAAGTCATCCTGAATTGGATTGGGTGGAATCGCCAAACTCTTCTTGAGACAACAGTCGTCGACCTATTCAAAAACATATTTTAATATATCAATTCAAACCATTTTAAATATTTACTTCACAATAAACAGTAAGCATGTCATTGTTGAGCAAACCATACCGCAAATAATCACGTTTGATCTGATAACCACCATAACCACCTAACCGAGAATTGTAAGGATAGACAAACATGTTTTGACATTCTAATGGTAAAAACAAACAAAAATTAAACTCAAAACTTTAAATACAAATGCAACTTACCTTGGGAAAAATGCCTTGTGCCATTTCTATTTAAAATTGCGATTCTATATCGAACATAAGGTTTGGCAAATAGGTCCCGTGCTTCGAAACTTTTAGAAGGATCGAGGCATAAATTGAAAGCAACAAACTTTCCAGGTTCGTCTGCCATATCAATAGAAGGATAATATTTGAGTACAAAGCGGACTTTACTATTTGCAGGAAAAGAAAATATCGGAGACTGTTGTATATCGGTTGTGGTTGAGAAATTCTCAATTTCCCAGGTTAATTCTGCACGGCCATTGACGATGGCAGTCGATGATGGAGAATCGCTAACAAGAGAAGACATCTTGAGTGGGAGATTCAGTAGCAAAATGGGTTCGAGGATAAGAAAGTAACCACACAAAAAACGAATCAAACCAAGGCAACAACGAAACAGCACAGAAGAAGACTTTGCAAAACATAAACAATGTGACTCACGCAGAGTTGCTCGTGTAGGCAGACTACACAGTGAAAAGGGCTCGCAACTTGCACTGTCTGTAGTAGCTTTTAAATGCTGGCATGCATGTAATTTGCTCCTTTCTGTTTGTGCACGAATATCCAAAACAAATTCAAAACATCACACGTTTATCGTTCCTCTCAAAATGTCCACTATTATTCTCACCCTTCCCGATGATATTTTTCATCTAATCTTCGCCCGAATTCTTCTACTCGACCTGGTTCGTGTTGGTTTGGTGTGCACTCGGTTCCGTGCCATGCAGCAACTCTACTCCCGAACACGACACTCACTTTCACTCGCATTTGGCACAGAATCTCTTGAACTCATCCGAGACTCAAGTTTTGATCATCGATTTATGGATGGACATTTCACTCGTGATCAACTGAAGACTGTTTCACCCAATCACGTTCGTGGACCTGTTTCTCGTGTTGAGCAGTTTTCCACTCACGAGTGCCACACTTTGTCTCTCTATTTGCACACATCACCGTGTTGGTTCTCGCTCAGGATCGTCACCCTTTTCCTGATTGGACTTTAATGTTTGCACTTTTGTCACGTGCACAAAATCTCCAAATTTTGCATCTTTTAATTTCTGCTGATGCCTCAAATGCACTAGAATACAATCCGAATGCACTCCAGCGTCCACCCTCTCCAGACCTCCGTAAACTATTTTGCTATATTGGCCGTTTGCCATATCTGAAACAGTTAACAATGGAGTTGCAAGAAGTTGATATCACCTCAGACATTGCACTTTTGTCGCTTTTGCCTCAACAATTGGAACAATTTTACATTCGTGCAAACAGTGGATTTGACTTGATTGTTGATTTACTAAACAACAAAAAAGGACAATGAAATTCAACATGAAGAAAAAGCAGAAAATACATTTGCACAGTTGACTCATGTGTGCGCGATTATGATTACGGAAATGTGTTTTTAAATGCCAAACTTTCTCAAATTTCCCCTCAAATGTCTTCTAAATTTGTTTACTTTGGTGCATCAGCGATTCAGCCCCAACAATTGAACGAAACATGTAGCAAATTCACCAAACTACGATCGCTAATAATCAATCCAGAAAACATGTCCCTAACCGAATTGACCACCGCACTTGCCCAATTGCCTCAACTATTTCATCTCAAACTGCACATTTACTTTATCGATAAAACTCGACTCGAAAGTGAACATAAGAAAGCAAAGAAAAAACAAGAACAATCCGTTGGTTAAACAATTGTCCTCAATTCGAGCTCTCTCACTGTACATCTGGGCTCACAACCACAAACATCTCAAATCACTCCATCCCGAATGGACCTTACCAAACCTGGAACTACTTCACTACAAGCAAGGACAAGGATATTGTGATCATTGTGATTATGAGTGGATTGAACACATTCCAATCACAAAACAGGATACATGCTTCAAGCATATTTTGAAACCATTCAAACGATGTGCCAAATTGAAGAGAATCTATGTGGAAAAGGTTGGTGATAAGCCTAATGAGATGTGCTTGACTGATCGATTCTTTACTAAAGATCAATTGTAATTCATTGAAGTCATTTGCAAATGATAGGTCCACTGTTTTGCATGTTTAATGTTAAATTGATTTTGTTTTTGATTATATCGTAAAACTAAATAAACTTTTCTTTTGTGATGTTCGATGTACATGGCTGATTTATTGTTATTATGATAAATCAAAATCGTACGGATTAGGTCAAAGTTCAAGCGTGTTTGCAAACTCAAACAGCTTTACAAAAAAAATCTTGCGCAATGAAAAGTAAAAACATCAAAGATTAATTATTTTAATTACGAGGAAAAATTTATAAATTGTTTATGACTTTGACATTTGGTCTACAGAAATTCTTGATTCGGTTTCGCAAAAAGTTCACAAAGAAAAAGCACTTACAGTAATATTCAAAATAATTTTGCAGAAAAGAAAGAAGAATTCTTGAAATCCACAAAGTGAAAATAGCGTTGATAGAAGCCAATATAGAGTAAAAGGTAGCATCAAAACTGCTCGTTGACTTCTCAATATGGAGAAATCTAATTTGAGATTATATGTTTGATTGAACATGATTTGAGCGTTTGGAAATGCTTTATGAAGACAACAACAATCAACTGTTCTCTGCTAAACTAGCGCGTGTTTTGTGTGTGTATTGTTGCATTATGTTAATGAGGGAAGGGGAGGAGCCAAAAGTCGCGCAAATGTCTCATTTTAAGACATTTGAGCGACTTTTTGTTTGTTGACAAAATTTAATAGGTTGATTTCTTTTGACTGTGGCATGTTCACCGAATGTGAAAGTGATTCGATTTGCTGAAAACATGAAAAATTGAACCCCAGTGTTGAATGATTTTAGTTCCCAATCATTATCAGAATATTTTCATGGCGAAACAGTGCTTCAAATTTTCCTTTATTCCTTATCCAGTCAAACGATAAACTTGTTTTGACATTCTGATTGCAAAATAAAACAATAAAAAAATAAAACTCAAAATTCTAAATACCAATGCAACAACGTACCTTGTGAAAAATATCTTTCGCCATTTTTGCCTAAAATTGCGATTCTATATCGAACAATACAAGGCTTGGCGAACAGACCCCTTGAGCTAGAAGAATCGAGACATAAATTGAAAACAACAAACTTTTTGTTTCGTCCTGGAATGTCAGTAGAGGGATAGCATTCAAGTGTAAAGCGGACTTTATTATTTTTAGGAAACGAAAATATCCGAGATCGTTGTACTTTGGTTGTGGAGAAATTGTCAATTTCCCAGGTTAATTTGGCACGACCATTGACGAAAGAAGTCGATGATGGAGAACTTCTTACAGGAGAAGACATTTTGAGTGGGAGATACAAAAGCAAAAAGGTTCGAGAATAAGAAAGTAACCACACACAAAACGAAGTAAACCAAGGCAACAACGAAACAACACAGAAGAAGCCTTTGCAAAACATAAACAATGTTATTCATGCAGAGTTGCTCGAGTAGGCCCCCAAGTTGCCCCCATCTGTCAAGAAGCAGAACGAACTGAACATTTCTGATGATCGTGATCCGAACGAGTTTGTTCGTGTCGATCAGCAGTTGGCCAGTCGTCGACTTTGAATTTGATTGTAACACTAACTATACATTCGTTCAATAAATATTTTGAATTACACTCCATACAAACACAGATTGTATATTTTTATTAATTGAAAAGGAAATACAAATATTTAACAGTGATGAATTAATATTGTTATTATATTTTTGCAAAAATGAGTCTGCGGTCATAAAATAAATGACAAACAAACATCGATATCATTACGATCTTCATCAATTCGAGCTTTCAACTTTGGTTTACTAATGAGTCGCTTGAGATATTTTATGTCGTTTGTAATCGACTTACGACCATCCCACATGGGAGATGCATTGTAAAGGTCCTGAGAGAAAAATTCAATGATTCGAATCGATTCAACTGCTGGAAAGAACTTATCGCTTGAAAAGTGTGCTCAATACATCGAACCAGTTGTACGATAATTTTGGTTGGTAAAAGTAAAATTGCTGGAATTGCTTTATTTATACCAAAAGTGTAAAGATAAACGTTAAAACGAGGACAACAGAAAGTGATGCATACGAAATATGAATATGAAATGTGATGTAAAGGTATACCAAAATCCAAATCACCACTTTTTCTCGGTCACTTGTTCAAACAGTTCAAGAGCGAATTCAGGTCGAGTTTGTTTGAGTGTTTTCCATCCTTCGGTTTGAATGACTTGTTTAATGTTCTCACAGATAAAGTCGAAACAGATTCGTTTGAGATGATTGGCTTCGTTTGTGTCTGCCAAGACAAATTTGTCCACCACTGAATCGATCTTGATTGAATAGCTGAGAGATTGCTCACAAATCGCTTTCAGACGTTTCAATCCATACTGCAAAAGAATTGTAGTAAATTCGATAACCTAATTAAAAATTTAATAATACCTTATGAGAAGCTTCCAATAAATGAGAAGCAAATTCATAGCCAATAAAGCCAACTTGTCCCGTGTAAATGTAGCAAAGCAACTCGTTGCAGGCTTCAACAGAAATGTTGTACACTTGAACCCGAGTTTGAGTCTCGAACAAGTCTGCAAACACCTTCGATCGGGCACAGAGAATGTTGCGATGAACTGGAAGCTCCACATCGCCCACAACCAAAAATGCATCACTCAATTTTCCAGTGTCAAGTAGAGATTCAATGTTCGCTTGAAACAAATTTTCAGCGCAAATCTTTTTGTATGTTAACTTATCTTCTTGAGCACCAACTTTGCATGAAAGTTCCGAATGTGATTTAATAGAAACCTGGGTATAAAACATTTAAAAACATTCGTATTTTTTTTATACACTATAAAGAACATACCTTTGACGAAACGAGTTTCTTTTGAACTTTTAATTCACATTCAAGTGTTTTCACCTTTAAAAAATAAAAAAACATTGCATTTAATTAGCCAGTTAAACTTCAATATTTACCTTTTCAATAAGAATGTCTTGTTTATCAACAATTTTCACAACCAATTCGCCCATCAAGTCAGGTTTGGTGAGCAATACTTTCCATCCCTCAGTCCGCATAACTTGTTTGACATTTTGAGTGATGTATGCTGAACAAGCTTCTTTCAACTTAATGGCTTGATGCATGTCTGCAAGCATAAAAATGCTTGCAGACGTACTCGGAGTCAAATTGAACTTTAAATGATCGACACATGCTTTCCCTAATATATTGAGTTGATACTGAAATTAATGAATGTTATAGGCTCATGTGAATGTGCTATATAATTGAACATACCTTGTCAGAGGCAACAAACAACTCAGTGGCATAATCACGCAGTTCGGGAATTTGTCCTGTGTAGATGTAACCAAGCAACAGTTCCATCACCTCAACCTCAACATCACTAATCTCCACTCGATTCGTTCTCTTCTCCTCCAAATCGTGCTCGAACATTGCCGCAAACACCTCAGAACGAGCAGACAGAATATTCTTGTGCACATACAGAGACTTGCCATCAATGAGCAAAACGACATCACTGTATTTTCCACTTTCGAGTAGTGATCGAAAGTCATCCTGAATTGGATTGGGTGGAATCACCAAACTCTTCTTGAGACAACTGTCGTCGACCTAATCAAAAACATATTTTAATATATCAATTCAATCCATTTTAAATATTTACTTCACAGTAAACAGTTAGCTTGCCATTGATGGTCAAACCATACATCGGCAAATAATCATGTTTGATCTGATAACCACCATAAGTACCGAACAGAGTGTTGTTAGGGTAGATAAACATGTTTTGACATTCTAATGGTAAAAAACAAAAAAAAATCAAAATTAAACACAAAATTTCAAATACAAATGCAACTTACCTTGTGAAAAATACTTTGTACCATTTCTATTTAAAATTGCGATTCTATATCGAACATAAGGTTTGGCAAATAGGTCCCGTGCTTCGAAACTGTTAGAAGGATCGAGGCATAAATTAAAACCAACAAACTTTCCAGGTTCGCCTGCCATATCAATTGAGGGATAACATTTGAGCACAAAGCGAACTTTACTATTTACAGGAAAAGAAAATATAGGAGATTGCTGTACTTCGGTTGTGGTTGAGAAATGGTCAATTTCCCAGCTTAATTTGGCACGACCGTGGTCAAAGGCATTCGATGATGAGGAATCACTAACAGGAGAAAACATCTTGAGGGAGATACAGCAGCAAAAAGGTTCGAGGATAAGAAAGTAACCACACAAAATACGAAGCAAACCAAGGCAACAACGAAACAGCACAGAAGCCTTTGCAAAACATAAACAATGTGACTCACGCGGAGTCGTGTATGCAGACTACACAGTGATTAACAATGCTCGCAACTTGCACTGTCTACAGTAGCTTTTATCAAAAGCTGGCATGCTGTAATTTGCTCCTTTCTGTTTGTGCACGAATATCCAAAACGTCCTTCCTCCTGAACTCCATAAACTATTTTGCTATATTGGCCGTCTGTCGTCGCTGAAACAGTTGTCATTGGAGTTACAAGAAGTTGACCTCACCTCCGACCTTCCTCTTTTGTCTTTATTGCCTCGACACTTGGAACAATTTTACATTCGAGCAAACTGTGGATTCGATTTGATTGTTGATTTACTAAACAACAAAAAGGACAATGAAATTCAACAAGGAAAAAAAGCAGAAAATACATTTGCACAGTTGACTCATCTCAGTGTGCGCGATTATGATTACGGAAATGTGTTTTTAAATGCCAAACTTTCTCAAATTTCCCCTCAAATGTCCTTTAAATTTGTTTACTTTGGTGCATCCGCGATTTAGCCCCAACAATTGAACGAAACATGTGACAAATTCACCTCACTACGATCACTAATAATCAATCCAGAAAACATGTCTATAACCGAATTGCCTCAACTATTTCATCTTAAACTTCATGTTTACTTTGTCGACAAAACTCGACTCGAAAGTGAACATAAGAAAGCAAAGAAAAACAAGAACAATCCATTGATTAAGCAATTGACCTCAATTCGAGCTCTCTTACTGTACATCTGGACTAACAACCACAAACACCTCGAATCACTTCATCTTGAATGGACTTTTCCAAACCTGGAACTACTTCACTACAAGCAAGGGCAAGGATATTGCGACGATTGTAATTATGAGTGGATTGAACACATTCCAGTGGCTCAACAGGAAGCATGCTTCAAACGTATTTTGAAACCATTCAAACGATGTTCCAAATTGAAGAGAATCTATGTAGAAAAGGACAGTGATAGGCCAAATGAAATGTGCCTGACTGATCGATTCTTTACTTAAGACCAATTGTAATTCATTTAAGTCATTTGCAAAGGTCAAATGATAGATCCACTGTTTTGCTTGTTTAAAGTGCTTATTTGTGTATATCGTAAAACTAAATAAACGTTTCTTTTGTGATGTACATGGCTGATTTATCGTTATTATGACAACACAAAATTGCACAAATTACGCCAAAGTTCAAGCGTGTTTAAAAACTGAAACTGTTTTACAGAAAATTCTTGTGCAATGTAAAAGTAAAAAAACGTCAAGAATTAATTATTTTAATTATGAGAAAAGATTTTAAAATAGTTTATGATTTAACCGTGACATTTGGTCTGCAGAAATTCTTGTTTCGGTTTCGCAAAAAGTTCACAAAGAACAAGAAATGAACCAAATGGAAAAAGCACTTACAGTAATGACCAAAATAATTTTGAAAAAATAGAAGAATTCTTGAAATCCACAAAGTGAAAATATCATTGATTGAAGCCAATATAGAGTAAAAGGTAGCATCAAAACTGCTCGTTGGCTTCTCAATATGGAGAAATCTAATTTGAGATTATAAGTTTGGTTGAGCATGATTTGAGCATTTGGAAATGAATTGTTGAGACAACAGCAAACTGGGCCGTCGAAAAATCGACGCACGACACCACAGGCACAGTTGACTGGATGATTGATGGATGTTAGGTTCGAATTGATGCCATCGTACATTTCAACTGATTGAACATTTGGTAAAAGTGGCAGTTGAGGAAGAGTTGAATTCCAATTGGGAATTTGATGATATCAAACCATCGTTTTGTCATTGAGGGGATGAAGAGTTTGAGTTTTTGAAGGCGATACAGAGGAGAGATGGCAAAGTGGATGTTTTCAAATGTTCAAATGTGATCAAGTGATTCGAAATATTTTTTGGTCAAAAGAAATCTCCAAACAAATTATCGATTCTGAAAGTTGGCGGCAAATTGATGGAAAAATTGGAAAATTGTCCATATAATTCACAAATTTGAAATGCATTTGAGTGATTGACATGATGGAACTCAAATATCGATTGTATTGGAATGAAAAACTGAAAGTTTGTTGATAATTATTATAATGCAGTGAAATTGATTCGAGTGAGCTCGATCTTGAGCACAGATTCATGAATTGGGACAAATTTTCAATTTGTCCAATGTGCAATCGTTTCAGTTTGCGGGAAATAATTGTCGAACAAGTTGCTGGCAAATGTCATTTTGTGATGGTTTGGCAAATTGTATTGAAAGTGACTACAGTTGGTGAAATCGATCGTTGATTACACTCAACAATGGTTCACTTTCAAATGGGAAATCAATGTAGATTGATAAACTTGATAGACTGCCACTGCAACATTTGAGTAATTTAGCAAGTTCGGTTACATAGATTTCAGTATTCTCATATTTTTTTTATTATATCAAAGAACAACCGTTATTGCTTTTCGCATAGTACTCTCATATAGAAATGATTCGAGTTAGTAAATTGTAAGATTTGGAAAAATTATTTCAAGTTTGGCTAAATTGTGGTAATCAATTTGTGGTTTAAAAAATCCAAGATGAAGAAATTGTAACTTGTAACACAAAGTATACATTCGTTTAATAAATAATTTGAATTGCACTCATTTCAAAATGAAAATGAATTTTTATTGTAAATGTTAAGGATTACAAAAACAAGGATGACATGTACCAATATTGAGCCAAAATGGCAATGAATATAAAGTGACCGAATCTCACTCGAGTCGACGTTCCAGCAGTTCGTCATCCACACGAACATAATCTTCTGGATTACGGTTGTCGACAATGTTGAGTCGTGCCTGTTCTTTCAGGAGCATAGGTAGCTTAAAATGCTTGATACGAACATGTTGAACAATATGACCCTTTTGCACAGAAGAATAACGACAACCGGGCGAAGTGCAGAAGAAAGGCTTAATATTCAAATGAATACGTTCGTGTATTGCCAGTAGGGAATCCTTAGGAAATGATTTGCCGCATCCTGGTGACTTGCATTGATGCTTGCTCGATCCATCAGAAGTGCCACTTTTCTGTCGTTTTACGTTGACAGATCGAGATGTACTTGAGGATTGGCGTTTACGGCCAGTTGAAGTAGACGGAACATCTCGAACATGGAACACCAGAGTACGTTGTTCCTGAAACCATTGATAGAGTTGGACTGTCTCCACTTGTGGATCATCCGAAAAAGTGATAGAACGAAGAGCGAGAACTCGACTACCACCAAATCGACTTCGTAGTTCAGTCACCTTCGTTCGGAGAACGACAAATTGTTGATCTACTTGAGCGATGAGCTCACGCTTCAGTCGATCACAGTCTAATTCGAGAAGTTCCTCGAATTGATCCAGGAACGTGTGCAATCGGGTGAGACGAGGCATGGTCAAACACGAAATGGATTAGAAGAGGAGAAATCAACAGAAGCAGACAGTTTTGTCAGTCCTGCTGCAAAAATAGCAACTGCAAGTGCAACTATCTCCACCCAAACAAGTGAAAATAGTTTTGAGACTGACAAAGTTAGTGAGTTGTTGTTGTCACTCGTGGAGCAGTTCTCGTTTGTTGAAGACTTGTCAATTCACTTGTGTCTCTTTGTCGTGTTTGACCATGCCTCGTCTCAGCCTCGTGCACTCGTTCCTGGATCGATTCGAGCAACGTCTCGAGGTGGATTGCGAACGACTGAAGCGTCAACTGCTCGCTCAAGTAGATCAGCAATTTGGTGTTCTCAAGATGAAGGTTAGAGAACTACGAAGTCGATTTGGTGGTGATCGTGCAGGCACTGTCAACATCGATCCATCCATTGACGACCCACCAGTGGACACTGTTCCACTCGGTCTGTGCATTCGAGAACGAGAACAAGATGGTGCTTTAGTGAATCAACCATCAACTTGCACTGGACGTAAACGAAAGCTCCCATCAACTCAGTCTGGTGGTGTCAAGAAACGTACTGTCCAAACAAGTGCAAATGCTCCCAACCGAAGGTATGTCTGCAAGTTTGTTGGATGCGGTCGGTCGTTTGATTGGGACAATGCACTGGCTTCACACGAACGAATTCATCTCGGAATTAAGCCATACTTCTGCACTTGGCCAGACTGCAAATATTCTTCGGAACTGCGCCAGAATGTTGTCAAGCACATTCGTATAGTCCATTTCAAATTGCCCAAAAGTGTCAAGAAACAGAACGAATTGAACATTGAGGACGATCGTGATCCGAACGAGTTTGTTCGTGTTGATCAGCAGTTGGCCAGTCGTCGGCTTTGAATTTGATTGTAACACTAACTATACATTCGTTCAATAAAATAATGGGAATTACCCTTCTTACAAAATTGTATTTTATTTTAAATGTAAAATATTATAAAAAGAAGGACAACATTGAGCCATATGGCAATGAATTAAATAATCGATTTTAAAAATAAGTCTTTGGTCATAAATTAAACCAAATCATAAACAATCGAAATAATAGCTAATCTTTATCAAATCGAGCTTTCAAATTTGGTCTACCAATGAGTCGTTCGAGATTTTTAATTTCGTTTGCTTGACACGATTCACGACCATTCCCCATGGGATGTGCATTGTAAAGGTGGTCATAGCGATGGTCAATCAATCGAATCGATTCAACTGCTGGAAAGAACGCGGCTATATTCGCAATAGTCGGTTCCATTTTAAAGTCAAAGCCTATGTCAGATTTGAGTTCAAAATCTAGTGCCTTTACTGATGAGAATTTCTGAGAAGGTGGCTTTGAAAGGTCCTTAACGATTAGATTTGAACAAAACGAATTGTCCAGATGAAATCGAATGTGAATCAAATTTGTTAAAGTCGAAAATACTTTAACAAAATTGGATAAAGTTGTAAACGGAAAGAAACAAACGCTGACAAGTGATTTGAATTTGGCAAATTCTTTGGGTTCAATGTCTGGGATTGATAAATGAGTGAAACGATCTGCGAATTGACTTGAAATGTTTTGAATACTTTTTTCAAGATCTTCGCTCCAGTACAGTGCACCGAGTCCAATTTGTTTCAATTGGTTAATTTCTTTTTGCTTGAAAAGCGTGCTCAACACGTTGATCCAGGTGGCGATAAGTTTGGCTGGTAGAGGTAAAATTGGTGCAATTGCTTCAAAAATTACACATCTTCCAACCATGGTATCACAGGTGGAGCGTACAAGTAGAGGGTCAAGCTTTTCAGTGCTCACAGCCTGCCCAAATTGACCATCAGTGGAATAAGTGTAACTCTTTCGGGTCGATATTCGTTGGGAAGTCCATAATCAAAATGTAGATACAATTTCAATGTGCGCAACAGTGGAGAATAATGCTGAAACAGTTGCGCAAGTGGAACGAAAAATTCATATGATTTCTTTAAATGCAAGATGATTAGGGTTTGGATTTTGGGAAAATTTTCTACAAGAAATTGAACACTTTCTGGCGTAATCAATTGCAATTGTGCGAGTTTCAACTTATTTCGTGTCATGAAACTTTCGTGGCTCATTTTAGTAAAATTTTCACCATCAATTCTGGCGATTTTATGAACGTAAAAATGCTCATTAAAAGGCGATAATAATTTAGTCATCATCTCAGATGTATAGCCTTGCACAAGAATCAGAGTGCGACGACGATTGCGACCATTTAGTTTCTGTTGAGCGAACCAGTGATGACAAACACTGCGAATTCTTAAAAGCTGGCCATGGTTAGGTTGGACAAAATTGCTTGCATACACAAATCGGGCAGTTGGTTGATGTGGGCCATTTTAGGGAAGATTGAAAAATAATTCTAATATTTGAGGTTAGATGTAATTTTAACAGAAAATTATTGTAGCCCAAAACATTTGCGCAAATGTACAATTTATAGATGTGCATGTGCTTCTGCAAAAATGCTTAAATCATAGAATGTCAAAGGTCAAAGATATTGAATGCTTCCCTATACTTTTCGAAGCTTCAATTTAACATTATAGCCACCACTTTATGTTATAGTAACTGGTAAAATCTTATCATTTAGTAAAACTGTTTGCAAACAGCTGTACATCAAATGTGTATTTGATTAGATTTAGATACCACTCGAGAAATACACAATTTGAAAGTTTAAAATGAGTTTTTCAACAAACTTTTTATTTGTTTTTTTGTACTCGTAATTTCTTTTCGTGAGTATTACACAATGCCATGAAATAGAAATCATTTATTTATTTATTTTTTGCTAACCGATGTCTTGGAACAATAAATAAATTCAGTTTATTATGTTTCAAAATCGTTGATTTGCCGGAAGTTGTTGAATCTTAATAAATCGTTAAAAATTCTTCTTGATTTATAATTCTGAAATATTTTGACTGAATTAACCTTGAAACAGAATGTATGTTGTCTTCATCATAAGAAACGGTAAAACTATGCAAAGAAAACATTTTATATTTTATTTTAGATCAAACTAGTAAACACTCACCAATTTATAGATAACATAACCGAGGACCTGTGTGGTAATGAACTCTCTAAAGCACTAGACCTCCACCGAGTTAATTCCGACTAGTGTCGACCAAGTTGCTCGGATGCAAACACTCACCAATTTATAGATAACATAACCGAGGACCTGTGTGGTAATGAACTCTTTAAAGCACTAGACCTCCACCGAGTTAATTCCGACTAGTGTCGACCAAGTTGCTCGGATGCAAACACTCACCAATTTATAGATAACATAACCGAGGACCTGTGTGGTAATGAACTCTCTAAAGCACTAGACCTCCACCGAGTTAATTCCGACTAGTGTCGACCAAGTTGCTCGGATGCAAACACTCACCAATTTATAGATAACATAACCGTGGGCCTGTGTGGTAATGAACTCTTTAAAAGCACTAGACCTCCACCGAGTTAACTCCGACTAGTGTCGACCAAGTTGCTCGAATGCAAACACTCACCAATTTATAGATAACATAACCGTGGGCCTGTGTGGTAATGAACTCTTTAAAGCACTAGACCTCCACCGAGTTAATTCCGACTAGTGTCGACCAAGTTGCTCGGTTGCAAACACTCACCAATTTATAGATAACATAACCGTGGGCCTGTGTGGTAATGAACTCTTTAAAGCACTAGACCTCCACCGAGTTAATTCCGACTAGTGTCGACCAAGTTGCTCGGATGCAAACACTCACCAATTTATAGATAACATAACCGAGGGCCTGTGTGGTAATGAACTCTTTAAAGCACTAGACCTCCACCGAGTTAATTCCGACTAGTGTCGACCAAGTTGCTCGGATGCAAACACTCACCAATTTATAGATAACATAACCGAGGACCTGTGTGGTAATGAACTCTTTAAAGCACTAGACCTCCACCGAGTTAATTCATTTCTCAATCAACTGGAACTAATATTTTTTTGCAATTGTACTGTTTGCGAACTCTCTCGTGCTTATCAACGACAATTACTTGATGTTAGCTTTTGATTTGTGTACTTCATTTGACCAGAAGCTTTGCAACCCACAAGTTTACGATAAGACAAGTTTGTATTACAGTCTGTTCAATGTCAAATTGATGATTAAGATGTTGAGTTATGTGGCATATGACGTATGTACGAAAATTTGACTTTAATAGATAATAAAAGAAACTATTTTCGTACTTCGAGAAAACTGTGTATATAAATGTTGCTCGAAATGAGATGAAAATTAATTGAAATTGGTGACTTGTCAATCTAGATCTGAATTGCTCATTTCTCTGTTTTCTCTAAAGAAAATATTGAAATATGGACATTTGGTTAATCATAATAAGCTTGACTTCATTTGCATTTTTGATTTATTAGTAAGTTTTTTAAAATAACTATTTTTTGCAAATATTAATTTTAATAATTTTTCAGTTACATTCACCAGAAATTCAGTTTCTGGTCCAAGCAAGGCATCAGTGGACCACCACCGAGTATCTTCTCCTTAGGCAATGCTGGACAAGTTTTCTCTCAAAATCCATTCAAGGCCGAGCTGGAAAACTTTCGAAAATATGGAAAAGTCTACGGAAATTACGAAGGACTACGTCCAATGTTGACAATTGCAGACGCTGATTTAGTGAAGCAAATTGCTGTCAAAGATTTTCATCTTTTCATTGGTACAATTCAGCTTCGTACTTACCATGAACTGGTGAATCGAATTGTGTTTGTGGAACAATCACCAAAAGCATGGAAACGAATGCGAACAATCACAAGTCCGTGCTTCAGTTCTGCTAAACTCAGAGCAATGAACGCAAAAATGGATCAATCAGTGGACAAGTTGAGTGACTACTTTGATAAAGTGATCAAGAATGAGAATGGACTGGTGAAAGACACCCGAAAAGTGATGATTGGCTTTGGTCTCGATGTGATTGCATCAAATGTTTTTGGTGTGCAGACGGACTCGAACAACGATTCGAGAAGTTCCGCAAATCCTTTCATGGTAAATGCAATCAAAATTTTTGAAGCTCCACCCCTGACTTTGATTGGTAATTTTGTATTTCCACGATGGCTCAACGATTTGTTCAATATCAAACACGTTTTCAATGTTGAGGGATGGAATTTCTTTGAGAAATTAGCGAAAGAAATTTTGAGAAAACGAAGAGCAAATGAAAGTGTCAAGAGGAATGATTTGATTGACATTTTGATTGATGCAAAGGTGGACGAAGCAATGCTAGATGGTGACAATTACAACAAGTTGACTGCCGATTTGGATGCGGTGGAGAAGAATGGTAATTTTAATGATTTGGCAATTCAAATATTTAATAATTTTAAAATATTAGATCAAACTGCATCAAAAGTACTTCCATCAGTTGGTAAAACATCTAAACAAACTTTGTCTGAAAACGAAATCATTGCTCAGGCAATTGGTTTCATGATTGGAGGTTACGACACAACTGCAGCCACACTCACTCACTGCATCTATGAATTGACACAGAATCCTGATGTACAAGAACGATTGAACCGAGAACTTGAAACCGCTCTAGCGCAAATTGAACCAAATTCAAGTGAATACTATGAAACTTTGAATTCGATCCCGTACCTCGATGCCGTGATCAAGGAAACCTTGCGCAAGTATCCTCCATTTACTCGAATTCTAAGATGTTTAGACGCAAAAACACAAAACTACAAGTTGGGCAACTCTGGAATTGTGATCCAAGGAGGACAGGGAATCCAATTTTCTGTAATTGCACTACACTACAATGCAGAATATTTTCCCGAGCCAGATCGTTTCAATCCAGATCGATTCATGCCGGAGAACAAGCACCGACTTGTGCCCTACAGTTTCCTACCCTTTGGTCATGGCCCACGAAATTGTCTTGGACTTCGATTTGCAACACAAGAATTGAAGATTTGTCTGGCGAAAATCTGTTGCAAATACCGTTTCGTCAAAACAAGCAAAACTCCAAAGTCTCCACTAGAGTTTTTGCCTTACAAAATTATTTTAAATTCGGTTCAAATTGATGTCAAAGTTGCACAACGATAAATAAAATTGTATACTAACGTTTATTAAAACTAATTAATTTTTTTCAACCAAAAGTTCAATTGCAACTACCAATTACAAAGGTGCCATTTGAGTAGCAATTGAAAGTTTGCATCTGTTTCATTTAAATGGTTCTACAAAAAGTCGAAAATTAACATATTAACAAAATCGACTTATCTTATTTGTATTTAAACATTTCTGGCAGTGGTAACCATTAGGATGCGTTAGCATCGCCAATTGTGACCTTATTCAAAAATGTCCATTCATCGAATTTGGTCATGGTAGAAATCACAATGTCTAAATGTGAATTCATCATAATCGATAATCATTGAAAAGAAATATTTGATCAGTCACATTTAGAGTTGTTGTGTGCAACTAGTCAATGTTAATTCCAGTGCAATCTGTGATTGTACCTTTAAATTAATATTATAATCTTTTGATATCGTTTAGAAAATTGAATAAATTTTACAATGTTCAACTTGTAGAGTCCTTTAATATAATTTTTTCAAACTGTAATGTTTCCGAACTTTTGTGCTTATCAACGACGATTGTTAACTTGATATTTGCATTTGCAATCATGATTTGTACTTGATATGACCAGACGCAGTGAAACAGACAAGTTTATGATACGATACGTTTGAATCAAACTGTCTCCAATGTCAATTTGATGATTAAGATGTTGTGTTGTGTGGTCTTGACGCATGTACGAAAATCTAACTTAATGGATAGAAAAACCATCTTCGTACATCGAGAAAACTGTGTAATAAATTTGCTTGAGGTTACACTCTTGAATTGAAGAAGGATTTAAGATCTCATCTTCGTGTAATAAATTTCTACTTCTTTCTTGAATCTTTGTCGAGGAATATCTGATCCTCGTGTAATAAATTTGCTTGCTAAGTTCAGTTTCTATTATTTTGTAACAATTTCATTGACGAGGGTTGACTTGAGGCTAAGTCTAGTGCGACTTAGTTAATTTAGTGACGAGGGTTGTCGTTGTGAAGTTAAGTCAAGTTCGACATAGTTTTATTCACAGACAAGGATGATTTGAGGCTATGTCGACCAGTGCGACAATGACAAGTCTAGTGCGACTTAGAAAATAATTGAACACGAGCAACTTGGGTTGCAAAGTGAAATTTTATTAGATAAATTATACGACAACTGGGGAGTCGGGACTTTTCAATGTACTCGTTGTTCAATATAAAAATTGACAGAGTCTCGTGGTAAAAAGACAATTTACATTAAGATGGTTCGGGCTTTTATACCCTTCTGGCTCTTCACATTTGATGATGGTGTTGCTGTTGAAGATCATGTCAAACGTTCGGTTGTCGTTCTGCCTTTGGTAGTGCTTCAAACAGGTTGTTGCTATTTTTAGATGATGTAATATTCTTGTAAGATTGCAATGTCGTTTTGTAATTGCCATAAGTTGTGTAATCGAAGTTTGTTGGTGTGTCGTTTGCTTGCCTTTGTGTTCAGTGTTTATGGGGAGAGGGGTGACCAATTAATTAAATAAATTAAATAATTGACAGTTTTATGACTTTGTTTAGTGATTTATGAGTTTGTTTTTCTAGTGAATTTCAATTAATTAAATAAATTAATAATTTTGATTTAAATAAAATAATGTCGTATTGTGTGGCCTATAACTACAGGGTGATTCTAAATAGTGTTGTTTTTAGTGGAAATAAATGGAAAAATTTAGGAAAAAGATAGGAAAAGAGTTTTCGCTATCACAACTGTATATAAGTGTTGCACGAAATAAGATGAAAATTAATTTACTCGCCAATCTAAATGAATTTCTCACTTCTCTGTTTTCTCTGAAGAAAATATTGAAATATGGAAATTTGGTTAATTTTGTTAAGTTTGACTTCATTTGCATTTTTGATTTATTAGTAAGTTTTTTAAAACGATATTTTTTGTTGATTTTCTAATGTTTGTATCTCTCAGCTACATTCACCAGAAATTCAGTTTTTGGTCAAAGCAAGGCATCAGCGGTCCATCGCCTAGTATTCTCTCCTTTGGTAATGCTGGTCAATTTTTCTCTCAAAATCCTTTCAAACCTGAGCTTGATTGCTTTCACAAATATGGAAAAGTCTACGGAAATTATGAAGGACTACGTCCAATTTTGACGATTGCAGACGCTGATTTAGTGAAACAAATTGCTGTCAAAGATTTTCATCTTTTCATTAGTCAATTTGAGCTTCGCACTTATCACGAACTGGTGAATCGAATTGTGTTTATGGAAGAATCGCCAAAAGCTTGGAAGAGAGTGCGAACAATCACAAGTCCGTGCTTTAGTTCCGCTAAACTCAGAGCAATGTGTACCAAAATGGATCAATCTGTGGACCAGTTGAGTGACTACTTTGATAAAGTAATTCAGAATGAGAATGGACTTGTAACGGACACCCGAAAAGTGATGATTGGCTTTGGTCTCGATGTGATTGCATCGAATGTGTTTGGTGTGCAAACGGACTCGAACAACGAATCGAGAAGTTCGACAAATCCTTTCATGGTGAATGCAATCAAAATATTTGAAGCTCCACCCCTGACTTTTTTTGGCAATTTTGCATTTCCACGATGGCTCAATGATTTTCTCAATATCAAGCATATTTTCAATATTGAGGGATGGAATTTCTTTGAGAAATTGGCTAAAGAAATTTTGAGAAAACGAAGAGCAAATGAAAGTGGCAAGAGAAATGATTTGATTGACATTTTGATTGATGCTGAAGTGGATGAAGCAGATTTGGATGGAGACAATTACAACAAGTTGACTGTCGATTTGGATTCGGTGGAGGAGAATGGTGAGTTTTTATTTATATGTAAATACAAATATTTGATAATTTTAAAATAGTAGATCAAACTGCATCCAAAGTACTTCCCCTTGTTGGCAAAACCTCGAAGCAAACTTTGTCTGAAAACGAAATCATCGCTCAGGCAATTGGTTTCATGATTGGAGGTTACGACACAATAGCAGCCACACTCACTCACTGCATCTATGAATTGACCCAGAATCCTGATGTACAAGAACAATTACACCGAGAACTTGAGTCCGCCTTAGCCTCAATTGAACCAAATTCGAGTGAATATTACGAAACATTGAATTCGATCCCGTACCTCGATGCAGTGATCAAGGAAACCTTGCGCAAGTATCCTCCATTTACTCGACTTCTCAGACGTTTAGACGCAAACACACAAAACTACAAATTGGGCAACACTGGAATCGTACTCCAAGGTGGACAGGGAATCCAATTTTCCGTAATTGCATTGCACTACAATGCAGAATACTTCCCCGAACCAGATCGCTTCAATCCAGATCGATTCATGCAGGAGAACAAACACCGACTTGTGCCCTACAGTTTTCTACCCTTTGGTCATGGTCCACGAAATTGTCTTGGACTTCGATTTGCAACACAGGAATTGAAAATTTTTCTTGCGAAAATCTCTCACAAATACCGTTTTGTCCAAACGAGCAAAACTCCAAAGTCACCACTAGAGTTTTTGCCCTACAAAATTATTTTAAATTCAATTCAAGTTGAGGTTAAAGTTGCACAACGATAAATCAAAGTTGTACTACTAAAATTTATTAAAACTAATTAATTCAATCTTTTTATCATTTTCCGAATTGACAATTTTAAACGCCTTTAAGCGCGAATTTTTTTTAGAATAAAATAATTCCAATAACGATAAATGTCTGGGTTTAAAAAATCACAGGAATTAAGCCATACTTGTGGATACTTCACTTTGCAAGACTGTAAATATTCTACGAAACTGCGCTCTGATGTTGTCAAGCACATTCGTTTTGCCCATTTCAAGTTGCCCAAATATGCCAAGAAACAGAACGAATTGAACATTGTCGATGATCGTGATCCGAACGAGTTTGTTCGTGTTGATCAGCAGTTGGCCAGTCGTCGACTTTGAATTTGATTGTAACACTAACTATACATTCGTTCAATAAATAATGGGAATTACACTCTGATTAATTACAAAATGAAATTGTATTTTTATTTTAAATTTTAAAGATTAAAAAGAACATGAATGACATTGAACAAAGTGACCAGTTCTCAGTCGAGTTGGCGTTCCAGCAGTTCGGCATCAGCGGTAACAGCAGTAGTTTGTGCCTCATTGTTCAACCAAACGAGTGCCAAGCATCAAGTAATCAGCAAGTATCAATTAACCAATTGAACAAATTAGAGGTGAATGCCAAGTTGAGGATTTACTGTGAAGTAAGGTTCAACTAATGTTGTGTGACTAAATGTAATTGGCAATATTTTACAGGTAGATATTTTTGAAAAATATTCACGATTTGAATCGATTGGCATATTATCTGAAAGCTATGAAGCTCTTCTTCAAAGTGCAAAACTGTCTGATTTTGTTGTGGCGATCGGTGACAAGCAATTTAGTGTGCACAAAGCTATTTTAGCTACTCGTTCGGAAGTGTTTGCGGCAATGTTCGAACATGGTGAAACGAAAGAAATGAAGGAAGGTCGAATGGTGATTGAAGATGCCACCGTGGATGCATTTGAGCTCGTGATTCGGTACCCACGTAGCCTAAAATCAACTTCAAGTGTACTTCAAGTGGCTGCTTGAAGGCGAACTACTAGAGTAGGCTCGAAGTGCGCACTTGAAGCATACGCTTAAAGTGCACTTCAAGTGCCAATAAAGTCGCTTTCATAGGAGCCTGTAGAATCCTGGTTCCTCCCCCTATCCACACCCACTCCTTGTACTTTCCTGTATTGTTTAATCTCAATTAAGTTTTATTTAAAAATAATTATAATTACAAAAATCACAGATCACAATACTAATGATATAAAAATAATCAAAAATAATACTTTGTACTTAAGTAATTTTGTTCGGAATAGTCTCGAATCGATTATCAACTTCTTCTGGAAGTATGTCTGCATTACGAAGATCATCTATTTCAGATTGTAGTTCTTCGATCAACTTGTCCTTTTCGGTAGCAGCGTTGCTCAATTCATAGTTCGCTTCTGTTTGGATCGAGAGTTGTTCCTTGAGCAGCTTGATCTCATTCAAAGCATTCGTGTAAAGATCCTCTTTTTTCTCGTTTTCGACCTTTTTCTTAATTCGATATCGAGCATTTTGCAAGCTTCTGTTTGATTTATACTTTGTTGCCCGTTGTTTGGCGGGGAAATCTGCAGCAATTTTTGCATCGATGAACTCATCCTCATTGAACCGAACGGACGAATTACGCCTTTGACTGGCTATTTGAGCCGCTTCAATACTTGCCTCGTGAGAGGTTCTTGCTTTAGCGATTAAAACTAAAAATAAAAAAGGTTAGTTATAAATAGAAAATAGATAATCAGTTTACGTACATTGTAGCTGGTCAATTGCTCTTTTCTTAGGGTCCGATTCAGACAATGATTTGTACTCGTTCGCGTCAATTTTACCAAAAACTCTATTGTAAAGAGGCCATATGTGCGCGCGCTTATCACTGCCAGCGTCCAGAATTTCGGCCTCGAACACGTACCACATGTCTTCACTAGAATGCAGACGACCATCCCTGTCCGAATAAGAAGTTTCCATCGGCTCCAAGTTATTCTCAAATAAATTAGCCTTCTTAATTAGCGCGCGTTTGTCGCCTGGTTGTGGTAGCCAAAGACCAAGGAGAGCAGTGGGTGCAAGGCCTGCCACTAGAGAGGAAGCAGCACAGTTGGTTAAACGAGAGACCGACTGGTTCAAATTGGTCTGTCTGGTGTTTTGATAATCAAGTCGATTGGTAATGTTGGATAATTTTTGATCGATTTTCTCGAATCGTTCGTCATCGCCAGATTTGGTTCGGAGTACAGAATTGTTCTGTTCAATAAACAAACGTAGTGCTGCTTGCATTTGTACAACATCTAGGCCAGCGAATTTGCTTTGGTACCTCTTTGAGATGTGCTTCTGCCACTTTTCTGCTAGCACATCTGACAAATTAGCACAACGAGGAACACCATCAATGGTTTCTGGATAAAAAAAATAATGTTAATTAAGTTAAATCGTATAAAATGACATGGTATATTGAACATACTAACGAAAAGATAAGTTGCAAGCGATGGTTCAGTAAGGCAACTTTTGAGAACGGCAGAATTATCCTTAAGGTGGCCAGTGAGAAACGATTCAAACACAGCAGAAACTCCACCACCGTCTTGTTCCATTTTATGCAACAGTTGAGATAAATTTAGACAAAGACGAATCTAGTCTAGACTATAGGAAGACTAGACAAACCGCGGTTCGAGAATGTGAACAAAGACAAGTGAATCAAGGTGCAGACAGCAGCGTGCCATTGAGCCTTCTGGCAAGTTGAGCACATGGAGCAGCAGTGCACGTTGTATTCGTTGAGTTAACGTGGTGTGGTAGTGATGGTAGCGGCAAAGGGCACTATGTAAAGTGGTAGGCCACTACTTCGGTTTCTTGGCGGCATTTAACGAAGTGAATGTTCATACATAGATGACGTTCTCGCTTATTGCTTTGTATGAGTTACTGCAGCTGCTGCTGTGCTGCATGTGTGCCGTCCACAATCAACTAGTGTTGACAAGGTCACAATTCTCACATTGACTGAATCTGACCCGAGTTTCGCATCTATCTGTTCGAGATGAGTAACAAAAGGACTCGAGAAGATAATATTGAAAGTTATCGAGTGCAGCGTCAAAGAATTGAAACTTTTGATCAACAACGACAACAAGGATTTGATCGTTACCGAAATCTGATGGCTCGTCCGATCAATTCCGTTGAAAACCAGCCTAATTTTTCTGACTGTTCTGGTGATAGCAACGCTGCTTGTGCAAATAGACACTTGATGGACGATAATCAAGGCGACGACATTTCTTTATCGCCTGCCGCTGACTTGGATTATGTTGATTTTGATTCGTCGGAACGTGACACTTCTGATAGCTCTGAAAGTGAACTCGACACAGACGCTACTGACGCTAGTGACGACGAAGATTTTTTAGTGTTCGAGGAAGACCAGCGAGATGTCTTCAAAATTTCAGTGCAATCAACCGAGAGGTCCGAGTATTTGACCGAGGAAGAAGGCATTTTGTGTGCTCTAATGCACCAAATTCGACACAACGCTACCAATGAAGCGACTAAAGATGTAGCAAAGGATATTAATGCTGGTGCAAGCCCGAGGGTGATTATCGAAAAGACGTCATACAAATCTATGCTGAGGAAAGTTCCCAATAAGTTTCTTCCGCCTGTGAGGAAATACTTTTATTCAGAGTGTGGAGGACTAGTTGGACCTATTTTGGAAGATGAACTCAAAAAGCCAACACTTGCGTGTTCAAATGGCCACTCAGAATGCGCAATTCAGAATCCTTCGGTACGAATGCGGCAGGATGGTTCATATTTCTGTTCTGTTCGAATCGAAGACTGGCTCCGTCATTATATACCTCTCTGTTGCGATAAGCTGCGTCTTTACAAGAAGCACAAAGAGCAGCCAAATATTTGTGATTGATGAAGTCATAGGCCTGTGTTGAGGTACGAATTTTTTATTAGTTTCGACACACAACACACAAACTGGAAAACACAATCCACTGAAAAGAACGAGTTTGGCGCCCAAACTCTCGTCAACACGTCTGCAAATGAATCAGCCGGGAAATCGGATCGTCCTTAGTTGCCAGTGAACTGATGTTAGACCGTTCGTTCAGGGGGGACTTATTGGGTCCTGGGTGACTCGCCTAGACAAGTGACCAGTCTCGCTTGCTTCGTGAGGAGATCGTTTCAAATGATGCTCCTGATCGAGTCACAAGTGGTCGATCTTGAATTGATCATTGCTCATTGCTTATATTCACTTGCGCTGCTTCCACCCAAACAATCAGCTCCACGAGAAACGTTATTGGAGATTTTCCGGTCATCTTGCTGTTTGTTCTTGTCTCATGATGTCGACGAACTTTGCCAAAATACGCACATTTCGGTTATTATCCAATGTAGTGCATCCATCGGCTCATTTGCTCAGGTTTACGCGTACTTGCTCTGATGTTCACGTACTCTGGCGTCTTGATGACTGACCAATGGTCAGTTTACACTCGCTTCATGCGTCATGTGTTTTTTGTGTGTGTGTTTACATTCGATCACTACTGATTTTGTGTGTTCAAATGTAAACGTGATGTTTGTTGACAAATACAGTAAAGTCTAATGTGCGTGTGTACTAGGCGATAATCAACACGCACTGACTATCTTATTCTTTTTATGTACATCTACTAAATCTACTTTTTTGGAGGAAATTTTACAATTAATTAAAATTAAAACAACAAATAAATACTTTTAGATTCACAAAGAAAATCAAGCTCCTCCATAATCACATCCCCCAACTCACTACAGTGAAGCTAAAAGTATTTGTACATCTAACTTACAAGTTTTAAGGTATTACTGTGCGATCGTAGTGCCAACATGTTCATCACCTGTCCACTCGAGAGAACGTAGGTCCACACCGTTCTTGATTGATGACTCTGCCCGCCCCTCCTGATGACTTCTTGATGTTGAGAATTGCGATCGATCGAGAAGGTGACGAGAGGCATCCACGCAGTAAGATGTGGGACCCTCAGCTCTCCAAGAGACCAGGTGAATTCCATGCCGACAATATTCTATGACAAAAAGACTATTAGCAATACTGCAATGTGGATTAAGGATTAGGAGAACTCGTTCTTGGACTAGATTGTTTCATTGTCATACTGTTCCCCCCTTCCCTGTCGGGAGTTTCTTTGCTCCGGCAGATTTCCACAAATCTCCGCTTCGAACTCCAGCTGTTCCACTCGGTCCTCGAGAAATGCGATCAGCTTGTCCACGGGTTGCTTTGTCTTGAATTGGTTGGTGAAATCTCGGACGGTCCGGAACGACAGCTTCGCAGTTATCTCTTGATAGTAGATGTAGTCCAGGAAATGATCGTCAGCCTTGATTTCCTTTAATGCCCCATAGGTGTCCTGGACCAGCCCGACCATTTCACGGAAAGCCTTCACGTCATCATCCTCAGACAGCTTTTGGCTTGCTCGAATTCGAGCAATGACATCCTCTCGAATAGCGTGCTTGTTGGTGTAGAACTTGATCAAACGGGCCTTGGCTTTGGCGTACGGATTCAATCCTTTGATGAGCTTTCTGGGGCCCTCGTCCATGTATTTGATCAGCGTGGCGTACTTCTCCTCATCAGTCACCTCCGTGTTGTCCACCACTGCCTCGAACATTCGCCAGAATCCACCGAACGACTCGTACTTTCCATCGAACTTCTCCAAGAGCTGAAGCCTCTTAATATCGAACCTCTTTGGTTGACTCGCTCCACCCAGCGTTTTCGAACTGGTTCCCTTCAGCTTCAAGTCCTTCCGCAGACTGTCCATCTCCTGCTTGATCAGCGCATTGATCGTCTCCTCATGCTTTTCCAACTGCTCACGGATCCAAGTATCGTCGGCCTCGTCCTCCTCGTTCTCCTCGTTGTGACCATCGTCGGCATCGCTTTCGTCATCGTCAACTTCCTTCTTTATTTCCTCTGGTTTAGGCTGCAGCAACACCAGAAGACACTTTTTGCCAAACCAATTGTTGAGTTCTTCGATTTTCTCACGATATCCCTCATCGTCATCCATTGGCACTTCATCTGCCAATTGTGGAAATTTTGTCTTGAATGTCTCGATCCTGTTGATGAGTCTACCATAAGAGATTTTAATGTAACAGAACTTTTCGTGTTTCTGCACAATCTCCTCATCGCTCCATTCAGGATTCTCCTTGAGTTTCCCATAGAAACTGGTCAGTTGGGCACGGAGAATCCTGTGTTCCTCAATCAACTTGGCTGACATTGGATCGGGGGTCATAGTTTTGCTTGAGTTTTCGCTTCGAAGAAGACCAAGGATTAGTTAAAGAAATTTACTCACTTTCCTTGTCTTATGTAGTCGTGTCCTGCAAAGACTGGGTGATGATTCACACTCGTAGTCTCCTGAAGATTTCTTGGTTGATTTGCGATAACAGGCTGATGATGCTCGCTGTTGCCTGCTACTGTTGTCGTGTGTTGCAAGACCAAACAGAGACTCTTCTGTCCCTCTGCTAGCAATTTGGTTGCAGCTTCTTGAGTTGACAAGCTGGTGATCCTTCAGTCTCCGTTGCTTGTTGATTTTCGTGTTAGTTTTCGTGTCTTGAACTGTCTCGAGTCCACGCTGTTGGAACTGTTTCCGTCGTTGCAATGGTCCTGAAATTTTATCTCGAGCCGCAAACCCAAACTGGTGGTTCAACGCCGTCTTCGTTTGGTTGCTATCTTGCGTGACTTCCTGCGGTTGCGGTTAATTGCGGTGCGGGTTGCGCGGGTTGCGCGGGTTGCACGGGTTGCGGTTGTGACGGGCGCAAGTTGATGATCCCTGACGACCTGTGATTGATCAAGTCATAGGCCTGTGTTGAGGTGCGAATTTTTTATTAGTTTTTTGACACACAACGCACAAACTGAAAACACAATCCACTGAAAGGAACGAGTTTGGCGCCCAAACTCTCGTCAAATCGTCTGCAAATGAATCAGCCGGGAAATCGGATCGTCCTTAGTTGACAGTGAACTGATGTTGGACCGTTTGTCCAGGGGAGGCTTCTTGGGTCCTGGGTGACTCGCCTTGACAAGTGACCAGCCTCGCTTGCTTCGTGAGGAGATCGTTTCAAATGATGCTCCTGATCGAGTCCCAAGTGATCGATCTTGAATTGATCATTGCTCATTGCTTATATTCACTTGCGCGGCGGCCACCCAAGCAATCAGCTCCACGAAAAACGTCATTGGAAATTTTCCGGTCATCTGGCTGTTTGTTCTGGTCTCATGATGTTGAAGAACTTTGCCAAAATACGCACATTTCGATTGTTGTCCAATGTAGTGCATCCATCGACTCATTTGCTTAGACTCACGCGTACTTGCTCAGATGTTCACGTGCTTTGGCGTCTTGATGACTGACCAATGGTCAATTTACACTCGCTTCGTGCGTCATGTGTTTTGTGTGTGTTTACATTCGATCACTACTGATTGTGTGTTCAAATGTATACGTGATGTTTGATGACAAATACAGCAAAGTCTAATGTGTGTGTGTACTAGGCGATAATCAGTATGTACTGACTACCTTATTCTTTTTGTGCACCTCTACTAAACTACTTTTTTTTGGGGGGAATTTTACAATTAATTAAAATTAAAATCAACAAATAAATACTTTTAGATTCACAATTAAAATCAAGTTCCTCCATAATCACATATTATCCATGATTTGCCCGACTCATCACTTTATGAGGAACTTGTCCGCCGATCGACTGACGACAACATTGAAACACTGACCATTACACTATCATGGGATGGAGTCAAATACAACAAGCAAGGAAACCAAATGTGGCCGTTGTTTGCCTTCCTCAATGAGCTACCTTTCAACCATCGCACGAATAATCCTATGCTAGTTGCTCTACACGCTGGCAGTCACAAACCACCAGGTGATCTCATGTTGATGCCCTTAATCGATGAACTCATCAAGTTGGAATCTACTCCGATTTCGATTCGACACAAAGGGGTTGACCTTTTGTTTTTGGTAAAACTTTTATTAATTGTGGCAGATGAGCCGGCAAGGGCTGTGATTCTTAACTGTCAAGGCCATGCTGCAAATTTCGGCTGTACAATGTGCGACCACTCATTTGATAGTCATCCCGTGTTCGGTGCACCGGTTTTCTACACCAATTCTGTCTACCTCACCAGATTGTCTCTCCGAAATAACGAGGACTGGCGCAAAACTATCAAATTTCTTGAAGACAATCGGAAAAGTGGCCTCAAAGTGGAACATGATCGTGGCATCAAAGGCCTGTGTCAAGTATCTCGTTTGCCGTACATCGACTTAGTGACCATTTGCCCCCAAGAATGTATGCATTCGATGTACCTCGGTAAGTCATTTGATTTGTCAGAAACACTAAATTCACTCACGATTTTATTCAAATTCTAGGTGTAGTAAAACTAATTATCGAGAGATGGTTTGCCTGGGACCTTGGGAAGCAATGGTATAAGAACATTCATGGAAATGAGAAGGTGGCTGAATACCGCGGGAATCACTGCAACGGCAGCACCCAAACCACAATAGCAGAAGTTGATAAGCGATTAGCCAGCATAAAGTTTCCTTCAAACATGCTCAGAAAAATGCCTACACTCAATTCACCTGGTACCATGAAGAGCTTCGATTTAGAAAATCTTCTCTTTTATGGTTGGCCTGCCTTTGAGGATCTAATCAAGAAAGAAAGTTTTGAAAACTTTAGGCTGCTTGCCTGGATTTTATCACAACTCTCATCGAAAAAGATTCAAAAGCGCACTGTGATGAGACTGGTTGAAGGGCAAGTTACAAACTTTTATCAAACTTTTGAAGCTATTTACCCAATTCCCAAACTTCCATTTGACATAAAGATCAACAAGTTGTCACGTGAAGAGCAAAGGAAACAAAAACAAGACAAGTTGGAACAAATTCGCCAAGAAGCAAAAGAGGCTTTTATGTGGCGCTCCAACGTTCATCATCTCTCTCATTTGTGCGATTTGGTCAAATTGTATGGCCCGTTGCCTGTTTGGTCAGCCTACTTTACGGAAGACGCCAATGGAGTTGTCGGGAAAATGGTTCAATCTCCACTCAATGTCAGTCAACAAGTATTTAACAAGTTCCTCGCACGCCATTCAGTGGTATCTTCAAGCAGAAAAATTGCCGAAAATGGTTCCAAGCCATATCTTTCTCGCATGAATGACTACGATTCCAACTTGGCTCTTGATGCCTGCCCAATGACGAGCGACCAAGTGACCATTCCACCAAAATCGAGTGCTAAAGAGTACAAAGTTGGGAAAGACCTAACTTCTGATGATCGTCAAATGCACATGAAGGCAATTAATTACTCATCACAAGAAGACAAACAATTCCTTTCACTTGACAAGGTGTTCTGGCAAGGCCAAACTGTGTGCACAAAGTCATACAACCTCAACACGGCAACCAAAACTATCAACCATTGTTTGCGCACAAAATCTGGCAGATATTTTTTGATCAACATAATCTTACAAGAGAAAGACACTTCGAAGCTTTGGTTCCTTGCAAATGAGTTGACGAAATGTAAAAATGTCACTGTATCTGATCTCAAAGAGTCAAGAAGGTCGACTAATTTAAAGTTTGATTATATATATCAATCTGAAGGCATTTCTAATCGATTAACCAAAGTTGACCCATCCGATTGGTCCGAATTGTGTACTTATTGTCATATGAATGAAAAGTATTATGTATTTCGATTATTTAACCGCCATAGATGATGTAATAAATCAATAAATAATAACAATTTACAAATCTTTGTCAATTTATCATTAAATTAATGTAGTAAAAGGGTGGAATGTTAATTTATAAATGGACGTTATTATTGTTTTAATTCGACAACCCTCCAAGTATGCACTTGAAGAGCTGCTTCAAGTGTTATACCTTCTCCAAGTGTTACTCCAGTGCTACTTGAAGCAGGTATAACACTTGAAGCAGCTCCTCAAGTGCTGCTTTAAGAAGCTACTTGGAGTAGCAGATATACTTCAAGGATGCACTTCAAGTGTTTTGCAGACTACGTGGGTACATTTACACGGGCAAAGTGGACGAATTGGCCGAACATGCAGCTGAACTGTTGGTTGCTGCAGACAAGGTATGTTGCTGCATTATTATCCTCAATCTAATCATATTCTAATTCACCATAAAAATATTTCCCCTTTAGTATCAACAGAATCACTTGAAATCTATTTGCGAACAACCACTCGTCACTTCTCTCACTGTCGAATCTGTCTGCAGTGTCCTTCTTCTCTCCGAAATGCACAATGCACAGCAGCTCAAATCAAAATGCACCGAGTACATTGTGAAACGTGCAAAAGAAGTGATGCGAACCGATGGATGGAAGCGACTGCTCAAAAGCAATCGAACCGATTTGGTTGGACAACTGTTTGAAATGTTGGCAAACAGCACAGTACTTTAAAGACGATGATTGATGTTTCGATTTGATTATGTTCACACAGTAACATTTGCAAATTTACTTTAACCAAACTGTATAACACAATATATTCTGACACCACGAAACACTGATTTTATGTGATTTAATGTGAATCAGGGATTCTCCGAGATTGTACTTGTATATACATTCGTTCAATAAATGATTACATTTGAATTGCATTCGAAATTACAAAATGAAATTGTATTTTTATTGTAAATATTAAGGATTATACACGAACAAGGATGACATTGAGCCAAAATGGCATTGAATAAAGTGGCCAGTTCTCACTCGAGTCTACGTTCCAGCAGTTCGGCATCCACCCGAATGTAGTCCTCAGGATTGCGGTTGTCCACAATGTTGAGACGTTCCTGTTCTTTCAGGAGTCTAGGTAACTTGAAATGCTTGGCGAGGACATGTTGAACAATATGACCCTTTTGAACAGCCGAATAACGACAACCGGGCCAAGTGCAGAAAAAAGGTTTGATATTCAAATGAATACGTTCGTGTATTGCCAGTAGGGAATCCTTAAGAAATGATTTTCCGCACCCTGGAGACTTGCATTGATGCTTGCCCGATCCATCAGAAGTGACAGTTTTGGGTCGTTTGTTATTGTTGACAGATCGAGATGGAGTTGAGGATTTGCGTTTACGGCCAGTGGAAGTTGACGGTTGATTCACTAAAGCATGTTGTTCTTGTTGTTCTCGAATGCACAGATCGAGTGGAACAGTGTCCACTGGTGGGTCGTCAATGGATGGATCGATGTTGACAGTGCCAGCACGATCACCACCAAATCGACTTCGTAGTTCTCTAACCTTCATCTTGAGAACACCAAATTGTTGATCTACTTGAGCGAGCAGTTGACGCTTCAGTCGTTCGCAATCCACCTCGAGACGTTGCTCGAATCGATCCAGGAACGAGTGCACGAGGCTGAGACGAGGCATGGTCAAACAATGAGAGAAGTGGAGAAATTGAAATCAAGCAGACAGTTTTGTGAGTCCTGCAGCAATAGCAACTGCAAGTTCAACTATCTCCACCCAAACAAGTGAAAATAGTTTTGAGACTGACAAAGTTAGTGAGTTGTTGTTGTCACTCGATGAGCAGTTCTCGTTTGTTGAAGACTTGTCAATTCACTTGTGTCCCTTTGTCGTGTTTGACCATGCCTCGTCTCAGCCTCGTGCACTCGTTCCTGGATCGATTCGAGCAACGTCTTGAGGTGGATTGCGAACGACTGAAGCGTCAACTGCTCGCTCAAGTAGATCAACAATTTGGTGTTCTCAAGATGAAGGTGAGAGAACTACGAAGTCGATTTGGTGGTGATCGTGCTGGCACTGTCAACATCGATCCATCCATTGACGACCCACCAGTGGACACTGTTCCACTCGATCTGTGCATTCGAGAAGATGCTGCTGCAGTGAATCAACCATCAACTTGCACTGGTCGTAAACGAAAGCTTCCATCAACTCAGTCCGGTGGTGTCAAGAAACGTAGTACCCAAGCAAGTGAAAGTTCATCCAACCGAAAACACGTTTGTAAATTTGTTGGATGCGGTCGGTCATTTACTTTGGACGTTGAACTGGCTCGACACGAACGAATTCATCTCAACATCAAGCCATACTTCTGCACTTGGCCAGATTGCAAATATGCTTCACAACAGCAGGGCGCTGTTGTTACACACATTCGTGTTCAACATTTCAAGTTGCCCAAATATGTCAAGGAACAGAACGAACTGAACATCATCGATGATCGTGATCCGAACGAGTTTGTTCGTGTTGATCAGCAGTTGGCCAGTCGTCGACTTTAAATTTGATTGTAACACTAACTAATACACTCGTTCAATAAATATTTTGAATTACACTTGTAACAAAGATTTTATTTTTATTTTAAATAATAAAGAATTACAATAACACGAGTGACATTGTGTCAATAATCGAGAAACATTTATATCTTTTCAAATAGTTTTATTATTGCTCAGAATATAACAAAGTATATAAAGTCTGGGTTTTGGTATCGAGTATTGTGTGTTCAAAGTTACAAGATTTATTGACTAATCAAGCGCAAATATAACATAGAATAAATATAGGTAAAAACAATATAAAAGGTGCTTCGATAGACTGAGACAATATGACCAGATTGGCCTAGAGACTGACAAGTCAACAAACCTATGTAGGGACAGAAGAGAAAGATAAGTTAGTAACTCACGGTAAATGGAGCACACAACCAGACTTACAAATGACAATAAGCCTGCTGTCAGTCAAACTGTACAAATGGCTAATGGTATGGTTGAGGCTTATATACTGTCGAGTTGACCAGTTGACCAGTCGCACGCATGGTAGTGAGCATAGAGCGACCTCACTTAGTTGGTGTCATTTCATCGTTGGTGACAGTAAGTTCATTCTTTGCTTTGGTCGTATTCGTAAATGTCATAATCTTCAACATTGTGTACTACAAAAATTTGGTTAATGTAAATCTGTGTGTTATGGTAAATGTAAAAATAGTGTGAACATAATCAAATAAAAAGAGTGCCAATTTGTAATTCCATATCAAGATAAGTTAATTCCAACATCACCATTTTCAACCACAAAAATTCCCAATCAAAACACTCAACTTCAATTCGATTGGCTTGACCGACAAACTGCAAAATCAATTGCTCGACTTCTCCCAAACATAATCACAATTACAATATCAATTCGTTACCCAAATCCGTCGATTTGTATCGGGGAAAAATCGTGGGGCGTAAGATCAATTCTAATGAACCAAATAATCTTCCTACTGAGAAGATGGTCCGATAAGGCTCAAACATTGAAACTTTACCTCAATTTCGAAGACAAAAACGATGACAAACCAATTGAGTGTGATTCACCAAAACTTATCTATACGATCAATTCGTTTCAAAAATTAAAGCATTTAACGATTAATCTAGAAAATAAATTTTTCTATGACAAACTCAATGGCAAATTGGATTTATAAATTTTAGCCAAAATCGAAGAATTTCATTTAGAATTTCAAGATCATTACTCTGTCATTGCTGATTCGTTATCTCAATAGTGTGGCGAAAATCTGCGTTCATTGACAATTTGGGCCGAAGAAGGAATATTGAATCTTTACGATAATAAAATGGCGGAGAAATTCACTCAACTTCCAGATGTTGTGTTTTGTGAAGCTAATTTTGCGCATATGAAACAATTTTGTTCCAGAATTTGGAGATTGCAAAAATTGTCAATCGATTTATCGGAAGTTGGAAAAATTTATGAATATGTCGAAACGATGCAATCGTTGAAAGAGTTGATTTACTTGCATATTAAGATTGAGGAAAATCAAGGAGAAAAGGACCAAATTTCTGATCCAATTCCTCAAATTCACTCAATAAAAATAATCAAAATTGATGCATCACTTAATTCGCACAATCAACTGTACTCGATTCAATGGGAGAAAATGTTTCCTAACCTACAAATCCCCTACCCTCTAAAAAAAATCGAACCTCGGTCTCCCGCGTGACAGGCGGGGATACTGACCACTATACTAACGCGGACTGGGCGATGAGGCAGGATGACAATTTGAATATTTCAATTATAAGTTTTAAATTAAATTTAATAGTTAAATTTTAGATTGAAATCTAGTTACGTCAATAAAATAGCATTTAAGATTTTTTATTTGATTGATTTAAAAATATTTAGAAACCAAAAATTTACAGTTGGTCTAGAGTAGAAGCAATTTTTCACAAATAGGCAAACTACAATCTACTTATTTTACAGTACAGAAACTTTTTCTTAGTTTGGTGTACTTTTTCAAAGGTTTTAGTATTTTTGTGCATTCCTTGAACCCAGTTTCGTTGGGTTCACCTACTAATTTTAGTTGTACTATAGCTATATTTCGATAACCACAAGTTTGCTGACTCTAGTTCGAGTCGTTTAGTTCGCTGACTCAAGTTCGCGGAACATATGTTCGCGGTCATGCAAGTTTGCTACTACGCATGTTCGCATAAGCAATTTCCCTTAATATTTGTTCGCCTTTATTTGTTCGCTTGGTTCGTCCTTTTTTAATGTGGAATCAAAAGACGTGTCTTTTATCTAAACTGAAGCATCTTCAATGTCAACTATGGTCTCTATATACATCAAATGAAGAATTCAATCTCTTTATCCACAAATTAATGGCACTTGCTTTTGTTCCACGAACCAAAGTTGAACGAATTTTCTATCTTATTTCGAGTTTTTGATTCGATTCGATTACTAATTTGGAGCTACTAGTAGTAGTAGCCTACTACTCACCCATCAAGAATGAAATTTCTATAACTAACTAATGTCCAAAATGTAATTACGATAATAATTGACAATTTTATTCTTTGATAATTTAGTATTTAATAAATTAAATTTTGTGCGAACAACTTTACCACGAAATGGTCAATTCGAATTCTCGTATACGCGAACTAACGTAGTAGCGAAATCGTGGATTGCGAACTCGAGTAAGCGAACTAAGGGACTCGAAACTAGTGTTTCGTTGCTAGAACGATTCTCCTTGAACGAGGTCTTTGAACTATTCGTTTATTTAAATTTATTTGACTTTTTGTTAGTACAGAAATTCTCAAAATTTTTTAATTAGCACTGTATTTTGAAATACATTAGTAATGATGTCATTTATTAACTTACAATTGATAGCGAGCAAATTCATGATTGATTGAATCACTACCTATATAAGCATGTTTAATAATTCTACTACAATGAACATTCACCAATTTAGTGCAGCTCTTCAAAGGATTTAGCATTTTTCGGTGCTCAGTGCGAATTGTTTCATCGAAGTAAGGAGACATATAATGCGCAGGTTCAAGAGAAATGTGAGAAATTTTAATCACTTGGACATTGGGGAAAGTGGTCGGTGTTAAAAGATTTTCCACAAGTCTGCGATATAAAAATGTGTTGATTGATATGTCAAGTGCTTTGATTGAAGACATTGGTTGTGGTTTGAGGTCGGTGGGAGAGAAAAATGTGCAACGAGCATCTTCCAATTGAAGTAAAGTCAACTGAGGCAAATGTGAAAGTTGATTAATCACTCACCCAGAAAAGTCGTTTACAGATGCATCTGTAAATTTGTAGCACTCAAATCAAGTTTAGTTTCATGTGACCTTTAGCCCGTTTGTATATTTGGATATACAAAGATCCATATTTAATAATTTGAATATGCTGAATCCAATGGAAATGTTAGTTTTGATCTAACTAATGAGTAAAAATGGTTATTTACCTTCCAATAACCTTCGATAGCTTCAGGCCTGGAAATGCAGTGAAGCTAACATTCAGTGGACCATCTAATTAAATCGTCTCTTTGGGAACAGTTGAAATATCATGTTTCTCATTAAATTTTGCTTCTGTCTTGTCATTAATTGATTAAGAAGGCTAAAATTAGTCAATATGATCCATAAAATCCATCACATCCGTACAAAAACAAGTTAGGAATTTTCAAAAATTACAAATGTATCTGTAATTTTAACATTTCCAGTTGCATCTGTAAATTTGTGAAGAATTACAGATGCATCTGTAAACGACTTTTCTGGGTGCTTGAGCATATGAAGTTTTGGAAAGAAGAGAAACGTCGATTGTTAGAGTTTCGAGTGATTCAAATCGTGACAAAACAGTGTTTAGTCATCCATGTTCATCATCGATCTTAAGATCTCAAGCTTGAAGGTACACAACAATTGGTCAAGAGAGACATCAATTTAGGGGAAAACCTTAGATAATTACGATTCTCAATATACCGTCTCAAGTTGATTCGTTTCAGGGCACAATTTTTTTGCTTCAAAGCATCCTCCAAGTTGTCATAAAAGTTTTCGTCAAATAAATCGCTACATGTTTCCTCCTCAAATTGTTCTACTTGTGGCAATATTTTCAATTTTGCCAAAAGTTGATAGTTTTGAATCGTTGGATAGTCGAACCGAAGGTTGAGTCGTTTCAGCATTGAAAAATGGTTGATTTGTTCAAACAGTGAGTTGACCAATTCGGTGTCATTGTTGTCATTGATTTGTTCACTTGGATAGGTGCTCTCAATTCTTAAATTAAAATACGTCAATTTGGTTGACCATTTGCGTAGAAGATTGTTGATTCGCTCGAGGATTGACAAAGATCTAACATTTAGACTGATTTGAAGTGAAGCTATGTTCGGCAACTGTTTCATCAAACGTTCGCATGTCTGAGCACTCAATTGGGGCATCACCAAACTATGGTACTCGATTTGATAGGAAACTGTACATTTATGGAAAGCAGTACCGTCGTCGTTGGTGATTTCGTACAGAATTTTATGAGTAGTACCAAGTGGATCTATAAGTGAGCGCTTGTACGAGTATCTCTCTTTAAAAAGAACTAAATGTCTTCGTCGATGACACGCAATTGGACGTATTTTGTTCCAGCGATGGCAAACTAAATTCACATTTGCCAGAAGGTCGTACAGTGGGATTCGGTCGAGGATGAATAGTAGGCAGAGGTCGGGCAGAGTGGACAGAGACATGATGGCTTTTCCAAGTGAAGGTAGCAGAGATTTGTTGATTTACGAAGACTGTATACAGTGTAGACAGAATGTAAGGAAGGAGCAACCCTAATTTGCCGACAGCACCGGCGGCTATTACCACACAAATGGCCATATTAGTTGAAATTGAAAACAACAAATTTAAATTGACTAAAGGCGCTATCATTTATTTATTTATATAAACAAAATGCACATAAATAAAGCACAAACACATGTAAATTTTTTTAAATGTCAATGTCAATAATTAATTGATTGATAAAAAATGTAATCTAATAAAGTAATATGGCCAGTTAATCGTCAATAAAAACACATCTGACACAATCAGATCTTGTCGTAGTGGTACAGAAAATATACACTATTTCTAGTGCCACTACTTTTCGAACGCTGTATTCGAACGCTTGCTACTTGGATGCATTTGACTTGAAGTTGTCTAGCATCTAGATCACCTAAAATCGCCGTCTTCAGCTTCTTTGTAAAGATTGTTAGTTGATTTTGGTGAAACTCTTTCTCCTCGATAGCATTGAATTGAGGCTTCAACTTGCATCGAATATCGTCGATCAAAGGATCATTCTAATCGATTCTCCTCAATTCCACATATTCTCCTCAATTCCACCTATTCTCCTCAATTCCACCTATTCTCCTCAATTCCACCTATTCTCCTCAATTCCACCTATTCTCCTCAATTCCACCTATTCTCCTCAGCATAAAATCTCTTCATTTGAATTTAAATCTCTATCAAATCTCCTCAATTCCACCTATTCTCCTCAATTCCACCTATTCTCCTCAATATCACCTATTCTCCTCAATTTGACCAGCAATTAGTCTCCACTAGCTGTAGAGCTCCTCAATTTAATTTAGTCTCCTCACTAGCTTTAATCTTCTCATTACTTCGCAATGTCTTTCCCTTGTAATATTTTAGAATGTAAAAATGTATTCGAAAGCAAAAGAGCCCTTACTCGTCACATGAAATCAAAGCATCAGATTGAATCTGATAATTCAAATACTTTATATTGTTGCCCATTGTGTGAAGATAATGTTCCATTGAAGACAAAAAAGTAACTACCAAACTCATTTAAAAGAAAAACATAATGTAGAGCAGCAATATGAAACCATAGAATTCTCTAACTACGCCGAATTTGAATTATGGAAACAAAAATACGAAGTTGAAAACAAAATTAGTTTTGTATACAGCTCAACAAAGAATATTCGGGGAAATATCCATCGCACATATTACAAGTGCAATCGATCAGGGAAAAGAGCAAGTACAGCAACGGATCGCCGCTCGAAAAAAAATGGCTTGCGTACAATAGGAGGGTTGTGCTGCGGACAACTTATCCTGAATCAATATCCAAATGGACAATTTGAAGTCAATGTGTGCACTACTCATACACACGATTTAGAAGTCATGCATTTGAATGTGCCAACAAGAACAGCACACGAAATCCAAAATAAACTAGTAGAGGGAGTTTCGCGAGACAAAATATTGAAAAGCATAAAAAACAAAGAGGTACCTGGCAGTGCAAGTTATGCCATAACAGATAAAACAATAAAAAATATTGAATCGAAGTTAAATATTGCTCATCCAGAACGATTGGATTCCGATGACCGAGTGAGCACTGAATTGCTTGCTGACAAATTGAAAGACGAAGGCAAGTTGTTACTTTTCGAGCCTTCAGATAACTCATTTGACAAATTTATGCTCGGAATAATGAGCGAACAACAAGAAGCTATACTCACATTGTACGGACACAAAGGAATTCTACTCGATTCTACTCATAATACAAACAGACACAAAATACAATTAACTACCTTGATGGTACTAGATGAAGAAAAGTATGTTTAATTTATTGTCTCCTCACTTGTGTCGAGTCTCCTCAATTGCATAGAGTCTCCTCATTGTCATTGAGTCAAGGCTCCTCTATAATTAGTTGAATAATTTTTAATTCTTTTACAGCAAAGGGTTTCCTTGTGCATTTCTTCTATCTTCTCAGATAACAGAGAAAGAGTTTGCAGTTTTTTCGAAAAAATTAGGGAAAGGACTGGTATTATCACTACAAAATTTCTCATGTCCGATGATTCAAATTCGTTTCATAACGCATGGACAAAAATCATGGGCAAGCCAAAACACAAGTTACTCTGTTCTTGGCATGTACAGCAGAGTTGGTGTAGAAATTTAAATTTGGTTCCAGACGCGTTCAAAGTCTACATATGGAAAAAAGCTTTTGAAGATTCAGAATTGTACAGCTGAAGACGATTTCAAAATGCAAACAAATCAATTTTTAAACTATTTAAGCGAAAACAAATTGGTCAGAATTGAAAAGTATTTTAGAGACCATTATTTAAATCGGCCAGAAGAATGAGCATTATGTTTTCGAATTGGAATGCTTTATACTAACAATCATCTAGAATCCATGCACTCGTAAGTTACCGTCAACCAAATCGAGTCTCCTCATTTTCATTAAGGCTCCTCAATAGCTGTAGATCTCCTCATTTTCATTAAGGCTCCTCAATAGCTGTAGATCTCCTCATTTTCATTAAGGCTCCTCAATAGCTGTAGATCTCCTCATTTTCATTAAGTCGCCTCAATAGCTGTAGATCTCCTCATTTTCATTAAGGCTCCTCAATAGCTGTAGATCTCCTCATTTTCATTAAGGCTCCTCAATAGCTGTAGATCTCCTCATTTTCATTAAGGCTCCTCAATAGCTGTAGATCTCCTCATTTTCATTAAGTCGCCTCAATAGCTGTAGATCTCCTCATTTTCATTAAGGCTCCTCAATAGCTGTAGATCTCCTCATTTTCATTAAGGCTCCTCAATAGCTGTAGATCTCCTCATTTTCATTAAGGCTCCTCAATAGCTGTAGATCTCCTCATTTTCATTAAGTCGCCTCAATAGCTGTAGATCTCCTCATTTTCATTAAGGCTCCTCAATAGCTGTAGATCTCCTCATTTTCATTAAGGCTCCTCAATAGCTGTAGATCTCCTCACTAACATTAAATTTCGTTTTTACAGATACTTAAAGTCAAAATTTCTAGGGAGAAAGAAAAATTTGCGAATGGACAAAGCAATACAAGCATTATTGAATATGACCGAAGTTTATCATCAGAAAAGAATTGATCGGTTACAAAAGCCCGAATTAACTCAAAAAGAGAGGCAAACAAGAAAGCGCCATGACCAAATCCTAGAAATGGGAACCATTGAAGACAAAGTAAATTGTGCCAAAGTTACATTGACGCGAAAAGTGAAGAATAAAAAAAGGAGAAAGCAAAGTGATCGAAGACATTGGCACTATCTCTAAGAATAGCAATTGCGATTGCTCAAAGGAATGTCTCATGATATGCCCCGATTGTTTAGTATGTGTCCATCAATATATATGCACTTGTCCGGATTATGCAAAATTGAACATTTGTATTCATATACATTTTTTGGATTAAAAACAGACCGGAAAGTCACACCAAAATATTGCAAAAGCGGGGAAACAATACTGAGATTGCAATTCACCAATCTGCAACACAACCAAAAGCAAAAAAGCCAAAGTTACCAAATCACATGCAATTGTTAGAATTAAAAGCACGAATACAAGAATATCAAACTATAATTACCGGAAACATCAATGTATATAATGCCAAAGAAATAGCAAACAGCTTAAAGAAAATTGCAATTCAATCCAATTCTTTCATCGCTCATGACCATGATTATTTTGGCTCTCTAACAGTAGACAAAGAAATGGAAAATGGAAAATATTTGAAAAAAACAAAAAGTTAATTTTCTTTAATTTAAATTAAAAAAATATAAACATTGACCTGTAACCATTTATCATTAAACTTGTATATCCATAGTTTGAGTAGACATTTTCAATTTGCAAATTACAAATCAATTTTCGAGGAGACAATATTCAAAGTAAGTGATAAAACTAAACTCATTAAACTCTGAAAGTGAGATGCATATTTACATAATACAAACAAGACTTGATTTTCCTCATCTCTTTAAGTTAATTAATGTCTATTTTACCCTGATAAGATAACAGTGTTTCAAGTAGAAATAACTCAGCTAGGTAGAAATAGGTACTATTCAATGTTTTTCTACTTGGCCGCCAATGTGCATAAGCAAGCAATGCTCTGTAAACATCGACAAGCAAATGACTATAATTATTGATTGTCCCTCTCAACAAATGTTCTACGATGGCACAGAATCGACGAATGACAATTTGCCCGAACTGTAAACTTCGTTTACTTGATAAGAACCTCAAGAGGCACTTTCAAACGCATCACGCTAACAAGAAAGTTTTCTTCAACTGTCAACATTGCCATTATCGTTCGGAAAGTCAATACAACCTAAACCGTCATAGCTTCACATGTTCGAGGAACTTCTCCGAAAATGAAGATACTGAAACAGTAAGATCAATTGATAACCACCATGCAACTTCTCCTGAACCCGAACAGTTTGCCGAAATAGTTTCTTTTCAAAATAAAAGCACCCAAACGATCCCATTCTCAATTAGGAAACAACCAGTTAATTGTCCACTACAATTAAAACAAAGCATTCCAAACACCGTACCACAAAAGGCCCATCAGCAAACAAGTAAACTCGAATTGCAATCAAAGACACCAATGCCAGCACACAACTTCAACACAACAAGACCAACATTTTCGGTGAATGACACAGAAAATGCAATCAATTTGTGTTTCAGATCGTGTCGATCTGACAAAGCTCAATTGACTGAGCACAAATCATCGTCATCTGCTTTCAAGTTTTCATTAAACGTTAATCCATCGGCAAATATAACATTGAAAAGGAAATTAAGTGATAGTGCATATAAGAAATCCAAAGTCAAACAAGACAGTAGTAAATTATCATCGAATGAACTTGGCGATTCGAAGCCCACTGCACTGAGTAAAGATGCCAAAGCTATTTCAAGTGGCACCAAAGGAGGATCTAGTGATCTTGTTTCTTCAAAAACAGAATCAAGGCAATAAAGATCTCGGTAAATGTGTTATTAATGAGAAAGGCTCTTCTAATGTTAACAAAGGTAATAACAAGTCTTTATTTATTTTTCTATCTAACACATCGAAACTTTTCAGCCACGGCCAAAGATGACAAAGGGAAATCTAGTGACAAATCTGGTGATAGTAATGTTACCAAGGAGACTAAAGTTAACCAAGGCATATCTAATGAACTTGGCGTCTCGAAGCCTACTAAACTCAGTAAAGATGCTATAGCTATTTCAGATGGCACCAAAAAAGGAGCTAGTGATCTTATTTCTTCAAAACTGAATCAAGGCAATAAAGATCTTCGCAAATGGGTTGTTAATGAGAAAGGCCCTTCTAAAGTCAACAAAGGTAGTAACAATGCTTTATTTATTTCTAACATCAATCGTAACTTTTCAGTCCCTGGCAAAGATGACAAAGGGAAATCCAGTGGCAAATCTGGCTATAGTAATGTTACCAAGAAAACTAAAGTCAACCAATGCATTATCGGCAGTCAATTCAGTGACAAAGCATCTAATTCAAGTGATATCCTTAAATATATTTCAAAAAGTACCAAAGCAACATCTAGCGATATTATTACATCAGAACTAAATCAAGGTATAAATAGCAAAGGCGTTATGAATGAAAGTGGCCTTTCTGAAGTCAACAATGGTAGCATCAATGCAAGAAAAGGCCATAACGAAACATCTATTGACAATTCACGAAACGCATCTGAAACAGGTGGTATAGTTAGTCGATCAAAACGTTCCAAGAATCGACCTGCAAAATTAGAAGATTACCAATGTTATTAAATATATTAGTCATAGTCATAACAATAATGTTGCTTATTATATTATATACACAGATCAATATGTTTCGTCCCACATGCCTTCTACTGTATATTACAGGGCGTGTACCCTTACGAGCCTTGTAATATTTATATTATAAGATAAATCATTTATATTTAACTATTATCGCATTAAACCATACTTTATATTATATATCCACAAAAGAAAAGTTTCTTACCTCGGACTTTTACATAACCTAACCATAAAAATCTCCTCAATATTAGCAAATCTCCTCAATTGAATTGAGTCTCCTCAATTTAATAAAATCTCAATAGTAACAAATCTCAATTTCATAAAATCTCCTCAATAGTAACAAATCTCCTCAATTTCACAAAATCTCAATAGTAGCAAATCTCCTCAATTTCATAAAATCTCCTCAATAGTAACAAATATCCTCAATTTCATAAAATCTCTTCAATAGTTACAAATCTTCTCAATTTCGTTGAATCTCTTCAAATCGTCTAATCCAGTTGCATATAAACCCAACACGATTCTAAAGTTACGCACACTCACCCTATCTGCCCTACCCCCACCCGTACCCGACGCGGCGGTTGCTGCCGCAACCGCTTCGCGTCGGACCTAACCGAATTTCGCAAGCTACTGTATGACGGTGCAAGCTATCCCAGACGCAATAGAATCCCAACGCATACCTATTCAAACCGTCAAATCTAGTTGCATAAAAACGCAAACGATTCTGAAGTATCCGCAGACTGATTCTTGCTTGTATTGATTCCATTCCACTTTTAATTTCAATTTTTACTCTGAATTACTAAAAAACCTATTAAATTTTCCTTTTTATAATTATACTAATTATATTAAAGGTATACAGTATAACCATTTGAGCCAATTTGACAGTTTTGATTTGTGCAGCTATTTTAACACTTTTGTGTTGTTTGAGTCACAATAGCCCCGGTGCCGTCGGCAATTTAGCGCTCGGCGTAAGGAAGAGGAAGATGATTTCTTTCTGTGCTTGTGTTTTGAGTTGAAGACAGTTTAAAGGTAGAGGCAGAGGTGAGAGGGTACCACAGGCGAGCTAGCTGGCATAAGAAGGGTTTGAGTGAGTGAGTGACACTGAGTACGGACTGCACAGGACTGTTCGCAAAGGTTGGGTCGGCAATTACACAGCCAATAAATAGTGTCGAGTTTAAATCAAAGAGGAACAGGAAAAAGAGACTATTTTGTGTGCCTGTCGTAGTATTGGTTAAGGTTTGTGTTTATTTGTGTACAAAGTGAAAATCATAAAGTACATAACCAACTCCATTTTAAAAACAAAAAACTCCGCGTCGGGGAATCGAACCCCGGTCTCCCGCGTGACAGGCGGGGATACTGACCACTATACTAACGCGGACTGAACGATGATGCAGAAAAGAAGAATTAGGCATTTCAATTTAGTTTTATTTGCATAAATTTTTAATCAAGTTCAAATTATCAAAATAAATCACAAAACTTACAGTTGGTCAGGAGTAAAAACTCGTTTGATTTTGTCACAAATAGCAAAATTACAATCTACATATTCGGTACAGACAATTTTTCTTAGTTTGGCACACTTTTTCAAAGGTTTCAGGATTTTTGTGCATTCCTTGAATATTGTTTCGTTGCTAGAACCGCTTGAATTGTGAACACATATTTGAGTTGTGTGTTTGAACTTAATCACTTGAATATTAGGAAAAGTGATTGGTATTGATAGATTGTCAAGACTTTTTTGAGATAATGTGATTAGGGGTGATATATAGAGTGCTTTGATTGAGGGCAACGGCTGAGGCTTGACATTTGTGGAAGAAAAGAAGATTCTACGGACTTTGGTCAACTGTAGAAAAGTCAATTTGGAGAGGTGAGATAGTAGATTCATCAGCTGAGCATATGAAATGTCGGGAAGAAGATACACGTTGATTGATAGAGTTTCGAGTATTGAAAGACGAGACAAAGCACTTCTTATTTCTCTCAGGTTCAGTGGTGTACCATTCATGCAAAAATTAGTCAAACGAGACATCAATTCTGGAGAGAAGTGCAAAAAATCTTCATCTCCCAGAAATTGTCCCAAGTTGATACGTTTCAATGCACAATTTTTCTGCTTTAATGCATCCTCAATATTTTCATGAATGAAACTTTCAAACGAATAGTCCAAATGATCATGCTCAAACTGTTCGACTTGTGATAATATTTTCAATTTCGTTGAGAAGTTCAAATTTAGAGTGAATATCAAATCTAACGAAAGTCTAAGTTTCTTCAACTTTGTCAGTCCATTCATTCGATCGAGCATTGAATTCATCTCCGCTTCATAGTGATCCTGTTCAATTTGTCCATTTCGATGATTTAGAAAAAGATTGAAATATGTCAATTTGGTTGACCAGTTCTGTAGAATAGGAACCACCGAATCTTCATATGACCTCGAATATTTTGATGCCTCATCGACTAATAGTTACATTTTCATATAGAAATAACTGTTCTCCATTTTCAAGGCTCTAGGATTACGGCTTGATCACCCAAAAAAATGCATGGCCAATGATAGCGATTCAATAGCTGTAACTCTCACCAGTGCATTTTTTTGGGAGATCAAGCCGTAACCCTAGAGTCCTGAAAATTGAGAATAGTTATTTCTATATGAAAATGTAACTATTAGTCGATGAGGCATCAAAATATTCGAGGTCATATGAAGATTCGGTGGTTCCTAATGTAGAAGACTATCGATTTGTTCAATAGTCGAAGAATTATCATGTTGACAGATTTGAAGTGAGATTATGTTCGGTAATAGATTCACCAACTCTGTGCTTGATTGACTGCTCAAATGTGGCATCACCAAACTGTGGTACGCAATTTGATATTGAGAATTCGATTTGAGGAAAGCGGTTCCGTCATTGTTGGTGATTTCGTGAACAATTTTGTGATCTACGCCAAGGGGGTTTACTAAAACGGGAATGTAGTTTCTGTCTTGAGAAAGAATCAAAGAATGTCGTCGATGACACGCAATTAGACGTAGACTGGCCCATCTGTGACAAACTCGATTGACAGTGGCCAGAAGGTCGCAGAGTGGGATTCGGTCGAGGATGGTCAGAAGACACAGATCGGGTACAGTGGACAGAGACATTGTGAGGCTGAGAATGTGGTTTACAAAACAAAATCAAAAATAGGAAATGTCAAAACGCAATCACATTTACACTGCATAAATAAAGGAAACTACTTTAAAATTGAAAGTTTATTTCAAAAGTTAAGATATACACGCTTTTGAGTAGTAATCGAAGTTTGAACGTTTACATGAAACATACTTTTAAAGCAGTGGACCTATGATTTGACATAACAACAAAATTACTTTAATGAATTACAATTGGTCTTTAGTAAAGAATCGATCAGTCAAGCACATCTCATTAGGCTCATCGCCATCCTTTTCAAAGTAGATTTTCTTCAGTTTGGAACATCGCTTGAATGGCTTCAAGATGCGCTTGAAGCATGCCTCCTGTTGAGCCACAGGAATGTGCTCAATCCAGTCATAGTAACAATCCTCACAATGTCCTTGACCTTGAAAGTAATGAAGTAGTTCCAGGTTTGGAAAGGTCCATTCGGGATGAAGTGATTCGAGATGTTTGTGGTTGCGTGTCCAGATGCAGATTGAGAGAGCTCTAATTGAGGTCAATTGCTTAATCGATGGATTGGTCTTGTTTTTCTTTGCTTTCTTATGTTCACTTTCGAGTCGAGTTTTTTCGGTAAAGGAAATCTGCAGTTTGAGATGAAATAGTTGAGGCAATTGGGCAAGAGCAGTGGTCAATTCAGTTAGGGACATGTCTTCGGCATTGAGGGTTAGTGATCGTAGTGAGGTGAATTTGGCACATGTTTCGTTCAATTGTTTGGGCTCAATCGCGAATGCACCAAAGTAAACAAATTTAGCGGACATTTGAGGCGAAATTTGAGAAAGTTTGGCATTTAAAAACACATTTCCGCAATCATAATCGCAGACACCGAGTTGAGTCAACTGTGCAAATGTATCTTCTTCTTCTTGAATTTCGTTGACCTTTTTGCTGTTTAGGAAATCAACAATCAAATCAAATCCACAGTTTGCCCGAATGTAAAATTGTTCCAATTGTCGAGGCAAAAGAGATAAAACGTCTGAGGAGAAATCAACTTCTTGAAGTTCCAGTGTCAACTGTTTCATCGATGACAGACGGCCAATATAACAAAATAGTTTATGAAGATCCGGAGAAGAAGCACGTTTCGGTGCAGTGGAATTATATAGAACTGCCATAGAAGAATCGGCTGAAATAAAAAGTTTCAAAACTCGGAGATTTTGAACACGTGACAAAAGTGCAAACATTATAGTCCAATCGGGATAAGCGTGACGATCCTGAGCGAGACTCAAAACGGTGATGTGTGCAAATAGATGAGACAAAGCACTACATTCGTGAGGTGATAGCTGCTCAACATGAGAAACAGGTCCACGAACGTGATTGGGTGAAACAGTCTTCAGTTGATCACGAGTGAAATGTCCATCCATAAATCGATGATCAAAACTTGAATCTCGAATGAGCTCAAGAGATTCTGTGCCAAATGCGAGTGAAAGTGAGTGTCGTGTTCGGGAGTAGAGTTGCTGCATGGCACGGAGTCGAGTGCACACTAAACCAACACGAACCAGGTCGAGTAGAGTGATTCGGGCGAAGATTAGGTGGAAAATATCATCGGGAAGGGCGAGAAGGGTGGTCGACATTTTGAAAGTATTATGTTTTGGACAATCAGGCAAACATTACACAAACAGAGAGGTGAAAATAACAATGCTAGCTTGATTGTGCGAAGAGTCCTTCAAAAGGCTTTTGATAAAAGCTACGTCAGGCAGTGCAAGTTGCCAAGATTATTGCATTTCTCTGTATGAACTATTCACACTATGACTCACACATGAGCCACTCAGCGTGAGTCGAGAAAACGCAAACATTGTTTATGTTTTGCAAAGGCTGCTTCTGTGCTGCTTCGTCGTTGCCTTCGTTTGCTTTAAAGCATTTTAGTTTAGTTAACTAAAGTACTTACTTTCTCATCGTCAAACCTTTTTCTGTTGTATCTCCCACTCAAGATGTCTTCTGCTGTTAGTGATTCTCCACCATCGACTGCCCTCAACAATGGCCGTGCAGAATTCACCTGGGAAATTGAGAATTTCTTAACCAAAACCGATGTACAACAATCTCCGATATTTTCTTTTCCTGCAAATAGTAAAGTCCGCTTTCTACTCGAATGTTCTCCCCTTATTGACCTACCAGGCAAAACTGGAAAGTTTGTAGTTTTCAATTTATGCCTCGATCCCACTATTCAACTATGTGAAGCTCGGGTTCTGTTCTCCAAACCCGCCGTTCGATATAGAATCACAATTTTGAATACTAAAGATACTAAAGACATGAAGGTTTTTTCACAAGGTAAGTTGCATTTGTATTGGAAAGTTTGTGTTTAATTTTACCGAGTATTTTTGATTTTTTTTTAATCAGAATGTTACAACAAGTTTGTCCTTCATTGCGATACTCTATTCAGTGTCATTGGTGGTTACCAGATTAAACGTGATTATTTTATTGAAACAGAGAATGGTTTGCTCAACAATGACAAGCTCACTATTTACTGTGAGGTAAACAAATTTTATGAAACTAATTTATTTTAAATTCTAAAAATACATATTTTTGAATGTTAGGTTGATGACAGTTGTCTCAAGAAGAGTTTGGCGATTCCACCCAATCCAATTCAGGATGACTTTCGATCACTACTCGAAAGTGGAAAATACAGTGATGTCGTTTTGCTGATTGATGGAAAGTCTCTGTCTGTGCACAAGAATATTCTGTCTGCTCGTTCGGAGGTGTTTGCGGCAATGTTCGAGCACGATTTGGAGGAGAAGAAAACGAATCGAGTGGAGATTAGTGATGTTGCGGTTGAGGTGATGGAACTGATGCTTGGTTACATCTACACAGGAAAAATTCCCGATCTGAATGATTATGCCACTGAGTTGTTTGTTGCCGCTGACAAGGTATGTTCGATTATCATTCACATCAGCTCACAACTTTCAATCATTTCAGTATCAACTCAATGTATTAAGAAAATCATGCGAAAAATATTTAATTGGTCATTTGAAAACGAGTACGGTTGCAAACATTCTAATGTTTGCAGACATGCATGAGGCCTGTGATTTGAAAGAAGCATCTTCAGTGTACATCACCGAAAATGTCAAACAAGTTATGCAGACTGAGGGATGGAAAGTGTTGCTCACCAAGTCTGACTTGGTCGATGAACTGTTTGCGAAAATGGCTGATAAACAAGACAATCAGAACGAGAAGGTATATGGAGATATATAAGTGAATAAATAAATAATCCTTTATTTTTATTCGAGCCAAAAACTCCTGAATCCGATACAAAGATACGAAAATATATTCCAAAGAAACGCAAAAAGTCAAAGGTATGTGTTTTCGTAATAATCAATTATATTATTATTCATTTATTTCTAATTTCTAAAAACTAGAAATCAATTATATCCGATTCAGAATTATCATGTGTAGATTTTCTTGTTCTACTTGTCACTGACAAATTGAGTGATGCATTTTTGGTTGTGGGCGATGTGGAGCTTCCAGTTCATCGCAACATTCTCTGTGCCCGATCGAAGGTGTTTGCAGACTTGTTCGAGACTCAAACTCGAGTGCAACTGGACAACATTTCTGTTGGAGCCTGCAAAGAGTTACTTTTCTACATTTACACTGGACAAGTTGACTTGATTGGCTATGAATTTGCTTCTCATTTATTGGAAGCTTCTCACAAGGTATTATTACTTAGATTGTCCATTGATTTACTAATATTTTATTTATTTGCAGTATCAGTTGAATCATCTCAAAGCGAAATGTGAGCAATCTCTCAGCTCTTCCATCGACGTCGAATCAGTGGTGGACAGATTTGTCTTGGCAGAAACGAACGAAGCGAATCATCTCAAACGAATCTGTTTCGACTTTATCTGTGAGAACGTCAAACAAGTCATTCAAACTGAAGGATGGAAAGTACTCAAACAAGCTCGACCTGAATTTGCTTTTGAACTATTTGAGCAAGTGACCGAGAAAAAGTGGTGATTTGGATTTAGATGTACTTTTATTACATTCAAGTTTGATAATAATTTTGTATTCATTACTTTCTATATTTTCTTAATTTACAAATAAATAAAGCATTTTCTAACCGTTTACTGAAACCAATATTATGCAAGATTGTACAAGTTAGATGCTCAAAATTGATCGTTGACGGGCTCTTGTACACCATTGCCTTAAATCATGTATTTGTATTAAATCTAGCCATTTTTCGAATTTCTGTTTGAATCACAATTAGAGCAGAATCTCTTTGTTGGATAATCTGTAAAGTAATTTATTACAATTAAATACTGAAAACATAATAGAAAAATATATGAATTACCTGTTGTAGAAAATATCGATTCAAGAGAATCAGTCCCAATTGTCAAATGTCCGATCTTAATTTGTGAGTTTGCTGAGATAATGGCATTTTTCAAGTTTGCATTACTCAAATCGATATTGGAATTGATTTTGTTTTTGTTTTGAACATTATTTTGACTCTTAGCCAGTTGAGTCAAAGTGACAAATTCAATTCGCTTTGGCTTATATTGAAATGGCACCAGTCCAAAATTGACATAACAATGTTGATTAGTGTCCAGACTTAAGGCTGCATAATAGGGTTCCTTTGAGAAGTACACACTCGTGCGATAATGGACTTGTTCGCCATTTTGATAGAAAAGGAATCTGTTTTTTAATTTCGATTTCTCACTTGTCCCATCGATCAGGCAACCAATCACATCACCCGCTTTCCATCGAGGCAATTTTCTTGCCATGCTGGGCTTGTCATCATGCATAATAGATTGAGCAAATCCATTGTAACCAATGGAATATTCATCTGAGCCAACAATTGAATTGTCACTGTCAAAACTAGTTCTATTGGTTGCCCAACCAAAGGCCATCGATCCACTGGTTAGAATGGTCACTTCGTAGTATGCGATTGTGCCACTCACTGCACAAGTTGATCGAATACTTTGCCAAGCATGAATGTTCGAATTTTGTAAATCAACACGAAACCAATCATTGCATTCTGAAAGCAAATCTGTTGACAATTTAAGATGTTCTTCAGCATCCTCCGTATTTAATGTTGCATCATTGGGTGTGCTGATTTTCTTTAGAGCTCTTTCGTGAAGATTATCACGAAACCATTGTAACGAAAAATACAACCTATATTCAAGATAGCACTTAAGACCATTCGAACTTTGTAACAATTTGAGATGCGATTGAGTAGTTTCAAATTGTGGCCATTTTGTGTTGAGTAGATCAGTTACTTTGTGATTTTTCTCAATTTGATGGTTCATGTCTAAGTGCTCTAAACAGATCAAGGAGTACAGTTGTGTCCAATGGTCATTAGATTCAGTGAGAAGACAAACAAAGTATTCGAAAAACTCGTTGCGAATAGAATGTTGAGCATATTCTTGTTGCAAATATTGTATATCAAAACACAGTTTTAGGTACGGAATCATATTGGACAATACAAAGCACACGACTCGGTGTTTGTACAGATTTTCGTGGACTTTAAGTTGCATATATGGATGAATCAATTCAACAAATTTTGTCAATTCTCCAAGTGATACAAACATTGTCAAAGATCTTATTCTGAAATAAAATGCAAAATACTGAAATATTTCATCCATTTTATCATATTTTTTGATAGAAAATTTCTTATCGCCCAACGTTTCAATCAACGACTGAACATAGCGATTCATCAATCGAGCATCTTTCCAAATATTCGTCATATCTGGTGATTTGAGTAAACTTTTAACATTTTCATCGCATTTATTTTGAAGTTTATCACTGAAATTAGGTTCAAATTGATCATCGAAAACTGGATGTTTAAACCAATAGAAAATGAACAAATTTGGCTCAAGAAGAGTGAACTGTTCTTGTATCTTGCCTAAAGATTCGAAAAAATTTTGAAATTGAACATTATCAGGAGCAAATTTGAAGGACAATTGACCAAAGTTAAAATAGCACTGCTGCTGTACGTCAAGTGTTGCTGCAGCAAAATATGGCCTTGTACAAAGATGTACATTTTCTGGGTATTCAATTGTTCGTCCGTTGAGGTAGAAAACAAATTTGTGTCCCTCAACATCAATCAAACATCCCACTACATCACCAATGTGCCATTCTAAGGATTCTTCCAAACAATATCCCTGAACATGTAAAATACAATTGTTTGAAAGATCCAAACCAATTGAGTGGACATCATCGCCAATACCATCGTGATCATCCCAATATGGATCTCTAGTGGTCCAGCCAATTTGCATTTGTCCATCCGACAGGAGAATAACTTCGTAATAATAGATTCCTGATGTTACTGGAAAAACAGAACAAACATTTGGAAAGGATTCTGTATCATTGCGCACGTACAGTCCATCCGAAGACACTTGCAAACACCACATTTCTTCATTGAACGGTTTTTTGCCTTTCAAAACATCAATCCACCAAGGAATTAAAACTTTCACCTCATATTGATTGCGAAAATGTTCATTTTGAAAATCTGTGTAGATATCCGTTGTTGTCCATTGGTCAACAAGGTAAGAGAAACATTTCTCAAGTTTCGATTTTAGTGTCGAAATCAAATCACATTTGAGAATATTTTTGAATTTCTTAAGTGCTTTAAAGAGCTTGCAAAATTACATCTACATTTTCATAATTATCGAACTGTTCAACGATGTAGTAGAGCAAAGTGTTTTGGGTTTCAATATTTAAACTTTCTGGACTATCTTTTAACAAGCACTCAATGATTACACAAGTGTTGCGTTGTTTTACTTTACTGTCAGTTGACTGTTTTGTCGAAATTATCTGTTCAATCCATTTCTTGAAATCTTGAAAAAGAAGCAGTTTATCAATGTGACCGCAACAATTAATCCCGTTTCAGGGTGATCACTTTGTTCAAGCAATTTTGTTAGATAATTCAACATTTGATCAGCTATTTCAGTGCTAATCGACATACAATGTCTAATTTCATCAATCAGATGGCATGTATTCTGATGTTTGGGACAATTTGGTTCTGAAATTTCAATTTGAATGTCAGATTGAAAAATTTGAATTAGTTTTTGATGAATTTTCTCCGAGGAAAATGTACAGAGTGCTGTAATGGCACACGGTATAGTTTGATCCTCTTGACAGTAGTATTGTTCAATAACTTTAATCAAATAATCAACAACGGTTGGGTTGTTCATTTGTAAAAATTCAATTGTTTTCCCACAGTTTGATTTGGTCAGGGTTTTTAAAATGATGCACATTTTAAAATGATTTTTCTGATCGAGGTTGTTTTTATGCAATGTTAGTGTTAGAGACCTATCGAATAAATCATTACAGCAACATAACATCTCAAGTAGGCGTTCTCCAAATGATGCATCGGAAAGCTGTATTAATGTAGACACAACAGTTGGAATCTCGTGTTCGTGCTCACAAACATCAAGTAGACCAAGCAAATAATCTTTAACTTTAGTCTGATTTACTGCTTTCAAGTGAGCACCGTTTTCGTGCATTTGTTTCAGTGAGGTTATGATTAAGGCGCACAGATTTTGATGTTCGATCCAATTGGTCCGATATTTGCGAGAATATTTAGCCAGCTTACTTGTCGATTGTTCAATTTTATTCATTAGTGGTTGTTCAAGTTTATTGGCCAAAACCAAGCATTCCACAACGATTAGGTTGAAAATAACAATATTTCTGGTTATCCACTGGTTGAGCAATTCAAAAAATCGGTAAAGCCCAATAAGTTTTTCTTGTTCGCAGCTTTGGTTTAAACAACTTTTTAGTAATTCCAAATATGAAATGTCATATTCCAATTCGTCGGAATTTTCTTTTGTTTCATTCGACTCAAGCCTTTCTGTCCAGTTATCCAACAGCTCGTTTAGAATTACATCTTTTTCAAAATGTTCAATTATTTTTGGCATTTTAGGAATGATATTAGTTTGCAGGCTGATTAAACAAGTTTTGATAGTAACCAAATCAAGCTCAGAAACGATAAGGTTGAGAGGCGGTGGCAAAGCATCGTTTAGGTGAGTTCTTTTGTCGTCCTCTTTCAAATCAACTCGATCGAGAATTTTGTCATTGACGTCTGTTAAGAATTGTTCAACTGTTTCTAACTTTCCATCCCATCTTGGGTAGAAGTCACTTTCTAGAATGTCCATCTTTTCGGCTTGGACCCATTGAAAGCAATTGACAAATATTTTCCATTTTTGTTTGTACTCCTTTTTGACGCTTTCATCAAGTTCATCCTCGAGCAAATCTTCGAATAAACCAATTTCATCGTTCACTTCTTTGGAAACAATTTTTAATTGCAGATAACCTTCGATTTTGGATGCACAACGATCCAGTTTCAATATAATCTTTGACATATTTTTGGCAGGATCGTACGTTGAGCAATTGTCGTATCAATTGTGAATGTTGAAAACAACAATAAAATGCAGCAGGCTAAATCACTTATGCACGACGACTCACTAAACTACGACGTTGTCAATTTTAATATGACAATTACTAAATAATTATGTTTAGGGTGTTTATTATCAAAGCTGATTTGAAATTGTTTGCCATGACGATCATTGATATTGTTGGTGATAATGTTTTAACTGTGCAATTGCAAATGTCTTTGTCTACTTGTTCTGGAAGATGATTTGCTAAATTAAAAATTAAACAATGGTAATATAACGAGAAGAGTTTTTCTTGTTAACTACCTAATTTGTCTCAAGTGAATCAATTAATTTTATTTATCAATGATTACACATGCCAGAGAAACACTTTATTAAGGACAGACGCGGGTAACGTCCTCTATGAATGGCCCCTTTAGCTCAAATCTATAGATTTGACTAGATGATATTTGAAAGGTTACTTCTCCTTTAATATTTGACCGATTGTGGCATATTATAGCTTAAATTAAAGATAAATTGATTGGCTTTAACGGCATCAGAAAACATTTATGAAAATATTTTTTATTGAGAATATAGATCAAAAAATGTAAAAAAGTAGCATATTTTGAACACTTTAAGATGAACTCACGATCAGATAAGATAAAATTTTTAAAATGTTTTCTATCCGCCAAATAGAGAATCTTATTACCTTTAATAAAAGCCCTGGTTCAACAAAATCGGACCAGTTTTGTAGGAGAAGAAGCAAAAACAAAATGCAAAGGTCTTGATTTACAGGAGAAGGGAAAAAACTAAAAGGTATGCATTGGCCGGTAGAGGGCAAATGCGAAAAGTGCATCCTGGAAATGTGGATTTTTTGTGACTTTTCGTCGGAATATTGTTCTAATTTTTTGTAAGATGATAGATAATGAGATAACCGATAACTTAAGATATTAAAATAATTTGAAATTTTTAACGAAAAATTGAGCCGCGACTTGCCTTAACAAAAAATAAGTGGAAAATTCTGAGACTTGTGAAAGTTGTTACAACAAAGTTGTACGCATAATTGCATTTACTCTGCAGTGTATGAACTGATCACTGTATGACTCACACATGAGCCACTCAGCGTGAGTCGAGAAAACGCAAACATTGTTTATGTTTTGTGAAGGCTGTTCTGTGCTGCTTCGTCGTTGCCTTCGTTTGCTTTGTATTTTAGTCTGGTTACATTCCTTATCCTCGAACCTTTTTCTGTTGTATCTCCCTCAAGATGTCTTCTGTTGTTAGTAATTCTCCACCATCGACTGCCCATGGCCGTGCAGAATTCACCTGGGAAATTGAGAATTTCTCAACCAAAACCGAAGTGCAACAATCTCCGAAATTTTCTTTTCCTGCAAATAGTAAAGTCCGCTTTATGCTTGAATGCTCTCCCTCTATTGATATAACTGGCCAAACCGAAAAATTTGTTGCTTTCAATTTAAGCCTCAATTCTTCTAATCTTTCTGGCATTCGGGTTCTGCTGGCCAAACCTTACGTTCGTTATAGGATCGCAATTTTAGGTACTAATGGTACAAAGTATTTTCACAAGGTATGTGGTGTTTGAAAAAATGTGTTTAATTTTATTGTTTTTATTACCATCAGAATGTCGAAACGAGTTTACCAATCCTAACACTACTCGATTCGGTGTCATTGGTGGTTACCAGATTGAACGAGATTATTTGCTTGACCAAAAGAATGGTTTGCTCAACAATGACAAGCTCATTGTTTACTGTGAGGTAATATTTTACAGATTTCATGAATTAATCAATTTTTTTAAAATATATATTTTTGAATAATAGGTCGACGACAGTTGTCTCGAGAAGATTTTGGTGATTCCAGATAATCCAATTCTTGATGACTATCGATCACTACTCGAAAGTGGAAAATACAGTGATGTCGTTTTTGCTTATTGATGGAAAGTCTCTGTCCGTTCACAAGAATATTCTGTCTGCTCGTTCGGTGGTGTTTGGGGCAATGTTTGAACACGATTTGGAGGAGAAGAAAACGAATCGAGTGGAGATTAGTGATGTTGCGCTTGAGGTGATGGAACTGATGCTTGGTTACATCTACACAGGACAAATTCCCGAAATGATGATTATGAGTGATTATTATGCCACTGAGTTGTTTGTTGCTGCAGACAAGGTATGTTCAATTATAAAGCACATTCACATTATCTTATAACATTCAATCATTTCAGTATCAACTCAATTTATTAAGAAAATCATGTGAAACTTATTTAATTAAACATTTGAAATCGGGTACGGCTGCAAACATTCTCATGATTGCAGACATGCATCAATCCACTGATTTGAAAGAAGCATCTTCAGTGTACATCACAGAAAATGTCAAACAAGTTATGTCTACGGAGGCATGGAAAGTGTTGCTCACCAAGTCTGACTTGATGCAGGAATTGGTTTTGAAAATGGCTAATAAACAAGATATTCTCAACAAAAAGGTAAATATTAAAGTATAACTGACTAATGTAAATGTAATGTTTTTGTTTTATCCAAGGTAAAAACACTTGAATACGATCTAAAGAATTCTCAAAAGAATCAAGGCAAGGGAGTGGTATGTGTTCTTCGTAATGTATCAATTAATTTTACTAATATTTTTTTTTAATGCTTTAAACCAGTTTTCGGATAGATGCGATGTATTTGTTGCAAATAAAAGTGAAGATTGGCTTGTTCCGGCAAGAAATTTGAATGAAAGCTCGTTTGAAAGAAACATTGCACCTCTACTTGGCAAATTGAGTGATTTATATTCACGAAAATATATTCCAAAGAATCTCAAAAAGTCAAAGGTATGTGTTTTGTATAATCAATTATATTATTAATCATTTATATTTAATTTCTAAAAACTAGAAATATATTATATCCGATTCTGAATTATCATGTCAAACTAGTGTAGATTTTCTTGCTCTACTTGACACTGGCAAATTGAGTGATGCATTTTTTGGTTGTGGGCGATGTGGAGCTTCCAGTTCATCGCAACATTCTCTGTGCCCGATCGAAGGTGTTTGCAGACTTGTTCGAGACTCAAACTCGAGTGCAAGTGGACAACATTTCTGTTGAAGCATGCAAAGAGTTGCTTCGCTACATTTACACTGGACAAGTTGGCTTGAAAGGCGACGAATTTGCTCCTCATTTATTGGAAGCTTCTCACAAGGTATGATTCAATTCCACACAAATTAAAGTTTATTGAATTTACTAATATTTTATTTATTTGCAGCTTGGGTTGAATCATCTGAAAGCAATTTGTGAAGAATGTGTCAGCTCTTCAATCAACGTCTATTCAGTGGTGGACAAATTAGTCTTTGCATATACAAACGAAGCTAATCATCTCAAACGAATCTGTTTCGACTTTATCTGTGACAACGTTAAACAAGTCATTCGAACCATAGGATGGAAAGTACTCAAACAAACTCGACCTGAATTTATCCTGGAACTGTTTGAACAAGTGACCGAGAAAAAGTGGTGATTTGGATTTTTGTGTACTTTTATTGCATTCAAATTTATTGATAATTTTTCATTCGTTCCTTGTGTTCTTTTTTACTTTTATCTTAAATTCCGAATAAATAAAACAGCAGTTTGAGTGAACCCTAACGATTGATTGCGTCGAACAGATTTAGCAACATCTTTCCAATTCACAACAATTTTGTATTGAATCTTTAACGAAACCATTTTTGATACCAATTTTGAAGATTAGTTAGGCAAGTGATTTCTACTATGGTTCCAATGATAATCAAGTTGACTGCTTTGGGAAACGATTGGTAGACATTTTGTACAAAATTCATATTTACTTTGCATTTCAAAGTTGGAGACATTTGGTCGATATTATCAATTACTAATATTCGTACCTGTTTTATAGCTATTCAATTTGTGAAAGTTTTGAAGATAATCAAATTAATTTCAAAAATCAATCAAATTGTGTAAAGTTTGACGTTAGATGACTTTTGGGCATTCACGCGATATGATAGAGACGCTATCAGTACTGACTAATGTGTATGACAAGCAACTCCGCGTGAGTCACATTGTCATTGTTTATGTTCTACAAAGGCTTCTTCTGTTCTGCTTCGTTGTTAGTTCGTTTTAGTCTGGTTACTTTCTTATTGTCAAATATTTTTCTGTTGTATCTCTCCTCAAGATGTCTTCTCTTGCTAGTGATTCTTCGTCATCCACTGCCCATGACTGTGCAGAATTCTACTGGGAAATTGAGAATTTCTTAACCAAAACCGATGTACAACAATCACCGATATTTTCTTTTCCTGAAAATAGTAAAGTCCGCTTTATACTCGAATGTTCTCCCTCTGTTGATATAGCAGGCCAAACCAGAAAGTTTGTTGCTTTCAATTTATGCCTCGAACCTTCTAACCGTATTGGTAATCGAGTTCTGTTCGCCAAACCATACGTTCGTTATAGAATCGCAATTTTAGATGCAAATTACACAAGCTATTTTTCACAAGGTAAGTGGTATTTGACAATGCATTGGTATTTTTAAGTGTGTTTATTTTTATTGTTATTTGTTATATCATCAGATTGTCAAAACAAGTTTATCTTTCCTTACGATACTCAATTCGGTGTCATTGGTGGTTACCAAATCCAACGAGATCATTTGCTTAATTCAGCGAATGGTTTGCTCAACAATGACTGGCTAACTGTTTACTGTGAGGTAATATTTTCATAATGGTTTCATGAAACTGGATTGATAACGAAACTATTTTTTTGAATAGGTCGACGACAGTTGTCTCGAGAAGATTTTGGTGATTCCACCCAATCCAATTCAGGATGACTTTCGATCACTACTCGAAAGTGGAAAATACAGTGATGTCGTTTTGCTCATTGATGGCAAGTCTCTGTCTGTGCACAAGAATATTCTGGGGGCTCGTTCTGTGGTGTTTGCTGCAATGTTTGAACACGATTTGGAGGAGAAGAAGACGAATCGAGTGGAGATTAGTGATGTTGGGGTTGAGGTGATGGAACTGATGCTTGGTTACATCTACACAGGACAAATTCCCGAACTGCGTGATTATGCCACTGAGTTGTTTGTTGCCGCTGACAAGGTATGTTCAATTATCACGATCAAGATGTTTATGTCAGCTCATATAATTCAATAATTTCAGTATCAACTCAATGCATTAAGAAATTCATGTGAAACTCATTTACTGGACAATTTGACTCCGAGTACAGCTGCAAACATTCTCATGATTGCAGACATGCTTCAAGCTAGTGATTTGAAAGAATATTGTTTAGACTACATCACCGAAAATGTCAAACAAGTTATGCTTAAATTAAATTTAAACTAACTTGTACATTTTCTCTAAACTCACAGTTGATCACGAGTAAAAACATGATCGATTCTACCATCATAAGAACGTCTAAAAATTCTACTACAATAAACGTTAACCAATTTAGTGCATTCCTTCAAAGGTTGTAGCATTGTTTTGTGGTCATTGAGAATTATTTCATCAAAGAAACGACTCTTAATAATATGAGAAAGTTCTTGAGAAATGTGTGAAAGTTGAATCACTTGAACATTGGGGAAAGTTTGATGAGTTAAGAAATTCTCGACAAGTTTGCAAGATAAAAATGTGTTGATCGAAATATCAAGTGCTTTGATTGAAGACATTGGCTGAGGCCTGATGTCGGTGGGTGCAAAAAATGAGTAACAAACGTCTTCCAATTGAAGCAAAGTCAACTGAGTCAGATGGGAAAGTTGATTGATCAATTGAGCATAAGAAATGTCAGGAATATATGAAACATCTATTGATAGAGTTTCGAGTGATTCAAAGCGAGACAAAACAGTGTTTATGCTATCGATGTTTATCGATCTTGAAGGTATCCAACAATTAGTCAAGCAAGACATCAATTTAGGAGAAAATTTTAGATAATAATAATTATCAATGTAATGTCCCAAGGTGATTCGTTTCAGGGCACAGTTTGTCTGCTTCAGTGAGTCCTCCAAGTTTTTGTAAATGCAATTGTCAAATAAATGGTTAAATCCATTCAGCTCAAACTGTTCGAGTTGTGACAAAAGTGAAGTGTTCAATCTTCCCAACAGTTGATAGTTTTGAATCTTTAGATTGTTGAATCGAAGGTTGAGTCGTTTGAGAGCTGACAAACGATTGATTTGATCAATCAGTGAGTTGACAAATACGATGTTATTGTTGTGGGTGTGTCCGCCAAGATTTTCGTACACAATTTTCAAATTAAAATGAGTCAATTTGGTTGAGCATTTATGTAGAAGATGATTAATTTCCACAAAGGTTGACAAAGAATAAATGTTTTGATGGATTTGAAGTGAACTTATGTTTGGCAACAGTTTCATCAAACGTTCACATGTCTGAGCTGTCAAGAGAGGCAATGCCAAACTGTGGTACTCGATTTGAAAGCGAACTGTACATTTGTGGTAAGCAGTACCGTCGTTGTTGGTGATTTCGTACAGAATTTTATGAGTAGTACCAAGTGGATCTATAAGTTCTCTCATGTAGTCTCTGTCTTGAGCAAGAATCAAACAAGTTCGTCGATGACACGCAATTGGACGCAAACTAGCCCATCTGTGACAAACTCGATTGACAGTGGCCAGAAGGTCGTACAGTGGGATTCGGTCGAGGATGGTCAGGAGACACAGATCGGGTAGAGTGGACAGGGACATGGTGGGGGTGGAAAGGTGATTTACTAAACATACAAAAATACTGAATTTAAAAAAGTACAAATTGGTAAATTGAAACCACTTTTACACAGTTTAAATATAGAAGAAACTGTTTAAAAAAATACTTTATTTCAAAAGTTAAGATATACACGCTTTTGAACAGTAATCAAACGCTTGACCCTTTACATCAAACATGCTTTTAAAGCAGTAAGACTTAAATTTAGACTTTAAGATTTGACATTTGCAAATGAATTACAATTGGTCTTTAGTAAAGAATCGATCAGTCAAGCAGATCTCATTAGGCTCATCACCGTCCTTTTCAAAGTAGATTCTCTTCAGTTTGGAACAACGCTTAAATGGTTTCAAAATGCGCTTGAAACATGCTTCCTGTTGTGCCACTGTAATGTCCTCAATCCATTCATAATCACAATCATCGCAATATCCTTGACCTTGAAAGTAGTGAAGTAGTTCCAGGTTTGGAAAGGTCCATTCGGGATGAAGTGATTCGAGATGTTTGTGGTTGCGTGTCCAAATGTCCAGTGAGAGAGCTCGAATTGAAGTCAATTGCTTAATCAATGGAAGTTGCCAATTGTTCTTGTTTTTCTTTGCTTTCTTATGTTCCCTTTCAAGTCGAGTTTTGTCGGCAAAATAAATGCTCAGTTTGAGATGAAATAGTTGCGGTAATTGGGCAAGCGCAGTGGTCAATTCGGTTATGGACATGTTTTTTGGATTGAGTGTTAGATATCGTAGTGAGGTGAATTTGCCACATGTTTCATTCAATTGATCGGTCTCAATCGCGAATGCACCAAAGTGAACAAATTTAGCAGACATTTGAGGGGAAATTTGAGAAAGTTTGGTATTTAAAAACACATTTCCGCAATCGGAATCGGAAACACCGAGATGAGTCAACTGTGCAAATGAATCTTCTGCTTCTTCTCCTTTTTGAATTCCATTGACCTTTTTGTTGTTTAGAAATTCTACGATCAAGTCGAATCCACAGTTTGCTCGAATGTAAAATTGTTCCAATTGTCTGGGCAATAAAGACAAAAGAGGAATGTCTGAGGTGAGGTGAACTTCTTGAAACTCCAGTGTCAACTGTTTCAGAGATGACAAACGGCCAATATAGCAAAATAGTTTATGGAGGTCAGGAGAGGGTGGACGTTTGGGTGCATTCGGATTGTATTCAAGTGTCATAGAGGAATCAGCAGAAATTAAAAGATGTAAAACTCGGAGATTTTGAGCACGTGACAAAAGTGCAAACATTAGAGTCCAATCGGGATAAACATGACGATCCTGAGCCAGAACCAACACGGTGATGTGTGCAAATAGATGAGACAAAGTGTGGCACTCGTGAGGGGATAGCTGCTCAACACGAGAAACAGGTCCACGAACGTGATTGGGTGAAACAGTCTTCAGTTGATCACGTGTGAAATGTCCATCCATAAATCGATGATCAAAATATGAGTCTCGGATGAGCTCAAGAGATTCTGTGCCAAATGCGAGTGAAAGTGAGTGTCGTGTTCGGGAGTAGAGTTGCTGCATGGCACGGAACCGAGTGCACACTAAACCAACACGAACCAGGTCAAGCAGAGAGATTCGGACAAAGATGAGATGGAAAATATCATCTGGTAGAGCGAGAAGGGTAGTGGACATGTTGAGAGGAACGATAAAAGTGCGATGTTTTGAAGTTGTTTCGATAATCGTGCACAAACTAATTTACCCACAGAAAAGTACAGTGCCACTCAATATAAACACGAGGCTTTTGATAAAAGCTGCTTCAGACAGTGCAAGTTGCATTCATTATTACATTACTATGTGCAGTGTACTGATCTCTGAATATGACGACATATAACCATTGCTTACTTGCGAGATAGATTTTAAAATAAATTTATTTTTACATACAAAACAAACAAACTCACAGTCGATCAGGTGTAAAGACATGTTTGATAGGATTCTGACTTAATCGAACATCTCTAAAAGAATAAATTTTACTCAATTTTATACAATTCTTCAAAGGTTTCAGCATCAACAGCGTACATTCATGAATTCTACTGTAAAACGATTCAGATTCAGAATCAGGCCCAATGGCAGTTGTGAGTTCCAAAGCGCAGTCGGTACATTGGTTGGAGAAGTGTTCAATTCTGACCACTTGAACATTGGGAAATGTGTGAGATAATGAGAAATGTTCAAGTTGGTGATGTGATAAAGAAGGCAATGAAAAGGTTAAATTCAGTGCTTTGACTGATGACATTGGAATAGACTTAAAGTCAACATCAGCAAAGGAAGTATCGGGATAAAACTTTAAATCCAATAAAATCAACTGAGACAAGTGAGATAATGAATTGATCAGTTGCGTATAAGACAAATTGGCGAAATTGTAGATGTAAATTGAAAGTTCTTGCAAGGAATTCAGATCCGACAAGGCATCATTTAGGCGATTCATTGTTGCTGGAGTTAATGTACGCGAAAAACTTTTCAAATGTGATTTCAAATCTGGAGACGACTCAATGAGATTATCGCAATCAGGATATTTCAAGGAAATTTGCTTCAAAGCATAATTTGGCACTTTAAATGCATCTTTAATACCATCCGAAATCCATTCATTAAAAAAATCGCCTGCTTCGCTGTATTCAAATTGCTCTAGTTGAGATAGAATTTGCAATTTTGACGAAATTTTCTGTTTCGGACTAATATAAAGCTCAATTTCAAGTTTGAGTCTTTTCAGAGACGATACGCGATTGATATGGTCAATCAATGAACAGACCAATTTGGAGTCATATTCATTTGGATCTTCAGCGCCATGTAAGCACCAAATACTTAAATTTAAGTTGATCAGTTGTGTTGACCATTTTTCAAGTAGAAAATTAAAATCTCGAATCCAAATTTCCCATGTGAAACAATTGGGACCAATTTGGAGTGAAGTGATGTTAGGAAGCAGTGTGGCCAATCGTTCGCATGCTCTCTCACTCCAGTGGCCAATCATCAAAGTGCAGTACTCGAACTGATAACCAACTGTAGTTCCGTAGTACGGTATTCCATCGTCGAGCGTTGCATCATGTAGAAGATTGTAGTAGCTCGTTTCAATGTTTGAACAAAACAAGTATTCAAATTGTTTTTGATCTTTTACAAGAATCAAAGAGTTGTGTCGTCGATGAGACGCAACTGGACGCAGTCTGGCCCATTTCTTACAAACTCGATTGACAGTGGCCAGAAGGTCGTACAGTGGGATTCGGTCGAGGATGGTCAGGAGACACAGATCGGGCAGAGAGGACAGAGACATTTCTATTTCAAAGTTGAGTTGTAGGTATTAAAAAAGTCATATGAAAGCATTTGCCTTGATGGTCATTTGAAGAGGAAATGTTTTGATCAAGCACACGTGGTTGTGGTTGAAGGGGCTAGCAGTAGATAGCTGGCCACTGGTAACACCTGTTACCTATGTAAGTAGCTTAGGTAAGACTGTTTAAAACATTTTCCCATAAGTTTGAAGTGCATGCTCTCAACATTAACATTAAGTTTTGCCGCAATTCTTAAAAAGAAAGTATTTTTTATTATCATGATAATTGCACTTTGACCTTTTTGGACATGATTATAAATGCACATTTGTCTGTCAACATTACCCTGAACATTCTGACTTCTCTTGAAATGCCTTTATCACGAATTGGCTCAATTATTTACATTAATGTTAAACATGCTAACAGGCACGGAATATGCAAATTTGGGTAATTCAGACAATTGACAAGAACCAATTAGATGTTTAAACATAGTCAAAGTTTCACAATGTATGTATTTTAGTGGTCGGTCGATTTCGAAATCTGATCAGACCAATAATTGAAAGGAGGTCAAAGCACGACAGCGCGAGCGAATGAACTTTATTGATCTGGTTGAGTGATTGTACAACGAGTGTTCGTGATTGTGGCTGGATGGTGACTGCCTGATGAAAGCTCAATCTCATCGAGTTGAGCGTCATGATGAGCAACTCTTGTGGCATGCAGGAATGTGGTGAGTGTTGTGTGTGTTATGATCGCGATGCATACCATCAATGATTCGAATCGATTCAACTGCTGGAAAGAACTTATCGCTTGAAAAGTGTGCTCAATACATCGAACCAGTTGTACGATAATTTTGGTTGGTAAAAGTAAAATTACTGGAATTGCTTTATTTATACCAAAAGTGTAAAGATAAACGTTAAAACGAGGACAACAGAAAGTGATGCATACGAAATATGAATATGAAATGTGATGTAAAGGTATACCAAAATCCAAATCACCACTTTTTCTCGGTCACTTGTTCAAACAGTTCAAGAGCGAATTCAGGTCGAGTTTGTTTGAGTGTTTTCCATCCTTCGGTTTGAATGACTTGTTTAATGTTCTCACAGATAAAGTCGAAACAGATTCGTTTGAGATGATTGGCTTCGTTTGTGTCTGCCAAGACAAATTTGTCCACCACAGAATCGATCTTGATTGAATAGCTGAGAGATTGCTCACAAATCGCTTTCAGACGTTTCAATCCATACTGCAAAAGAATTGTAGTAAATTCGATAACCTAATTAAAAATTTAATAATACCTTATGAGAAGCTTCCAATAAATGAGAAGCAAATTCATAACCAATAAAGCCAACTTGTCCAGTGTAAATGTAGCAAAGCAACTCGTTGCAGGTTTCAACAGAAATGTTGTCCAGTTGCACTCGAGTTTGAGTCTCGAACAAGTCTGCAAACACCTTCGATCGGGCACAGAGAATGTTGCGATGAACTGGAAGCTCCACATCGCCCACAACCAAAAATGCATCACTCAATTTTCCAGTGTCAAGTAGAGATTCAATGTTCGCTTGAAACAAATTTTCAGCGCAAATCTTTTTGTATGTTAACTTATCTTCTTGAGCACCAACTTTGCATGAAAGTTCCGAATGTGATTTAATAGAAACCTGGGTTTAAACATTTAAAAACATTCGTATTTTTTATACACTATAAAGAACATACCTTTGACGGAACGAGTTTCTTTTGAACTTTTAATTCACATTCAAGTGTTTTCACCTTTAAAAAATAAAAAAAAACATTGCATTTAATTAGCCAGTTAAACTTCAATATTTACCTTTTCAATAAGAATGTCTTGTTTATCAACAATTTTCACAACCAATTCGCCCATCAAGTCAGGTTTGGTGAGCAATACTTTCCATCCCTCAGTCCGCATAACTTGTTTGACATTTTGAGTGATGTATGCTGAACAAGCTTCTTTCAACTTAATGGCTTGATGCATGTCTGCAATCATGAGAATGTTTGCAGACGTACTCGGAGTCAAATTGAACTTTAAATGATCGACACATGCTTTCCCTAATATATTGAGTTGATACTGAAATTAATGAATGTTATAGGCTCATGTTAATGTGCTATATAATAAAAATTAAACATACCTTGTCAGCGGCAACAAACAACTCAGCGGCATAATCCTTCAGTTCAGGAATTTGTCCTGTGTAGATGTAACCAAGCATCAGTTCCATCACCTCAACCTCAACATCACTAATCTCCACTCGATTGGTTCTCTTCTCCTCCAAATCGTGCTCAAACATTGCAGCAAACACCTCAGAACGAGCCACTAGAATATTCTTGTGCACAAACAGAGACTTTCCATCAATGAGCAAAACGACATCACTGTATTTTCCACTTTCGAGTAGTGATCGAAAGTCATCCTGAATTGGATTGGGTGGAATCACCAAACTCTTCTTGAGACAACTGTCGTCGACCTAATCAAAAACATATTTTAATATATCAATTCAATCCATTTTAAATATTTACTTCACAGTAAACAGTTAGCTTGCCATTGATGGTCAAACCATACATCGGCAAATAATCATGTTTGATCTGATAACCACCATAAGTACCGAACAGAGTGTTGTTAGGGTAGATAAACATGTTTTGATATTCTAATGGTAAAAAACAAAAAAAATCAAAATTAAACAAAATTTCAAATACAAATGCAACTTACCTTGTGAAAAATACTTTGTACCATTTCTATTTAAAATTGCGATTCTATATCGAACATAAGGTTTGGCAAATAGGTCCCGTGCTTCGAAACTGTTAGAAGGATCGAGGCATAAATTGAAAGCAACAAACTTTCCAGGTTCGCCTGCCATATCAATTGAGGGATAACATTTGAGCACAAAGCGAACTTTACTATTTACAGGAAAAGAAAATATAGGAGATTGCTGTACTTCGGTTGTGGTTGAGAAATGGTCAATTTCCCAGCTTAATTTGGCACGACCGTGGTCAAAGGCATTCGATGATGATGAATCACTAACAGGAGAAAACATTTTGAGGGAGATACAGCAGCAAAAAGGTTCGAGGATAAGAAAGTAACCACACAAAAAACGAAGCAAACCAAGGCAACAACGAAACAGCACAGAAGCCTTTGCAAAACATAAACAAAGTGACTCACTCTGAGTTGCTCGAGTAGGCAGACTACACAGTGAACAATGCTCGCAACTTGCACTGTCTGCAGTAGCTTTTATCAAATGCTGGCATGCGCAATGCGCATGTAATTTGCTCCTTTCTGTTTGTGCACGAATACCCAAAACAAATTCAAAACATCACACGTTTATCGTTCCTCTCAAAATGTCCACTATTATTCTCACCCTTCCCGATGATATTTTTCATCTAATCTTCTACCGAATTACTCTGCTCGACCTGGTTCGTGTTGGTTCTGTGTGCACTCGGTTCCGTGCCATGCAGCAACTCTACTCCTGAACACGACACTCACTTTCACTCGCATTCGGCACAGAATCTCTTGAGCTAATCCGAGATTCAAGTTTTGATAATCGATTTATGGATGGACATTTCACACGTGATCAACTGAAGACTGTTTCGCCCAATCACGTTCGTGGACCTGTTTATCGTGTTGAGCAGCTGTCCCCTCACGAGTGCCACACTTTGTCTCATCTATTTTCACACATCACCGAGTTGGTTCTGGCTCAAGATCGTCACTCATATCCCGATTGGACTCTAATGTTTGCACTTTTGTCACGTGCACAAAATCTCCGAGTTTACATCTTTTAATTTCTGCTGATTCCTCTAGCACTTGAATACAATCCGAATACACCCCTGCGTACATCCTCTCCAGACCTCAACAAACTATTTTGCTATATTGGCCGTCTGCCATCGCTGAAACAGTTGACACTGGAGTTGCAAGAAGTTGATATTACCTCAGACATTTCTCTTTAGTCGCTTTTGCCTCCACAATTGAAACAATTTTACATTCGTGCAAACAGTGGATTTGATTTGATTTACTAAACAACAAAAAGGACAGCGAAATTCAACAACAACAGCAAGATACATTTGCACAGTTGACTCATCTCGGTGTGCGCGATTATGATTATGGAAATTTGTTTTCATCGACCAAACTCCAAGATTTCTCCCAAAATGTCTACTAAATTTGTTCACTTTGGTGCATTCGCGATTAAGCCCGAACAATTGAACGAAACATGTCGCAAATCCTCCTCACTACGATCACTAATAATCAATCCAGAAAACATGTCCATAACCGAATTGACCACCGCTCTTGCCCAGTTACCTCAACTATTTCATCTAAAACTGCACATTTACTTTGTCGATAAAACTCGACTTGAAAGTGAACATAAGAAAGCAAAGAAAAACAAGAACAATTCGCCGATTAAGCAATTGACCTCAATTCGAGCTCTTGTGGCAACCGCGCTTGCTCACAGGGGAAAGAAGGATACAACGAGACGAAAGGCTTAGCACTTTAATGAGACTAAGCACGACAGAGGTGAAAGGTCAGCTCTGACTAACTCTACTACACTAATCATGACCCAAAAGGGCTCAACGCGAGTGCCTTAAATAGACTCGCTGGGCAATGGTCGGCCAATCGTTCGATCGAACTCGCCTGTCACATTCGATCTGTGACAGCTCTTTCAATCTGCATCTGGACTAACAACCACAAACATCTCGAATCACTTCATCCCGAATGGACTTTTCCAAACCTGGAACTACTTCACTACAAGCAAGGACAAGGATATTGCGATGATTGTGATTATGAGTGGATTGAACACATTCCAGTGGGCCAACAGGAGGCATGCTTCAAGCACATTTTGAAGCCATTCAAACGATGTGCCAAATTGAAGAGAATATGTGGAAAAGGATGATGATAAGCTAAATGAAATGTGCTTGACTGATCGATTCTTTACTAAAGACCAATTGTAATTCATTGAATTCATTTGCAAATGATTACGTCAAATGATGTTTAATGTTAAAACACTTATTTGTGTATATCGTAAAACTAAATAAACTTTTCTTTTGTGATGTACATGGCTGATTTATTGTTATTATGACAACACAAAAATTACACAAATCAGGCCAATGTTCAAGCGTGTTTGCAAACTCAAACAGCTTTACAAAAAAAATCTTGCGCAATGTAAAAGTAAAAACATCAAAGATTAATTATTTTAATTATGAGGAAAGATTCACAAATTGTTTATGACCGTGATATTTGGTCTGTAGAAATTCTTACTACGATTTCGCAAAAAGTTTACAAAGAACAAAAAATGAACCAAATAGAAAAAGCACTTACAGTAATATCCAAAATAATTTTGCAGAAATAGAAAGAAGAATTCTTGAAATTCACAAAGTGAAATTAGCGTTGATAGAAGCCAATATAGAGTAAAAGGGAGCATCAAAGTTGTTCGTTGACTTCTCCATATGGACAAATCTAATTTGAGATTATATGCTTGATTGAACATAATTTGTGCGTTTGTAAAAGCTTTGTTGAGACAACAGCAAACTGAGCCATCGAAAAAGCGGCGCACGACACCACAGGCACAGTTGACTGGCTGGATGATGGAAGTTAGGTACGAATTGATGCCATCGTATATTTCAATTGATTGAACACTTGGTAAAACTGGCATTTGAGGAAGAGTTAAATTCCAATTGGGAAATTTGATGATATCAAACCATCGATTTGTCATTGAGGGAATGAAAAGTTTGAGATTTTGTAGTCGATACAAAGGAACGATAGAATAAAGGATCTATTCGAATGTTTCCTGATCATGTGATTCGAAATAGCTTGGATCACAGCTTTGAATTTGATTGTAATACAAAACATACATTCGTTTAATAAATAATTTGAATTGCACTCCTTACAAAATTAAATTGTTTATTTTTATTGTAAATGATAAGAGTTACAGGGTAAAGGATGACATATGTGAATATTGAGCCAAAATGGCAATGAATATAAAGTGACCGAATCTCACTCAAGTCGACGTTCCAGCAGTTGGTTATCCACTCGAATGTAGTCTTCAGGATTGCGATTGTCCACAATGTTGAGACGTGTTTGGTCTTTCTTCAGCACAGGTATCTTAAAATGCTTGGCCAGGACATGTTGAACAATATGACCCTTTTGCACAGAAGAATAACGACAACCGGGCGGATAAGTGCAGAAGAAAGGCTTAATATTCAAATGAATACGTTCGTGTATTGCCAGTAGGGAATCCTTAAGAAATGATTTTCCGCATCCTGGAGACTTGCATTGATGCTTGCTCGATCCATCAGAGGTTCCAGTTTTCTGTCGTTTTACGTTAACAGATCGAGATGTACTTGAGGATTGGCGTTTACGACCAGTTGAAGTAGACGGAACATCTCGAACATGGCCACTCGACTCCACCAGAACACGTTGTTCCTGCAACCACTGATCCAGTTGAACAGTTTCCACTTGTGGATCATCGAAAAGATTGACAGAACGAGTAGTGAGCACTCGATTACCACCAAAGCCATTTCGTAGTTCAGTAACCTTGGTTCGGAGAACACCAAATTGTTGATTTACTTGAGAGATGAGCCCACGCTTCAGTCGATCACAGTCTAATTCGAGACGTTCCTCGAATCGATCCAGGAACGAGTGCAATTGGGTGAGACGAGGCATGGTGAAACACGAAATGGATTAGAAGAGGAGAAATCAACACAAAGCAGACAGTTTTGTTCAGTCCTGCAGCAATAGCAACTGCAAGTGCAACTATCTCCACCCAAACAAGTGAAAATAGTTTTGAGACTGACAAAGTTAGTGAGTTGTTGTTGTCACTCGTGGAGCAGTTCTCGTTTGTCTTCAGACTTGTCAATTCACTTGTGTCCCTTTGTCGTGTTTGACCATGCCTCGTCTCAGCCTCGTGCACTCGTTCCTGGATCGATTCGAGCAACGTCTCGAGGTGGATTGCGAACGACTGAAGCGTCAACTGCTCGCTCAAGTAGATCAACAATTTGGTGTTCTCCGAACGAAGGTTAGAGAAATACGATTTCGATTTGGTGGTGATCGTGCTGGCAGTGTCAACATCGATCCATCCATTGACGACCCACCAGTGGACACTGTTCCACTCGATCAGTGCATTCGAGAAGATGCTGCTGCAGTGAATCAACCATCAACTTGCATTGGTCGTAAACGAAAGCTTCCATCAACTCAGTCCGGTGGTGTCAAGAAACGAATTGCCAAAGCAAGTGAAAATGCTTCCAACCGAAAACACGTTTGTAAATTTGTTGGATGCGGTCGGTCATTTACTTTGGACGTTGAACTGGCTCGACACGAACGTATTCATCTCAACATAAAGCCATACTTCTGCACTTGGCCAGACTGTAAATATTCTTCGAAACAGCGCCCTGATGTTGTCAAGCACATTCGTTTTGTCCATTTCAAGTTGCCCGAATCTGTCAAGAAGCAGAACGAACTGAACATTGAGGACGATCGTGATCCGAACGAGTTTGTTCGTGTTGATCAGCAGTTGGCCAGTCGTCGACTTTGAATTTGATTGTAACACAATACATTTGTTCAATAAATAATTTTAATTATACTCATTACAAACACAGATAGTAATTTTATTTTAAATGTTAAATATTATAAAAAGACGACATTGGCCAGATGGAAATGAATTAAACGATCTATTTCAAAAAAAATTTCTATGCACCTAAGCTAAACCAAATCAACACACAATCGATATATATCACAACTAATCTTTATCAAATCGAGCTTTCAAACTTGGTCTACCAATGAGTCGTTCGAGATTTTTAATTTCGTTTGCATGACACGATTCTCGACCATTCAACATTGGATGTACATTGTAAAGGTGGTCATAGGGATGGTCAATTAATCGAATCGATTCAATTGCTGGAAAGAACGCAGCTATATTCGCAATAGTCGGTTCCATTTTAAAGTCAAAGCCTATGTCAGATTTGAGTTCAAAATCTAGTGCCTTTACTGATGAGAATTTCTGAGAAGGTGGCTTTGAAAGGTCCTTAACGATTAGATTTGAACAAAACGAATTGTCCAGATGAAATCGAATGTGAATCAAATTTGTTAAAGTCGAAAATACTTTAACAAAATTGGATAAAGTTGTAAACGGAAAGAAACAAACGCTGACAAGTGATTTGAATTTGGCAAATTCTTTGGGTTCAATGTCTGGGATTGATAAATGAGTGAAACGATCTGCGAATTGACTTGAAATGTTTTGAATACTTTTTTCAAGATCTTCGCTCCAGTACAGTGCACCGAGTCCAATTTGTTTCAATTGGTTAATTTCTTTTTGCTTGAAAAGCGTGCTCAACACGTTGATCCAGGTGGCGATAAGTTTGGCTGGTAGAGGTAAAATTGGTGCAATTGCTTCAAAAATTACACATCTTCCAACCATGGTATCACAGGTGGAGCGTACAAGTAGAGGGTCAAGCTTTTCAGTGCTCTCAGTCTTTTCAAATTGACCATCAGTGGAATAAGCGTAACTCTTTCGTGTCGATATTCGTTGGGATGTGCAGAACCAAAATCTAGATACAATTTCAATGTGCGTATCGATTTGATTTCATTTACGCGTACTCCAATTTGGGCTTTTATATTTTATTTCATTTTTTTGGTTATTTCTTTGGTTATAAATTTGATTATTATAATAGAAGAATAAATGACAATATTTTGATAGATTTGATGTGAGAACAGAGATGATAAACTAACAGGTAATGATGATGACACAAGTAAAATATTACAAAATGATGAAGTTGGACAAAATGTGGATTATTTCTAAATTAAATTTAAATTTAAGATAAACTATAAGATAAACATATTAACAAAATCGACTTATCTTTTTTGTATTCGGACATTTCTGGCAGTGGTAACCAGGAGGATGCGTTAGCATCGCCAATTGTGACCTTATTCAGAAATGTCCATTCATCGAATTTGGTCATGGTAGAAATCACAATGTCTAAATGTGAATTCATCATAATCGATAATCATTGAAAGGAAATATTTGATCAGTCACATTTAGAGTTTTTGTGTGCAACTAGTCAATGTTAATTCCAGTGCAATCTGTGAATGTACCTTTAAATTAATAATCTTTTGATATCGCTTAGAAAATTGAATAAATTTTACTATGTTCAACTTGTAGAGTTTTAAATATAATTTTTTCAAACTGTAATGTTTCCGAACTCTGTTGTGCTTATCAACGACGATTATTAACTTGATATTTGCTTTTGCAATCATGATTTGTACTTGATATGACCAGACGCATTGAAACAGACAAGTTTATGATACGATACTTATACTGTACTCCAATGTCAATTTGATGATTAAGATGTTGTGCTGTGTGGTCTTGACGCATGTACGAAAATGTTACTTAATGGATAGAAAAACAATTTTCGTACATCGAGAAAACAGTATATAAGAGTTGCACGAAATGAGATGAAAATTAATTTACTTGTCAATCTAAATGAATTGCTCACTTCTCTGTTTTCTCTGAAGAAAATATTGAAATATGGACATCTGGTTAATCTTGTTAAGTTTTACTTCATTTGCATTTTTGATTTATTAGTAAGTTTTTTTAATCAATATTTTTTTTGTTGATTTTCTAACTTTTGTATATTTCAGTTACATTCACCAGAAATTCAGTTTTTGGACCAAGCAAGGCATCAGCGGTCCATCACCGAGTATCTTCTCCTTTGGTAATGCTGGTCAATTTTTCTCACAAAATCCTTTCAAACCTGAGCTTGATTGCTTTCACAAATACGGAAAAGTCTACGGAAATTATGAAGGACTACGTCCAATTTTGACGATTGCAGACGCTGATTTAGTGAAACAAATTTCGGTCAAAGATTTTCATCTTTTCATTAGTCAATTTGAGCTTCGCACTTATCACGAACTGGTGAATCGAATTGTGTTTATGGAAGAATCGCCGAAAGCTTGGAAGCGAGTGCGAACAATCACAAGTCCGTGCTTTAGTTCTGCTAAACTCAAAGCAATGTGTACCAAAATGGATAAATCTGTGGACCAGTTGAGTGATTACTTTGACAAAGTGATCAAGACTGAAAATGGACTGGTGAAAGACACAAGAAAAGTGATGATTGGCTTTGGTCTCGATGTGATTGCGTCAAATGTTTTTGGTGTGCAGACGGACTCTAACAACGAATCGAGAAATGCGGCAAATCCTTTCATGGTAAATGCAATCAAAATATTTGAAGCTTCACCCCTGACTTTGATTGGCAATTTTGTATTTCCACGTTGGCTCAACGATTTGCTCAATATCAAACATGTTTTCAATGTTGAGGGATGGAATTTCTTTGAGAAATTGGCTAAAGAAATTTTGAGAAAACGAAGAACAAATGAAAGTGGCAAGAGAAATGATTTGATTGACATTTTGATTGATGCAAAGGTGGATGAAGCAGATTTGGATGGTGACAATTACAACAAGTTGACTGTCGATTTGGAGGCAGAAGAGGATCAGAATGGTGAGTTTTTTGGATTCTTAATTTTACAAATTAACAAATTTTTAAAAAATAGTAAATCAAACTGCATCAAAAGTACTTCCACTTGTTGGAAAAACCTCGAAACAAACTTTGTCAGAAAATGAAATCATCGCTCAGGCAATTGGTTTCATGATTGGTGGCTACGACACAACTGCAGCCACACTCACTCACTGCATCTATGAATTGACCCACAATCCTGATGTTCAAGAACGATTGAACCGAGAACTTGAAACCGCCCTAGCGCAAATTGAACCAAATTCGAGTGAATACTATGAAATCTTGAATTCGATCCCGTACCTCGATGCCGTGATCAAGGAAACTTTACGCAAGTATCCTCCATTTACTCGACTTCTCAGACGTTTAGATGAAAACACACAGAACTACAAATTGGGCAACACTGGAATTGTCATCCATGGCGGACAGGGAATCCAATTTTCTGTAATTGCACTACACTACAATGCAGAATACTTTCCCGAACCAGATCGCTTCAATCCAGGCAGATTCTTGCCAGAGAACAAGCACCAACTTGTGCCCTACAGTTTTCTACCTTTTGGTCATGGTCCACGAAATTGTCTTGGACTTCGATTTGCAACACAGGAATTGAAAATTTGTTTAGCAAAAATCTGTCGCAAATACCGTTTCTTTCAAACGAGCAAAACTCCAAAGTCGCCACTCGAGTTTTTGCCATACAAAATTATTCTAAATTCAATTCAAGTTGAGGTTAAAGTTGAGAAACGATAAATCATCTAAATGTATACTAAAATTTATTAAAACCAATTAATTCAATCTTTTTCATCATTTTTCGAATTGACAAATTTAAACGCCTTCGGGCGTGAATTTTGTAGAATAAAGATAATTCAATTAACCACAAATGTCTGTGTTTAAAAATATTTAGTAATCATTAAAATTCATCTCAGAATTAAGCCATACTTCTTCACTTGGCAAAACTGTAAATATTCTTCGAAACTGCGCTCTGATGTTGTCAAACACACTCGTTTTGATCATTTCAATTTATCCCAGTTTGTCAAGAAGCAGAACAAACTGAACATCGTCGATGATCGTGATCCTAACGAGTTTGTTCGTGTTGATCAGCAGTTGGCCAATCGTCGGCTTTGAATTTGATTGTAACACTAACTATACATTCGGGCAATAAAATAATGGGAATTAAACGGATTAATTAAAAAATGAAATTGTATTTTTATTTTAAATGTTAAAGATTACAAGAACATGAATGACAATGAACAAAGTCTCCAGTTCTCAGTCGAGTTGGCGTTCCAGCAGTTCGGCATCAGCGGTAGCAGCAGTAGCTTGTGTCTTAAAGTGCAACCAAACGAGTGCCAAGCAGTAGAGCACCATTGTCAGTGCGAGTAGTCCAGTGAGTAGCAAATAAAGCCAATCAAAGTACGGTCCCACCATGTCCCAGTCATGTCTGTTCACAAATGGGAATGTACTGACACCTTTCACAATGTCCAAATATCCAAACATCAATACTTTTGTGACACATTACGTTATGTATTCTTTTTTTTGGTTCATTAAACAATAAATTCATTTAATTTAATTTCAATTTTAATAAAACCTAACATTTTCATTACATTAGACAGTTCTTTTACTGACAAGACAATATAGCTAAATACATCTGAGAACGCATTATTAATATTATTTCTATCACGTTAACGTAATTAGTAATTACATCAACACTCATCATTTACATATAAAACTAACTTCGTTTATGAATGATCCACATTGATGCGTTTCATGACGAAATTTCCACTGTCACTACTCTACTCAAATTTATGATCTGTCTTTTCACTACTTAACTCAGTTCATTTGTCCATTTCTCTGGTGCACATCGACAACATCACACCATCATCATAACCTTTTTATATGTTTCGCTTTTAATACTTTGATGTGATTTTGTTGTGTTTCGACATTTTGTCTCTTTATAACTTTTGACCTTCTCCCTATTTTCTTGTACGAAATCACTGAAAGTGCTCTCTGCCAACCTCGACCACCAACTCGATCTCTTCTTATTTTGTTTGTGACCAACAGCACTAAAATGACCACCTCAATCAAGTCTAGCCCGAATATCGTCACGAAAGAAACAACCAAACTCATCTGGACAGTTGATGAGCTGTCCGCTGTGGACGATGATGGCCTTCTTAATTCTCCAGAATTTTCCCCACCAAACCAAAGTGCCAACAAATTTCAAATTGGTTTGTGTGTTTTGCTTAACTCGAAAATGACTTCTTTTGTGTTGATCTACAATGGACCTAAAAAGAAGAAAGTTGCCTTTTATTATCATCATTCGTTGCTCGATGCAGACGATCGTGAACATTTCGTTAGAGGTATTTTTATTTTTATACCAAAATTGAACATTCATTTTGTGTTTGTTGTTATCACAGAGAATCGTTGGAACTACACTGGGCAATCTGTTTACAACCGCAATTCTATCAACTATATATCAATTAACCAATTGAACAATGTGAATGCCAATTTGAGGATTTACTGTGAGGTAAGGTTCAATACTAATGTTATGTGACTAAATGTAATTGGCAATATTTTACAGGTGGATATTTTTGAAAAATATTCACAATTTGAATCGCTTGGCATATTATCTGAAAGCTATGAAGCTCTTCTTCAAAGTGCAAAACTGTCTGATTTTGTTGTGGCGATCGGTGACAAGCAATTTAGTGTGCACAAAGCTATTTTAGCTGCTCGTTCGGAAGTGTTTGCGGCAATGTTTGAACATGAACAAACCAAGGAAGAACAAGAAGGTCGAATGGTGATTGAAGATGTCACCGTGGATGCATTTGAGCTCGTGATTCGGTACATTTACACGGGCAAAGTGGACGAATTGGACGAACATGCAACTGAACTGTTGGTTTCTGCTGACAAGGTATGTTGTTGCATTATTAACCTCAATCTCACCATATTCATAATATTTCCCCTGCAGTACCAACTGAATCACCTAAAATCCATTTGCGAACAATCACTCGTCACTTCTCTCACAGTCGAATCTGTCTGCAGTGTCCTTCTTCTCTCTGAAATGCACAATGCACAGCAGCTCAAATCAAAATGCACCGAGTACATTGTGAAACGTGCAAAAGAAGTGATGCGAACCGATGGAAACGACTGCTCAAAAGCAATCGAACCGATTTGGTTGGACAACTGTTTGAAATGTTGGCAAACAGCACAGTCTTTAAAGGCGACGATTGATGTTTGATGTTTCGATTTGATTATGTTCACACATTTGCACATTTACTTTAACCAAACTGTATAACACAATATATTCTGGCACCACGAAATACTGATTTTATCATTATTCTTATCATAAATTAAACATTTTAGATAAATAGATCTAATTAGTGAACACATTCTTATGATTACAACAATGTGAATCAGTGATTCTCTGACATTGGTTCAATAAATGATTACATTTGAATTACATTCGAAATTACAAAATGAAATTGTATTTTTATTGTAAATATTAAGGATTATACAAGAACAAGGATGACATTGAGCCAAATGGCAATGAATAAAGTGACCAGTTCTCACTCGAGTCGACGTTCCAACAGTTCGGCATCCACCCGAATGTAGTCCTCAGGATTGCGGTTGTCCACAATGTTGAGACGTTCCTGTTCTTTCAGGAGTCGGGGTATATTGAAATGCTTGCCGAGGACATGTTGAACAATATGACCCTTTTGAACAGCCGAATAACGACAACCGGGCCAAGTGCAGAAAAAAGGCTTGATATTCAAATGAATACGTTCGTGTGTTGCCAATTTGGAATACGTAAGAAATGATTTGCCACAACCTGGTGACTTGCATTGATGCTTGCCCGATCCATCAGTAGTGCCCGTTTTCTGCCGTTTATTGTTGAGAGATCGAGATGTACTTGAGGATTTGCGTTTACGGACAGTAGAAGTTGACGGTTGATTCACTGCAGCAGCATCTTCTCGAATGCACAGATCGAGTGGAACAGTGTCCACTGGTGGGTCGTCAATGGATGGATCGATGTTGACAGTGCCAGCACGATCACCACCAAAGCCACTTCGTATTTCTCTCACCTTCATCTTGAGAACACCAAATTGTTGATCTACTTGAGAGATGAGCTCACGCTTCAGTCGATCACAGTCTAATTCGAGACGTTCCTCGAATCGATCAAGGAACGAGTGCAATCGGGTGAGACGAGGCATGGTGAAACACGAAATGAATTAGACGAGGAGAAATCAACACAAAGCAGACAGTTTTGTTTCGTCCTGCTGCAATAGCAACTGCAAGTGCAACTATCTCCACCCAAACAAGTGAAAATAGTTTTTCTACTGACAAAGTTAGTGAGTTGTTGTTGTCACTCGTGGAGCAGTTCTCGTTTGTCTTCAGACTTGTCAATTCACTTGTGTCCCTTTGTCGTGTTTGACCATGCCTCGTCTCAGCCTCGTACACTCGTTCCTGGATCGATTCGAGCAACGTCTCGAGGTGGACAGCGAACGACTGAAGCGTCAACTGCTCGCTCAAGTGGATCAACAATTTGGTGTTCTCAAGATGAAGGTGAGAGAACTACGAAGTCGATTTGTTGGTGATCGTGCTGGCACTGTCAACATCGATCCATCCATTGACGACCCACCAGTGGACACTGTTCCACTCGATCTGTGCATTCGAGAAGATGCTGCTGCAGATGTGAATCAACCATCAACTTGCACTGGTCGTAAACGAAAGCTTCCATCAACTCAGTCCGGTGGTGTCAAGAAACGTATTGCCAAAGCAAGTGGAAGTTCGTCCAACCGAAAGTATGTCTGCAAGTTTGTTGGATGCGGTCAATCTTTTGTTAAGGATAATGCATTGGCTATACACGAACGAATTCATGTGGGCATCCAGCCATTCTCCTGCTCATGGCCAAACTGTAAATATTCTTCAAAACAGCGCCCGAATGTTGTCAAGCACATTCGCATGGTCCATTTTAAGTTGCCCAAAAGTGCCAAGGAACAGAACGAACTGAACATTGAGGACGATCGTGATCCGAACGAGTTTGTTCGTGTTGATCAGCAGTTGGCCAGTCATCGACTTTGAATTTGAATTGTTACACTAACTATACATTCGTTCAATAAATTATGCGAATTACACTGATCAATTACAAAATGAATTACAAATTGCATTTTTATTTTTTATTTTTTTTAAACTGAAAGAATTACAAGAACATAAATGACATTGTGTCAATAATCGAGAAGCATATCGTATGTATTTTCAAATAGTTTTATCTATATGCACAGAATAATTAAAAGTATATAAAGTCAGCGTCTTTGTTACGAGTATTTTACACTACAAAATTTGGTTAATGTAAATCTGTGTGTTATGGTAAATGTAAAAATGGTGTGAACATAATCAAATAAAAAGAGTGCCAATCAGTTTTTTTGATTGCCAACTTTTAAAATAATCGATTACCAAACATTCGGATCAGGTGATCATGACTGAAGGATGGAAAAGACTGGTTGAAATTAGACTCGATTTGATAGTGGACTTGTACAGACAAAATGATAATGGCAAATGAATATGTCGAAAAAGTTGAATAATTGAAAGTTTATTATGAATAAAACTTTAGCCTAAAGTTACCTAACGATAAATCAAATTGTACTAAAGTTTAAAAAACCTATAGGTAATTAACTATAGTTAATTTCTCTCAACCAAATGTTCAATTGCAACCGCCAACTCCATGTGTTGATCAGTGGATTGAATTCGCTTTGAGGCAGTTTCCAACTTTCTAGCCAACTTATCATCTTTCAGTATATGTTCAATTGCGTTGATCAGTTCTTCATCTTTAAAGTTGAAAGGATCAACCCTCACACCGTAACCAGTTTCCTGTAGACGCTGAGCATTGTCGTACTGATCAGCAAGCAGTGGCAGGACAATCATGGGCTTGCCTTGAGCAAAAATTTCAGTTACGGAATTGTTGCCTTTATGGGTTATGACCAGATCTACTTTTGGGATCAGTTTGGTTTGAGGCAGAAATCGAGCACCCCATTGATTTGACTCCAGTTTGTATTGATCATGGAGAGGTCCTTCGAGAAGATGTACTTATGGGGAGTTTTAGCCAAAATCGTAACCAATCGCTTCATCAGTTCAATGTTGATTGAACCCATAGAACCCATGGAGACGTAAATCAACTTTTCACTCGAATTTCCAGTCAAAAAGTTCTTCGGCAGCAACTGTCCCAAATCAACCAATTCTTGTGTTTGGTTTTTTGTTGAACACTTCAAGATTGAACCAACCGGGACGATCTTGCAGGGGCGGATAGTTCCACTTCTCTGGACATGCGTACACTATTAGACTTTGACTCGTTGGGGTCTTGCAGTCAGCGGGATATCGAGGATAGCCGAGGGCTTCAACAAAATCGTTGAATTTTTTTGAATTAAAATAGAAATCACGACTTTTGTTGAAATCTTCCCATTCGGATCGATCATTGAAAGGTAATCCTAGACAAAAAAAATCTCAATTAAATTACAAAATAAAATCCAAAAATAAAATCTTACCAGAACCACCAGGCGGCAACTCCTTATCCATGTAAAAGAACAATGGATTACAACTGAAAAGTCGAATCCACGGTATTCCCGAATAGTGAATCGCGGGCATCAGTCCAAACTCGTCCGAAAGTATAACATCAGGCTTCAGCCGCTCGATCGCTTCCACCAAAGCTCGATTATAACAAACATTTTCATCACGCATTCGTGGCGATTCGAAAAACGCTTTGAAATTCATTGATTTATCTTTCGGGGAAATGCCGCTCCACATGCCTAGATCTTGAAATAGTTTTGCATACACATCAGCACTGTTTGCGCCTTCCTGTGAGGAGTCAGTTTGGTAAAGATGTTCTTCAAATCCTAGAGAAGTTAATTTCCCCTTCCAGGAGGATTCCAATACGAATACAACACGATGACCACGTTTGAGCAGGAGTGAGGTTGCGCCTGCACAAGTGTTCACATGACCAACCGTGTTGATGGATGCTACGAGAATAGTGAGGGGACTCATGTTTGGTAATTTTTATGGGATGCATATAATAGATGCAAACTTTATACCCTAAAAATTGTCGAGAGGTATCTTACGTACTCATGAAGATAACACATAAGTGCACATTAGGGTCGAGTCTCAACAACGAGAAAGACATAATTCACAATTGTGGTAAGTCTCCAAAAGATAAGATAATCAGCAAGTTTATTAATCTTTCTTATTTCTTATCTTTCTTATCAACAGTCAAACATACAAAGTTATCCTTTTGTAATCAAATCGACAGATAGACAGTAAGAAAGTACATGATGCCATTGTGGTGTCATAATGTTGTAATATCAAATCTAAATTACTAAATTGTCAGTCTAATATTCGATAAACGATCACAAAAGAATATCAAATATCCAATATAGAAAAAGATGAACTACGAAAATAAATGTTAATCATGGAAAAAAGTAAAAGTAAAAATTATGAAATAATAATTAAACTAACCGTAAAAAGTGATTCTTTATGCAAACTTCCAAATGGCCCTGCAGTGAAAACTAATTTGGTGCTCGAATTGAGCACTTCATAGTAATTGGCCAGTTTGACCATTTCTAGATTCAGAAATTTTCTTCCTTTTGTTAAGCGAATCTGAAGTGGAATTATGAACTTTCGTGGTGAATGTAACGCATCACTGATCGATCCATACGCAATTGACATAATCACAAAAGTCATGATTTGTCCCGCGAGTAGTGAGCTGATGATGGCACGGGTTCCATGCTTTAGTCTATGGAAACTCAAATACGAAGTCATGAATACATTGAATGGAATATTAGACAAAACCATTGCAAATAGATTTCGGGATACTAGATGATTGTCGAATATAAACAAATGCGACACTAGACGAGCGTGCGCAAGACGGAATTGACGAATTCTTCCAATTACAAATTTTGATCGTTTACATTTGACAAGATTTTCCAAATCTTTAGTCATCGAACGCAAAATTTGTTTATTCGCATAGACAAAAATCATTATCCAAACATTCATCAACTGATAGACTCGAGTTGCCATGAAGACGAACCAAAGCAGCGAGGCCACATCTACGATCGAAATACAAATCCGAATTTTTGATGATACTTTTAGGAATATTATTTTCACCCATTTTGAGTACTCAAGCACCAGAACAAACGCACTTGGAACATTATCCAGAGCTAAAAGTATTTCCAAGAGTGTTACAAACAGTATGATGCGAACACGAATCGTGGTTGAAATGCTCGGAAAGAAGAACAAACTTTGAATTGAGAATTTAACGTTCGAAATCGTAGATTTTCGCAGATTTAAATTCTGAAACCAAAAGTTCTTGGAATTCTGTACTACAAGTTGTTCCAAGTAACTCCAAATAAACATTTTCTTAGGATTATCAACTAACCCATAAATCGAACGATGAGCATACAAAACAGCAATCGGTAGTGGAAGATAACAGAGCACCAGCATTGTGTTCAGATCTCGATAAGCTGGCGTGGGATTGTTGATTGCAATAAAAACGTCAATTCGGCTCAACAATTCATCAAATTGATAATGATTCAAAATAGTTATGTAGATAAATCGGATTGACATGTACGAGGTGAAGAAGTAGAGATAATATGAAGTGAAACGATCGAATTGCGTTTTCTCAATGACTAATCTTGAGATGTGATGTGGGTAGAAATTGATTTGACGCCAAATGGGAGAAATTATGAAATGTATGATTGAATGGACAAACTTGATAACAATGTTGGGAAACATTATGGTTGTATGTTGAAATTTATTTTTTAGTTTATGTTTTGAAATTTAATGTTAAAAATATGAAACTTTTGGTTGATTTATACAAAAATAATTTCCGTCAACAATTTTGAAATTAACGATACATCGACTGACGTCTGACTGACATTTTTCGTCTGTCAGTACTGCCTAATGAGTAACTATCACGAATGTTTTTGGCAGCAGAATTGTAATTCCATGGACATTGACAAATTAAAGTTTTGTCTTTTAGAAATGTAATTTAAGTTTTATACAGAAAACAATTTTTGTTTATTTGCCTTTAAAATACAGAAGTGGAAATTATAATGTAATTAATGACTATTAGTACAAATAGAGAAACAAATTAAAAATTAAGTTTATGTGGTTTTCTTGTTTTGGGTGATTCTTGAAACTCAAATTTGTCGAACAACGTTTATTTTCTTTTTTGTTTTCGAGAATCTTCGGTAAACAAAAATACAATTTATCAAATGCCAATAAATATAGTATTTATCATCATAAATCAACTCAATTTATTAATTTTGAATTCTTGTTTTTTAATTTCAAGGATTCGCTTTTTAACAAAATTTCCATTTGGATTCAAATTTTGACTTCCACTATTTTAGATTTATACAAAAAAAATTAAAACATTTGCCATGCTGCATGGCCCATGCATTTTCAATAGCAATTACCATTGCAATACCATAGTTCGCGTAAGGCGTAAATCACATGGCAAATTGGTGTCGTGTAAATATTAGCAAACATGGTTCAAAAGTCGAGTCTATGTGTGTAAATCTATTTGACTTTTATATGATTTATTTTATTCAAAGTATTAAAGTAGTGTGATCATGATTGTGGTTGGTTACTTAATTAGTAGTCGTAACATTTACATTCTAAACTATGTCAGATATGGCAATGTAATCAGAGTTTAGTTTTTTCCATTTGCACCCAATTGGCTATGGTTATAAATCAGATTTGCCCTAAATTGGTTTAAATTTTAGTGTGAAATTTCGTTCTAATTTTGTGCCAGATAATCTAACAGATGTATAAATATATTATTCATATTACTCGTATATTTGAATTTGGCCTGTCATTACTGTTTTTAATTGTTTTTCCATTAAAATAATGTACTTCAAACAATTTTTGTCGATTTGTTTTCTACTTTTCAATCTCACGAAATGTGATGAAGAGAACGAATTTGTTGGAAAGCGACATTTTGGTGATACATTAAAAGATGACGATGATTTTAAAGCCGAAATTGAGTTTTACACTACCACTTCAAATGTCACTCAATATCCTGAACAATGGGCCGAGCAGCGACTGGATCACTTCAATCCGGCCAATGTGAACACCTGGAGACAGCGATACTTTGTCAATTTTGATCACTTTAATCGTGCCAACAAGAAATCGTCGCCAATATTTCTCGAAATTCAAGGCGAATGGACTGCTAACAGCACTTTTGATGGTGCCATTGTGTCATATGCAAAGTATTATCAAGCAGCAATTGTCAAGCTGGAACACCGTTACTATGGACACTCATACCCAACACCTGATGCATCAACTGACAATTTGCAGTACTTGTCAAGTGAACAGGCACTGGCAGATGCAGCTACTTTCATTGAGTTTTTAAAACAAAAGTACAATCTCGCGCACAGAAAATGGATCATCTTTGGCTGTTCGTATGCTGGATCGTTGTCAGCCTGGTTTAGGCTAAAGTATTCCCATCTAGTGTCTGGTGCAATCGCGTCCAGTGCACCAGTTGAAGCAATCTTAGATTTCGATGGTTACCTCGAAGTGGTCAATGACGTACTTGGACCAGAGTGCACAGAAGTAATCCATTCAGCAATCAAACAACTTGGGGTTTTGTTGAAAAATCCAAATTGTCACAAAGTGATTGACAAAATATTTGGACTATGTGAACCACTCGACACTACAAACCAGAAAGATGTGTCTAATTTAGTGTCCAAAATTGTTGATCATTTCTCGAGCATTGTTCAGTACAATCAGAACATAACAGGCCACTGTTCGAGACTAACTTCACAATCGACAAATGAATGCGCTCTGAGAAGAGTTGCATCAATGATCCCAAGGAAAACAACAGAAAAATGTCTCGATGTGAAGTATGAGAACTATGTTCGAAAACGGCGCAATGTTGTCTTCAAAAAGGTGGACAAGGACAATATAATGCGCGACCGACTTTGGACATATCAGACCTGTACCGAATTTGGCTTCTTCCAGACGACCACCTCTTCGAGACAACCATTTGGCGCGTATTTGCCAATTGAATTTTTCACCGATCTTTGTGTTGATCTATTTGGCAAGAAATTCAACTCAACATTTTCCAAGAAAGCAATTCAAATTACCAATAACTTCTACGGTGGTTTCAGGATCGAACCCACAAAAGTGGTTTTTTCGAACGGTCTCATCGATCCCTGGCATCGGTTGGGTATTCTCAAGCCGATTAATCCAATCACTACAGAGTTTATCATCCCTGAAACGGCTCATTGCTTTGACATGCATACAGAAAGGGAGGACGATCCACAGTCACTGAAGGATGCACGTCGAGTCATTAGACAGAAAATTGGGCAATTCTTGAGTAATTGAGCAACTTTTAATATTAAATAAAATTTGCAAATCTAATGTTTCAAATTATAAACAAAGTAGACAAAATAATTTAACAATTTTTGTTTTCTGAATGCCATGTTAATTTTATTCACTAAATCGTCAGCCTAATATTCGATAAACGATCACAGAAGAATATCAAATAACCAATGTAGAAGAAGATGAACTAAGAATAAAATTTTTATTAGGAAATTTTTGAATATTTTAAAATTAAACTAACCGTAAAAAGTGATTCTTTATGCAAACTTCCAAATGGTCCAGCAGCGAAAGCTAATTTGGTGCTCGAATTGAGCACTTCATAGTAGTTGGCCAGTTTGACCATTTCTAGATTCAGAAATTTTCTTCCTTTTGTTAACCGAATCTGAAGTGGAATTATGAACTTTTGTGGTGAATGGAACGCATCACTGATCGAACCATACGCAATGGACATAATTACAAAGGTCATGACTTGACCTGCGAGCATTGATGAGATTATTGCACGGGTTCCATTCTTTAGGTTATGAAAACTCAAATACGAAATCATGAATACATTGAATGGAATATTCGACAAAACCATTGCGAATAGATTTCGGGATACTAAATGATTGTTGAATATGAACAGATGTGACACTAGACGAGCGTGCCAAAGACGGAATTGTCGAATTCTTCCAATTACAAATTTGGATCGCTTACTCTTAACCAGATTTTCTAAATCTATAGTCAGCGATCGCAAAATTTGTTTATTCGCATAGACAAAAATCATTATCGAAACATTCATCAACTGATAGACTCGGGTTGCCATTAAAACAAACCAAAGTAGTGAAGCCACATCAACAAGTGCAATGCAAATCCGGATTTTTGATGATAATTTCAAGAAAATTATTTTTACCCATTTTGAGTACTCAAGCGCCAGAACAAACCCACTTGGAACATTATCCAGAGCTAAAAGTACTTCCAAGATTGTTACAAACAATATGATTCGAACACGAATTAAGTTTGAAATGCTCGGAAAGAAAGACAAACTTGAAATCGAGAATTTACCATTCGATAAAGTACGATATTTTAGTAAATTAAAATTCATAAACCACAAATTCTTGGAATTCTGTACTACAAGTTGTTCCAAATAAGTCCAGATAAACATTTTCTTTTGATCATTCTCGCAACCATAAATCGAATAATGAGAAAACAAAACAGCAATTGGCAATGGAAGATAACAAAGCATAAGCATCGTATTCAGATCTCGATAAGCTGGGGTAGGAGAGTTGATTGCAATGATAACATCAATTCTACTCAACAATTCATCAAAGTGATAATGATTCAAAATAGCAATGTAGATGAATCGGACAGACATGTACGATGTGTAGAAGTAGAGATAATATGAAGTGAAACGATCGAATCGTGTTTTCGGAAGGACTAATCTTGAGATATGATATGGGTAGAAGTTGATTTGACGCCAAAGAGGAAATAAGATAAAATGGATGATTGAATTGACAAATTTGGTTAAAAAGTTTGGGAACATGATTTTTGTTGGATGGTAAAATTTATTGTGTTTTAACATTTAAATTTGAATTTTCGGTTAAATTTATATGAAAATTTGTGTAGCTTTTATAAAATTGTTGATGAATCGACTTTTTTTGCATGTCAGTGCTTAATGAGTAAATATCACGAATGTTTTTGAGGTAGAATTTCATAAGTAAATGACAAATTAAAGTTTTGTCTTTACAAAATGTACCGTAAAATCTCTAACAAGCGCCGCATTCAAATAAGCGCCGCATTCGTTTAAGCGCCGCAGAAAAAAACATTGTGGACGTTACGAGAAACCGGTTTTTCGGTCAAAATTTTCTGACGAAATTAACAAGCGCCGCGGCGCTAGTTTGAGATTTTACGGTAATTCGAATTTATCATATAATATACAAAAAACAGCTTTTTTAAAAAATACAGAAATGGAAATTACAATTTAATGTTATTATAATTAATGGCAATTAGAATAAATAGAGAAACAAATTAAAAATTAAATTTATTAATGTGATTCACTTTTAATATAGTTCCTCAAATTTTTACCGATTCTGTATTCATCAAGATTTATTCTGTTTTGTTTATGTTTTCACAAAATTTTCAATAAACAAAACTTTTTCATAAATATTAATAAATAATATTTTTCATCATAAATCATCTGAGTCCATTAATTTTATGTATTCCTGTTATTCAAATTCAAAATTTTATATATTTTAAAAAGTTCTTAATTTGCCTCTACTTTTGTTGTATCATTATAAATAACAGAAAGCAAAATATTTGTTTAGACACTCCATTTGAAATATTCCAAAAATTGAATTCGGAAATGTTTCATATTTGTATTCCGTTTTGTTGTAAACATAACGACATCTCGTGTTTCAGTATAAAAGCCTTTTGTGAATTTACGTTTACACTTGCAAAAGATATTAATATCTTAAATGGCATGAGTCATATGACAGCAATACACAGTTGTACGTATCAGCTATAAAGCAAATTGTTTGTTTATTGCTGATACGTAGAAATTGTCGTCAAGTGAACATCTCACTCTGTTCACTCGCATTAAAGTTCGCATTGGCATCGAAACAAACTTTATTTTTTCCCTGTTTGAAACTTTCAAAATTATCAAATTTGGTACACCAATGTCCCACCAAAATCAAGCCAACGAAACTGTCCGTCTGCAGCAACAGCAGATTGAACTGTTATTCTGGCAAGCAGAATGTCTGCTTCGAAATGCAAACATTCTGCTCAACAACAACGATGACGAGTATGATGATGATGATGGCAGTGCTGTGGATTCGGTCACGTCTGGACAGGTTCGTATTTTGCTGCATCGTATCAACAAAAAGAATCGAAATAATGTTTTTCATTTTGTTTTTGCCTTTCTTTTGTTTGCCTCTTTCTACGGAACAATTGTGCACGAGTTTGTGCTTGAAGGAAAGATTGATTGGAAGAAAATGATTCGCTCAAACCCAAATCTGTCCACCCATCAATGTGGACCGAAGATCATTTGGCCTCAATTAGACGTTGGAATTGGGCTAGACACGGGAGCTTCAATGGCAATTTTGTTGGTTTTGATTTTTACAGCAAAAGTTCGGGACAAAATTGCAATGTCCATCTCGAGAGATCATCATGATACGCTGTTTATTGGTTCGAAAGGTTTGTATTTTCTTTTTGGTTAATGTTTTTTTAATTCTGAAAATTTTGAAATCCCATACAAAGCTTTGGAAAGTTCACTATCTGCCGCGATTTTACGAAAACGAGCTCAATTGAAGCCAATTTTAAAGACATTTTTCGTTTTGATCAATCTCACGCCTTACACATATGAACTTTACTTTTGGTTAAATGTGAGAAAAAGTGTTGTGACTGTTCTCTTTTGGTTGTTCATTTTCCCGTTGTACTTTTTCTATGTTCTTTATGGTAAATTTGGTGAATTTTCAAATCCAAAAATTTAACTTTAACTTTAGGACTTTTTGCGCCTCAACTGCATCATCAGTGTGAGTCGTTACATATGCGTTTGGCAGAAGCATCTTGTTTACCAGCTGGTGCAGGTAAACGGCATAATGCGAACCAAACGCGGATTAAAAAATCCAAAGAAAAAAGCCAGACTCATGATCATGTATTTGAAGTTGAATCGCAAATTACTGTCCATGTGTGACACCATTGAGGAGTACACTCACTACTCTGCGCCCTTTCTCTCGATTATCATTCCATTCTTTGTGCTAATTCAGTCAGTCATGATGGGTATGGTCATCTTTGTGAAGACTTTATCCAACTTGTACAAGAATTTGTTTTTCCTCGCTTCAATTGGCGTCAATTTTGTGCTCTTTTTCATCATTTACCAGTGTGCCACTGTGATGGGTGGCAATACTGCCCTTGAGAGCCAGAATCGTACTTTCTATTACAATTATTTCATCAAACTGAGACTGTCGAGCAACGTACGTCACATGGTGAAGGGCGAGGCCTTGTGGGCACATGGACGTTTCCAGTGGTATTCCTTTTATCTACTCGACAATCATCGAATTACCACAAACACTTACAATTTGGTATGTTCTTTTCATTTTGTGATTAATTAATAATTATCAACTATTTTAAATTATGTTTATTATTTATTGCTTTCCACCAACAGATCATATCATACATTACGATTGTCTTTATGTTCCTGTACAAAAATCAATACCACACCAACTAATTCATTAATCATATTTTTGACATTTTGAATTAAAAATAGGTAATAAAATACTTTCCCCAGCTTGGGAATCAAATGCATGAGTTTTCTGGTTGATCATCGATGATGCATCATGACCTCTGCTTCAAATTTGAATTGTGCTATTTATGGATTAGATATTAATTTTGGTATCTTTTCAAGAAACGGAAATTTAAATTCTATGATCTCTCAATGTGACGTTTTTGACCTAAACAATTTGTAATCATACAAATGTTGTAAAAATAAAATTTAATTGTTGATTAATTTTGCAGTGTGCATCAGTATCATATAAATTGTATTACGAAGTGCAGCGGATAATTGTCATGACATTTTTTTAAATAAGCAATACATTGAGTGATTGTGATCGAATCATTTGTGATAATTTTTTGTCGTTGTAAATATATAAGTTGATTGGCATTTGTGCCTCGAGTGCTTATTTTTAAAAATGGATTTCATTAAATTTTTTATTATTAGTGTAATTTTATTTATTTCAGTTGATTTCATTTCTTCAGCGGCAGAAAGCAACAGCAGCAGCATTGTTCCTTATGATTTGCGTACCGAATATCTCACATATCCGCTCACACTTGAAACTCCCAATCCAAGATTTAGTTGGAAGTTACGTGCCACCAATGATAGTGCACACAACTTGACCCAAAGTGCATATCAAATTGTGGTTTACACTACTGTGCATAACAATGCAACATCGAGCACCGTACAATTGTGGGACAGTGGTGTGGTGAAGAGTGATGCCACTGTGCACATTCGATATGCAGGTGTGGCACTCAAGTCGCGTCAACTTGCAAGTTGGAAAGTTAAAGTTTGGGATCAAAATGATCAAATTGCTGAGAGTAACATAGTTGGCCAATTTGGCATTGGACTACTGCACAGTGGTGATTGGAAAGCTCAATGGATTCATTCATCAAATGCTGAGGTGCAAAAAGATGTACGAAAAACACTGCAAAACGAGGATCAAACGGTAACAGATTCATTAAAGTGTTCGCTTTTAATATTTAAATATTTATTGTTGTATGTTATTTCCAAAAGGTCATGACAAATCTTGCAGGCTTAATGTCACCACTTTATTTTCGAAAAACGTTCCATCATGAACAGACCCACACTAGCGCACGACTGTTTGCAACCGCTAAAGGCATTTATGAAATATTCATCAACAGACAGAGATTGTAAGTGAATTTTTAATTTTTTTGAAATTTTTTTATACATTTGTTTGTCACAGACAAATGTCTCATTTGAAACCTGGCTATTCCGATTACCGTAAATCATTCCGATATCAGAGTTTTGAGAACATTGATGTACATCTTCGTGTTGATGAAAATGTGATTGGAATTGTGGTTGCTTCAGGTTGGTATGCTGGCTATCTGGGCTATAGAAATACAGCAGGATTGTATGGAACCGATCTTGGTGCATTGGTTCAATTGGATATTGATGATGTTACTGTGGTGAAGTCTGATGCCAGCTGGAGCGTGGCAACTGGACCAATTGTGTACTCGGATCTGTATATGGGTGAGACTTACTATGTGGAAAAGGAAATTAGAGGTTGGAATGATGATATCAACTTTAATGATACTCACTGGAAGAAGGTTAAAGTTGAGAACAGAAGCGAACAAATTGCTTTGATTGGAGATGTATCAGAACCGGTGGTGACCAGCATGACACTCAAACCCAAAACTATGCACGAGCCAAAGCCTGGTGTTTTCATATTTGACTTTGGTCAAAACTTTGCTGGTGTTTGTTCGATCACAATTCGTGAAGGACAAGGACCGGCACGAATTCAACTGAGACACGGAGAAGCACTCGAGCAGCCATACATGAAGGGTTCACTTTATACAGGAAGTATCAGGAATGCACGAGCAATCGACACGCTGGTCATTAAGGACAAGGTTACAAAATCGTTCACTTACACGCCATCTTTTACCTATCATGGATTTCGATTTGTGGAGGTTACAGGTTACAGATCTATTGCACCCAACTTGACAGACATTGTTGCCAATGTTATGCATTCGGGCTTTAGGGCCGACTCTCATATGGAAACTTCGAATGAGCTGGTCAATCGGTTATTAGAGAACATTAAGTGGGGTTTGAGAAGTAACTTTATGTCTATACCAACTGACTGTCCACAACGTGGTGAACGACTAGGCTGGACTGCCGATGCTCAGGTTTTTGCTCCTACAGCGGTTTATAATGCAGATTTGGCCGCATTCTACACTCAATGGATGCAGGAGATGAGACAATCGCAGGCAATCGATGGCTCAATACCGGATACAGTGCCACGATATGAACCCGCACCAGGCTCACCTGGTTGGCAGGATGCAATGGTGGTACTACCGTGGGTGGTCTATCGAACCTACGGAGATGTGCAAATCATCAAGGACAACTATGACTCGATGGTCAAATTCATCGACTACGTTACAATATCCAATCCTGATCATATTTGGACGAATCGTATTGACCACACTTTTGGTGATTGGTTGGAGGTGAACGCTCAAACTGACAAACATGTCGTGTCCACTGCTTTCTATGCGCAGGATGCACTTCTCATGTCTAAAATGGCTTCGGTTGTTGGCAAACCGGCAGATTCCAAAAAGTATGCGGAATTGTTTCAAAATATTTCAACTTCATTCAACAAACACTACGTGCAACCAGATGGAACAATTCATGGCGATACACAAACGGTGAAATTTGATCAATTGAATTTAGATTTAGTATTTTATTTTTGTTTTCTTACAGTCGTACGCCTTAGCATTGGCATTTCAACTTTTACCAGAAAGTGTTCGTCCACTGGCAGCAGCGAAACTAGCAGACAATATAAAGAAACACAATAATCATTTGACAGTTGGATTTATGGGTGTGAGTGTGCTCAATCCCGCCCTGACCGAACATGGCCACAACGAGCTTGCCTATCGATTGCTGCTGCAGGACAGCTATCCCTCCTGGCTGTATCCAATTGCACACGCAAATGCAACCACTTTCTGGGAAAACTGGGGCGTGTGGACTGAGACCGGAGGATTTGAGCGTGAGAAAAGTTCATTCAATCATTATGCACTCGGATCGGTGGGCGAGTGGCTCTACTCGAAGGTGGCAGGTATTGTCGGTGATGATGATGGAGGGATGACTGGATTTAAGCACATAATCATCAAGCCCAATCCAGCACCAGGTCTGACTAGTGTAAAAGCTACATATGAATCGATACGAGGACCGATCACAAGCAGTTGGATAGTGAATGGGGACACAGTTGACTATTCTGTCACAATTCCGGTCAATACTAAAGCAACAATTATTCTACCGGGCCAAGTGAACAAACATGAAGTGGGTTCTGGTACTTGGAAGTATAGCTCCAAAAAGAATTTTTGAAAAATAAATAATATTTTATTTGTTAAGAATTTACATAATCGAGCAAATCTTTGAATTTTGCACAAAATCAAATAAAGAATTGATCCGTAAACTATTTTTAAAATTCTTAATATTACCATTTTATATTGTGTTAAAATTGTATCAAATATTTGTATCAATTTCAAATTGAATAATTTCGTCAAAATTTTCATGTTGCAAAGATCGTGTGTAATATTTAGTACTTAGGGTATTTTTATAAGTAAAACGATAATCATCAACTTTACAAAATATCCGAGACTTCATACAATACTTTAGCAAGCGCAGTTGCTTCAAGTGCCAAACTTTAAGTAAAGACAAAAGTTTTCTTCGACACTCAACTTTATTTTCGATATGTTTCGATTTTTCCATTAGTTTTCGAACAGTACATTTGTGACATCAATTGTGCCACTCATAAAGTGAAAGCGCTTCCAAGTTGGGAAATATCGAATCGAGATGAAAGCCTTCAAGAATTTGCTCATTTGTTTCTCTGATGCTCAGAAAAAATTTTCTCACTATCTGGCACAAAAGTTGTAGTGAGATTGAGGTAAAAAAAAGCTGTTTGAGTTGAGCCAAAATTGTGGTCCAATTGGAAAAATCATTTAAAAGACGTGGATAACATAGCCTTAAAGCAGTCAAGTTGACAAAAATAATAGAAAAGTGGTGATTTGCTTTGAGCAGTGACACCTAAATATTTTGAGTCCTGCTTTTGACTGTAACAGAATTTTTGAACGGCTTTGTAAGCAGTTGAAACCAATTGATTTTAAACATTGACCTTGAAAATCATTTATGTTCATTATGATCATTAATAAAATGTGAATGTTCAACTGAATGGTTGACCTGCAATCACTAAACTGCCAATATTGATGTTATCATCGATCGTTAAACTCGTACTCGCGTTTTCCTTGTTTTCGTTCTGCTGTAAAAATAGAAACACTGCTGTTGTTTCATGCTTTAATGGCAGATAGACAATCAAATCTAAGGGAAAGTAAAATGTATATTCGTTCAACTAAATTAGTGACATAATTGTGCAATATTGCTTTAAACAAATGTTGCCAATGCATCAGAGTAAACACGATCATTTGGCTTACATCATTGCTCGTGTTATAACATCGACATTTCCACTTGTGTCCGTTTGTCACTTTTAAACCCAATTGCAATGTCTTTACTGAACAATAGTGCTTTTATGCAACATTTTGAGAAGTCCAAAATGAATTTCAAACGACAAGCATTCCAACTGAAAGATAAAATCTTTGATCAAATGTTGTTCAATGTTCAACAGTGGCACAAGCACAAAAAGTGCAATCAAGAGAATTGTTTGAGTAATTGTTTAGTGCGAGAAAATGAAGTAAATCTCAATGATTCTCTGTGCAATTTAAACTCTACTAATAAAACAATGCAAATAGAATTAACCAATACAAACGCAATGTCAATGCCAGACAGAGTTGACTGTCCTCCGCCAGCTTTTGTACAAGATCAAGTTCCATCGATCGAAAACGAAAACAATTTCAACGACAAAAAGAATGTTTCAAATGTTTCTCTAAATTGTCGACAGCACACAGTTGAACAAATATCCACAATTCCAATGGCTAATCAACCAAACAACTCACGATCAACTCAACCCAAATCACTTTCAACGATTGGCCAAATCTCTCCTCGTTCATTATCTCCTCCAATTACCAATGAATTTATTGCTAAGCCAATTCGGCCAAACATTGCCCAATCAAATCGTTATTTTCATTGTCCCCATTGTTCAAATTCATTTGACCGCAAATCCTCTTTAGATTGCCATCTGCGAGTGCACACAGGTGAACGTCCACTGTTTCACTGTGACCAGTGTGGCAAAGGTTTTAGTCTAAAGGACAATTTAACCACCCATCTCATGATTCACAAAAATATAAAACGCTTTCGATGTGATCATTGTGACAAAAAATTTAAACGAAAATCCAGTTTCAAATTTCATTTACGAATACATTCTGGTGAACAACTATTTCACTGTGACCAGTGTGGCAAGAATTTTATACAAAGATGCCATCTCGAAGCTCATCTACAAACACATTCCGGCGAACGACCATTTAACTGTGACCAGTGTGGCAAGAATTATACCACAAAATCATGTCTTAAAATTCATTTACGGACCCATTCTGTTGAGAGACTATTTCACTGTGACCTGTGCAGCGAACGCTTTAGTCTGAAGCACAATTTAACAACCCATACACAAGAGATTCACAAATATTTGAATAGTTTTTAGTGTGACCGTTGTGACAAGCAATTTACACGAAAACCCAATCTTAAAGCTCATTTACAACGAACACATTCAACTGAGCAACCATTTCAATGTAATTTTTGTAAGAAATCATTTGCAAAGTTGAACCATCGCTACAAGCACGAACAAGCCAAGCATTTACAATGTAGATCCTACATGTAAAGCCATATCGATGCAAAACACTTTTACTATTCTGCAAGATCTAATCAGTGATTAGTAATTACGCATATACGAGTAGTTAATTTTGGTTTACCTAAAAGAAAGTACAACATGAAAGCAACATCATCGATCATTGAAATCCGAATGAGTTAGTTGAGAAAGTTTAAATGTGTTTTGCATATATCACAAATGTTTGTTGAATTTAGTTTGCTCATTGAGTTGAACTCGTAAAACAATTTACAAAATGGATTTAACAATTTCTAACAAACCAGCACTTACTTGTATTCTATCATAGATGAGTGTAAATAGTCGATTTGCACTTTTGCTCACTTTTACTCAATGTTTGTGTGTTGTGCTTGTGTTGTCGTTATTCTTTTCGTTTGTTTGTCCCATTTCGCCTTCTCTCACTTTGAATCTGATCAAAGTTTTATCACCAAACCATGCAAATCATCAATTTTTTCGAGGAAATCTGTCGCCATTTCTTCGCTTGCCTCACCCTCAAGGAGCGACTCTATGTTCGGTCTGTGTGTCGTCGCTGGAAATGCACCATCGAGACGATGTGTTTTCAGAGTCGATCGTTGGATCTTGAAATTAGCCCTATGGCTCGTTATGAGTTCCGATATGGTCTCAAACAACTTTGCGACAATTTTCCTAAGCGTACCTTCGATGGCAGTCTGGATGTTTCACAGAAGAACATTACTGGAGATTTTGGCCGTCTATTGGCTGGTTTGATGCCCAATTTGGACCGAATGGCAATCTCTGAAGATGGTAGCCTTTACCATTCCGAACACCTGATGTTTCTATTGGAGCATTGGAATGCGCTGTCAAGCCTGTCGATTGATGGAGTAATGAAGATTACTTTGATAACCCCCGATGAAGTGCTCAGGCTGATTGCCACCAAGACCAAATTGACTCGTCTTGATATTCTTGTCGAACTGGCTAGTCCTATTAAAACAAGAAGTTGGGACACAGGGACCATTTAGTGGGATTTGTCCCGTGAATTGTCGCCGATATTGCCTCGATTGACTCACTTCGCAATTCGTAATCACAGCAAAGCAACTCTGCCGGACACTCTGCTTCAACTTGGTCCACAATGTTCCTACCTGAGACTTGAACATTGTGATTGTGTCACCCGAGATATTCCCAACCTGCAATACGCCAACAATGTCGAGCATTTGTATTTGAAGGAGAATGATGCATTGATTCTTGTTGTATTGCAACAGTTTGTGGGGCTGCGTACACTCGAAATAATTGAGGCTCAACCTTTTCACCTTAAAATCATTAAGGTAATTGTTATATATAATTGATTTAATTAAAATTAAAATTTAAACCACAACAATTGTTAATTTTCTATTTATAACTTACATTTATTTTTTATTTAGTTAACAATTGGCCTCGACTTTTTCACTCATTTCAACCAGATTCCTAATCTTTCGACACTGATCATCGAAAGCACAGGAACTTGCATTCCAATTGCCGCTTCTGAATTCGCTCGTTATCAACTGAAACAGGTGAAATCACTGACACTGATTTCACAAGAATGGTTCCTACAGTTTGCCAATGATGGCGAAGAATTGTCACACTGGTGATGAGATTTGTCGACTATATGCTGCCCTGTTTCCGTCAGTGGAAATATTCTGCATCAAGTCATTTCAGCGGATTGTGTCCGAAAAGGATTAAAAATTTAAGGTTGCATTTACTCCTTATTGGAACAAAGCCAAGTGGCAATCCGTTTCGGGCGCTACTTTGATTTGGTTTTGAAAGTATTTGTGTCAATTTTATTATTTCTAATCTTTCTAATCCTGTATCATTGCCACTAATTGTTCTAAAATTAATAAAATTAATTTTGTTTGAATAAGTGTTTTTATTTCATTATCATGAAATTGTGAAAGTTGAAAGTGGGGTTGAAGTACAACTACTCATTTGTCCATTAAGGTTGACTCAAGCCGGCGTGCGCCATCAAATCTCAACAACCTTCACCTTCTCTGTACACCCCTTTATTCTCGTGTATTTCTCTCATTATTACTCACGGCACCATTGCCCTAGTAAATTCTTGACTTCTTAACCCTAGGTAGTCATAGTGACTACTTTTTGACTTTGCATGATAATATTTAATTAAATATAAATACTAGAATTAAATCCTTCTAGGTATGCTTCTATCAGAATGTTTTGAGCTGCTTTGCAAAATCTCGATATTGGGAGCCTTAAGGTTTAGCTAGGAGATCCAAAAATGTAGACCCTTGTCCATCGAAAAAAGTGGTCCGCGTACCTTCCCCTGTGCTTTGGTTGCTAGCAGCTGCACCGCATTAGTCCCCTCCTGTCCTCTCGACTCGACTTGCCTGACAGGTTAGAGGTGATGAGGTGCAAAGCTGCAACCACACAGGTGAAGGTTCACGCTGTGATGTCGCGGGCGGGGGCTAAGCATGCTGTGATTGAGTGAAAACATGACATTTTTAGATGCAGATTGTGATATGATAATGGATAAAACCTTGAAAGTTCTTTATCTAGATCGATAATTCAAAATCACTTGTTTTCATAATGATTTGATTCAAATTCGTACGATTTGTACTTGATGAGATAATTACGCTCAAAGTTGACGCATAAGCTTGTGTTGTCCTGTCATATCTGCCTTTGGCCTAGGTAGTCATACCGACTATCTTCGTGGAAAAAGTGCTTTTTAGACCTTGTGCTTTTAAGGGTTAATGTGTGTGACGGACGCTCCCCCCTTCAGTACCTTCTCGAGCACCCAAGTTCGTCACGCCACATTGTCATTTGTTCACGAAGGTTGTTTGTTATTTACTTTAAAAATTGTACAGTTCTTTGGGGTTGAAGTACTACTACTCATTTGTTCACGAAGGTTGTTTGTTATTTACTTTAAAAATTGTACAGTTCTTTGGGGTTGAAGTACTACTACTCATTTGTTCATTCAGGTTGTTTGTTATTTACTTTCAAAATTGTACAGTTCTTTGGGGTTGAAGTACTACTACTCATTTGTTCATTCAGGTTGTTTGTTATTTACTTTCAAAAATTGTACAGTTCTTTGGGGTTGAAGTACTACTACTCATTTGTTCATTCAGGTTGTTTGTTATTTACTTTAAAAATCGTACAGTTCTTTGGGGTTGAAGTACTACTACTCATTTGTTCACGAAGGTTGTTTGTTATTTACTTTAAAAATCGTACAGTTCTTTGGGGTTGAAGTACTACTACTCATTTGTTCATTCAGGTTGTTTGTTATTTACTTTAAAAATCGTACAGTTCTTTGGGGTTGAAGTACTACTACTCATTTGTTCATTCAGGTTGTTTGTTATTTACTTTAAAAATCGTACAGTTCTTTGGGGTTGAAGTACTACTACTCATTTGTTCATTCAGGTTGTTTGTTATTTACTTTCAAATCGAAGCCGCATTGCCATTGCCCCCATAAATAAACAACTAACTACCATTTTTAATTAATCACCTTTAATTAGTGTGTGTTAAGCTGAGACAACATAGCAGAATTCGTGCTATTGAGCGTTGAACCACTCGTGTTGCATGACTTCGGACATCATTGGTCGAGTCTCCTCATTGGGATCGAGAAGCTTGAGAAGAAGGTTGCGAGCTGAGCCAGTGACCGAGTCAAGGAAGCGTGTCTCGATGTAGGTCGGGTAGTTGGTCTGCTCATTGTACAGCTTCTTGATGTCTTGGAAGTGGAATGGGAAACGATTGCACAGCATCGTGTACAGCACTACTCCCATTGCCCACACGTCTGCCTTGAAGGGATTGTATGGCTTCTTGGCCACCATCAACGGTGAGTAGTATGCCACCGTGCCGCAGTAAGTCTCGCTCACCAGCTGGGAGATGTCCGAGTCGTCTGTGATGAGGTCGACAGAGCCAATGTCGTCCAACTTGGCGTCACAGTGGGCCATCTTCACCACGTTGGGCGGGTAGGACACCGCTTCATGTGTCTGTTTGAACCACCACCGTGCCAGCTTGGCTTGGTTGTTCCCATCCAGTAGGATGCTGTCCAACTTGATGTTCCCGTGGGACATCTTCGCCTCGTTGTGCAGGTAGCGCACCGCCTCGCAGGTTTGTTTGAACCACCAGCGAGCCAACTCTTCCCTCAGGTTCTTGTGCTCCTTCATGTAGCCTGAGAGGTCGCCATTACCGGCAAATTCCAAGAAGATGAACACATTGCAGCGCATCTTGAAGATGTCGTACACTTGGACACAGTTCGGGTGCTTCACCTCCATCAGGGCGGCCAAGGCTCGAGGCACGAATTTGTCACGCAACTTTGGGGACATCTTGCTCATGTCCATCACTTTGACAGCACAAAGTTGGTCGTCCTTCTTAAAGTTCTTTGCTTTGTAGACCTAAGAGAAAAAGAATGTATCAATAACTGACGATGATAAGTCAAATAAAGTCACGAACCAGACCAAAGGACCCTTGACCAAGCAATCCCAACAGTTGGTAGCCCTTCTTGGTGAAAATAGCTTTGGTCTTGTCGTCAATGTCTTCCTTCTTTGACATGGCTCGTAGTTGGAGGGAGCAGAGAGAGGGAGGGAAGGAGGACTATCACGGATCGAGTGACTTGCTGGCACGAATGAACAAACGATTTGATGAGGGAAACAGACAAGAGAAATGACTAATCGAACACTCAACAAATGCCTTCAAGCTTATTGAGCCTTTATATCGCGATAACTAGAAAGAACTACAATTTCGAATTCTCTTTCGTAAATTGACTAATTTTGGTGAATTTTTGTAACAAAGAGAACTTATTATAATCTATTTGGAAATAAATTCTTTTAAGGTCAAAAATTATTTGATATAACTAAAATACTTCAGTTTTCTTGCAATTCATAAAATACTTAGTTCTAGTTAATTTTTTATACAAATTCTGTTGGTTTCAAAGATAAATTTACATACATGTTTGTTCACAACAGCACAATTGTTGCCCTTTTTATTTAAGTTGATCTTTTCGTGGCCTCGAATGATGACCAAAGAGAGATAAAGTAGAGGTGATAACGATGACGAAGAGAATAATACGAAAACACGTGCAGATGTGAAAGAGATTGATATATAAGAAATTTAATTAAAAAAATTGTCTAATAAATTCATTCAAAATCCACTAATTATTAATTTTAATTGATAACAAACAAACAAAAAGTATTGTGACGGACTAGAATAGAGGAATCGTGCTCATCTCGTAGCGGTACACGAATGTGCAACCTGCTCCTCCACTCTCAAACACTAGAGCAGGCATATAGCGACGCACAGTTCCACCCGCCAATGCAACATTCGGTAAGACTCGGTTATATACTCTCGAATTCGGCTGACTGCAAGACGGACAGGCGGTAAGACTGTTCATTGGGAAATTAGTCTATTGAAAATGATTCAACAAATGCAAATAACTTTGCTCAAATCAAACTACAAAATTTGTTTTCGGTCCCAGTGAAGAGCGAAAAGCCTTGACCACCTTTGTGAAAATGTATACATTTGTGTGTTTATGCATTTTGGATGTTACAGGCTCATTTGTATGTTCATTTTTATGTGTCGTTCTGCTATTTTTTTTCTTATTGACAAATTTTAAAAGAACTATACGAACACTCAATATATTGAGTGCAATAAAAATAACAATAAAAATTATTTAGAAATGAAAGTTTTTAGTTTGGAAGATCAAAATGAATTTAGTTTGAACACTAAAGGTTCAATTGACATTCGATTTAGCTAATAATTATATCAAAATACATCTAAACAAATAAATTTTAAAAAACGAAAGATTGGTGAGAAACATTTGCTGTTCTTGTTTATTTTCAAAGTTTAACTTATCTATCATGATAATTAAAAATTAATCATAAATTGTCAAATAAATGTATTTAGAACCAGAATAATTGATTACAAATCAAAAAGTATTGCGACGGGCTTCCCTGTACTAGAGCAGAGGTATTGAATTTATATGGGGCAATCAGGTATCAGCACACGAATGTGCAGCCTGCTCCTCCACTCTCAAACACTAGAGCAGGCATATAGCGACGCACAGTTCCACCCGCCAATGCAACATTCGGTCGGATTCGGTTATATACTCAGACATGAGGATGACTGCAACACGGACAGGCGGTAAGACTGTTCAATGGAAAATTAGTCTATTGAACAATTTAAAGACTTTCATTCAATTCGAAAGGAAGCAAAACGTTTTGGCTTTGTTTTTGTGACATTTGTGGGATTAAGCGTTAATCCAGTTTTTTGCCATGAGAACCAAAAATAACAAACAGAAACAAAAATGTGGTGTTTGTGGTGGCGAAGCTTCGGGTAATATATATTGAGTTAATTTTCTAAATATTTTTTTAAATAATGAATTTGAAGGTTTCAACTATTCGGCACTGACTTGTGAGTCGTGCAAAATGTTTTTTATTCGTAATTCAAATAAGAAATTCAGCTGCTCGAAAGCGAATAACAAATGTGAGCTGGACATTATAACTCGTAGGAATTGTCAAAAATGTCGTCTTGAAAAATGTTTTACGATTGGAATGACAAAGTTGGAAACAAAGGAAAAATCTGAAATTTGCCACTCATTACGAACTTTACTTCAAGAAGGAAGAATTACCACAAGAAAAAGTCGCAAAACTCTTTTAACACGAAAACTGAAAACTACTCGATTCGTACTGAAATCATATGAAAAACATCTAATAACCGAATTGGCGGATTCGATGAATTCGATTTTCGTGGATGAACGCACCCTACCCGTGATTGGCCAAATCACCAACAATCTATCTGTGCTCCAGTTGGGCTATCCCTCAATGTATGTGCGGAAGATTGTTCGATTCTGTAAAAATGTCAACGCATTGAGGTTTATGTTTAATATGAAAATTCCAACAAAATTTAAATGACTAAAAATGTTAATAATCAACTGTAAATACACGCCTTCGAGGTCGACAGAAATAACTGAGCCTAATCTTTGGTTTCGATTTCATTTCCTGTAGCGGCTGTACAACGATTTCGAAACACTGTGTCCGCTTCTCTACATAGTCTTCATCCTCGTAGAAATTATCTGCAAATGCGTACAAACAAATGGAACATCTTGCGAAACAGCTGATGCCAATCGACTTGAGATTGGGAAATATCTTGTCGAGATGCAATTGCAATAATGGTTCGTGTGATGGAAAGTCGTAACAAATATTGAGAGATTTGACTGAGTCAATGCGATAATGGTTGATTAGCGTTGAAAGATCAGTCATTTGTGGATCAATTGCGCGTGCTAATAAAATTTCCAGATTGTGTAGTTTCAATTTGGCCATAATTTGGAAGAGTGGCACAAGTGGACGTGATCGGTTCCAAAAAATTTTCATTGATTCTAGACTGGTCATTTGGGTGAGAAGTATTTCTTCTTGGGAAAGAGAGTTGGAAAACTCGCAAAGATTAAGATGAGTAATTTTGGTGATGAAATTGTTGGTCTTGTTGAACAAAAGGATATTTCTGGTAAAGTAAAGTTGTGGTTACTTGACTGGAGCTAATAAGTTTAATATAAATCAACTTACTTTGTAAACAAACTATCTGTCTTGGTTTCAGTTTTAAGGCCAATTCGTTTCAACTGCCGATTCGGTACTCCATATTTGAGCATTGATTCGTAGATATTATCCGAGTTGTCGCGCGTGAATAAATAGAATTCCCGAAGTTGCTTCAGAATGGGCAAATCAATTTGCACATCCAACTTTTCTCCAGTAGAGAACACTAATCGATTTAGTTTGTGCATTCGATTGATAAGGCTGATTGTGTGAGCCAATGCCTCTGTAATTGCCGGTTTGGTATCGATCGGGTATCTGTAAAGTTCATCAGCAATAGCAAAATAAAATATAAGATGTAAGGCTTCGAGTTTAGACAGCAAGCCAAGCAAAAGTTTGTCTGCGACTGCTTGTTTTACCTGTGAAGCGGCGATTTCATCGGCGCTCAACTGCAGAGCTCGAATGTTCGGAAATGTGTTCACAAATTTAACCAAAAATGCACGACTTAAAGTATAAATTTTCTTATACCACAAAGTATCTGTACTACTTCGTGGAATGACAAAAGTACGCTCAATTGCGTTACCTTTTCCAAATGGAGATCCTATTAATTTCCTTTTTCCAAATATTAAAGCGATTGAAGTACGACGATCACAGACAATTTTGATCAAATTGTTAAATCGAGTGCAAGTGAGCGGTAAGTGAAGCACATGATCGGCCACTGGAACACGCTCAAAGATGAACACAATCAGTTCGGTGGGTAAGTCGAGGAACTTCATTTTAAAGATCCTCAAACAAAATCATAGAAAATTGTATTAAAAGTTTCAAAATGATTTGTATAGAGATTTTTTAAAAACAAAATTACATGCGTGGCTCAACTGCTTACAAGACAGTTCAAAAATTATGTTACATTTAAAAGCAAGCTATAATACATTGCATTATTTGTCGCATTATTTGTATTTACCTGTGAGGTTATCTGCTACATCTCTTGATTGGCTTCTAGTGGTATATGAACATGTAGGTACAAAGGTCAAACCTAGCTTTGGTCATGTAAAAACATTCAAATCCTCTCTAAGTACTTTTCAATGCCTCTACCTTTTTACTGAGTCCAACTGATTGTGTTATGAGGCCTCTCTCAACCATTGCTTCAAGTTCTGAGGAAAGTTGCTTAAATACCAGCATTTCCTATTTTGTGTCTGTGCAAATCATTAGTTTGACTTGCTTTTGACAAACACAAGAAAATCTTCAGTTTTTACCTATTTATTTATTTTCCAAAGTAAGTTTGTTAAATCTTTAAATGATTTAACAACTAATAAATATCTTATTTATGTCACAGATTTATGTCCATCCTCAAGCATGAGTGATTACTTCAATCGTCTTCCAGACGAAATTATAGCAAAAATATTCAACCGATTGCCTTTGCACGATCTGGCTCGTCTCGAAATGGTCTCTCATCGATGGCAATCAGTGCAGGAATATGTCCTGGCACGAATCGGCTCGCTCACTCTCTACAGAGAAGAATTTGCCTTTTTTCATGACAACTTTTTCCAGTTGATGTTTTTTGAGCCACTGCGCTACTCGCCTCACTATAACAAGAATTCATTGTTGTTCAATAATTCTGTCAGTGGAAAACCTGTGCAGAATAGTGAAAGTCGTTGGTTGGTGAAAAAATTACCCAACATCACGCAGCTATCAATGTGGGAACCTTGTGCTGCTGGTCTAGATGTCAACTATCTACTCAAACACTGGACAGGGCTTCAAAAATTGGACATTGCAGATTATTTCCTAGAGGATGTAGTAGATGATATTTATTCGCTGCTTAACCAATTGGCTTCGCTGAAACATCTTTATATATTTCAGGCTATTAATTTTGGCTTCTTTGATAATGTGTCTCGACTAGAAACTGTTTGCATTGAAAATCAACAAAGTGAACCTTTAAGTAAGGTTATCGCCAAATTGGGACCAAACATTCGTCATTTGTATTTGTGCAATTTTGACTGCTCTGAACAAGAAGTGACAAACACTCGAAACGCTCTACAACAAAATGATGTTCTCGCAAATACATTATCCACTCAGGTGACACATTTGACGCTGCAAACAGACAAATATTGGAATTACGAGAATTCAGTCACCGTTCCAGTATTGAATTTGATCGTGGAACACTTTGGCGCATTGACCCATTTGGACATTCGTTTGCACAAAAATTTGTACTTGCACGAAATTGTCGGTCCATTATCTCAATTGCAACAACTAACATCTTTGAGACTTTCCTCTACAATTTCGAGTGATGACGAAGAATATGCCAGAATGCATCAAGCAAATACGGATCTATTGACCAATGGCGTTCGATCAGTTCGTAAGTTGCATCTAACAAGCAATGTGAGTGTTCCAACTACACCAAAACCATTCTTTTATGAACAACTGTTGCAACTAGCATTTCCTTGTCTCGAAGAACTTTACTTTGAGAAATCAATTCAAATGTATCAATGTGTGAATTGTAGATCACCTGACAGAATGTACTTCAGATATAGACTGTTCGATGGTGGTGATCTTTGTAGTTGTCCCAGTACTTTGTGGTATACTTTTCGCGAAATGAATCTGAAGGCTGTGTATCGCAATACCAATCTTGTTTATCACTACAAGACGAGCACTTTCAAGCAGTTTTTAGTTCGTTTGGAGCGATTTGGTCAATCGAAGTACAATCAAGTGCTTGGTTAGGTCAGGGCAAACAAAAACTTTATAACATTGTTTTCTATTAATAAAAATTTGAATCCAATCCAATTCTGACCCGTAAACTATATTTTCGTTTACATTTAAACAAAAACTCGATTGATTTCGATCGTTACAACATTTGCATCGGCACCAAAGACGAAATGTTCAATCAAATTTCATTTAAAGCTAGATTAGAAATTTAGAAATAGAAATATAGTTTTGATACAATTTCTAGCGCATTTGAATTTTGTTTGCTAAGTTATTCCTTCTTTATTCAAAGAAAAAGTCATTATAAATTTAAATAATTATTACAAATGTTTATTGAATTTAATTTCAAATTAATCAGATGAATTTCATTTTACTTCTGGTGAGTGCACCCACTACTTCTACCTCACCAGCACAGCCTGTGTATAAATAGCCAAATGTCATTTCTTGCTCACTTTCACAGAGAAAATTTCACACAGTGCTGCTGTTTGTGTGTTGTGCTTGTGTATTTTCGTTAGTTTGTCTTATTTTTGTCTTTCCTCACATTGAATCTGCTCAAAGTTTTATCCCCAAACCATGCATATCACCAATTTATCCGAGGAAATCTGTCGGCTTTTCTTGTCTCGCCTCACCCTCAAGGAGCGACTCTATCTCCGATCTGTTTGTCGTCACTGGAAATGCACCATCGAGTCGATGTGTCACCAAATTCAGTCGTTGAATTTTGAAATTGGACCAATTGTTCGTAGTAGGTTCTCATTGGGTTTAAAGATGTTTTCTGATAATTTTCCTGACGATACCTTCGATGGCAGTTTGAATGTTTCGCAGAAGTACATAACTGCCGATTTTGGACGACATTTGGCTGGTTTAATGCCCAATTTGGACCGATTGGCTATTTCTGGAGAAGATTGCACTTATCAAATCAAACACTTGATGTTTCTATTGCAAAATTTAAATGAACTGTCAAGCTTGTCAATATTCGGAGTAATATACGAAGAATCTTTGGGAACGCAAGATACAGTGCTCAAGCTGATTGCCACCAAATCCAAGTTGACTCGACTTGATTTTCTTGTCAAACTAGCAGATCCTAAGTGTCATTTGAACATACTGGGCATTCCGTGGGATTTGTCCCGTGAATTGTCGCCAATATTGTCTCGATTGAATCACTTCTCAGTACGTAATCACACCAAAGCAACACTGCCGAGCACTCTCCTTCAACTTGGCCCACAATGTTCCTACTTGAGACTTCAACAATGTGATTGTGTCACCCGAGATTTTCCCATATTGAAATGCGCAAACAATCTCGAGCATTTGTACTTTTTTGAGAATGATACATCGATTCCAGTTGTATTGCCACAGTTCAAAGCATTGCGTACACTCGAATTACGCGGAATGGGAATTCTGTATCTTTGTTCTAAACCCACGGTAATTGATTGATTTGTTATTTTTTAAAAGAGTGACCGTCAGTTTAGCCCAAATTTTAGGCAAAACGGATTTGGATGAAACGTGGCTTGTTTTGAAGGGTTTCATTAGCTGTTTTCAAATATGTAACTCAAAGATCTGTCCGACATCCAGAACCGTCTCAAATAGTCCCGTAATAGTTCCAATCAAGCCGATGTTATTATCGACTATTTCTTATTTTGACAAACAAAATGACTAATCAAACTAACCTGTTTATGAACTTTACAGTCATTTTCACTGATAAATCACAAGAAAATAACTTGGAATATGAACTAATTGTATTTAGTTGTTGATAATTTAGATTAAACTTTAAAAATATTAATTACTAAGTTTCAAATCTCAATTGTATTTCCTTATCAAGTTTTTCAACTTGAATCTTTCAAACTTATCAACGATTGCTATTTGTTTAGTCGTGCTTTATTCAAGTTTATAGTTATGAATCATGTTTTTTATTGACTGATGAGAAATAGTGCGAATCTCGTTCAACTGTGAGACTTATACAACGTTGTATCTTTGGAATCAATTTACCAGGAAACTAGATGTCGGACAGAGCTTTAAGTTACATATTTGAAAACAGCTAAAGAAACCCTTCAAAACAAACAACGTTTCATCCAAATCCGTTTTGCCTAAAAATTGGGCTAAAAAGAGCTTGTTTTGACGGTCACTCTTTAATCTACTTACCTCTAAAATAATACAGTTGTTTTCTCCGTCCGTTATACTACCACCGGTGAATTTACTATCTCCATCGATTCGTTCATCACGCACTGTACTGTACTGCAAAGCACAGTCACACACACAAACAGCTGTAGTTGCTGTCAACACGCGTACGTATTCTCCCACATCAAAACAGTGCCAACCAGTAAATCACATTCTCCTTCTGTAATCGTCTCTATCTCGATTGTTCCAATTATTTCACGATGATCTTTGAAATAACCACAGGTGATCACTTTATATCACAATACATCACCTTCAACAACATACCTGTGCCGTCAGTTATCATCACATTAAACTGAACATTTTTTTCTCTATTCGTTGTTCGTGTTGTTTGTTAATGTTTTGCTTTATTTTAATTGATTGATATCTTATACCATAGTTCAAGTCACCTTGCGTCACTTTATCTCAGATTACCGCAACATTCAGCACTTCACCTCACCAGTACCGATAGTTATCACATCTTTGCTCTATTTCTTTGTGTGTTTTGCTATATGTACCATATTTTTTAATATATTCTTAATGTGTATCGTGTTGCCTTTTGATTTGAGTTTTATTTATTTATTTTAATCTAAACTGAATGCAAATCAACATTGAAAGTCAGATGTGTTAGTTCTATCTAGATAGCCATGTCAGGAACTAGTGGAAGACCAGTTGAACCAATTGACGAATTCAAATACATGTACTTAGGAGTAACCTTTGCGTGTAGAATAACACGGCTGAAAATTGATGGCCGACGTATAGCCGGTATACCGGCAATTAAAGAACTTTCCCGAAAGTTGGTAAACAAAACAGAATTAAGCAATGCAACCAAATCGATATTGTTCAAATCTGTATATGATGCTCACGTACTAATAAGAAACTTGGATTCTAAGGGACAGTACAAGATCGCGTATGCAGTCAGCAGAGATGTGATTTATTAGAAGATTGGTGGATACAACTTGGAAGGATAAAATGAGAACAACAATATTAGCAAGGACATTAGAATCAGGCCGCTACTATTATGGATAGAAAGAAGCCAACTACATTGGTGGATACCTACTGAGATTACTGAACAAGGGAACAGTAATCAGAATACTACTGTAAACCGAATTGTAATATTGGTCTCATTCATTTGTGAAATAACAATCACAATTGAATGACCATTATTATGCATCTACAAATAATGCATTCTGTTATTACTAAAGATTTTGTTTGCTGATATTTGATTCAATAAACATTATTTGTGTGAGATAATATCTTGGAATTGATCGTGTGATGAAGTGTAGGTTAGGAGGTGGATTGGGTGTGTGGTGCGGTGGTTGGGAGTGGGGTGGGGTGGGGGTGGGGGTGTTGGCGCGCCAGCGCCTTGCGAGGGTCGCTTGCGACCCGAGCATTTTCTTGTATTAACTATTATTTACTATATTTTACCTAGATAACACTTAGTCCAGACTTTTTTACTAATCTTAACCAGAATCCTAATCTCTCGAAACTGATCATCCAAAGCGACAACACTTCAATTCCAATTTCCACATCTGAACTCACTCGTTATCAAGTGAAACATGTGAAAATACTGACACTTCTTTCTTTTTCGTCGTTTAAACAGTCTACTAATGACGGAGAATTGACCACTGGTGATGCCTTTTGTCGACTGTATGCTGCTCTTTTTCCATCAGTTGAAATATTTTCAATCAAGGCATTTTTCAAAGAAAAATTTGTGTCAGAAAATGATTTGCGCCATTTTTCTGCTTTGCGAAAATTCAAGTTGGAATTCATGAATTCATTCATGCCTTTTTGGACCAAAGCCAAATGGCAATCCGTTTCAGCGGCGCCTTTGATTTGATTTGTGATAATTTCATTGTTTTTTAATCCTCTACGGTGTATTGTATTGAAAGATAATAAAATTCAAATATCTGTTTTTATCAGGGTTGTCATGAATACTATCGATGGTTGCTATGGAAACTAAGTTATGTATTGACTCATGCTGTACAAGTATTGTCTGCAATTGGGTGTTTACGTGTGCAATGTTTGTGGCTTTAGAATTTGCTTGCGAATTTACAAAATCAACGATGAAAAATATTAACGATCTTCCAGACAATTGTATTCAAACCATTTTCGCTAAACTGGCCCTTCGAGATCAACTCCGCCTTCACCAAGTCTGTTCCAACTGGAAACGAATTCAACCATCAGTTTGTTCAAAGCATCAAGAACTGACAATTTTAATCGGAATTTTACCTGAACGATTACTCGAATATTCCAAATTTGTAATTCCATATTACGATGAGTTAATTCCAACATCACCATTTTCAACCACCAAAATTTCCAATCAAAACACTCAACTTCAATTCGATTGGCTTGATGGCCAAACGGCAAAATCAATCGCTCGACTTCTGCCAAACATAATCACAATTACAATATCAATTCGTTACCCAAATCCGTCGATTTGTGTCGGAGAAAAATCGTGGGGAGTAAGATCGGTTCTAATGCACCAAATAATCTTCCTACTGAGAAGATGGTCCGATAAGGCTCAAACATTGAAACTTTACCTCAATTTCGAAGATAAAAATGATGACAAACCAATTGAGTGTGATTTACCAAAACTGATCCATAGCATCAATTCGTTTCAAAAATTGCACCATTTGACGATTAATCTAGAAAATAAATTTTTCTATGATAAACTCAATGGTAAATTGGATTTATCAATTTTAGCCAAAATTGATGAATTTCATTTGGAATTTCAAGATCATTACTCTATCATTGCTGATTCGTTATCTCAATACTGTGGCGAAAATCTGCGTTCATTGGCAATTTGTGCCGAAGCAGGAACATTGAATCTTTACGATAATAAAATGGCAGAGAAATTCACTCAACTTCCGGATGTGGTGTTTTGTGAAGCTAATTTTGCGCATATGAAAAAATTTTGTTCCAGATTTTGGAGATTGCAAAAATTGTCGATCGATTTATCGGGAGTTGGAAAAATTTATGAATTTGTCGAAATGATGCAATCGTTGAAAGAGTTGATTTACTTGAATATTAAGATTGAGGAAAATCAAGGAGAAAAGGATCAAAAACAAATTTCTGATCTAATTCCTCAAATTCCATCAATAAAAATAATCAAAATTGATGCATCGCTTAATTCACACGATCAACTGTACTCGATTCAATGGGAGAAAATGTTTCCTAACTTAAAAATCCTTCACTACAACAATTCCCGTTTTGGTTGTTCAATTTGTAATAACCAAGAGGATAATGTCGAAAGTATAAAAGAAACGCTTTAAAATTGCTTGAAACTTGCACTTCAACCATGGAAATTCTGCACAAAATTGCACTCGATTTATACTGGGGTTTATGGCTGTTCAAATGTCAAAAAGTGGCCATTGAAAGATTTGTAAATTATATTTTAATTTTTTGTTAATACAGAAATTCTCAATAAAAAAGATAATTAATAATTTATTAATTTTCTCAACTCACAGTTGTCCACGAGTAAAAACATGATTAATTTTATTACTAGCTATATCACCACGTCTAATAAATCTACTGCAATGAACTTTAACCAATTTAGTGCATTCCTTCAAAGGTTTTAGCATTATTCGGTGCTCATTGCGAATTGTATCATCGAAGAAAAAGGCCATAAAATGCGCAGGTTTTGGAGAAATGTGCGAAAGTTGAATCAACTGAACATTGGGGAAAGTTTGATGAGCTAAGAAATTGTCAACAAGTCTGCGAGACAAAAATGTGTCGATTGAGATGTCAAGTGCTTTGATTGAACACATTGGCTGAGGTTTGAGGTGGGTGGGTGCGAAAAATGAGCCACAAACTTTTGTCAATTGAAGCAAAGTCAACTGATACAGATGGGAAATGTGATTGATCAATTTAGCATAAGAAATGTCACCATCAAGAAAATATACGTCGATTGATAGAGTTTCAATGGATTCAAAACGAGTCAAAATCATGTTTAGATGATCCAAGTTTACTCAAATTGAAGGTGCACAACAGGTAGCCAAACGAGACATCAATTTAGGAGTAAACTCAAGAAAACAATCACTATAAATGTGCGGTCCCAAGGTGATTCGTTTCAGTGCACAATTTTCCTCCCTCAATGCATCCTCAATGTTGTCATAAATCCATTTGGCAAATAAATAGTTGGCTGCTTCTTGCTCAAACTGTTCAACTTGTGACAATATTTTCAATTTTGTCAAAAGTTGGTAGTTTTCAATAATTAGACAATCGAATCGAAGGTTGAGTCGTTTTAGCACTTGCAAGCGGTTGATTTGTTCAAACAGTGAGTTGACCAATTCTGTCTTATTGTTGTCATTGATTTGTTCACTTGAAGTGAAGTTCGCAATTTTTAGATTAAAATACGTCAATTTGCTTGACCATTTGAGTAGAAGACGATTAATTTGTTCGAGGATAAACAAAGAACTCGATTTTTGATGGATTTGAAGTGAAGTTATATTTGGTAATAGTTTCATCAAATGTTCGCATTTCTGAGTACTCAAGTTGGACAATACCAAACTGTGGCACACGATTTGATAGAAAACTGTACATTTGTGATAAGCAGTACCATCGTCGTTTGTGATTTCGTACAGAATTCGATGCTTCGTACCAAGTGGATCTATAAGTTGGCGCATGTTATCTCTGTCTTGAGCAATAACCAAATATGTTCGTCGATGACACGCAATTGGACGCAGACTGGCCCATCGATGACAAACTCGATTGACAGTGGCCAGAAGGTCGTACAGTGGGATTCGGTCGAGGATGGTCAGGAGACACAGATCGGGCAAAGTGGACAGAGACATGGTGGGGGATTGGGAATGCGATTTCTACAAAATGATTACAAAATTCAAAAATACAAATTGGCAAATTGAAATTACTTTTACACAGCTTAAATAGAAGAAACTGTTTAAAAAAATATTATTTCTTAAGTTATGAAATACATGCTTTTGAGCAGTAATCAAACATCAACCCTTGACCCTTTCCATCAAACAAGTTTTTACAGCAGTGGACTTATGATTTGACATTTGCAAATGAATTACAATTGGTCCTTAGTAAAGAATCGATCAGTCAAGCACATCTCATTAGGCTCATTACCGTCCTTTTCAAAGTAGATTCTCCTCAATTTGGAACATTACTTGAATGGCTTTATGATTGCCTTGAAGCATGCTTCCTGTTGTGTGATTGGAATGTGTTCAATCCACTCATAATCACAATCATTGCAATATCCTTGACCTTGCATGTAGTGAAGCAGTTTGGACGATTTGTTTATTTGAATTTATTTTATTTATTTGTTAATACAGAAATTCTCAACATTTTTCAATTAGTACTGTATTTTAAAATACATTCTATTAACTCACAGTTGATGGCGAGCAAAATCAGTGATTGATTGAATCACTACCTATATAAGCATGTTTAATAATTCTACTACAATGAACATTAACCAATTTAGTGCATTCCTTCAAAAGATTTAGCATTTTTCGGTGCTCATTACGAATTGTTTCATCAAAGTAAAGAGACATATAATGCGCAGGTTCTAGAGAAATGTGTGAAATTTTAATCACTTGGACATTTGGGAAAGTGGTCGGTGCTAAAAGATTTTCCACAAGTCTGCGATATAAAAATGTGTCGATTGAAAGGTCAAGTGCTTTGATTGAAGAAATTGGTTGTGGTTTGAGGTCGGTGGGATCTCGAGAGAAAAATGTGCAACGAGCATCTTCCAATTGTAGCAAAGTCAACTGAGGCAAATGTGAAAGTTGATTGATCACTTGAGCATATGAAGATTTGGGAAGAAGAGAAACGTCGATTGTTAGAGTTTCAAGTGATTCAAAGCGAGACAAAACAGTGCTTAGTTAATCCATGTTCATCATCGATCTTGAAGGTATACAACAATTGGTCAAGAGAGACATCAATTTAGGGAAAAACTTTTGGTAATGACGATTGTCAACATACCGTCCCAAGTTGATTCGTTTCAGGGCACAATTTCCCTGCTTCAAAGCATCCTCCAAGTTGTCATAAAAGTTTTCGTCAAATAAATCGCTACATGTTTCCTCCTCAAATTGTTCTACTTGTGGCAATATTTTCAATTTTGCCAAAAGTTGATAGTTTTGAATCGTTGGATAATCGAACCGAAGGTTGAGTCGTTTCAGCATTGACAAATGGTTGATTTGTTCAAACAGTGAGTTGACCAAATAGGTGTCATTGTTGTCATTGATTTGTTCACTTGGATTGGTGCTCTCAATTCTTAAATTAAAATAAGTCAATTTGGCTGACCATTTGCGTAGAAGATTGTTGATTCGCTCGAGGATTGACAAAGATCTAACATTTAGACTGATTTGAAGTGAAGCTATGTTGGGCAACTGTTTCATCAAACGTTCGCATATCTGAGCACTCAATTGGGGCATCACCAAACTATGGTACTCAATTTGATTGGGAACTGTACATTTGTGGAAAGCAGTACCGTCGTCGTTGGTGATTTCGTACAGAATTTTATGAGTAGTACCAAGTGGATCTATAAGTGAGCGCTTGTTATTTCTGTCTTGAAAAAGAACTAAATGTCTTTGTCAGGTTAATATTTATTTCCCTGTTCAAATAAATTGTGATTTATTTAATATTAAATATTTTATTCTTATAAAATATGATTTAATAATTTCTAAAATAGAATTAATTAAATTATTATTATTTTCATATCTTTGTTTGATAATATTAGGTTTAATCTTATCAACATTCCATTAAATATTAATTCAATATTTAATATCTTAAATTTATTTTAATTAATTAAGATTTATCTAATTGGTCAATACAAATCTCATCTAAATAATTAAATTGTAAATAGAGATTTTATTTGTCCTTCATTTCCATTTGATTAGTCTTTTGAGCCCCTCGTCGATCGGTCTTTTTGTTTTATTATCTTTTATGACCTTTCGAACGTAAATGTGTTTACCTTCGAGCGTTAGTAATATCATTCCTTTTCGGTTTAAAAAGAAAAAGGCTTAGTAAGGGGCCATACTTTAATTACGTGATCAACTGGGTGGATGGGAGGTGTCTAAGGTGTGATCACGCTTTGATCATGGAAACTTTGGAGGGGGTCTAAAGTTCAGACAAAACAAAGAATCCCGAATTATCTGATCTTTAGTTATCGAAATAATCTAAATACATGTAAATAGTTTGTTGCCATACACGACTAACCATATTACTTTGTGCAAGGAAGGGTTATCAAGTACACGTTATCAAATTTTGGAGGTATGGGTGGGGGTCACGCCCTGATCACGGATTGATCACACATGGTACTAGGGGTCGAAAACCTTGATTTTTTGATCACGTAATTAAAGTATGGCCCCTAACACAAACATGAGGACTGAGTCACAGTGTCGCTATCTGTGCTGAGTGGCAATGGTTATTGACAACTCATGCATTTCAGATTTGAGTGTTTTGTGTCGCCGCATCAGCGAAAGTGGTATAAACAGTCTTCTTTGGATGACTGCAGTGAGGTCGTAATCAGTTAACTTGTTGAGTGTCGCCAGCCGAACTGTGTTCGTGTATGGTCGTAAAACATCACACAGGACATATCATCTTACATGAATTTCCCGTCTATTTCACCTAATCAAAGTTATGATAACGATTCGCACACATCAACAATAATACCATGGCAACGGCGTTCGAAGCGATCGTTTTTGTATGATCGTAAAAGCACGTTCGTTCGTGGCACACACACACACACACACTCACATACTCAAACTCACACCACCGTGAGTCATACAGCGATCAGACCATTAGATTCACACTCCCTCTTGTTCTTTATTCCTCCTTGTCTTATACTATCACATGCTCTTCTACACAACACATCTCAATACACACCACTTTTGTGTCTTCCCCTTTATACGGTCAAAAGCAATCAATGTAAACCTTGCGAAGTTATATAAGGACCTTCCGTGTGCTTGTTCTGGCAAGACACACAGTAGGGCCCTACCTAGGTGCATGTCGACAGTTTGTCTTCACTAGTAGCGTTTACTTACCTTCTGGATCTGTCGATTCCACTTAGGCTCGTGTGTAACGATTGTTAACCACTCGCTAATCGCAAGCAATTGTTCATCAATTGGTTTGTCCGTTTGGACTCTGTTCACTACTCATCTCTCTTGTTTTGTCCTCAAGTAAAACCCCATCAATACTCAAACGGTGTTTCTTTCATATTTCACCAACGAATTGATGGAACCTCATTAGTTGAACATTCTCGTCTCATCTCTCAACAAACACTCGTTCGTGTGTGGTGCAGTTTGTCGGTTGACAATCATCTCCAATCCTCAATGGTCAAACCACACACAACAGTGATTGTTCATCTCAATTGTCATCTCATGGTGGTTACCTGAATGACTCTCCCTAACTTCCAGTCTGTGGACTCTCTTCTTCATCACAATTCACAACTCAACGGTGATTGTTCATCAAGTTCATCATCTTGTGGCTTTCTCCGAATTGACCTCAGACCTGATGACCTTTGGTCGTTTGACCCTCGTCTTCATTTGTAAATTAATCAACCTTTTCTTCTTTTGTTATCATCTTATTCTACTTTATGCAACTTATCAAAATAAACCATTATTTGAAAAGCAACGATTGTTGTTTGTGTTATTCGTTTATTTTACACTCTTTACCTTTATGGTGGCATTTTGTCTAGACCTTTTGATTTGGGTTTGATTCGGTTGTTTCATACCCAAAGTCAAGACATTTAGCTTGCCACCGACATCTTCTTCGATGAGCCGCAATTGGACGCATTTTGTTTAAGCGATGGCAAACTAAATTCACATTTGCCAGAAGGTCGTACAGTGGGATTCGGTCGAGGGATGAATAGTAGGCAGAGGTCGGGCAGAGTGGACAGAGACATGATGGCTTTTCCTAGTGAAGGTTGCAGAGATTTGTTGATTTACGAAGACTGTTGACAGAGTGCAAGGAAGAGGAAAATGATTTCTCTGTGCATGTGTTTTGAGTTTTGTGTTTTAAGAAAGGTGAAAGGTAAGGGCAGAGGCGAGAAGGTAGCACAGATGAGCTAGCAGTACAGGTAAGAAGGGTTTGAGTGAGCGTGGACTTCACACTGTGCACAGGACTGTTCATAAAGGTTGGGTCGGCAATTACACAGCCAATAAATAGTGTCGAGTTTAAATCAAACAGGAAAGAAAGGCTATTTTGAGTGACCGTCGTAGTAGTGGTTAAGGTTTGTGTTTATTTGTGTACAAAGTGAAAATCATAAAGTTCAGTACAAACTGTATTTAACCCTTTCAATCCCGCTACATGAATCCGTTGAAATATTTTAGTTGGCAACTAATTTTTTAAAAGAGTTCGTTATTGTGAACAATTTGTTCAGAACAATTTTTTGAAATTTTGACCGATAACGATGCTAGATCAAAATTTTGATAAATCGAAAAATGCTTATCATTTGAGATAGGATGCGAATTTTTTTAATTTTTAAACGGCATATTACAGCCTAACATGTTTGTGATCGAATAGACACTTCAAGTCCAAAAGTAATCGACCAAGTAACGCAGGAGAAAGCGAATTGTAAAGTCAAGTCATGTATATTGACTTTTGGACCACTGCGAGATTTGACTTTGCTTCTTTTGTCGTCTGTTATAACCTAGGCAAAGTAGTGCATTACACTTAAGCCAACTTTTTTCGCTTTAACCCTTTCAATCCCGCTACATGAATCCGTTGAAATAATTTGGTTAGCAAGTAATTTTTTAAAAGAGTTCGTTATTGTGAACAATATGTTCAGAGCAATTTTTTGAAATTCTGACTGATAACGATGCTAGATCAAAATTTTGATAAATCGAAAAATGCTTATCAATTGAGAACGGATGCGAATTTTTCCAATTTCTAAACGTTATGTCATAGCCTAACATGTTTGTGATCGAATAGACACTTCAGGTCCAAAAGTAATCGACCAAGGAACGCAGGAGAAAGCGAAATGTAAAGTCAAATCATGTATATTGACTTTTGGACCACTTCGAGAGTTGACTATGCTTCTTTTGTCGTCTGTTTTTATGAAGGCAAAGTAGTGTATTGCAGTTATGCCAACTGTTTTCGCTTTAAAAGACTATACAGAGAGTCACAATAGTGGTCGTCAGGCTGTGCGAGTCATGGTGGAGTCAAAATCGGTCCACAAAGTTGGTGGCACAAAAGTGGTCGTCAGGACTGAAAGGGTTAAAAGACTATACAGAGTGACACAATAGTGGTCGTCAGGCTGTGCGAGTCATGGTGAAGTCAAAATCGGTCCACAAAGTTGGTGGCACAAAAGTGGTCGTCAGGATTGAAAGGGTTAACAAAAATATAAAAAACTCCGCGTCGGGGAATCGAACCCCGGTCTCCCGCGTGACAGGCGGGGATACTGACCACTATACTAACGCGGACTGAACGATGAGGAAGAAAAGAAAAATTAGGCATTTCAATTTATTTTTATTTGCATAAATTTTTAATCAAGTTCAAATTATCAAAATAAATCACAAAACTTACAGTTGGTCAGGAGTAAAAACTCGTTTGATTTTGTCACATATAGCAAAATTACAATCTACATATTCGGTACAGACAATTTTTCTTAGTTTGGCACACTTTTTCAAAGGTTTAAGCATTTTTGTGCATTCCTTGAATATTGTTTCATTGCTAGAACCGATTGAATTGTGAACACACTTTTGAGTTGTGTGCCTAAGCTTAATTACTTGAATATTAGGAAAAGTGATTGGTAGTGAGAGATTGTCAAGACGTTTTTGAGATAATGTGGTTAGGGTTGATATATAGAGTGCTTTGATTGAGGGCAACGGCTGAGGCTTGACATTTGTAGAAGAAAAGAAGATTCTACGGACTTTGGTCAACTGTAGAAAAGTCAATTGGGAGAGGTGAGATAGTAGATTCATCAACTGAGCATATGAAATGTCGGGAAGAAGATACACGTTGATTGATAGAGTTTCGATTATTGAAAGACGAGACAATGCAGTTCTTATTTTACTCAGGTTCAGTGGTGTACCATTCATGCAAAAATTAGTCAAACGAGACATCAATTCTGGAGAGAAGTGCAAAAAATCTTCATCTCCCAGGAATTGTCCCAAGTTGATTCGTTTCAATGCACAGCTTTTCTGCTTTAATGCATCCTCAATATTTTCACGGATGAAACTTTCAAACGAATAGTCCAAATGATCATGCTCAAACTGTTCAACTTGTGATAATATTTTCAATTTCGTTGAGAAGTTCAAATTTCGAGTGAATATCAAATCTAACGAAATTCTAAGTTTCTTCAACTTTGTCAGTCCATTCATTCGATCGAGCATTGAATTCATCTCCGCTTCATAGTCATCCTGTTCAATTTGTCCATTTCGATGGTTTAGAAAAAGATTGAAATATGTCAATTTGGTTGACCAGTTCTGTAGAAGACTATCGATTTGTTCAATAGTCGAAGAATTATCATGTTGACTGATTTGAAGTGAGCTTATGTTCGGTAATAGATTCACCAACTCTGTGCTTGCTTGACTGCTCAAATGTGGCATCACCAAACTGTGGTACTCGATTTGATATTGAGAATTTGATTTGAGGAAAGCGGTTCCGTCATTGTTGGTGATTTCGTGAACAATCTTGTGATCTATGCCAAGGGGGTTTACTAAAACGGGAATGTAGTTTCTGTCTTGAGAAAGAATCAAAGAACGTCGTCGATGACACGCAATTGGACGCAGACTGGCCCATCGATGGCAAACTCGATTGACAGTGGCCAGAAGGTCGTACAGTGGGATTCGGTCGAGGATGGTCAGAAGACACAGATCGGGTACAGTGGACAGAGACATTGTGAGGTTGAGAATGTGGTTTACAGAACAAAATCAAAAATAGGAAATGTTAATTTAAAATCACTTTTACACTGCATAAATAGAAGAAACTACTTTAAAAATGAAAGTTTATTTCAAAAGTTAAGATATACACGCGTTTGAGCATTATAATCGTAGTTTGAACGTTTACATCAAACATGCTTTTAAAGAAGTGAACCTAAGATTTGACATAATAGCAAATGACTTGAATGAATTACAATTGGTCCTTAGTAAAGAATCGATCAGTCAAGCACATCTCATTAGGCTCATCACCATCCTTTTCAAAGTAGATTCTCTTCAGTTTGGAACATCGCTTGAATGGTTTCAAGATGAGCTTGAAGCATGTCTCCTGTTGGGCCACTGGAATGTGCTCAATCCAGTCATAATTACAATCCTCACAATGTCCTTGGCCTTGAAAGTAGTGAAGTAGTTCCAGGTTTGGAAAAGTCCATTCGGGATGAAGTGATTCGAGATGTTTGTGGTTACGAGTCCAGATGCAGACTGACAGAGCTCGAATTGAGGTCAATTGCTTGATCAGTGGATTGGTCTTGTTTTTCTTTGCTTTCTTATGTTCCCTTTCGAGTCGAGTTTTGTCGGTAAAGGAAATGTACAGTTTGAGATGAAACAGTTGAGGCAATTGGGCAAGTGCGGTGGTCAATTCGGTTATGGACATGAGTGATCCTGAGCCAGAACCAAAACGGTGATGTGTGCAAATAGATGAGACAAAGCACTACATTCGTGAGGTGATAGCTGCTCAACACGAGAAACAGGTCCACGAACGTGATTGGGCGAAACAGTCTTCAGTTGATCACGTGTGAAATGTCCATCCAAAAATCGATGATCAAAACTTGAATCTCGGATTAGCTCAAGAGATTCTGTGCCAAATGCGAGTGAAAGTGAGTGTCGTGTTCGGGAGTAGAGTTGCTGCATGGCACGGAACCGAGTGCACACTAAACCAACACGAACCAGGTCGAGTAGAGTGATTCGGGCGAAGATTAGGTGGAAAATATCATCGGGAAGGGTGAGAATGATGGTCGACATATTGATGTGTGATGTTTCGGACAATAATGCAAACATTACACAAACAGAGAGGTGAAAATAACAATGCTAACTTGAATGTGCACACGAGGAGTCCTTCAAAAGGCTTTTGATAAAAGCTATTTCAGGCAGTGCAAGTTGCCAATATTATTGTATTTCTGTGCAGTGTATGAACTGTTCACACTATGACTCACACATGAGCCACTCAGCGTGAGTCGAGAAAACGCAAACATTGTTTATATTTTGCGAAGGCTGCTTCTGTGCTGCTTCGTCGTTGCCGTCGTTTGCTTTAAAGCATTTGAGTTTAGTTTAACTAAAGTACTTATTACTTTCTCATCGTCAAACCTTTTGCTGTTGTATCTCCCACTCAAGATGTCTTCTTCTGTTAGTGATTCTCCACCATCGACTGCCCATGGCCGTGCAGAATTCACTTGGAAAATTATGAATTTCTCAACCAAAACCGAAGTGCAACAATCTCCGAAATTTTCTTTTCCTGCAGATAGTAAAGTCCAGTTTAGACTTGAATGTTCTCCCTCTATTGATATAACTGGCAAAACCGAAAAATTTGTTGCTTTCAATTTATGCCTCGATCCCACTATTCCACTATGTGAAGCTCGGGTTCTGTTCTCCAAACCCGCCGTTCGATATAGAATCACAATTTTGAATACTAAAGATACTAAAGACATGAAGGTTTTTTCACAAGGTAAGTTGCATTTGTATTGGAAAGTTTGTGTTTAATTTTACCGAGTATTTTTGATTTTTTTAATCAGAATGTTACAACAAGTTTGTCCTTCATTGTGATACTCTGTTCAGTGTCATTGGTGGTTACCAGATTAAACGTGATTATTTTATTGAAACAAAGAATGGTTTGCTCAACAATGACAAGCTCACTATTTACTGTGAGGTAAACTAATTTCATGAAACTAATTTATTTTCAATTCTAAAAAATACATATGTTTGAATAGGTCGACGACAGTTGTATCAAGAAGAGTTTGGTGATTCCACCCAATCCAATTCAGGATGACTTTCGATCACTACTCGAAAGTGGAAAATACAGTGATGTCGTTTTGTTGATTGATGGAAAGTCTTTGTCTGCACACAAGAATATTTTGGCTGCTCGTTCGGTGGTGTTTTCGGCAATGTTCGAGCACGATTTGGAGGAGAAGAAGACTAATCGAGTGGAGATTAGTGATGTTGAGGTTGAGGTGATGCAACTGTTGCTTGGTTACATCTACACCGGAATAATTCCCGAATTGCGTGATTATGCCACTGAGTTGTTTGTTGCCGCTGACAAGGTTTGTTCGATTATATAAAGCTTTTCACATCAGCTCATAGTATTTAATCATTTCAGTATCAACTCAATGTATTAAGAAAATCATGCGAAAATTATTTAATTGCTCATTTGAAAACGAGTACGGTTGCAAACATTCTAATGATTGCAGACATGCATCAGGCCAGTGATTTGAAAGAAGCATCTTCAGTGTACATCACCGAAAATGTCAAACAAGTTATGCCAACTGAGGGATGGAAAGTATTACAAACCAAGTCTGACTTGGTTGATGAGTTGTTTGCGAAAATGGCTGATAAACAAGACATTCTGAACGAAAAGGTATACAGAGATATAACTGACTAAATAAATAATCCTTCTTTATTTTTATTCTAGCTAAAAACTCCTGAATCTGATATAAAGATACGAAAATCTATTCCAAAGAAACGCAAAAAGTCAAAGGTATGTGTTTTGTATAATCAATTATATTATTAATCATTTATATTTAATCAAAAACTAGAAATATATTATATCCGATTCCGAATTATCATGTGAAGCTAGTGTAGATTTTTTAAATCTATTTTACAATGGCAAATTGAGTGATGCATTTTTGGTTGTGGGCGATGTGGAGCTTCCAGTTCATCTCAACATTCTCTGTGCCCGATCGAAGGTGTTTGCAGACTTGTTCGAGACTCAAACTCGAGTGCAACTGGACAACATTTCTGTTGAAGCATGCAAAGTGTTGCTTCGCTACATTTACACTGGACAAGTTGACTTGAAAGGCGACGATTTGCTTCTCATTTACTGGAAGCTTCACACAAGGTACTATTACTTAGATTATTCATTAATTTACTAATATTTTATTTATTTGCAGTATCAGTTGAATCATCTGAAAGCGAAATGTGAGCAATTTTTCAGCTCTTCCATCGACGTCGGTTCAGTTGTGGACATATTTCTCTTGGCAGACACAAACGAAGCCAATCATCTCAAACGAATCTGTTTCGACTTTATCTGTGAGAACGTCAAACAAGTCATTCAAACTGAAGGATGGAAAGTACTCAAACAAGCTCGACCTGAATTCGCCCTTGAACTGTTTGAACAAGTGACCGAGAAAAAGTGGTGATTTGGATTTAGATGTACTTTTATTACATTCAAGTTTGATAATAATTTTGTATTCATTACTTTCTATATTTTCTTAATTTACAAATAAATAAAGCATTTTCTAACCGTTTACTGAAACCAATATTATGCAAGATTGTACAAGTTAGATGCTCAAAATTGATCGTTGACGGGCTCTTGTACACCATTGCCTTAAATCATGTATTTGTATTAAATCTAGCCATTTTTCGAATTTCTGTTTGAATCACAATTAGAGCAGAATCTCTTTGTTGGATAATCTGTAAAGTAATTTATTACAATTAAATACTGAAAACATAATAGAAAAATATATGAATTACCTGTTGTAGAAAATATTGATTCAAGAGAGTCCTTCCCAATTGTCAAATGTCCGATCTTAATTTTTGAGTTTGCTGAGATAATGGCATTTAAGTTTGCATTACTCAAATCGATATTGGAAATTATTTTGTTTATGTCTTGAACATTATTTTGACTCTTAACCAGTTGAGTCAAAGTGGAAAATTCAATTCGTTTCGGTTTATATTGAAATGGCACCTGTCCAAAATTGACATAACAATGTTGATTAGTGTCCAGACTTATGGCTGCATAATAGTGTTCCTTCGAGAAGTACACACTCGTACGGTAATGGACTTGTTCGCCATTTTGGTAGAAAAGAAATTTGTTCTTTAATTTCGATTTCTCACTTGTCCCATCAATTAGGCAACCAATCACATCACCAGCTTTCCATCGAGGAAATTTTTTTGCCATGCTGGGCTTGTCATCATGCATAATAGATTGAGCAAATCCATTGTAACCAATGGAATATTCATTCATCATTCATCGATCCACTGGTTAGAATGGTCACTTCGTAGTATGCGATTGTGCCACTCACTGCACAAGTTGATCGAATACTTTGCCAAGCATGAATGTTCGAATTTTGTAAATCAACACGAAACCAATCATTGCATTCTGAAAGCAAATCTGTTGACAATTTAAGATGTTCTGCTGATGATAAGTCTGCATCCTCGTTATTTAGTGTTTTAGTGTCATCATTGGGCGTGCTAATTTTCTTTGGAGCTCTTTCGTGAAGATTATCACGAAACCATTGTAACGAAAAATACAACCTATATTCAAGATAGCACTTAAGACCATTCGAACTTTGTAACAATTTGAGATGCGATTGAGTAGTTTCAAATTGTGGCCATTTTGTGTTGAGTAGATCAATTACTTTGTGATTTTGTTCAATTTGATGGCACATGTTTAAGTGCTCAATACAAATTAAGGCGTACAGTTGTGTCCAATGGTCATTAGATTCAGTGAGAAGACAAACAAAGTATTCGAAAAACTCGTTGCGAATAGAATGTTGAGCATATTCTTGTTGCAAATATTGTATATCAAAACACAGTTTTAGGTACGGAATCATATTGGACAAGACAAAGCAAACGACTCGGTGTTTAGACAGATTTTCGCGGACTTTGAGTTGCATATATGGATAAATCAATTCGACAAATTTTGTTAATTCTCCAGGTGATACAAACATTGCCAAAGATCTTATTCTGAAATAAAATGCAAAATACTGAAAGATTTCATCCATTTTATCGTATTTTTTGATAGAAAATTTCTTATCGCCCAACGTTTCAATCAACGACTGAACATAGCGATTCATCAATCGAGCATCTTTCCAAATATTCGTCATATCTGGTGATTTGAGTAAACTTTTAACATTTTCATCGCATTTATTTTGAAGTTGATCACTGAAATTTAGTTCAATTTGATCATCAAAAACTGGATGTTTAAACCAATAGAAAATGAACAAATTTGGCTCAAGAAGAGTGAACTGTTCTTGTATCTTGCCTAAAGATTCGAAAAAATTTTGAAATTGAACATTATCAGGAGCAAATTTGAAGGACAATTGACCAAAGTTAAAATAGCACTGCTGCTGTACGTCAAGTGTTGCTGCAGCAAAATATGGCCTTGTACAAAGATGTACATTTTCTGGGTATTCAATTGTTCGTCCGTTGAGGTAGAAAACAAATTTGTGTCCCTCAACATCAATCAAACATCCCACTACATCACCAATGTGCCATTCTAAGGATTCTTCCAAACAATATCCCTGAACATGTAAAATACAATTGTTTGAAAGATCCAAACCAATTGAGTGGACATCATCGCCAATACCATCGTGATCATCCCAATATGGATCTCTAGTGGTCCAGCCAATTTGCATTTGTCCATCCGACAGGAGAATAACTTCGTAATAATAGATTCCTGATGTTACTGGAAAAACAGAACAAACATTTGGAAAGGATTCTGTATCATTGCGCACGTACAGTCCATCCGAAGACACTTGCAAACACCACATTTCTTCATTGAACGGTTTTTTGCCTTTCAAAACATCAATCCACCAAGGAATTAAAACTTTCACCTCATATTGATTGCGAAAATGTTCATTTTGAAAATCTGTGTAGATATCCGTTGTTGTCCATTGGTCAACAAGGTAAGAGAAACATTTCTCAAATTTCGATTTTAGTGTCGAAATCAAATCACATTTGAGAATATTCTTGAATTTCTTAAGTGCTTTAAGAGCTTGCAAAATTACATCTACATTTTCATAATTATCGAACTGTTCAACGATGTAGTAGAGCAAAGTGTTTTGGGTTTCAATATTTAAACTTTCTGGACTATCTTTCAACAAGCACTCAATGATTACACAAGTGTTGCGTCGTTTTACTTTACTGTCAGTTGACTGTTTTGTCGAAATCATCTGTTCAATCCATTTCTTGAAATCTTGAAAAAGAAGCAGTTTATCAATGTGACCGCAACAAGTAATCCCGTTTCAGGGTGATCACTTTGTTCTGTCAATTTTGTTAGATAATTCAACATTTGATCAGCTATTTCAGTGCTAATCGACATACATTGTCTAATTTCACTAATCAGATGGCATGTATTCTGATGTTTGGACCAATTTGGTTGTGAAATTTCAATTTGAATGCCAGATTGAAATATTTGAATTAGCTTTTGATGAATTATTTCCGAGGAAATGGAGCATAACGCAGTGATGGCACATGGTATAGTTTCATCCTCTTGACAGTCGTATTGTTCAATAACTTTAATCAAATAATCAACAAAGATTGGGTTGTTGATTTGTAAAAATTCAACTGTTTTTCCACTGTTTGATTTGGTCAGGGTTTTTAAAATGATGCACATTTTAAGATGATTTTTCTGATCGAGGTTGTTTTTATGTGATGTCAGTGTTAGAGCCCTATCAAACAAATCATTACAGCAACATAACATCTCAAGTAGGCGTTCTCCAAATGATGCATCGGAAAGCTGCATCAATGTAGACACAACAGTTGGAATCTCATGTTCGTGCTCACACACATCAAGTAGACCAAGCAAATAATCTTTAACTTTAGTATGATTTACTGCTTTCAAGTGAACACCGTTTTCGTGCAATTGTTTCAGTGAGGTTATGATTAAGGCGCACAGATTTTGATGTTTGATCCAATTAGTCCGATTTTTGCGAGAATATTTAGCCAGCTTACTTGTCGATACTTCAATTTTGTCAATTAGTGCATGTTCAAGTTTATTGGTCAAAACCAAGCATTCCACAACGATTAGGTTGAAAATAACTATATTTCTGGTTATCCACTGGTTGAGCAATTCTAAAAATCGGTTAATAGCAATATGTTTTTCTTGTTCACAACTTTGTTTTAAGCAACTTTTTAGTAATTCCAAATATGAAATGTCATATTCCAATTCGTCGGAATTTTCTTTTGTTTCATTCGACTCAAGCATTTCTGACCACTTATCCAACAGCTCGTTTAGAATTACATCTTTTTCAAAATGTTCAATTATTTTTGGCATTTCAGGAATGATATAAGTTTGCAGGCTGATTAGACAAGTTTTGATAGTAACCAAATCAAGCTCAGAAACGATAAGGTTGAGAGGCGGTGGCAAAGCATCGTTTAGGTGAGTTCTTTTGTCGTCCTCTTTCAAATCAACTCGATCGAGAATTTTGTCATTGACGTCCGTTAAGAATTGTTCAACTGTCTCTAACTTTCCATCCCATCTTGGGTAGAAGTCACTTTCTAGAATGTCCATCTTTTCGGCTTGGACCCATTAAAGCAATTGACAAATATTTTCCATTTTTGTTTGTACTCATTTTTGACGCTTTCATCAAGTTCACCCGGAAGAGCGTCGAGCAAATCTTCGAATAAACCAATTTCATCGCTCACTTCTTTGGAAACAATTTTTAATTGCAGGTAACCTTCGATTTTGGATGCACAACGATCCAGTTTCATTATAATCTTTGACATATTTTTGGCAAGATCGTACGTTGGGCAATTGTCGTATCAATTGTGAATGTTGAAAACAAAAATAAAATGCAGCAGGCTAAATCACTTATGCACGACGACTCACTAAACTACGACGTTGTCAATTTTAATATGACAATTACTAAATAATTATGTTTAGGGTGTTTATTATCAAAGCTGATTTTAAATTGTATGCCATGACGATCATTGATATTGTTGGTGATAATGTTTTAACTGTGCAATTGCAATTGTCTTTGTCCACTTGCTCTGGCAGATGATTTGCTAAATTAAAAATTAAACAATTGTAATTTAACGAGTAGAGTTTTTCCTGTTAACTACCTAATTTGTCTCAAGTGAACCAATTAATTTTATTTATCAATGATTACCCATGTCAGAGAAGCACTTTATTAACAAAAATAAGTGGGAAAATTCTGAGACATGTGCAAGTTGTTACAACAAAGTTGTACGCATAATTGCATTTACTCTGCAGTGTATGAACTGATCACTGTATGACTCACACATGAGCCACTCAGCGTGAGTCGAGAAAACGCAAACATTGTTTATGTTTTGTGAAGGCTGTTCTGTTCTGCTTCGTCGTTGCCTTCGTTTGCTTTGCATTTTAGTCTGGTTACTTTCTTATTGTCAAATCTTTTTCTGTTGTATCTCTCCTCAAGATGTCTTCTCTTGCTAGTGATTCTGCATCATCGACTGCCTATGACTGTACAGAATTCTACTGGGAAATTGAAAATTTCTTAACCACAACCGATGTACAACTTTCTCCGATATTTTCTTTTCCCGAAAATAGTAAAGTTCGCTTTATACTCGAATGTTCTCCCTCTATTGACATAGCAGGGCAAACCGGAAAGTTTGTTGCTTTAAATTTATGCCTCGAACCTTCTAACCGAATTGGTAATCGGGTTCTGTTCGCCAAACCATACGTTCGTTATAGAATCGCAATTTTAGATGAAAATTACACAAGCTATTTTTCACAAGGTAAGTGGTATTTGACAATTCATTGGTATTTTTAAGTGTGTTTATTTTTATTGTTTTTATATCATCAGATTGTCAAAACAAGTTTATCTTTCCTTACGATACTCAATTCGGTGTCATTGGTGGTTACCAAATCCAACGTGATTATTTGCTTAATCCAGCGAATGGCTTGCTTAACAATGACAAGCTAACTGTTTACTGTGAGGTAATATTCTAAAGATTTCATGAAACTGGATTAATAAAAAAAACTATTTTTTGAATAGGTTGACGACAGTTGTCTCGAGAAGATTTTGGTGATTCCAGATAATCCAATTCTTGATGACTATCGATCACTACTCGAAAGTGGAAAATACAGTGATGTCGTTTTGCTCATGGATGGCAAGTCTCTGTCTGTGCACAAGAATATTCTGGTGGCTCGTTCTGAGGTGTTTGCTGCAATGTTCGAGCACGATTTGGAGGAGAAGAAGACTAATCGTGTGGAGATTAGTGATGTTGAGGTTGAGGTGATGCAACTGATGCTTGGTTACATCTACACAGGACAAATTCCTGAATTGCATGATTATGCCTCTGAGTTGTTTGTTGCCGCTGACAAGGTTTGTTCGATTATAAAGATTTTCACATCAGCTCATAACATTCAATAATTTCAGTATCAACTCAATGCATTAAGAAATTCATGTGAAACTCATTTACTGGACAATTTGACCTCGAGTACAGCTGCAAACATTCTAATGATTGCAGACATGCATCAAGCCTGTGATTTGAAGGAAGCTTGTTCAGTGTACATCACCGAACATTTCAAACGAGTTGTGCCGACTGAGGGATGGAAAGTGTTGCTCACCAAGCCTGACTTGATGGGGGAATTGGTTTTGAAAATTGTTGATAAACAAGACATTCTTATTGAAAAGGTAAATATTGAAGTATAACTGACTGATCAAATGTAATGTTTTTGTTTAATCAAAGGTGAAAACACTTGAATACGATAGTCTAACGAAGCAAGACACGCGAGAGGTATGTGTTCGTAATGTATCAATTAATTTTATAAATATTTTTTAATTCTTTAAACCAGTTTTCAGATAAACCCAATTCAATTTTTTTCATGTAAAGGGGAAGATTTGCTTGGTCTAAAACTAGAAAGAAAATTGAAAATTGAGAGTGAAAACTCGTTTGAAAGAAACATTGCATCTCTACTTGACACTGGCAAATTGAGTGATGCATTTTTGGTTGTGGGCTTCCAGTTCATCGCAACATTCTCTGTGCCCGATCGAAGGTGTTTGCAGGCTTGTTCGAGACCCAAACTCGAGTGCAAGTGGACAATATTTCTGTTGAAGCCTGCAAACAGTTGCTTCGCTATATTTACACGGGACAAGTTTTTGGCTTGGATGGCAATGAATTTGCTCCGAATTTATTGGAAGCTTCTCACAAGGTATTGTTTATTTATGTTTTTTAATTTACTAAATTCTATTATTATTTTGCAGTTTGGGTTGAATCATCTGAAAGCGATTTGTGAGGAATCTCTCAGCTATTCAATCGAGATCGATTCAGTGGTGGACAAATTTGTCTTGGCAGACACAAACGAAGCCAATCATCTCAAACGAATCTGTTTCGACTTTATCTGTGAGAACGTCAAACAAGTCATTCAAACCGAAGGATGGAAAGTACTCAAACAAACTCGACCTGAATTTGCCCTGGAACTGTTTGAGGAAGTGACCGAGAATAAGTGGTGATTTAGTTTTTTTGTGTACTTTTATTACATTTGTTGATAATTTTGTATTCATTACTTTCTTGTGTTCTTTTTACTTTTATCTTAAGTTCCGAATAAATAAAACAACAGTTTGAGTGAACCCAAACGATTGATTGCCTCGAACAGTTTAGCAACATCTTTCCAGTGCACAGCGTTGAAGATAATCTTTCAAATTGTTTAAAGCCTTCTCTTTAACCTTGGAAATTCAGTACAAAATTGAATTGAATCTATATCAGGGTTTATGGCTGTTTGAATATCAAAAGTGGGTCATTTAATTTATACATTTTATTTTAATTTTTGGTGAATACAAAAATCCTCAAATGATTCAAAATTTCAATTCGCCATACTAACTTGTACATTTTCTCTAAATTCACAGTTGATCACGAGTAAAAACATGATTGATTCTACCATTATAAGAACGTCTAAAAATTCTACTACAATAAACGTTAACCAATTTAGTGCATTCCTTCAAAGGTTGTAGAATTGTTCTGTGGTCATTGAGAATTATTTCATCAAAGAAACAACTCTTAATAATATGAGAAAGTTCTTGAGAAATGTGAGAAAGTTGAATCACTTGCACATTGGGGAAAGTTTGATGAGTTAACAGGTTCTCAACAAGTTTGCGTGACAAAAATGTGTCGATCGAGATATCAAGTGCTTTGATTGAAGACATTGACTGAGGCTTGAGGCCGGTGGGTGCAAAAAATGAGTAACAAACATCTTCCAATTGAAGCAAAGTCAACTGAGTCAGATGGGAAAGTTGATTGATCAATTGAACATAAGAAATGTTAGGAATATATGAAACGATAATTGATAGAGTTTCGAGTGATTCAAAGAGAGACAAAACATTGTTCATACCATCGATGTTCATAGATTTTGAAGGTATCCAACAATTGGTTAAGCAAGACATCAATTTAGGAGAAAACTTTAGATAATAATAATTATCAATGTAATGTCCCAAGGTGATTCGTTTCAGGGCACAGTTTGTCTGCTTCAGTGAGTCCTCCAAGTTTTCGTAAATGCAATTGTCAAATAAATGGTTAAATCCATCCAGCTCAAACTGTTCGAGTTGTGACAAAAGTGAAGTTTTCAATTTTCCCAACAGTTGAGATTCTTGAATTTTTAGATAGTTGAATCGAAGCTTGAGTCGTTTGAGAGCTGACAAACGATTGATTTGATCAATCAGTGAGTTGACAAATACGATGTTATTGTTGTGGAAGTGTCCACCAGGATATTCGTACACAATTTTCAAATTAAAATGAGTCAATTTGGTTGAGCATTTATGTAGAAGATAATTAATTTCCACAAAGATTGACAAAGAACAAACGTTTTGATGTATTTGAAGTGAACTTATGTTTGGCAACAGTTTCATCAAACGTTCACATGTCTGAGCTGTCAAGAGAGGCAATGCCAAACTGTGGTACTCGATTTGAAAACGAATTGGACATTTGTGGCAAGCAGTGCTGTCGTCGTTGGTGATGATTTCGTACAGAATTTTATGAGTAGTTCCAAGTGGATCTATAAGTTCGCTCATGTAGTCTCTGTGTTGAGCAATAATCAAACAAGTTCGATTTGCGATCGATGACACGCAAGGGGACAAACTTAAATCACGTGATCATCTTGAGGGGAGGTAGGGTATCTTGATCCAAATTTTCCCTACACATTTCTATGCTCTAGGATGTGATCATGGTGGGGGAGGTAGGTGGTTATGGTCCAAATTGCTGATCACGTGATTTAAGGATGCCCCCCAATTGGACGCAAACTGACCCATTGTGACAAACTCGATTGACAGTGGCCAGAAGGTCGTACAGTGGGATTCGGTCGAGAATGGTCAGAAGACACAAATCGGGCAGAGTAGACAGGGACATCATGGGGGACTGGGAATGCGAATGCGAATATCAAAAGTGGTTAGTTAATTTATACATTTTATTTATTTACTGCACGATTCATTGAATCATTGATTCATGAATCATGCGGGGACCGTTTATTTTAAAGTATTAGTGTTTGAATTAAGTGTTTAAAATGAGTGAGTAAGCACTAGACGACCAACTAAACAGCCTCGAGGGTGAGCCCGGGCTGGATAGGTACAAGTCAATGCACCGAAGTGTTTGAAGTGTGTGTTTAAAGTGAGTGTTTAAGAGTAGTGTATTAAAGTGTTTAAACAATGTGTTTGAAATTAGTGATTAAGAGATAGTGTGATAAACAAAAATATACTAAGATTACCATCCATGATGTGAGAGCATTATCTTAATGTAAAACACAAGGGACATGATATGGTTGAGCTCAAATACAAAGTTTAGTTCGTTCTATTGATGTCTGAGTTTTGATTGTCAATCATGAGCAACTTGTGAATTTCAGTCGTGGATTCGTCGAACAGTGTGTAAGCCCGGTGACTGCCAACGAGTTCCATCAAACAAGAGGCACGAATCCCTGCGTTTGAAAATGCTTGTTTGATGATTGGTGAGTACCGAGTACAATCAAATAAAACGTGTTCTACGGTTTGACTTGACTGGTTACAGTCGCAAGCAGAGCTGTCCCTTTTGCGGAAGCGATATAGATATTCTCGAAAACAACCGTGTCCAGTAAAGAATTGAGTCTGGATGAAGTTTGTCGAGATATATTGTGGAATCCATGAAGCGACTGGAAAGAATTTTTTCAATACAAGATTATCTGAGTTTCTGAAACGCTCATTGCACTCTACAGTCGACCAAGCATCAACAACTCTTTTGACATATTTTTTATTGTATTTGAAATATGCAAAATTTTTCATTCGGCTTTTGCATTTGTCAATAGCATCTTCTTTGACTTGTTTGAATATTGGATCACCTGCCACCGGCCTCCGGAAAATCAGACCACAATTCAATGTTTGATGTGCCGACAGAACCTCGCCCTCGAGTTCAGTAATGTTATTCTTGCAATGCTCAATAAATCTAGAAGAGTTGAGTTCGTCAGTAATGATGATCACTTTGTTTGGAGGCCCAATTTCAGCAATTTCAGCAATGCGCTTTAGTGCTGTTGAAAGTGCGACTTGGGTGCCTTGACATCTGTCCACGTAATGTTGGAAATGGAATTTTTCCTTGCAGAAATAGTCACGTTTTTTTTACATTTTATTTTATACATTTAATTTATACATTTTATTTTAATTTTTGGTTAATACAAAAATCCTCAAATGATTCAAAATTTCAATTCATAATACTAAATTGTACATTTTCTCAGCTCACAGTTGATCACGAGTAAAAGTATGATTGATTCTTCCATTATAATAACGTCTAAAAATTCTACTACAATAAACGTTAACCAATTTATTGCATTTCTTTAAAGGTTGTAGCATTGTTTTGTGGTCATTGAGAATTATTTCATCGAAGAAACGACTCTTAATAATATGAGAAAGTTCTTGAGAAATGTGTGAAAGTTGAATCACTTGAACATTGGGGAAAGTTTGATGAGTTAACAGATTGTCAACAAGTTTGCGAGATAAAAATGTGTTGATCGAGATATCAAGTGCTTTGATTGAAGACATTGGCTGATGTCTGATGTCGGTGGGTGCAAAAATGAGCAACAAACATTTGTCAATTGTAGAAAAGTTAACTGAGAGTCTGGGACAGATGGGAAAGTTGATTGATCAATTGAGCGTAAGAAATGTTAGGATTATATGAAACGTTAATTGATAGAGTTTCGAGTGATTCAAAGCGAGACAAAACAGTGCTTAGTTCATCCATGTTCATCGATATTGAGGATATCCAACAATTGGTCAAGCAATACATCAATTTAGTAGAAAATTTTAGATAATAATATGTATCAATGTAATGTCCCAAGGTGATTCGTTTCAGGGCACAGTTTGTCTGCTTCAGTGAGTCCTCCAAGTTTTCGTAAATGCAATTGTCAAATAAATGGTTAAATCCATTCAGCTCAAACTGTTCGAGTTGTGACAAAAGTGAAGTTTTCAATCTTCCCAACAGTTGATAGTTTTGAATCTTTAGATAGTTGAATCGAAGCTCGAGTCGTTTGAGAGCTGACAAACGATTGATTTGATCAATCAGTGAGTTGACAAATACGATGTTATTGTTGTTTATTTGTCTGCCAGGATATTCGTACACAATTTTCAAATTAAAATGAGTCAATTTGGTTGAGCATTTATGTAGAAGATAATTAATTTCCACAAAGATTGACAAAGAACAAACGTTTTGATGTATTTGAAGTGAACTTATGTTCGGCAACAGTTTCATCAAACGTTCACATGTCTGAGCTGTCAAGAGAGACAATGCCAAACTGTGGTACTCGATTTGAAAACGAATTGGACATTTGTGATAAGCAGTGCCGTCGTCGTTGATGATTTCGTACAGAATTTTATGAGTAGTACCAAGTGGATCTATAAGTTCGCTCATGTAGTCTCTGTGTTGAGCAATAATCAAACATGTTCGTCGATGACACGCAATTGGACGCAAACTTGTCCATCTGTGACAAACTCGATTGACAGTGGCCAGAAGGTGGTACAGTGGGATTCGGTCAAAGATGATCAATAGACACAGATCGGGTAGAGTAGGCAGGGACATGATGAGGGATTGGGAATGCGATTTTGCTGCACTAAACATACAAAAAATACAAAATTACAAATTGAAATCACTTTTACATTAAATACGTTAAATATTAAAAAAAACTTAAAAAAATAATTTATTTCAAAAGTTAAGATATACACGCTTTTGAGCAGTAATCAAACATCAACCTTTGACCGTTTACATCAAACATGCTTTGTGGACTTATGCAGTGGACCTATCATTTACAAATGAATTACAATTGGTCTTTAGTAAAGAATCGATCAGTCAAGCACATCTCATTAGGCTCATCACCATCCTTTTCAAAGTAGATTCTCTTCAGTTTGGAACATCGCTTGAATGGTTTCAAAATGCCCTTGAAACATGCTTCCTGTTGTGCCACTGTAATGTCCTCAATCCACTCATAATCACAATCATCGCAATATCCTTGACCTTGAAAGTAGTGAAGTAGTTCCAGGTTTGGAAATGTCCATTCGGGATGAAGTGATTCGCGATGTTTGTGGTTGCGTGTCCAAATGTGCAGTGAGAGAGCTCGAATTGAAGTCAATTGCTTAATCGATGGAAGTTGCCAATTGTTCTGGTTTTTCTTTGCTTTCTTATGTTCACTTTCAAGTCGAGTTTTGTAGGCAAAGTTTACATGCAGTTTGAGATGAAACAGTTGAGGCAATTGGGCAACAGCAGTGGTCAATTCGGTTAGGGACATGTTTTTTGGATTGAGTGATAGTGATCGTAGTGAGGTGAATTTGCCACATGTTTCATTCAATTGTTCGGGCTCAATCGCGAATGCACCAAAGTGAACAAATTTAGCAAATATTTGAGGGGAAATTTGAGAAAGTTTGGTATTTAAAAACACATTTCCGCCATCGTAATCGCAGACACCGAGATGAGTCAACTGTGCAAATGTATCATCATCTTCATATTGAATTTCATTGACCTTTTTGTCGTTTAGAAATTCTACGATCAAGTCGAATCCACAGTTTGCTCGAATGTAAAATTGTTCCAATTGTCTGGGCAATAAAGACAAAAGAGGAATGTCTGAGGTGAGGTCAACTTCTTGAAACTCCAGTGTCAACTGTTTCAGAGATGACAAACGGCCAATATAGCAAAATAATTTGTTGAGGTCAGGAGAGGGTGGACGTTTGGGTGCATTCGGATTGTATTCAAGTGCCATTGAGGAATCAGCAGAAATTAAAAGATGTAAAACTAGGAGATTTTGAGCACGTGACAAAAGTGCAGACATTAGAGTCCAATCGGGATAAGCGTGACGATCCTGAGCCAGAACCAAAACGGTGATGTGTGAAAATAGATGAGACAAAGTGTGACACCCGTGAGGGGACAGCTGTTCAACACGAGAAACAGGTCCACGAACGTGATTGGGTGAAACAGTCTTCAGTTGATCACGTGTGAAATGTCCATCCATAAATCGATGATCAAAATATGAGTCTCGGATGAGTTCAAGAGATTCTGTGCCAAATGCGAGTTAAAGTGAGTGTCGTGTTCGGGAGTAGAGTTGCTGCATGGCACGGAACCGAGTGCACACTAAACCAGCACGAACCAGATCAAGCAGAGAGATTTGTAAGAAAATGAGATGGAAAATATCATCTGGTAGAGCGAGAAGGGTAGTGGACATGTTGAGAGGAACGATAAAAGTTCGATGTTTTGAAGTTGTTTCGATAATCGTGCACAAACTAGTAATGTTAATTTACCCACAGAAAAGTACAATGCCACTCAATATAAACACGAGGCTTTTGATAAAAGCTGCTTCAGACAGTGCAAGTTGCATTCATTATTACATTACTATGTGCAGTGTACTGATCTCTGAATATGAGGACAAATAACCATTGCTTACTTGTGAGATAGATTTTAAAATAAATTTATTTTTACATACAAAACAAACAAACTCACAGTCGATCAGGTGTTTGATGGGATTCTGACTTAATTGGACATCTCTAAAAGAATAGATTTTACTCAATTATGTGCAATTCTTCAAAGGTTTCAGCATCAATTGAGTACATTCATGAATTCTATTGTAAACCCATTCAGATTCAGAATCAGGCCCAATGGCAGTTGTGAGATCCAGAGCACAGTCGGTACATTGGTTGGAGAAGTGTTCAATTCTTGCCACTTGAACATTGGGAAATGTGTGAGATAATGAGAAATGTTCAAGTTGGCGATGTGATAAAGAAGGCAATGAAAAGGTTAAATTCAGTGCTTTGACTGATGACATTGGAATAGACTTAAAGTCAGTATCAGTGATGGAAGTATCGGTATAAAACTTTAAATCCAATAAAATCAACTAAGACAAATGAGATAAAGAATTGATCAGTTGCGTATTGGTCAAATTGGCGAAATTGTAGATGTAAATTGAAAGTTCTTGCAAGGAATTCAGATCCGACAAGGCGTCATTTAGGTTCATCATTGTTGCTGGAGTTAATGTACGCGAAAAACTTTTCAAACGCGATTTCAAATCTGGAGACGACTCTATCAGATTATCGCAATCAGGATATTTCAAGGAATTTTTTTTAAAGCACAATTTGGCACTTCAAATGCATCTTCAATACACTCAGAAATCCATTCATTAAAAACATTGGTTGCTTCGCTGTATTCAAATTGATCTAGTTGAGATAGAATTTGCAATTTTGACGAAACTTTCTGTTTCGGACTAATATACGAGAAAATCTCAATTTCAAGTTTGAGTCTTTTCAGAGACGATAAGAGATTGATATGATCAATCAGTGAACAGACCAATTTGGAGTCATATTTATATGGATTTTCAGCGCCATGCAGGCACCAAATACTTAAATTTAAGTTGATCAGTTTTGTTGACCATTTTTCAAGTAAAAAGATGATATCTTGAATCCAAATTTCCCACTGTGAAAAATTGGGACCAATTTGGAGTGAAGTGATGTTGGGAAGCAGTGTGGCCAATTGTTCGCATGCTCTCTCACTCCAGTGTTGAATCATCAAAGTGCAGTACTCGAACTGACAATCAACTCTAGTTCCGTAGTAAGGTGTTCCATCGTCGAGTGTTGCATCATGTAATAGATTGTAGTAACTCGTTTCAATGTTGGAACAAAACATATACTCAAATTGTTTTTGATCTTTTACAAGAATCAACGAGTGGTGTCGTCGATGAGACGCAACTGTACGCAGACTGGCCCATCTGTGACAAACTCGATTGACAGTGGCCAGAAGGTCGTACAGTGGGATTCGGCCGAAGATGGTCAGTAGACACAGATCGGGTAGAGTGGACAGAGACATTTCTATTTCAAATTTGAGTCGTCGGTATCAAAATTCAACTGAAAGCAGTTGTCTTGATGATCATATGAAGAGGAAATGTTTTGAGCAAGCACACGTGGTTGTGGTTGAAGGGGCTAGCAGTAGAAGGCAACTGGCCAGATGGAAATAACACCTGTGACCTATGTAAGTAGCTTAGGTAAGACTGTTTAAAATATTTTATCTTAAGCTTTAAGTGCATGCTCTCAACATTAACTAAGTTTTGTCCCAATTTCTAAAGAGAAAAGTATTTTTATTATTATCATGATATTATTGATAATTGAACTTTGACCTTTTTGCTCTGAAATCACGCTTATGTGCATTATTAGGCTTCTATTAGGATATAGCAAATTACATATATTGCAAATCAATAGATTTATACTTTGGTCACTTTTCATGACGCCCAGAGCCCACCAGGAACCACCTGAGAGAATTTTGAAAAGCTCTATTTTATTCAAAATTTTGTGCTGAACAAGCCTGTGGTATTTTTTGGAGCGAGTTTACTACTCCAAATCGTTCGAAAATGAACATTTTTACAATGTACTCCAAATCCCTATCTTTTTCCCCTTTAAAATTCATCGAATCAGTGCAAAGTTTTGTTGCAACCTATGACCTTCCCGTTGCGCGGGATTCTCTTTTGGCATGGTATAGAAGAGAGTTAGACCCAGACCTAAGCAAAATAAAGACTTGACTTTCGCATGACGTGACCTAAATGCTTACTGTCTACTGTGAGGTAGTGTTTGAACATGAAATTGAATATATTTGTAGAATGAGATGTTCTCATTCTGTTGTCGTTGCTAGATGTCGCTGTCCGATGATTATTGACTATTGAGTTAGTCTGCACTTTGCCCTTTGACCGCGTGTGCTGCTCCTCGAATGAGTCGTTGAGTCCGCCTTGCATTGCCATTGATTGCTTGTGGGTTGTGGTTGGAACTAGCGTTGCTAGGGTCCACTGTGCCTCTTCTTCTTTGCCTTGACCGTGGCCTAATGTCTGCCGTATAAAAGCCGGAGTTTGCGCTTGAAAGAGGACTCTCGTTTGGAGGACTTGTTTTGAGTGACTCGCTTTTTGACTGGTTTTGACTTTGGTCTCGATTTGACTTGCTGGTGCCATGAGGACAGAACTTTAGCCGACATCTTGCTGACCCGATCTTTCCGTTTCCTCTCATACCCTTTGGCCTGTCTGATTTCCTCTTCTGCATTTCCTTTACCTTGTGTTTCGCCATTGAACAATCATGAATCCATCAATAAAATCCATTTCCGTAACCCGAATGTGTTGTCTTACTTCAAGACGGCAGGATACCCGTTCGGGGTGGTCCCGAGAATCCCAATGCTGATTTCAACATTTGCCGCACCTGACCTGATGGATTCGCCCTTGTTTAGTCTGCCCTGTGAGTACTTCTCTTTTGTCTCCTCTTCCATTTGGTTGTGTTTCTCGAGATCAAGTTAACAGTCGCATTGTCTCCGTTGGAGAAGTGTAAGTGTCGATAGAATTCTGCCTCGTTAGTATCTCTGTGGATTCGGTGTCCAGTAGACAGTGTCCTGTTCTATTTGAGTGAATTCTTGTGTGTCTGCGTGACTCTCTGCCTCACTCGATGCAGTGCTTCTGCCAGTGTACCATTTGTTCTTTTCGCTAATCTCTTCTTGTTATGGTACACAGCACATTAGCTTCAGTGTTCACTGAAGGTATGATTGAATGCCTTTCTTTCGATTCAGTGAATCTTGTTAATCGTTAAATTTTATTTGTCTGCTATCCTAGCTTGATTAAGTTACCAAGTGTTGTCGGATTAGCCATAACACTGAGCCATATTTGATAATAATTAGCCACTAAATCGATTCACTTGACAAAAATACAATTTCGTTGTCTAGATGCAATGGGTTGAGTTTAAGCACATGAGTTTGAGATGAGACGAGACGGTCGAGTCAGTTTGTTTGCAATCATCCACGGCAACAGAATTTTGTATGTATGCAATTGGCAATTGCACTTTGAGTGATCCCTCACTTTACCATTTATGAAATGTTCGTTATTGTCTTGTTGATGAGTGTTGTTACTCGTGGCTATTTGTGACTCTGTCCAAGCCGCATTTATGCAGCCACCACTTTAACCAATTAGTCTGTTTGCATTGCAACTTTGACGTCTCCACAGGACATGTGTGCCTGTGGGTCTCTCTTTGCCTTACTCGATGTCCATTGCTTCTGCCTGTGTGCCAATTGCCCTTTTCGCTAATCTATTCTTGTTTTGGTTAACATGTGCAGTGCACTTTGCACTGCACAATATCGTTGTTTAGCTGCAATGCGTTAAGTTTAAGCTCATGAGTTATAGACGAGATGAGACTGGCGAGTAAGTTTGTTTGCAACCAATCACGGTGACATTCTGTCTGAATGCAATTGCCTTCTAAGTGATCTCTCGCTCTTCCATTTATGATTTGGGTGTTTTTGTGTTGCAGCGGTGTGTTGCCTTTCTATCGATATCTCACTGTTGGCACCACCACCATCGACAGTCGTCTCTGTCTGTCTGTTTGCAGTGCAATCTTCTCTGTGGCCATATGTTCGGTCACTTGCACTAAAACATTAGATTTGACTCTTCTTCTCGCTAAGCACAGAATTGATTTTGCTTGGCTTGAGTGGCTTAATGTGTTCAATGCTCATTAACAGTGTTGGGGTTTATGAGTGCACTGCGCGGTATGTGCCCTTTGACCTCACGCTAAATAGAATCGTATTGTCTTACCGACTGCAGCAAAGCAGGAGACCTTTCGTTCGTGAGTGGGTGCTTTCTCTTGTAAAATCACCTCAAGGCCTTTTGGCTCTCTCGCACATAATCTCTTTGTTGTTACTTGTGCTGTTTAGACAGATTGGTTTAGGCCTTAATTGATTCGTTCATTTGCTCGTCTCGAGAGAGATTGTTTTAAATTGATCTGTCATAGCTCGTATTGTGTTTCAAGCAAATGTTCAGTAAGGTTGAATTAGTGTTTAACACTAATCTGTCTAGAGATTGGGTCCAATTTGAATGCTTGTTTTGTACTTGAAACGATTTTGCCATTTTACTTGGATGCTTTTGCCTTTGTACTGATGGAGTCAATTTTGAGTGCTCTCAATGAATTTGATTGCAATTTCAATTATAATTGATCCAATAAGTGTGATTTTCGTGTGGACTCATTGCACATTGTCCCAGATGATTTAAGACAAAGTTTGATTCATTTTTGAATTTGACCGCCTCGCAATGATTATTGTGTTTGTAGTCGCTAATTGCTACTTTTTGAATCTATTGGTCTTGTAGCTTTGAGTGAATAAATAAGTAGCCCTCAGGGCTATGCCACACTTGTGTTGTTTATTTCTCACATGAACGTTAAGTACGGTAGAGTGGACCGCGTGCGCTTGCTTTGTGACCTTTATGCGCCACTATCGACTGTTCTTGTAATCTTTTAATTCTGTTTGTGGTTTGTCATGTTGTATATGCTGCCCTCTGTTGAGAGGATAATGTATTTTAGTCTGGGTCTACCCAATGTTGCTTCATTAGACCTGTTTGTTGAAAATTAATTTTGTTTGAATTTAAAAGATATTTAAGTACACTTTTGCTTCTTTGAATATCTAATGTGTGATCTCGAGAACAACCAGGAAAGGAACCTAAGAGTTTGTACAGTGCTTAGATCATTTCATGTTTTTATCAATTTGCTTGTTATTTTTGCTTGTGAATTTGATTTGTATTGTTCTTGCTGTAGTGTTGCTAGATCTGTATTATGGTGTGAATAGTATGTGTCCGGTTTGTATAATCTCTGCTCACTTGTGGGGATCATTTTGGATCTTTTACTGCCTTTTTGCTGTCCTGAATCTTGCTATTCTGCTCTTGCTGTCCTTTTTGCTGTCCTATTTAACAGTGCCAGTACCGTTTAAGGTCTTGTCAACCTTGAAGGGTGCTGCCTCAATGGTAGGGTGACTTGTGGGCTAGGGTCGTGCCAGCCCTATCGGAGAGGAATTTCCATGGAGTATCATTCAGGGACTTGCCAACCTTGGACGATGCTACACCTTGGTAGGGTGACTCTTGGCTAGAGTCTGCATAGCCTTACAGGAGGTGCTTTTGCTTTCCATGGAGTATCATTCAAGGACTTGCCAACCTTGGGTGATGCTACATCTCGCTAGGGTGACTCTCGACTGGAGTCTGCATAGCCCTATAACACTTGCTTTCCAAGATTTGATCATGTTCAAATATTGGGAAATCCCTTCCTTCCCAGTGCCTTTTCCGGTTCATGATGTAAAGTTGGATCATAACTGAGAAAGTTCCCCTTCCTTCCCGAATGCTTTGCTTTTTGCTCATGCCATACAGTTTTGGGTAATGCCCAGCTGAATGTAATCAAATGCTTGGTTTTTCTCAATCGTCGATCTACGATAAAAAGTATGGATCTGCGTATAGAGATAAACTTTGATGCTTTGCTAAGATGTGTCTTTCTCAGCTTCATGCTCTTTTCAAGGCCCTGCGTAACTTGACTAGAGTTGCACCGTCTGGTAGAGGTGACTGAGGCTGGTCGTGCCAACCATGCCAGCGGGGCTTGCTTTTCTGAGCATCATTCAAGGCCTTGCCTACCTTGGATGGTGGCGCATCGTCTGGTAGAGGTGACTGAGGCTAGTCGTGCCAACCATGCCAGCGGTGCCATGCATTTTTCTGGACATCATTCAAGGATCTATCAACCTTGAGTGGCATTGCATCTTCTGGTCAAGTAACCTTAGGGTCATGCTAGCCTTGCCTGCGGTGCTATGTTTTCCATAAAGCATCATTCATGGCCTTGCCTACCATGAAGGGTGTTGCTTTGTCTGGTAGAGGTGACTCCGGCTGGTCGTGCCAACCATATCAGTGAAGCCTGTTTGCTTCGGAATAACATTCGAGACCCTGCCAACCTTGTGCCGTTGTACTGTCTAATGCTTTGTTTTTTTCAGTGTTTGATCCATTTGTGGTTATAACACTGAGAAAAAGTTTCGAATGGGGGCATGTAGAATGAGATGTTCTCATTCTGTTGTCGTTGCTAGATGTCGCTGTCCGATGATTATTGACTATTGAGTTAGTCTGCACTTTGCCCTTTGACCGCGTGTGCTGCTCCTCGAATGAGTCGTTGAGTCCGCCTTGCATTGCCATTGATTGCTTGTGGGTTGTGGTTGGTACTAGCGTTGCTAGGGTCCACTGTGCCTCTTCTTCTTTGCCTTGACCGTGGCCTAATGTCTGCCGTATAAAAGCCGGAGTTTGCGCTTGAAAGAGGACTCTCGTTGGAGGACTTGTTTTGGTAACTCGCTTTTTGACTGGTTTTGACTTTGGTCTCGATTTGACTTGCTGGTGCCATGAGGACAAAAGTTTAGCCGACATCTTGCTGACCCGATCTTTCCGTTTCCTCTCATACCCTTTGGCCTGTCTAATTTCCACTTCTGCATTTCCTTTACCTTGTTTTCCGCCATTGAACCATCATGAATCCATCAATAAATCCATTTCGTAACCCGAATGTGTTGTCCTACTTCATATTTATTTATCTATTAAAAACTACATATTTTTGAATAGGTCGACGACAGTTGTGTCGAGAAGATTTTGATGATTCCACCCAATCCAACTCAGCATGACTTTCGATCACTACTCGAAAGTGGAAAATACAGTGATGTCGTTTTGCTGATTGATGGCAAGTCTCTGTCTGTGCACAAGAATATTCTGGTGGCTCGTTCAGTGGTGTTTGCTGCAATGTTCGAGCACGATTTGGAGGAGAAGAGGACCAATCGAGTGGAGATTAGTGATGTTGAGGTTGAGGTGATGGAACTGATGCTTGGTTACATCTACACGGGTAAAATTCCTAAACTTTATGAATATGCCACTGAGTTGTTTGCTGCCGCTGACAAGGTTTGTTGGTTTTAAAAGTTAAACATTATCTAATAACACTCAATCATTTCAGTATCGACTCAATTTATTAAGAAAATCATGTGAAACTTATTTAATTAAACATTTGAAATCGAGTACTGCTGCAAACATTCTAATGATTGCAGACATGCATCAAGCCTGTGATTTGAAGGAAGCTTGTTCAGTGTACATCACCGAACATTTCAAACGAGTTGTGCCGACTGAGGGATGGAAAGTGTTGCTCACCAAGCCTGACTTGATGGGGGAATTGGTTTTGAAAATGGCTGATAAAAAAGACATTTTTAACGAGAGGGTAAATATTGAGATATAACTGATTAATTAAATGTCATCTTTTTGTTTTATAACCAGGATTTTACTGAATCACGACAAACTGGTAAATTGGATGGTTTATTTTACAAGAACATTGAATCTCTACTTGACACTGGCAAATTGAGTGATGCATTTTTGGTTGTGGGCGATGTAGAGCTTCCAGTTCATCGCAACATTCTCTGTGCCCGATCGAAGGTGTTTGCAGGCTTGTTCGAGACCCAAACTCGAGTGCAAGTGGACAATATTTCTGTTGAAGCCTGCAAACAGTTGCTTCACTACATTTACACTGGACAAGTTCCTGGCGACGAATTTGCTCCTCATTTATTAGAAGCGTCACACAAGGTATTATTACTTACTTACTTACTTGTTAGATTATTCATTAATTTTCTAATATTTTTTTATTTGCAGTATGGATTGAAACATCTGAAAGCGATTTGTGAGCGAACACTCAGCTCTCCTATCAAGGTCAATTCAGTGGTGGACAAATTTGTCTTGGCAGATGCAAACGAAGCCAATCATCTCAAACGAATCTGTTTTGACTTTATCTGTGAGAACGTCAAACAAGTCATTCAAACCGAAGGATGGAAATTACTCAAACAAGCTCGACCTGAATTTATCATTGAACTGTTTGAACAAGTGACCAAGAAAAAGTGGTGATTTGGATTTTTGGTGTGCTTTTATTGCATTGAAGTTTGTTGATAATTTTGTATTCATTACTTTCTGGCGTGCTTTTTACATTTCTTTAATATTACAAATTAATAAAAAATTAAAAAAATAACACAAAATATACTTTGCTTTGTACATTTTACCGAGTACAGAATCCTTCAAAGTAAAATTGATTCTTGCAATTTTGAGTAAAAATTCGTAATAACTATTCGCTTGTCAAGCTTTAGTTGCATCGTTTGAGTTCGTTTCATTCTCTTTGTTTTCAAATGTTACATCTGGTTTCAAAATATCTTACAGGGGATGTCAGATGAGTATAGAAACTGATGATAAATGTCAATCAAACAAACCTTGTAAGTAGCCACTCCTCTCCACACTTTGACCAATTCGTGCAGAGCAAATGTAGAAATCATGCTAACTGAAGAGAGTGCCATCAGCAAGCCAATCATATTAGCGTACAGGGGAAATTGGTATTCGTCGTAGGTGAGTCGTATGTGTTTGGACAGTACCAGCACTAGAAGAACTAGTAGTATGACAGGAGATCCGAACTTGAACATGAATTTCCAGTAGAGTGGATGCCACAGTTAACTGAATTCGAATTCGAAGCCCATCATTTCTGTGAGGACACTCATGTATCTGCGCAGATACATGACATGTCAATGCCAAACACCCACGCAATGGCCACCACCTCGACGATGCTAATCACAAAGACCGCATACGGCACTGCATAACTGTCCATCAGTTGAAGAATGTAGAGTCCTGCCTACAAAGACAATGTCAATCGCGTTCTTATGTACAATGGCACTTACCCCAGTGCACATTGGCAAAGCAGAAATGAACATTATCACACAGACAAACACCAAAACGTTTGCCTTTCGATTGGCCAGTTTTGAAGGCCACATTTTCATCAAGTTCACCACACTCGTCTCCACAATGGTCAACTGTGATCCAAAGCCGAGTATGATGAGCATCAAGAAGAACATTGCAGACCAAAACCATGGCACTGACAAATGGGACAGCGCTGCTGGATAGGCCACAAAAGCCAGACCCACACCGTGATCAGCCGCTTCGTCGAATGGTTTGCCAATTTGGTGAGCCATAAAGCCAATCATAATAAAGATGGCAAAACCAGCGTAGACACTCGTCACTGAGTTGAATATCACAATGAAAAGTGAATCTCTGACAAATAAATTGAATGGTTTTCAATCCAAAGTTTGAATGTTTTCAACCCCAAAATTCTTTTACCTGATGGTGTTGTTGTGGAAAGGATTATAGCTGGCCAGAGTGATCACACTACCACGACAAATGCACAGTGAGAGAAGTATTTGAGTGGCCGCATCGGACCAAACATCGATCGAGCAGGCTACGACCATGTTGTAATAGATGCCAACATAGACGCCCATCAGGGACATGGCATAGCCAACACCTTTGAATATTGGTGACAAACGCCATACTAAATACAAAATTGAACATGATTAGATAGGATTTATCTTAACACTATTATTGTGTTGGTACTAAATATGATATACGAGAAATAGGACCGAGTTGAGTGTATTGGCCAAGACTAGATTCGAACAAGAAAAAGGTCAAACCAAGAAAGACCAAACTGAACGTGTATGGGATGAAAAAGGAACCTCCACCGTTCCGATAGGCCAAGTACGGAAATCTAAACAGACGATATTTAGTTAAATAATGTTGCATAATAAAATAATAATTAATTAATAAAATAATTTTCAATATACAAACCTCCACACATTTCCAAGACCCACAGCCGAGCTGTGTGCAGTGAGATAAAACAAGCAAATTTATTCGTAAACTTGTCTCGACCTTGTGCCGGCTTCATGATTTCAGGTATGGCAAAATGGTACAACTGGATTGGCGTTTACCCTAAATTATGCTCGAATTCAGACTGGTTAGGTGCCTCCATGCATGGTTACTTTCATCACCAATTGGCAATGTAGATTGCTTGACGCCATTTCATAGATTGATAAAATTCCCGTAACTTGATGTACGTACAATGATCATTATTCACGTTGCAATTTATACTATCAATTGGTTTCGCCCCACTCCCTTACCAAATCAGGCATTTTCCATATTATTATCATGAAGAGTTGCACGATAATGCAATACATTTTGGTTCACATTCAAAGTCTAGCCATAAAAAGATTCTCTTGCAAGTCTAGTCTATATTTGTTTTTTAATCTTATCTTATCAGAAAGTGCAACTCTAGAACGTTATTGCGCAATGAGAATGAGTCTTTCATCGCTTTCAATTGTGAACGTCAAGAAAACGTCAACTTTTGAGTATCAAACATGTTGGTTTGAGTTGGGAAATGGAAAAACACGTTGGTTTTCAGTTAACAACTGTCAGCAATTGCTTTATTTAAATTTAATTTAAGAAAAAATGCAAAAAGGACATTAGAAATTAATGCAAAATTATCGACAAACTTTAATGTAATATAAAAGTAAGCAAATGTCAAAATCACCATTTTTTCTCGGTCACTTGCTCAAGCAGTTCAAGGGTAAATTCGGGTCGAGTTTGTTTGAGTGTCTTCCATCCATCGGTTAGAATGACTTGTTTGACGTTCTCACAGATAAAGTCGAAACAGAATCGTTTGAGATGATTCGCTTCGTTTGACTCTGCCAAGAGAAATTTGTCCACCACTGAATCGACGTCAATCCAAGAAAAAAAGCTGAGAAACTCCTCACATTTCGCTTTCAGATGATTCAACCCATACTGCAAAAGAATTGAAGGTTTAGTTAATTGAAATACTTGTGTAAATAATACCTCGTGAGAAGCTTCCAATAAATAAGGAAATAAATTAACTTTCCAATGATTACATTGATAATTTCCAGTGTAAATGTAAACAAGCAACTCTTTGCAGACTTCAACAGAAATGTTGTCCATTTGCACTCGAGTTTGAGTCTCGAACAAGTCTGCAAACACCTTCGATCGGGCACAGAGAATGTTGCGATGAACTGGAAGCTCCACATCGCCCACAACCAAAAATGCATCACTCAATTTGCCAGTGTCAAGTAGAGATGCAATGTCCTTTGAAAACCAACGTTCATAAGACCGTGAAAAAAATCCATTCATTTTTTTGAGCATCCACCTTAAATATAATTAATAAAACAAAAAATTACATTTAATTAGTTAGTACATCAATATTTACTTTTTTGTTGAGAACATCTTGTTTATTAGCCATTTTCAAAACCAATTCTTGCATCAAGTCAGACTTGGTGAGCAACACTTTCCATCCCTCAGTAGACATAACTTGTTTGACATTTTCGGTGATGTACGCAGAACAAGCTTCTTTCAAATCACTGGCTTGAAGCATGTCTGCAATCATGAGAATGTTTGCAGCTGTACTCGAGGTCAAATTGTCCAGTAAATGAGTTCCACATGAATTTCTTAATGCATTGAGTTGATACTGAAATTATTGAATGCTATGAGCGGACGTAAAAATCTTTATAATCGAACATACCTTGTCAGCGGCAACAAACAACTCAGAGGCATAATCATTTAGTTCGGGAATTTGTCCTGTGTAGATGTAACCAAACATCAGTTCCATCACCTCAACCCCAACATCACTAATCTCCACTCGATTCGTCTTCTTCTCCTCCAAATCGTGCTCGAACATTGCCGCAAACACCACAGAACGAGCAGACAGAATATTCTTGTGCACAGACAGAGACTTGCCATCAATCAACAAAACGACATCACTGTATTTTCCACTTTCGAGTAATGATCGAAAGTCATCCTGAATTGGATTGGGTGGAATCACCAAAATCTTCTCGAGACAACTGTCGTCGACCTATTCAAAAAAATATTTTTAAGAATTAAATAAATAAATTAGCTTTATGAAATTTCTATAATATTACCTCACAGTAAACAGTTAGCTTGTCATTGTTGAGCAAACCATACAGTCTGCCAAGCAAATAATCACGTCTGATCTGATAACCACCATGGATACCGTACGGAGTTCTCTTGTAAGGATATTTAAACCTGTTTTGACAATCTGATGGTAAAAAACAACAAAATTAAACTTTAAATTTGAAATATCAATGTAACTTACCTTGTGAAAGATATCTAAATTTGCCAGTTTTGCTTAAAATTGCGATTCTATAGCGAACTAATTCCTCAAACTGATCCTTAGCATTAAATGGGTTAAAAGGATTGAGGCATAAATTGAAAGCAACAAATTTTTCGGTTTTGCCAGTTATATCAATAGAGGGAGAACATTCAAGTCTAAACTGGACTTTACTATCTGCAGGAAAAGAAAATTTCGGAGACTGTTGTCGATAGATTTTGGTTGAGAAATTTTCAATTTCCCAGGTGAATTCGGCACGGCCATGGGCAATCGATGGTGGAGAATCACTAACAGAAGAAGACATCTTGAGTGGGAGATACAACAGCAAAAAGGTTCGAGGATAAGGAAGTAACCACACAAAATACGGAGCAAACAAAGACCACAACGAAGCCGCCCAGAAGCCTTTACAAAACATAAACAGTGGTTGTAACGTTACTCACGCGGCTCTGTTTGGGTGAGTTAGACTACAAAGTGATAAGTTCATACACTGCACTTGCAACTTGCATTGTCTACAGTACTCTACAGCAGCTTTTACCAGAAGGTTGGCCTTGGCATGCTAGCATTGTAATTTTCTCTGTCTGTTTATGCATTGCACAAATAAGTCCAAAACATCACACTTTTTTTTATCGTTCAGCTCCAACTGTCGATTCTTCGCCAGAATCTCCCTACTTGAGCTGGTTCGGGTTGGTTTAGAGTGCGCAGTGCACTCGGTTCCGTGCCATGCAGCAACTCTACTTCTCAAATTTAGTTTACAAATGAGTCGCTTGAGATTTTTAATTTCATTTGCAAGGCTCGATTGGCGACCATCCCACATGATCGTGATAACGAAATTCAATCAATCAAACTCATTCAAGAAACAATTTCTCAACAAAAAGTGCAATCAACCCGATGGCCTCAACGACCTTGAGTCAACGTATGTGTGTTGACTATTAAAATTTTGCGAAGTTGAAAGGACTACACTAATTTAAAAATCCAAATTTATTGAACAAAACAAGTTTCAACATATTATGCTTTGGTGCATAGGTTTCTGCAATGTCTGTTGGTTTCAGTTAACAATTGTTAGCAATTGATTTATTTGTTACAAAAATGTATAGGTAAACGAAAAAAGAGCACAATAAGTAAAGAATGCAAAATTATCAAGAAACTACAATTCAAAATAAAAGTACACCAAATTCAAATCACCACTTTTTCTCGGTCACTTGTTCAAACAGGTCGAAAGCAAATTCTGGTCGAGCTTGTTTGAGTACTTTCCATCCTTCAGTTTGAATGACTTGTTTGACGTTCTCACAGATAAAGTCGACACAGATTCGTTTGAGATGATTGGCTTCAATAGTATCTGCCAAGACAAATTTGTCCACCACTGAATTGAGGTCTATTGAAGAGCAGAGAAAATGTTCACAAAACGCCTTCAGATGATTCAACCCATACTGCACAAGAATAGAAAAATGGTAATAAATTGAATTGCACAATCAAATGTTACCTTGTGAGATGCATCCCATAAATGAGAAGCAAATTCACTGTCATTCAAGCCAACTCTTCCAGTGTAAATGTAGCGAAGCAATACTTTGCAAGTTTCAATTGAAATGTTGTCCACTTGCACCCGAGTTTGAGTCTCGAACAAGTCTGCAAACACCTTCGATCGGGCACAGAGAATGTTGAGATGAACTGGAAGCTCCACATCGCCCACAACCAAAATTGCATCACTGAATCTGCCATTAAGAGCAAGAAAATCTTCACCAAATTTAAGTGAAAGTTGTGATTCGAATTTTATCGGAACCTGGATTTTAAACATTTAAAAACATCCATTAAACTATTTGATATATTACGTAAGTGGATTCGTTACAACGAAGAACATATGCCTTTTCCAATAACGTATACGAAATAAAATTTGTATTTTGTATTTCTCGTAAATTCGATTCAGATCTTCTAACCTTATGTAAAAATAAATAAAAATCAAAGGTTTACATATTAGTTAGGTTAGACATATTTACCATTTCACTAAGAATGTTTTGTTTATCTTCGGCCATTTACAAAACCAGTTCCTGCATCAAGTCAGGCTTGTTGAGCAACACTTTCCATCCCTCAGTGGGCACAACTTGTTTGATATTTTCGGTGATGTAGTCTAAACAATATTCTTTCAAATCACTGGCTTGATGCATGTCTGCAAGTATAAGAATGTTTGCAACCGTACTCGAAGTTAAATGATTGATTAAATAAGTTTCACATGATTTTCTTAATAGATTCAGTTGATACTGAAATGATTGAAATGAATTTTATAATGTTTAAGTTTTAAAACCAACATACCTTGTCAGCGACAACAAACAACTCAGTTGCATATTTCCAAAGGAGTTTAGGAATTTCGCCCGTGTAGATAAAGTCAAGCACCAGTTGCATCACCTCAATCGAAACATCACTAATCTCCACTCGATTCGTCTTCTTCTCCTCCAAATCGTGCTCGAACATTGCCCCAAACACATCTGAACGGGCGGCAAGAATATTCTTGTGCACAAATAGAGACTTTCCATCAATCCGCAAGGCAGCATCACTGTAATTGCCACTTTCGAGTAGTGATCGAAAGTCATCAACAAATGGATTGGGTGGAACGGCAAAACTCTTCTTGAGACAATTGTCGTCGACCTATTCAAAAATATGAATTTTTTTTAATAAATTTATTAAATCTGTTCAATATATTACCTCACAGTAAACAGTGAGCTTGCCATTGGTGAGCAAACAATACAGTTTGTCAGACAAATAATCACGTTGGATTTGGTAGCCACCAATGACACCAAATTGAGCATCGTAAGGATAGATAAACTTGTTCTGGCATTCTAATGGCAAAATAAAACAATAAATAAACCTCAAAATTATAAATACCAATGAACAACGTACCTTGTGAAAAATATCTTTCGCCATTTTTGCCTAAAATTGCGATTCTATATCGAACAATACAAGGCTTGGCGAACAGACCCCATGAGCTAGAAGAATCGAGGCATAAATTGAAAACAACAAACTTTTTGTTTCGTCCTGGAATGTCAGTAGAGGGATAGCATTCAAGTGTAAAGCGGATTTTACTATTCATTCCAGGAAAAGAAAATATCGGAGATCGTTGTACTTTGATTGTGGAGAAATTCTCAATTTCCCAGGTGAATTTGGCACGACCATTGAAGAAAGAAGTCGATGATGGAGAACTTCTTACAGGAGAAGACATTTTGAGGGAGATACAGCAGCAAAAAGGTTTGAGGATAAGAAAGTAACCACACAAAATACGAAGCAAACCAAGGCAACAACGAAACAGCACAGAAGAAGCCTTTGCAAAACATAAACAATGTGACTCACACGGAGTTGCTCGTGTAGTCAGACTACACTGTGGTCAATAAGGCTCGCAACTTGCACTGTCTGCAACAGATTTTCGTTTTGTTCAGTTCAGTTGTCTCTGGTCGACCAGTTCTCGTTTGTCTTCAGACTTGTCAATTCACTTGTGTCCCTTTGTCGTGTTTGACCATGCCTCGTCTCAGCCTCGTGCACTCGTTCCTGGATCGATTCGAGCAACGTCTCGAGGTGGATTGCGAACGACTGAAGCGTCAACTGCTCGCTCAAGTAGATCAACAATTTGGTGTTCTCCCAACAAAGGTGAGAGAATTATGAATTCGATTTGGTGGTGATCGTGCTGGCACTGTCAACATCGATCCATCCATTGACGACCCACCAGTGGACACTGTTCCACTCGATCAGTGCATTCGAGAAGATGCTGCTGCAGTGAATCAAGCATCAACTTGCACTGGTCGTAAACGAAAGCTTCCACCAACTCAGTCTGGTGGTGTCAAGAAACGTGCTGCCCAAACAAGTGCAAATGCATCCAACCGAAAGTATATCTGCAAGTTTGTTGGATGCGATCGATCGTTTAATTTTGACAGTCAACTGGCTATACACGAACGAATTCATCTCGGAATTAAGCCATACTCCTGCACTTGGCCAAACTGTAAATATTCTTCTGAGCAGCGTCCCACTGTTGTTCAACACATTCGTTTGGCCCATTTCAAGTTGCCCAAAAGTGTCAATAATCAGAACGAATTGAACATTTCTGATGATCGTGATCCGAACGAGTTTGTTCGTGTTGATCAGCAGTTGGCCAGTCGTCGACTTTGAATTTGATTGTAACACTAACTATACATTCGGGCAATAAATAATTTGAATTACACTCCTTACAAACACAGATTGTATATTTTTATTTGATTGAAAAGGAAATACAAATATTTTATAGAGAGGAATTAATATTGTTATCATATTTTTGCAAAAATGATTCTGCGGTCATAAAATAAATGACAAACAAACATCGAGATCATTACGATCTTTATCAATTCGAGCCTTCAAATTTGGTTTACTAATGAGTCGCTTGAGATATTTTATGTCGTTTGTAATCGACTTACAACCATCCCACATGGGAGATGCATTGTAAAGGTCCTGAGAGAAAAATTCAATGATTCGAATCGATTCAACTGCTGGAAAGAACTCGCTTGAAAAGTGTGCTCAATACATCGAACCAGTTGTGCGATAATTTTGGTTGGTAAAAGTAAAATTGCTGGAATTGTTTTATTTATACCAAAAGTGTAATAATAAACGTTAAAACGAGGACAACAGAAAGTGATGAATACGAAATATGAATATGAAATGTGATGTAAAGGTATACCAAAATCCAAATCACCACTTCTTTTCGGTCACTTCCTCAAACAGTTCAAGAGCGAATTCAGGTCGAGTTTGTTTGAGTGTTTTCCATCCTTCGGTTTGAATGACTTGTTTAATGTTCTCACAGATAAAGTCGAAACAGATTCGTTTGAGATGATTGGCTTCGTTTGTGTCTGCCAAGACAAATTTGTCCACCACTGAATCGATCTTGATTGAATAGCTGAGAGATTGCTCACAAATCGCTTTCAGACGTTTCAATCCATACTGCAAAAGAATTGTAGTAAATTCGATAACCTAATTAAAAATTTTATAATACCTTATGAGAAGCTTCCAATAAATGAGAAGCAAATTCATAACCAATAAAGCCAACTTGTCCAGTGTAAATGTAGCAAAGCAACTCGTTGCAGGCTTCAACAGAAATGTTGTCCAGTTGCACTCGAGTTTGAGTCTCGAACAAGTCTGCAAACACCTTCGATCGGGCACAGAGAATGTTGCGATGAACTGGAAGCTCCACATCGCCCACAACCAAAAATGCATCACTCAATTTTCCAGTGTCAAGTAGAGATTCAATGTTCGCTTGAAACAAATTTTCAGCGCAAATCTTTTTGTATGTTAACTTATCTTCTTGAGCACCAACTTTGCATAAAAGTTCCGAATGTGATTTAATAGAAACCTGGGTTTAAAACATTTAAAAACATTCGTATTTTTTATACACAATAAAGAACATACCTTTGACGGAACGAGTTTCTTTTGAACTTTTAATTCACATTCAAGTGTTTTCACCTTTAAAAAATAAAAAAAAACATTGCATTTAATTAGCCAGTTAAACTTCAATATTTACCTTTTCAATAAGAATGTCTTGTTTATCAACAATTTTCACAACCAATTCGCCCATCAAGTCAGGTTTGGTGAGCAATACTTTCCATCCCTCAGTCCGCATAACTTGTTTGACATTTTGAGTGATGTATGCTGAACAAGCTTCTTTCAACTTAATGGCTTGATGCATGTCTGCAATCATGAGAATGTTTGCAGACGTACTCGGAGTCAAATTGAACTTTAAATGATCGACACATGCTTTCCCTAATATATTGAGTTGATACTGAAATTAATGAATGTTATAGGCTCATGTTAATGTGCTATATAATTAAACATACCTTGTCAGCGGCAACAAACAACTCAGCGGCATAATCCTTCAGTTCAGGAATTTGTCCTGTGTAGATGTAACCAAGCATCAGTTCCATCACCTCAACCTCAACATCACTAATCTCCACTCGATTGGTTCTCTTCTCCTCCAAATCGTGCTCAAACATTGCAGCAAACACCTCAGAACGAGCCACTAGAATATTCTTGTGCACAAACAGAGACTTTCCATCAATGAGCAAAACGACATCACTGTATTTTCCACTTTCGAGTAGTGATCGAAAGTCATCCTGAATTGGATTGGGTGGAATCACCAAACTCTTCTTGAGACAACTGTCGTCGACCTAATCAAAAACATATTTTAATATATCAATTCAATCCATTTTAAATATTTACTTCACAGTAAACAGTTAGCTTGCCATTGATGGTCAAACCATACATCGGCAAATAATCATGTTTGATCTGATAACCACCATAAGTACCGAACAGAGTGTTGTTAGGGTAGATAAACATGTTTTGCTATTCTAATGGTAAAAAACAAAAAAAATCAAAATTAAACAAAATTTCAAATACAAATGCAACTTACCTTGTGAAAAATACTTTGTACCATTTCTATTTAAAATTGCGATTCTATATCGAACATAAGGTTTGGCAAATAGGTCCCGTGCTTCGAAACTGTTAGAAGGATCGAGGCATAAATTGAAACCAACAAACTTTCCAGGTTCGCCTGCCATATCAATAGAGGGATAACATTTGAGTACAAAGCGAACTTTACTATTTACAGGAAAAGAAAATATAGGAGATTGCTGTACTTCGGTTCTGGTTGAGAAATGGTCAATTTCCCAGCTTAATTTGGCACGACCGTGGTCAAAGGCATTCGATGATGAGGAATCACTAACAGGAGAAGACATCTTGAGGGAGATACAGCAGCAAAATGGGTTCGAGGATAAGAAAGTAACCACACAAAAAACGAAGCAAACCAAGGCAACAACGAAACAGCACAGAAGCCTTTGCAAAACATAAACAATGTGACTCACGCGGAGTCGTGTATGCAGACTACACAGTGATTAACAATGCTCGCAACTTGCACTGTCTACAGTAGCTTTTATCAAAAGCTGGCATGCTGTAATTTGCTCCTTTCTGTTTGTGCACGAATATCCAAAACAAATTCAAAACATCACACGTTTATCGTTCCTCTCAAAATGTCCACTATTATTCTCACCCTTCCCGATGATATTTTCCATCTCATCTTCGCCCGAATCACCCTACATGATCTGGTTCGTGTTGGTTTAGTGTGCACTCGATTCCGTGCCATGCTGCAACTCTACTCCCAAACACAACACTCACTTTCACTCGCATTTGGCACAGAATCTCTTGAGCTCATTCGAGACTCATATTTTGATCATCGATTTATGGATGGACATTTCACACGTGATCAACTGAAGACTGTTTCACCCTATCACGTTCGTGGACCTGTTTCTCGTGTTGAGCAGCTTTCCACTCACGAGTGCCACACTTTGTCTCATCTATTTTCGCACATCACCGTTTTGGTTATGGCTCAGGATCGTCATCCTTTTCCCGATTGGACTCTAATGTTTGCACTTTTGTCACGTGCACAAAATCTCCGTATTTTACATATTTTAATTTCTGCTGATTCCTCAATTGCACTAGAATACAATCCGAATGCACCCGAACGTCTACCCTCTCCAGACCTCTATAAATTGTTTTACTATATTGGTAGTCTGTCATCGTTGAAACAGCTGACACTGGAGATGCAGGAAGTTTATATCACCTCAGACATTTCTCTTTTGTCGCTTTTGCCTCAACAATTGGAACAATTTTACATTCGTGCAAACAGTGGATTTGACTTGATCGTTGATTTACTAAACAACAAGGTCAATGGAATTCAACAAGAAGAAGATAAATTTTCACAGTTGACTCATCTCGGTGTCCGCGATTATGATTACGGAAATTTGTTTTCATCAGCCAAACTGTCCCAAATTTCTCCCGAAATGTCTGCTAAGTTTGCTCACTTTGGTGCATTCGCGATTCAGCCCCAACAATTGAACGAAACATGTGGCAAATTCACTTCACTACGATCCCTAATAATCAATCCAGAAAAAATGTCCATAACCGAATTGACCACCGCCCTTGCCCAGTTACCTCAACTATTTCATCTTAAACTGCATATTTACTTTATCGATAAAACTCGACTTGAAAGTGAACATAAGAAAGTAAAGAAAAGGAAGAACAATCCGCCGATTAAGCAATTGACCTCAATTCGAGCTCTCTCGCTGTACATTTGGACTCACAACCACAAACATCTCGAATCACTTTATCCCGAATGGATTTTTCCAAACCTGGAACTACTTCACTACAAGCAAGGACAAGGATATTGCGATGATTGTGACTATGACTGGATTGAACACATTCCAGTGGCTCAACAGGAAGCATGCTTCAAGGCTATTTTGAAGCCATTCAAACGATGCTCCAAATTGAAGAGAATCTATGTGGAAAAGGATGGTGATGAGCCTAATGAAATGTGCCTGACTGATCGATTCTTTACTAAAGACCAATTGTAATTCATTCAAGTCATTTGCAAATGATAGGTCCACTGTTTTTCATGTTTAATGTTAAATCGATTTTGTTTTTGAGTATATTGTAAAACTAAATAAACGTTTCTTTTGTGATGTACATGGCTGATTTATTGTTATTATGACAACACAATGGGAAAATTGAAAAATTCTCGATTGAATTTACACATTTATAGTGCAATCGAGCGATTGACTTGGGACTCAAATAGCGATTGTAACGAAATGAAGAACTGAAAGTTTGTTGATAATTCAGTGAAATTGATTCGAGTGAACTCGATCTTGTGCACAGATCCATGAATTGGGACAAATTTGCAATTGGTTCAATGTGCAATCGTTTCAGTTTGTGGGAAAGAATTGTTGAAACAAGTTGCTGACAAATGTCATTCGATGATGGTTTGGCAAATTGTATTGACAGTGACTCCAGTTGGTGAAATCGATCGTTGATTACACTCAACAATGGTTCACTTTCAAATGGGAAATCAATGTAGAGTGATAAACTCGTCAAAGGGCAATTCCAACATTTGAGCAATTTTGCAATTACGGTTACATAGATTTAAGTACTCTCATAAAGAAATGGTTCGAGTTGATAAACTGTCAAATTTTAAATATTTGGAAAAATTGTGGCAAGTTCGAGTAAATTGTGATAATCAACTTGTGGTTTGAAGAATCCAAGTTGATGAAATAGCGGCTTTTGAAATGTTAACGAATGATGGGATTTTCGTATTTGATTAAATTTTGATTGATTTGAATCGATTTCGTTTGAATCCAATTCACGGCAAATAATCAAAGTTCGTTGAATCAAACAGACCACACGTTTGATTTGATTGAATCGAGTTCAAACCCTTGGGACCAACAGTTGAATGTTCAGTGGAAGGTGGGACAGAATTCATTAATGCATATTAGGCACACATCGGGGAGATCGAGGATGTGATGCATTTTGGGTACGAAAATATTGGATTCAATCAAATTTATATGATATAGAAATTATATATTTTGAGTCGAGTGGTTTACAATGTTAAGGCTATTTATATCAAGTTTTTGTATTGTTTTTTTGACATTTTAAAATTACCCCAAGGCATTCAAGTCCGTTCAACATATGTTCACTTCTTGAGTCCAAAGCGGTGAACTAACAATTAGGCTAATGTGATAGGCCATCACTGATAGCCGTCGGTTTTGAATTTGATTATAACACAAAGTATACATTCGTTCAATAAATAATGAAATTACAGTCATTACAAAATGAAATTGTATTTATATTTTTAAATGATAAGAGTTACAGGGAAAAGATGACATGTGTCAATATTGAGCCAAAAGGCAATGAATTAAAAATGACCGAATGATTCGGTCCGAATCTCACTCGAGCCGACGTTCCAACAGTTCGGCATCCACCCGAATATAATCTTCCGGATCACGGTTGTCCGCAATGTTGAGTAGTGCCTGGTCTTTCAGGAGTCGGGGTACCTTGAAATGCTTGCCGAGGACATGTAGAACGACATTATTCTTTTGCACTGCAGAATAACGACAATCGGGCCAAGTACAGGAGAAATGCTTAATGTTCAAATGAATGCGTTCGTGTTTTGCCAGTTGGGAATCAGTAGGAATTGATTGGCCGCAACCTGGTGACTTGCACAAATACTTGCCCGATCCATCAGTAGTGCCACTTTTCTGTCGTTTGTTGTTGTTGAGAGATGAATTTGATGATTTGCGTTTACGACCAGTAGAAGTCGACGAGACATCTCGAGCATTGTCGCTCGACTCGAGCATGGCACGTTGTTCCTGCAACCATTGATCCAGTTCGACTGTCTCCACTGGTGGATCATCCGAAAGAATGATAAAACGAGTAGAGGGTACACGATCACGTGATACCACCAAATCGACTTCGTAGTTGTGTCACTTTCGTTCGGAGAACACCAAATTGTTGATCTACTTGAGCGAGCAGTTGACGCTTCAGTCGTTCGCAATCCACCTCGAGACGTTGCTCGAATCGATCCAGGAACGAGTGCAATCGAGTGAGACGAGGCATAGTCAAACAGGTGAGGAGAGAAGTGGAGAAATTGAAATCAACACAAAGCAGACAGTTTTGTTCGTCCTGCAGGCTGCAGCAATAGCAACTGCAAGTGCAACTATCTCCACCCAAACAAGTGAAAATAGTTTTTCTACTGACAAAGTTAGTGAGTTGTTGTTGTCACTCGTGGAGCAGTTCTCGTTTGTTGAAGACTTGTCAATTCACTTGTGTCCCTTTGTCGTGTTTGACCATGCCTCGTCTCAGCCTCGTGCACTCGTTCCTGGATCGATTCGAGCAACGTCTCGAGGTGGATTGCGAACGACTGAAGCGTCAACTGCTCGCTCAAGTAGATCAACAATTTGGTGTTCTCAAGATGAAGGTTAGAGAACTACGAAGTCGATTTGGTGGTGATCGTGCTGGCACTGTCAACATCGATCCATCCATTGACGACCCACCAGTGGACACTGTTTCACTCGATTTGCATTCGAGAACAACCAGAACAACATGCACATTTGGTGAATCAACCATCAACTTCTGGTCGTAAACGAAAGCTTCCATCAACTCAGTCCGGTGGTGTCAAGAAACGTATTGCCCAAACAAGTGCAAAAGCATCCAACCGAAAGTATGTATGCAAGTTTGTTGGATGCGGCCGGTCGTTTGATTTTGACAATAAAATGGCTGAACACGAACGAATTCATCTCGGAATCAAGCCATTCTTCTGCACTTGGCCAGACTGTAAATTTTCTTCGAAACAGCGCCCTCATGTTGTCACACACATTCGTATGGTCCATTTCAAGTTACCCCGAAGTGTCAAGGAACAGAACGAATTGAACATTGTCGATGATCGTGATCCGAACGAGTTTGTTCGTGTGGATCAGCAGTTGGCCAGTCGTCGACTTTGAATTTGATTGTAACACTAACTATACATTCTTTCAATAAATTATGTGAATAACACTTGTGACAAACAGATTGTATTTTTTATTTTAAATGTTAAGTATACTAAAAACGATGGATCGAGCCAAATGGCAATGAATTAAATGATCAATTTCAAAAATGTTTCTATGTTCCTAAACTAAATCAATCGAAATAATAGCTAATCTTTATCAAATCGAACTTTCAAACTTGGTCTACCAATGAGTCGTTTGAGATTTTTAATTTCGTTTGCATGAAACGATTCGCAACCATCCCACATGGGATATGCATTGTAAAGGTTGTCATAGCGATGGTCAATCAATCGAATCGATTCAACTGCTGGAAAGAACGCGGCTATATTCGCAATAGTCGGTTCCATTTTAAAGTCAAAGCCCATGTCTGATTTGAGTACAAAATCTAGTGCTTTTACTGATGAGAAATTATGAGTAGGTGGCTTTGAAAGGTCCTTAACGATTGGATTTGAACAAAACGATTCGTCCAAATGGAATCGAATGTGAATCAAATTGGTTAAAGATGAAAATACTTTAACAAAATTGGATAAAGTTGTAAACGGAAAGAAACGAAGGCTGACAAGTGATTTGAATTTAGCGAATTCATTGGGCTCAATGTCTGGAAATGTTAGATGAGTGAAACGATCTGCGAATTGACTTGAAATATTTTGAATACTTTTTTCAATATCATAGCTCAAGCTCAGTGCACCTAATCCAATTTGTTTCAATTGGTTAATTTCTTTTTGCTTGAAAAGCGTGCTCAACACGTTGATCCAGGTGCGCGATAAGTTTGGCTGGTAGAGGTAAAATTGATGCAATTGCTTCAAAAATGACACATCTTCCAACCATGGTATCACAGGCGGAGCGTACAAGTAGAGGGTCAAGCTTTTCAGTGCTCTCAGCCTGCCCAAATTGACCATCAGTGGAATAAGCGTAAATCTTTCATGTCGACATTCGTTGGAATATTGAGAACCAAAATGTAGATACAATTTCAATGTGCGCAACAGTGGAGAATAGTGCTGAAACAGTTGCGCAAGTGGAACACAAAATTCATATGATTGCTTTAAATGCAAGATGATTAGGGTTTGGATTTTGGGAAAATTTTCAACAAGAAATTGAACACTTTCTTGTGTAATCAATTGTGAAAGTTTCAACTTATTTCGTGTCATGAAACTTTCGTGACTCATTTCTCCATCAATGCTGGCGATTTTATGAGCGTTAAGATGTGCATCAAAAGGTGATAATTTGGTCATAACCTCAGTTGCATACCCTTTCACAAGAATCAGAGTGCGACGACGATTGCGACCGTTAAGTTTCTGTTGAGCGAACCAGTGATGGCAAACACCGCGAATCCTCAAAAGCTGACCATTGGTTAAGTTGGACAAAATTGCTTGCATACACAAATCGGGCAGTTGGTTGATGTGGACCATTTTAGAGAAGATTGAAAAATTTGCAATATTTAATGTTGAAAAATGCAATTAAAACAAAAAATTATTGTAGTCCAAAACATTTACACATATGTACAATTTATAGATGTGCATGTGCTTCTTATAAAGCAAAAATGCTTAAATCATAAAATGTCAAAGGTCAAATATATTAAATGCTTCCTTGCACTTTTCGAAGCTTCAATTTAACATTATAGCCACCACTTTATGCTATAGCAACTGGTAAAATCTTATCATTTAGTAAAACTGCTTACAAACATCTGTCATAAATGTATCTGATTATATTTTGATAAAACATGCTTTTTGTATATAGTAATTTTTCATTAGAGACAAGAATAGAATAATAAACAGATTCAAAAACATTAATTAATTTAAAAAACTAAATTTACAATTTATCTTTACACCACAACCACCAACACCACTTGGAATATACTACAACAAAGTAAATTAGTAAATAAAAATTACGAAACATGACGACTGATCATCAAGATTCAAAGGCAAAGAAAGTTTTTTCAGTTTCAAGCTAATAGACCAACAATTTCAAATTTACTAATGACAATATTTGTGAGCACATCTAAAGTCTAATAATATGACTAAGAATAAGTCAATTGAAGTCATTTTATTATTAATTGAATTAGTAAGGGTTAATAAGTACAAGTTTATTACACACAAAACATGGCTTATGATTTATATGATTTTGGACATGTCTCCTTTGATAAGTCTTATCAATGTTTTGATAATCCACATAATGCACAATTCTCTTACTTATTAAAATAACAATAACAAAAAACCTCGTGAGCAAAAACGTTAGGTCATGCAAATTTTTTATTAGGCTAATTTGACTATCGCGGATCTGGGATAAATAGATTCGACTCGATTCAGGAGAAAAATTGATTTAGCATATCTGGGGTTTAGGATTCTTGATTAGAAAGATACCATGTTAACATTAACGACAGTACAAAGTCCTGCTAAAGCTGTTTGAATGTCCATAGGCCTTTCTTTACTTCGTTGGAACAATTCATCTGAAAAACAATATTCGCGTAAAAATGATACAATAATTGATTTAAAGTTATGCAAATGTAGATATAAAATTCAAAATAAATAATAAATCATGTTCAAAACAGTCCTTTATTTAAGCTCACCAATAGTGTAATGATAGAGTTTACCACTATGTAAGTTGACAAGGCAAACGAGCTGTGTTGGCCTTACATTGCAATCTTTTTAAATTTCACAGCTAAATCAGTATACAATTCGTGTAGCAGGTCATAGGATTTTCTACTTTTGGAAATCATCTTCCAACTATCACTGGCCATCACTTCAGTGCTATTTCGACTAACGTAATCGATGCATTTTGATTTCAAATCTGCCGAAGTGTGCATGTCTGCAATGCATGTAGGAAAATGTTGGCCACTGATTCGATGGTCAAGTTCGAACCGAGCCATGCAGCGCACATGTCCTTCAGTGAGTCCAGTTGGTACTGAATTAAAAAAATAGTTTAATTTATTGTTAGATTCTAACTTATAAGTTAGATTGCCTATAGACAATAAGACATACTTTGTCTGATACAACAAATAGCTCCAAAGCGAACTGATCGATTTGGTTAACATTGCCCGAGTAGATGAAGCCAAGCAAAGCTTCGAACACGTCCACATCGAGATCGGTTATTTCGACTCGATTTTGTTTGCTCTCTTCGAGGTCACTGTCGAACATGGCTGAGAATACGGGCGACTGTGCGGAAAGTATTGCTTTGTGCAGTTTGAATTGCTTCTTGTCAACCACAAACACAACATCACTAAACTTGCCACTTTCAAGTAAAGATTCATAATTTTCAAGTGCTTCCTTTTGAGAAATATTAAGCTTCGTGTCATTGGTTAAAATTGGAATAACTTTTGTTTTCTTATCACTAAGAACTTCAACCTAAGAAATATTAAATTAAATTGAGAGTAAAAATAAATTACACAAAATTACCTCACAATGAATGGTTAATTTGCCATTGACCAACAAACCATTTTCTGAGTTATGCAGATAGGCCTTTGAGATAAAATACAGTCCACCTTCTTGAGGCGGATTTTTTCCCTTTGTTAAAATACATAGAACTTACTAAGAAAGTATTAAAATATTAACTTATTAACTTAATCAAAATTAACAACAAACCTTTGGTGTTGCTTTTGTCACCATTTCGATCAATGATTGAAATTGAACATATAACTTTAACATCATTAATATTAACAGGATGGCGTAAATGGATTACAGTACATTCGTCGCTGATCTCGGGTAGCTTGTGACTTGGGCTTAAAAATAAGTAAAAGTGATTTGGTTCATTTTCAATTTTTATATTTGGCGATTGACGGAATGAGGAAGAACTAGTACTCAAATCCGGAATCTCCCAAGTTATTGAAGAGATTTTCTTCGAAGACATCTTTTGTTGAAAGGTGCGGATCACGGTAACACAGATCAAACAGAATTCTCCAGAAAAATCCGCTCACGAAATTTAATCAAGAACTAAAGTGCAATGCAAAGTATAGCAGACAGCTTCAATATTTGGCAATGATTTGCACAATAAACAATTTGCCATAGACTCGTGCTGTGGAATATTCACAAATAACATACCAAATTCCTTTCCTCATAGGTTATGAAATAATATTCTTTGATCTTTTGCTCTTATCATTGACAATTGTAGTTTCCTTATCAAGTTTAATCGAATACAAGCACAAAAAACAAGTTGACAATTAGAAAAGCATCTACGAATATTAGTCTCTACACAGAGTCTAATGTATTTATCGATATTTCTTTTTGCATTAATCACGAGTGTATAAATCCATGGCGACAATCATAACTCACAATCATGGACTGAATGAGCAATTGTAATCATTTATTGTCACTGAAGTAGAGTGCAGCTAAAGCTTTAGTAATGAACGATTACCTTTATTGAGCACTACGTAGTATACTAAATGACAACCTGACAATGACTTTTTCTTATCACATGTATTAGAAGTGTCTAGCAATATAAGAAAGAGCACAAAACGGTAATGTCCAAATTAAGGTATTGTAGTGTCTCATGATGTCGACACTTCTTATGTCTTGCCTCATTGTCAATGTTATGCGAACGTACTCCCTCTTATGTAACGTTATAACATATATGTGCACTCCTCTAGAGCTCTCACTACTCTTGCATACCCTCGCACTGGTCTAATCAGTGTCATTCAGACACTAACAGTCCTGACCTTTGCATCTCTGTGAACATATCTTCACACAGTCAATTACAGATTATGATTACTATAATCACCCCATGTACAGTGTTCCCATATTAGATATGTGTAAGCTCTCATGAGGTTTTTCTTGTCTATTTTTTATTGTAGAAACCGAATCTGAAATCAGTTTGGGCGTAGCGTTGTGAAATCGCGAGTAATCTGATGAAAACCGAGATAAGGTTACGAGCTAGTTACGTATAACTTTATTTCACTTATTTTCTTATGCTATCAACTTAAATCTTATTCTAGTTTATTTAGTAGTCATATTTTGTCAATATAAATCAGAAAAATCAGTTAGATAATACTTAGAACTAAAGATAACAGCAAAAAGCCAAGAATATTGATTTAAAGTTGTACAGGAAAGACAACATTTTAGGCGCAAATCCAACATATCCAAATGCTTCGAAAAAACTCGCGATTTCACAGCGCTACGTCCAAACTAACTTCAGAATCGGTTTCTATGATGAAAAATAGATAAGAAAAAGTTTATGAGAGCTTGCACATATCTAATATGGGAACACTGTACATGACGTGTAAATGCCTGAATGTTATCGATTATGTCTTGTTAAGGAATTAAGTTAGCACACGGAGAATTTGGAAATTTTGTCAGGTAAAAAGATTTTTATTTATAAATCCTATTCAATTTTTATTGTTTAATGTAAATTTATATTCTGCTCAAGTGATGAGTTGGGTTAACTATTGTTGTATATTTTCTTGTAGGGCTTCTGCAGGAGTGTCCCCCAGCATTGCCATTCAGTTGGACACCTCCTCCTCGAGCCAATCGTCTCTGCTTTCAGTCCGACAGTCCACCAGAAAGAATTCGCAAGCTCGTTTAAGAACAACCGACTGAATGTATAAATTATTTTACAGAAGTAATATACAAGATGAGAGAGCAACAATTCAATAATGCATTACAATCTTGTTCAACATATACGCATAAGTGATCAACTCAAAGAAGAATAAAACAAACTGTGAGGAGAAAACATTGATTAGAAAACATAGATCATAGATTTTTTTTATTAGTAAAGCTAAATTCAAAATAATCGAGCTTACCGCATACAACGATGACATTGTAACCAACGAAAAGCGTCCATAATTCACACCATAACGTTTAGTACAATTGAGAATCGCAATTTGACTGCTCAGCCGAATATGATCCAAAGTTCTTCGATGGAATCCAAAGTTCTGCTTCCAACTTGCATCAACCGAGAGCAAATACTTTGCAGATTGATGAACTTTGATCGGTAAACTTCCAATGTAAATGTGCATATAAAAGATATGCAACCACTGCCCCCATCAAAAAACACCGCAAGTATGGGCAACTGTACTCGTTCAATTCGACCCAACATTAACGCATTGATAAAGTAGGCATTGATGGAAGCACCCAAAAACATCGAAATCAATTGGACGCCGACAAATTTACCGAAACGATGCAATTCTGCACGCAATTGAGCGTGTTGATGATAGAAGGTGACCAAATTCATTTGCAATTGAATCTGAAGTTTCCTCTTTTTACGCCAATTTTTAATTTTGACGTTAGTCCAGCTGAGAGAAGCCTTCAATGGTTGCTCAATTTGATCGAAACAGTTCGATGCAAAAGGAGACGAAAGCAATTGTTAACAGAATTGACAATCGGTACAGATCAGAATAAGTGAGCACAACCAAATCGTACAAGAAAGCATCGATTTGATAGACGAAGATATCACCAATTGACCAGATACCGAGTTTTCCTGTTGCGAAAGGCCAAAGATGATAATACAGGGACATGAAAACTAATGAAAAAAGTGTTAAACAATTTACCAAAAATATTCATAAAAAATACTTACAAACTCCAAATTTAAACGAAAGCAACATCAAATTGTCCTGCCGAATTAAATTCTTCTGCATCTTGCACAATTTAACATTCTGAACATTAAATTCTTTCAGCATAATCAGTTCGGTCACCTTAAAGTACCATTCGTCCGGATTTGCCTTGAAAACTAAAGTACGCAACAAATAGTACAAATACACAAGAGTGGACACACTGATTAGATTGAATTCGATGGTCAAGTTGAGCGAAATGAACAGATCAAACAGAAAGAATGACGACTCTCTTAATCTATTCAGCGCATACAAGGTCAAATGCTTCAGAATTTCATAAACAAGACAAAGTTGAATAAAACGTACCAAACGTGGAACATTATTCAATTGGAAGATGTTTTTAATCAACTGGAAATATGATTTGTAATATCCAATGGTACTGAACTGATAAGGTTGAATCAGAGTGACAATTTCCATTTTAGAAGCTTTGTACATTTTTTTGGACACATTTATTCTCAATTTGAGAGAAAGGAATTGAAGCGAATTTTCACCAAGCTCAATAACTAACTAAAGTTATGCCTATTGATCTGTTTGATCGAGGCTCAAATGGCGAAAAAAGTTTTTGTAGAAAGTAGTTTGGCAATATTTTTCACAAATAAATTTCACAAATCATTTGACATGTTTGATTTATGATTGTACCAAAATGGTTCTAACCTAATGGCAAATATACGATTTGTAAGTTTAAAATAAGTTTTCAACAAACTTTTTATCGTTTTTTTAACTTGTAATTTCTTTTCGTGAGTATTACACAATGCCATGAAATAGAAATCATTTATTTATTTTTTTTGTTTTGCAAATCGATCTCTTAATAAAATAAATTCAGTTAATTTAGTTTCAAAATAGTTTATTTGCCGGAAGTTGTTGAATCTTAATAAATCGTTAAAAATTATTCTTGATTTATAATTCTGAAATATTTTGACTGAATTAACCTTGAACCAGAATGTATGTTGTTGTCTTCATCATAAACAGAAACTGTAAAAACTATGCAAAGAAAACATTTTATATTTTATTTTTAGATCAAACTCGTAAATGCATCAATCGAATATAAAATTTGATGCTTCTTTATCCAGAATATGTTGTTCAAATTAAGAAAATTTAAAATATTAAATGCAAGTAATTAAAAATATAGTATAGCCTAATGATACACTTTTATGTTTAATTTTATGCAAAATTAAATTCCCAATAAAAACTAAACAAACTATTGCAATAATTGCTCAATCAACTGGAACTAATATTTTTTCAATTGTACTGTTTGCGAACTCTCTCGTGCTTATCGCGAAAACTATTTGATGTTTGCTTTTGATTTGTGTACTTCATTTGACCAGACGCTTTGCCACCGACAAGTTTATGATAAGACATGTTTGTATTACTGTCTGCGCAATGTCAAATTGATGATTAAGATACTGCGTTCTGTGGTATTATGACGCATGTACTAAAATTTGACTGTAGATAGATACCAAAGGAAACTATTTTCGTACTTCGAGAAAACTGTATATATAAATGTTGCTAGAAATGAGATGGAAATTAATTGAAATCGGTGAATTGTCAATCTAGATCTGAATTGCTCATTTCTCTGTTTTCTCTAAAGAAGATATCGAAATATGGACATTTGGTTAATCTTGTTAAGCTTGACTTCATTTGCATTTTTGATTTATTAGTAAGTTTTTTAAAATTACTATTTTTTGTTAGTTTGTTAATTTTTCTATCTTTCAGTTACATTCACCAGAAATTCAGTTTCTGGTCCAAGCAAGGCATCAGTGGTCCACCACCGAGTATTCTCTCCTTAGGCAATGCTGGACAAGTTTTCTCTCAAAATCCATTCAAGGCCGAGCTGGAAAACTTTCGAAAATATGGAAAAGTCTACGGAAATTACGAAGGACTACGTCCAATGTTGACAATTGCAGACGCTGATTTAGTGAAACAAATTGCTGTCAAAGATTTTCATCTTTTCATTGGTACAATTCAGCTTCGTACTTACCATGAACTGGTGAATCGAATTGTGTTTGTGGAACAATCACCAAAAGCATGGAAACGAATGCGAACAATCACAAGTCCGTGCTTCAGTTCTGCTAAACTCAGAGCAATGAACGCTAAAATGGATCAATCAGTGGACCAGTTGAGTGACTACTTTGATAAAGTGATCAAGAATGAGAATGGACTGGTGAAAGACACAAGAAAAGTGATGATTGGTTTTGGTCTCGATGTGATTGCGTCGAATGTGTTTGGTGTGCAGACGGACTCGAACAACGAATCGAGAAGTACAGAAAATCCTTTCATGGCAAATGCAATCAAAATATTTGAAGCTCCACCACTGACTTTGATTGGCAATTTTGTATTTCCAAGATGGCTCAACGATTTTCTCAATATCAAACACGTTTTCAATGTTGAGGGATGGAATTTCTTTGAGAAATTAGCTAAAGAAATTTTGAGAAAAAGAAGAGCAAATGAAAGTGGCAAGAGAAATGATTTGATTGACATTTTGATTGATGCTAAGGTGGACGAAGCAATGCTAGATGGTGACAATTACAACAAGTTGACTGCCGATTTGGATGCGGTGGAGGAGAATGGTGAGTTTAATGATTTGTCAATTCAAATATTTAATAATTTTAAAATAGTAGATCAAACTGCATCAAAAGTACTTCCATCAGTTGGCAAAACCTCGAAACAAACGTTGTCTGAAAACGAAATCATCGCGCAGGCAATTGGTTTCATGATTGGAGGTTACGACACAACTGCAGCCACACTCACTCACTGCATCTATGAATTGACACAGAATCCTGATGTACAAGAACGATTGAATCGAGAACTTGAAACCGCTCTAGCTCAAATTGAACCAAATTCGAGTGAATACTATAAAATCTTGAATTCAATCCCGTACCTCGATGCCGTGATCAAGGAAACCTTGCGCAAGTATCCTCCATTTACTCGAATTCTAAGATGTTTAGACGCAAAAACACAAAACTACAAGTTGGGCAACTCTGGAATTGTGATCCAAGGAGGACAGGGAATCCAATTTTCTGTAATTGCACTACACTACAATGCAGAATATTTTCCCGAGCCAGATCGTTTCAATCCAGATCGATTCATGCCGGAGAACAAGCACCGACTTGTGCCCTACAGTTTCCTACCCTTTGGTCATGGCCCACGAAATTGTCTTGGACTTCGATTTGCAACACAAGAATTGAAGATTTGTCTGGCGAAAATCTGTTGCAAATACCGTTTCGTCAAAACGAGCAAAACTCCAAAGTCACCACTAGAGTTTTTGCCTTACAAAATTATTTTAAATTCAGTTCAAATTGATGTCAAAGTTGCACAACGATAAATAAAATTGTATACTAACGTTTATTAAAACTAATTATTTTTTTCAACAAAAAGTTCAATTGCAACTACCAATTACAAAGATGCCATTTGAGTAGCAATTGAAAGTTAATAGAATGCGCTAAAATTCTTTCGCATATTTGTTGCTACTTATAAGTACTTAATTAAGCTTGCACTTTACTTGTCGTTTATCAATCCAATAGAGTAAAGCATGTCATTATTTTCAGTATTCTCTTTTTTGTGATGTCGTTTGCAGTTTGCACAATTTCGTGGATACATACTCATAATTATGCTTCCTACTAATGTATTTAATTTTACTGATACGCTTTCCATCGTCAAACATGGTTTTTGTAAATTATGTCATATGTCATTTTCAGAAATGTCCATTCATCGAATTTGGTCATGGTAGAAATCACAATGTCTAAATGTGAATTCATCATAATCGATAATCATTGAAAAAATATTTGATCAGTCATTTTAGTGTGCAACTAGTCAATGTTAATTCCAGTGCAATCTGTAAATGTACCTTTAAATTAATAATCTTTTGATATCGCTTAGAAAATTGAATAAATTTTTCAATGTTCAACGTGTAGATTTTTTAATATAATTTTTGCAAACTGTAATGTTTTCGAACTCTGTTGTGCTTATCAACGACGATTATTAACTTGATATTTTCATTTGCAATCATGATTTGTACTTGATATGACCAGACGCATTGAAACAAACAAGTTTATGATACGATACGTTTGAATCAAACTGTCTCCAATGTCAATTTGATGATTAAGATGTTGTGTTGTGTAGTCTTGACGCATGTACGAAAATGTTACTTAATGGATAAAAACCATTTTCGTACATAGAGAAAACTGTATATAAGTGTTGCACGAAATAAGATGAAAATTAATTTACTCGCCAATCTAAATGAATTTCTCACTTCTCTGTTTTCTCTGAAGAAAATATTGAAATATGGAAATTTGGTTAATTTTGTTAAGTTTGACTTCATTTGCATTTTTGATTTATTAGTAAGTTTTTTAAAACGATATTTTTTGTTGATTTTCTAATGTTTGTATATTTCAGTTACATTCACCAGAAATTCAGTTTCTGGTCCAAGCAAGGCATCAGCGGTCCATCACCGAGTATCCTCTCCTTTGGTAATGCTGGTCAATTTTTCTCTCAAAATCCTTTCAAACCTGAGCTTGATTGCTTTCACAAATATGGAAAAGTCTACGGAAATTATGAAGGACTACGTCCAATGTTGACGATTGCAGACGCAGATTTAGTGAAACAAATTGCGGTCAAAGATTTTCATCTTTTCATTAGTCAATTTGAGCTTCGCACGCATCACGAACTGGTGAATCGAATTGTGTTTATGGAAGAATCGCCAAAAGCTTGGAAGAGAGTGCGAACAATCACAAGTCCGTGCTTCAGTTCTGCGAAACTCAGAGCAATGAACGCCAAAATGGATCAATCAGTGGACCAGTTGAGTGACTACTTTGACAAGGTGATCAAGAACGAGAATGGACTGGTGAAAGACACAAGAAAAGTGATGATTGGCTTTGGTCTCGATGTGATTGCATCGAATGTTTTTGGTGTGCAGACGGACTCGAACAACGAATCGAGAAGTGCGGCAAATCCTTTCATGGTGAATGCAATCAAAATATTTGAAACTCCACCGCTGACTTTGATTGGTAATTTTGCATTTCCACGTTGGCTCAACGATTTTCTCAATATCAAGCATATTTTCAATGTTGAGGGATGGAATTTCTTTGAGAAATTGGCTAAAGAAATTTTGAGAAAACGAAGAGCAAATGAAAGTGTCAAGAGGAATGATTTGATTGACATTTTGATTGATGCTCAGGTTGACGAGGCAGAGTTGGATGGAGACAATTACAACAAGTTGACTGTCGATTTGGAGGCTGAGAATGAGGAGGAGAATGGTAAGTTTATTGATCTGTAAATTCAAATATTCAATAATTTTAAAATAGTAGATCAAACTGCTTCTAAAGTACTTCCACTTGTTGGAAAAACCTCGAAGCAAACTTTGTCAGAAAATGAAATCATCGCTCAGGCAATTGGTTTCATGATTGGAGGTTACGACACAACTGCAGCCACACTCACTCACTGTATCTATGAGCTGACCCAGAATCCTGATGTACAAGAACAATTACACAGAGAACTTGAGTCCGCCTTAACCCAAATTGAACCAAATTCGAGTAAATATTACGAAACATTGAATTCGATCCCGTACCTCGATGCCGTGATCAAGGAAACCTTGCGCAAGTATCCTCCATTTACTCGAATTCTCAGATGTTTAGACGCAAACACACAGAACTACAAGTTGGACAACTCTGGAATTGTGATCCAAGGAGGACAGGGAATCCAATTTTCTGTAATTGCACTGCACTACAATGCAGAATACTTTCCCAAGCCAGATCGCTTCAATCCAGACAGATTCATGCCGGAGAACAAGCACCGCCTAGTGCCCTACAGTTTCCTACCTTTTGGTCATGGTCCACGAAATTGTCTTGGACTTCGATTTGCATCACAGGAATTGAAGATTTGTCTGGCGAAAATCTGTCGCAAATATCGTTTCGTCCAAACGAGCAAAACTCCAAAGTCGCCACTAGAGTTTTTGCCTTACAAAATTATTTTAAATTCAGTTCAAATTGATGTCAAAGTTGCACAACGATAAATAAAATTGTATGCTAACGTTTATTAAAACTAATTAATTTTTTCATCCAAAAGTTCAATTGCAACTACCAATTACAAAGATGCCATTTGAGTAGCAATTGAAAGTTTGCGTCTCATTTCAATCATTTCAAGTTTCATTTAAATGGTTCTAATACAAAAAGTCGAAAATTAACATATTAACAAAATCGACTTATCTTATTTTTATTTGGATATTTCTGGCAGTGGTAACCAGGAGGATGCGTTAGCATCGCCAATTGTGACCTTATTCAGAAATGTCCATTCATCGAATTTGGTCATGGTAGAAATCACAATGTCTAAATGTGAATTCATCATAATCGATAATCATTGAAGGGAAATATTTGATCAGTCACATTTAGAGTTTTTGTGTGCAACTAGTCAATGTTAATTCCAGTTCAATCTGTGAATGTACCTTTAAATTAATAATCTTTTGATATCGCTTAGAAAATTGAATAAATTTTACAATGTTTAACTTGTAGAGTTCTTTAATATAATTTTTTCAAACTGTAATGTTTCCGAACTCTGTTGTGCTTATCAACGACGATTATTAACTTGATATTTGCTTTTGCAATCATGATTTGTACTTGATATGACCAGACGCATTGAAACAGACAAGTTTATGATACGATACGTTTGAATCACTGTCTCCAATGTCAATTTGATGATTAAGATGTTGTGTTGTGTGGTCTTGACGCATGTACGAAAATCTTACTTAATGGATAAAAACCATCTTCGTACATCGAGAAAACAGTATATAAGTGTTGCTCAAAATGTGATGAAAATTAAATTACTTGTCAATCTAAATGAATTGCTCACTTCTCTTTTTTTCTGAAGAAAATATTGAAATATGGACATTTGGTTAATCTTGTTAAGTTTTACTTCATTTGCATTTTTGATTTATTAGTAAGTTTTTTTAAACAATATTTTTTTTGTTAATTTTCTAATGTTTGTATATTTCAGTTACATTCACCAGAAATTCAGTTTTTGGTCCAAGCAAGGCATCAACGGTCCATCACCGAGTATCCTCTCCTTTGGCAATGCTGGTCAATTTTTCTCTCAAAATCCTTTCAACCCTGAGCTAGATTGCTTTCACAAATATGGAAAAGTCTACGGAAATTATGAAGGACTACGACCAATGTTGACGATTGCAGACGCAGATTTAGTGAAACAAATTGCGGTCAAAGATTTTCATCTTTTTATTAGTCAATTTGAGCTTCGCACGCATCACGAACTGGTGAATCGAATTGTGTTTATGGAAGAATCGCCAAAAGCTTGGAAGCGAGTGCGAACAATCACAAGTCCGTGCTTCAGTTCGGCTAAACTCAGAGCAATGAACACCAAAATGGATCAATCAGTGGACCAGTTGAGTGACTACTTTGACAAGGTGATCAAGAACGAGAATGGACTGGTCAAGGACACAAGAAAAGTGATGATTGGCTTTGGTCTCGATGTGATTGCGTCGAATGTGTTTGGTGTGCAGACGGACTCGAACAACGAATCGAGAAGTTCGGCAAATCCTTTCATTCTGAATGCAATCAAAATATTTGAAGCTTCACCTCTGACTTTGATTGGTAATTTTGCATTTCCACGATGGCTCAATAATTTTCTCAATATCAAACATATTTTCAATGTTGAGGGATGGAATTTCTTTGAGAAATTGGCTAAAGAAATTTTGAGAAAACGAAGAGCAAATGAAAGTGGCAAGAGAAATGATTTGATTGACATTTTGATTGATGCTGAAGTGGATGAAGCAGATTTGGATGGAGACAATTACAACAAGTTGACTGTCGATTTGGAGGCAGAAGAGGATCAGAATGGTGAGTTTTTTGGATTCTTAATTTTACAAATTAACAAATTTTTAAAAAATAGTAGATCAAACTGCATCCAAAGTACTTCCCCTTGTTGGCAAAACCTCGAAGCAAACTTTGTCTGAAAACGAAATCATCGCTCAGGCAATTGGTTTCATGATTGGAGGTTACGACACAATAGCAGCCACACTCACTCACTGCATCTATGAATTGACCCAGAATCCTGATGTACAAGAACAATTACACCGAGAACTTGAGTCCGCCTTAGCCTCAATTGAACCAAATTCGAGTGAATATTACGAAACATTGAATTCGATCCCGTACCTCGATGCAGTGATCAAGGAAACCTTGCGCAAGTATCCTCCATTTACTCGACTTCTCAGACGTTTAGACGCAAACACACAAAACTACAAATTGGGCAACACTGGAATCGTACTCCAAGGTGGACAGGGAATCCAATTTTCCGTAATTGCATTGCACTACAATGCAGAATACTTCCCCGAACCAGATCGCTTCAATCCAGATCGATTCATGCAGGAGAACAAACACCGCTTAGTGCCCTACAGTTTCCTACCCTTTGGTCATGGTCCACGAAATTGTCTTGGACTTCGATTTGCAACACAGGAATTGAAAATCTGTCTGGCGAAAATCTGTCGCAGATACCGTTTCTTTCAAACCAGCAAAACTCCAAAGTCGCCACTCGAGTTTGTGCCATACAAAATTATTTTAAATTCAATTCAAGTTGAAGTTAAAGTTGCACAACGATAAATCAAAGTTGTACTACTAAAATTTATCAAAACTAATTAATTCAATCTTTTTATCATTTTTCCGAATTGACAATTTTAAACGCCTTTAAGTGCGAATTTTGTAGAATAAAAATAATTCAAATAACGACAAATGTCTGGGTTTAAAAAATCACATGAATTAAGCCATACTTCTGCATACTTCACTTTGCAAGACTGTAAATATTCTACGAAACTGCGCTCTGATGTTGTTAAGCACATTCGTTTTGCACATTTCAAGTTGCCAAGAAGTGTAAAAAAACAGAAAGAATTGAACATCTTCGATGATCGTGATCCGAACGAGTTTGTTCGTGTTGATCAGCAGTTGGCCAATCGTCGACTTTGAATTTGATTGTAACACTAACTATACATTCGTTCAATAAATGATGAGAATTACACATTGATTAATTGCAAAAAGAAATTGTATTTTTATTTTAAGTGTTAAAGATTAAAAAAGAAAATGAATTACATTGAACAAAGTGACCAGTTGTTACTCGAGTTGGCGTTCCATCAGTTCGGCATCAGCGGTAGCAGTAGCTTGTGCCTCATAGTTCAACCAAACGAGTGCCTAGCAGTAGAGCACCATTGTCAGTGCGAGTAGTCCAGTGAGTAGCCCATAAAGCCAATCAAAGTACGGTCCCATCATGTCCCACTGATGTCTATTCACAAATGCGAATAAAGTGGCACCATTCACAATGTCCCAAGGGGCAGACAGAATGTTGAGCACGATATAAATGCCACAGCCAATTTTCTGCTCCCAGTAGACGAAAATATATTGCCCGGCTATGCGAAGCAAGCAAAAGCCAAATAGCGCAGATAAAATAGAAAATGTCAGAATAACACCACACTAAAACAGCAAATAAAACATTAGAACATTCTACATAGAACATATAACACAAACATGCACGTACCAGGAAATAAGTGACATTATCGGCTTGGAACACAGCCAGAACGATGGGGAAGATGTAGCAAGTGTAGGTTAATTGCATAATAGCAATACAGGTGATAAGGCCAAGCACGGTGTACTTTAACTGCTTGAACCAGTTTGGTGGTGGATGCATCGAGTGGGACTTGAAAATACTTGCGAGGGTTGAGAGAGCACAGAAATAATGAAAGAGACACATAGATTAATGAAGATTAATGAAATAGAGAGACGACTGGGTTGGGTTGTATAGAGGGGACAAAGTTACTATTTCGAATTCGATCCAAGTCAGTTAGCATTAAGCAAAGTGAACTTTTCAAATTTTACATACGATGATATCGAATTAGACAATCAATAGTCGTAAAGTCGATTATCTACTATTTTTTTGTTCATTTATCATTTTTTAGTTCAATCAATTCCTATTGTTCACAATATTCTGTACAATAATTCGTAACGTAAATACTTTTGAGACACATTACGTTATGTATTCGTCATTTTTTTCATTAAACAATAAATTCATTTCATTACATTAGACAGTACTTTTACTGACAAGACAATATAGCTAAATACATCTGAGAACGCATTATCTGTTTGTCAAATACACAATCACTTCTTATTATCACGTTAACGTAATTACATCAACACTCATCATTTACATATAAAACTAACTTCGTTTATGAATGATCCACATTGATGCGTTTCATGACGAAATTTCCACTGTCAACACTGTCCCTACTCCACTCAAATTTATGTTTGTTCGGCCTCGATGCCATTCATCATCGCATCTGTCTTTTCACTACTTAACTCAGTTCATTTGTCCATTTCTCTGGTGCACATCGACAACATCATCATAACCTTTTTATATGTTTCGCTTTTAATACTTTGATGTGATTTTGTTGTGTTTCGACATTTTGTCTCTTTATAACTTTTGACCTTCTCCCTATTTTCTTGTACGAAATCACTGAAAGTGCTCTCTGCCAACCTCGACCACCAACTCGATCTCTAGTTCTCTTCTTATTTTGTTTGTGACCAAAACAAAAATGACCGCCTCAATCAAGTCTAGCCCGAATATCGTCACGAAAGAAACAACCAAACTCATCTGGACAGTTGATGAGCTGTCCGCTGTGGACGATGATGGCCTTCTTAATTCTCCAGAATTTTCCCCACCAAACCAAAGTGCCAACAAATTTCAAATTGGTTTGTGTGTTTTGCTTAACTCTAAAATGACTTCTTTTGTGTTGATCTACAATGGACATAAAGAGAAGAAAGTGTCCTTTTATTATCATCATTCGTTGCTCGATGCAGACGATCGTGAACATTTCGTTAGAGGTATTTTTATTTTTATACCAAAATTGAACATTCATTTTGTGTTTGTTGTTATCACAGAGAATCGTTGGAACTACACTGGGCAATTGTTTACAACCGCAATTCTATCAACTATATATCAATTAACCAATTGAACAATGTGAATGCCAAGTTGAGGATTTACTGTGAAGTAAGGTTCAACTAATGTTGTGTGACTAAATGTAATTGGCAATATTTTACAGGTAGATATTTTTGAAAAATATTCACGATTTGAATCGATTGGCATATTATCTGAAAGCTATGAAGCTCTTCTTCAAAGTGCAAAACTGTCTGATTTTGTTGTGGCGATCGGTGACAAGCAATTTAGTGTGCACAAAGCTATTTTAGCTACTCGTTCGGAAGTGTTTGCGGCAATGTTCGAACATGGTGAAACGAAAGAAATGAAGGAAGGTCGAATGGTGATTGAAGATGCCACCGTGGATGCATTTGAGCTCGTGATTCGGTACATTTACACGGGTAAAGTGGACGAATTGGCCGAACATGCAGCTGAACTGTTGGTTGCTGCAGACAAGGTATGTTGTTGCATTATTATCCTCAATCTCATCATATTCTAATTCACCATAAAAATATTTCCCCTGCAGTATCAACAGAATCACTTGAAATCCATCTGCGAACAATCACTCGTCACTTCTCTCACTGTCGAATCTGTCTGCAGTGTCCTTCTTCTCTCTGAAATGCACAATGCACAGCAGCTCAAATCAAAATGCACCGAGTACATTGTGAAACGTGCAAAAGAAGTGATGAAAACGGATGGATGGAAGCGATTGCTCAAAAGCAATCGAACCGATTTGGTTGGGCAACTGTTTGAAATGTTGGCAAACAGCACACAACTTTAAAGACGATGTTTGATGTTTCAATTTGATTATATTCACACAGTAACATATATGCACATTTACTTTAACCAAACTGTATAACACAATATATTCTGACACTACGATACACTGATTTTATGTGATTTAATGTGAATCAGAGATTCTCCGAGATTTTTACATACATTCGTTTAATAAATGATTACATTTGAATTACATTCGAAATTACAAAATGAAATTGTATTTTTATTGTAAATATTAAGGATTATACAAGAACAAGGATGACCAAAATGGCTATGAATAAAGTGGCCAGTTCTCACTCGAGTCGACGTTCCAACAGTTCGGCATCCACCCGAATGTAGTCCTCAGGATTGCGGTTGTCCACAATGTTGAGACGTTCCTGTTCTTTCAGGAGTCGGGGTATATTGAAATGCTTGCCGAGGACATGTTGAACAATATGACCCTTTTGAACAGCCGAATAACGACAACCGGGCCAAGTGCAGAAAAAAGGCTTGATATTCAAATGAATACGTTCGTGTGTTGCCAATTTGGAATACGTAAGAAATGATTTGCCACAACCTGGTGACTTGCATTGATGCTTGCCCGATCCATCAGAAGTGACAGTTTTGGGTCGTTTGTTGTTGTTGACAGATCGAGATGGACTTGAGGATTTGCGTTTACGACCAGTGGAAGTTGACGGTTGATTCTCTAAAGCATGTTGTTCTTGTTGTTCTCGAATGCACTGATCGAGTGGAACAGTGTCCACTGGTGGGTCGTCAATGAATGGATCGATGTTGACAGTGCCAGCACGATCACCACCAAATCGACTTCGTAGTTCTCTCACCTTCATCTTGAGAACACCAAATTGTTGATCTACTTGAGCGAGCAGTTGACGCTTCAGTCGTTCGCAATCCACCTCGAGACGTTGCTCGAATCGATCCAGGAACGAGTGCACGAGGCTGAGACGAGGCATGGTCAAACACGACAAAGGGACACAAGTGAATTGACAAGTCTGAAGACAAACGAGAACTGCTCCACGAGTGACAACAACAACTCACTAACTTTGTCAGTAGAAAAACTATTTTCACTTGTTTGGGTGGAGATAGTTGCACTTGCAGTTGGCATTGCTGCAGGACTCACAAAACTGTCTGCTTTGTGTTAATTTCAATTTTTCCACTTCTCTCCTCATCTGTTTGACCATGCCTCGTCTCAGCCTCGTGCACTCGTTCCTGGATCGATTCGAGCAACGTCTCGAGGTGGATTGCGAACGACTGAAGCGTCAACTGCTCGCTCAAGTAGATCAACAATTTGGTGTTCTCAAGATGAAGGTTAGAGAACTACGAAGTCGATTTGGTGGTGATCGTGCTGGCACTGTCAACATCGATCCATCCATTGACGACCCACCAGTGGACACTGTTCCACTCGATCAGTGCATTCGAGAAGATGCTGCTGCAGTGAATCAACCATCAACTTCCACTGGTCGTAAACGAAAGCTTCCATCAACTCAGTCTGGTGGTGTCAAGAAACGTAATGTCCAAGCAAGTGAAAATGCATCCAACCGAAAGTATGTTTGCAAGTTTGTTGGATGCGGTCGATCGTTTGAAAGGGACTATGCACTGGCTGAACACGAACGAATTCATCTCAACATAAAGCCATACTTCTGCACTTGGCCAGATTGCAAATATGCTTCACAACAGCGCCCTGCTGTTGTTACACACATTCGTGTTCAACATTTCAAGTTGCCCAAATATGTCAAGAAACAGAGCGAATTGAACATCTCCGATGATCGTGATCCGAACGAGTTTGTTCGTGTGGATCAGCAGTTGGCCAGTCGTCGACTTTGAATTTAAATTGTAACACTAACTATACATTCGTTCAATAAATAATGCGAATTACACTGATTAATTACAATATGGAATTATATTTATATTTTTTATTTATTTTTATTAAAATATAAAAGATTATAAGAATATAAATTACATTGAGTAAATAATCGAGAAATATTTATGTCTTTTTCAAATGGATTTATTTAATGCACAGAATAATTAAAAGTATATAGTCTGCGTCTTGGTAACGAGAATTTTGCACTACAAAATTTGGTTAATGTAAATCTGTGTGTTATGGTAAATGTAAAAATGGTGTGAACATAATCAAATTAAAAGAATGCCAATCAGTCTTCTTTGATTGCCAACTTTTAAAATAATCTATTCAAATCGATTACTAAACATTCGGATCAGGTGATCATGACTGAAGGATGGAAAAGACTGATTGAAATTAGACTCGATTTGATAGTGGACATGTACAGACAAACTGATAATGGCAAATGAATATGTCAAAAAAGTTGAATAATTGAAAGTTTATTATAAGCAAAGCTTTAGCCTAAAGTTACACAACGATAAATGAAATTATATTAAAGTTTAAAAAACCTAGTTAATTTGTCTCAACCAAATGCTCAATTGCAACAAACATTTTCATCGCGCATTCGCTGAGATTCGAAAAACGCTTTGAAATTCATTGTTTTATGCTTCGGTGAAATGCCGCTCCACATGCCTTGATCTTGAAATAATTTTGCATAAACATCCGTACTGTTTGCGTCCTCCTGTGAAGATTCAGTTTGGTAAAGATGTTCTTTAAATCCGAGTGCAGTGAGTTTGCCCTTCCAGGAGGATTCCAATACGAATACAACACGATGACCACGTTTGAGGAGGAGAGACGTTGCGCCTGTACAGGCGTTTACATGGCCAACAGTGTTGATGGATGCTACGAGAATTGTGAGGGCACTCATGTTTGGTAATTATTTTCATGTGATGCATTTAATTGAGGTAAAGTTTATATTTATACCCAAAAAATTGTTGAGAAGTACTTTACGTACTCATGAAGATAACACATACGTGCACATTCGGGTCGAGTCTCAACAACGAGAAAGACACAATTCACAATTGTGGTTAGTCTCCAAAAGATAAAACAATCAGCAAGTTTATTAATCTTTCTTATAAACAGGCAAACCCAAAGTTAACTTGTTGCAATGAAATCAACAAGTAAGAAAGTACATGACGCAACTGCAATGTCATAATGTTGTAATGTTAATTTGCATCACTAAATCGTCAGCCTAATATTCGATAAACGATCACAAAAGAATATGAGATAACCAATGTAGAAAAAGATGAACTAAAAATAAAATGTTAATTTTTAAAATTTAAATTTAATTACCAAACTAACCGTAAAAAGCGATTCTTTATGCAAACTTCCAAATGGCCCAGCAGTGAAAGCTAATTTGGTGCTCGAATTGAGCACTTCATAGTAGTTGGCCAGTTTGACCATTTCTAGATTCAGAAATTTTCTTCCTTTTGTTAGCCGTATCTGAAGAGGAATTATGAACTTTCGTGGTGAATGTAACGCATCACTGATCAAACCATACGCAATTGACATAATCACAAATGTCATGACTTGACCCGCGAGTAGTGATGTTATAATGGCACGGGTTCCATGTTTTAGTCTATGGAAACTCAAATACGAAGTCATGAAGACATTGAATGGAATATTCGACAGGACCATTGCAAATAGATTTCGGGATACTCAATGATTGTCGAATGTGAACAAATGTGACACTAGACGAGCGTGAGAAAGACGGAATTGTCGAATTCTTCCAATCACAAATTTGGATAGTTTACATTTGACAAGATTTTCCAAATCTTTAGTCATTGAACGCAAAATTTGTTTATTCGCATAGACAAAAATCATAATCGAAACATTCATCAGCTGATAGACTCGAGTTGCCATTAAAACAAACCATAGAAGTGAAGCGACATCTACAATCGCAATACAAATCCGAATTTTCGAAGTTAATTTCAGGAAAATTATCTTTACCCATTTTGAGTACTCAAGCACCAAAACAAATGCACTTGGAACATTATCCAGAGCTAAAAGTATTTCTAAGAGTGTTACAAAAAGTATAATTCGAACGCGAATTGAACTTGAAATGCTTGGAAAGAAGGACAAGCTTTGAATTGAGAATTTAGCGTTCGAAATCGTAGATTTTCGCAGACATAAATTTTGAAACCAAAAGTTCTTTGAATTTTGTACTACAAGTTGTTCCAAGTAACTCCAAATATACATTTTCTTTGGATTATCAACTAACCCATAAATCGAACGATGAGCATACAAAACTGCAATCGGTAGTGGAAAATAGCAGAGCACCGGCATTGTGTTCAGATCTCGATAAGCTGGAGTGGGATTGTTGATTGCAATAAAAACGTCAATTCGGCTCAACAATTCATCAAATTGATAATGATTCAAAATAGTTATGTAGATAAATCGGACAAACATGTACGAGGTGAAGAAGTAGAGATAGTATGAAGTGAAACGATCGAATCGCGTTTTCTGATTGACTAATCTTGAGATGTGATGTGGGTAGAAGTTGATTTGACGCCAACTGGGAGAAATGATGAAATGCGTGATTGAATGGACAAACTTGATAACAATGTTGGGAAACATTATGGTTGTATGTTGAAATTTATTTTTTAGTTTGTTTTTAAATTTAATGTTAAAAATATGAAACTTTTGGTTGATTTATACGAAAATAATTTCCGTCAACAATTTTGAAATTAACGATACATTGGCTGACGTCTGACTGACATTTTTCGTCTGTCAGTACTGCCTAATGAGTAACTATCACTAATGTTTTTGGCAGCAGAATTGTAATTCCATGGACATTGACAAATTAAAATTTTGTCTTTTAGAAATGTAATTTAAGTTTTATACAGACAACAATTTTTGTTTATTTGCCTTTTAAAATACAGAAGTGGAAATTATAATGTAATTAATGACTATTAGTACAAATAGAGAAACAAATTAAAAATTAAGTTTATGTGGTTTTTTTGTTTGGGGTGATTCTTGAAACTCAAATTTGTCGAACAACGTTTATTTTCTTTTTTGTTTTCGAAAATCTTCGGTAAACAAAAACACAATTTATCAAATGCCAATAAATATAGTATTTATCATCATAAATCAACTCAATTTATTAATTTTGAATTCTTGTTTTTGAATTTCAAGGATTCGCTTTTTAACAAAATTTCCATTTGGATTCAGTAATTTTGACTTCCACTATTTTAGATTTATACAAAAAATTAAAATATCTGCGCGTAAGGCGTAAATCACATGGCAAATTGGTGTCGTGTAAATATTAGCAAACATGGTTCAAAAGTCGAGTCTATGTGTGTAAATCTATTTGACTTTTATATGATTTATTTTATTCAAAGTATTAAAGTAGTGTGATCATGATTGTGGTTGGTTACTTAATTAGTAGTCGACATTTACATTCTAAATATGGCAATATATGGCAATGTAATCAGAGTTTAGCTTTTTCCATTTGCACCCAATTTGCTATGGTTATAAATCAGATTTGCCCTAAATTGGTTTACATTGTAGTGTGGAATTTCGTTCCAATTTTGTGCCAGATAATCTAACAGATTTATAAATATATTATTCATGTTAATCGTATATTTGAATTTGGCCTGTCATTACTGTTTTCAATTGCTTTGCCATTAAAATAATGTACTTCAAACAATTTTTGTTGATTTGTTTTCTACTTTTCAATCTCACGAAATGTGATGAAGAGGACGAATTTGTTGGAAAGCGACATTTTGGCGATACTTTAGAAGATGACGATGATTTTAAAGACGAAATTGAGTTTCAAGCTTCCGCTACGAATTTTATTCAATATCCTGAACAATGGGCCGAGCAACGACTGGATCACTTCAATCCGGCCAATGTGAACACCTGGAGACAGCGATACTTTGTCAATTTTGATCACTTTAATCGTGCCAACAAGAAGTCGCCAATATTTCTCGAAATTCAAGGCGAATGGACTGCTAACAGCACTTTTGATGGTGCCATTGTGTCATATGCAAAGTATTATCAAGCAGCAATTGTCAAGCTGGAACACCGTTACTATGGACACTCATACCCAACACCTGATGCATCAACTGACAATTTGCAGTACTTGTCAAGTGAACAGGCACTGGCAGATGCAGCTACTTTCATTGAGTTTTTAAAACAAAAGTACAATCTCGCGCACAGAAAATGGATCATCTTTGGCTGTTCGTATGCTGGATCGTTGTCAGCCTGGTTTAGGCTAAAGTATTCCCATCTAGTGTCTGGTGCAATCGCGTCCAGTGCACCAGTTGAAGCAATCTTAGATTTCGATGGTTACCTCGAAGTGGTCAATGACGTACTTGGACCAGAGTGCACAGAAGTAATCCATTCAGCAATCAAACAACTTGGGGTTTTGTTGAAAAATCCAAATTGTCACAAAGTGATTGATAAAATTTTTGGATTATGTGAACCACTCGACACTACAAACCAGAAAGATGTGTCTAATTTAGTGTCAAAAATTGTTGATTATTTCCCGAGCATTGTTCAGTACAATCAGAATATAACAGGCCACTGTTCGAGACTAACTTCACAATCGACAAATGAATGCGCTCTGAGAAGAGTTGCATCAATGATCCCAAGGAAAACAACAGAAAAATGTCTCGATGTGAAGTATGAGAACTATGTTCGAAAACGGCTCAATGTTGTCTTCAAAAAGGCAGACAAGGACAATATAATGCGTGACCGACTTTGGACCTATCAGACTTGTACCGAATTTGGCTTCTTCCAGACGACTACCTCCTCGAGACAACCATTTGGAGCGTATTTGTCAATTGAATTCTTCACCGATCTTTGTGTCGATCTATTTGGCCAGAAATTCAACTCAACATTTTCTAAGAAAGCAATTCAAATTACTAATAACTTCTACGGTGGTTTCAGGATCGAACCCACAAAAGTGGTCTTTTCGAACAGTCTCATCGATCCCTGGCATCGGTTGGGTATTCTCAAGCCGATCAATCCAACCACTACAGAGTTGATCATTCCTGAAACGGCTCATTGCTTTGACATGCATACAGAAAGGGAGGACGATCCACAGTCACTGAAGGATGCACGTCGAGTCATTAGACAGAAAATTGGTCAATTCTTGAGAAATTGAGCAACTTTTAATTTGAAGTAAAATTTACAAATCTAATGCTTCAAATTATAAACAAAGCAGACAAAATAATTCAACAATTTTTGTTTTCTGAATGCCATGTTAATTTTATTCACTAAATCGTCAGCCTAATATTCGATAAACGATCACAGAAGAATATCAAATAACCAATGTAGAAGAAAATGAACTAATAAAATTTTTATTAGGAAATTTTTGAATATTGTAAAATTAAACTAACCGTAAAAAGTGATTCTTTATGCAAACTTCCAAATGGTCCAGCAGCGAAAGCTAATTTGGTGCTCGAATTGAGCACTTCATAGTAGTTGGCCATTTTGACCATTTCTAGATTAAGAAATTTTCTTTCTTTTGTTAAGCGAATCTGAAGGGGAATTATGAACTTTCGTGGTGAATGCAACGCATCACTGATCGAACCATACGCAATGGACATAATAACAAAGGTCATGACTTGACCTGCGAGCATTGATGAGATTATTGCACGGGTTCCATTAGGTTGTGGAAACTCAAATATGAAATCATGAAGACATTGAACGGAATATTCGACAAAACCATTGCAAATAGATTTCGGGATACTAAATGATTGTTGAATATGAACAAATGTGACACTAGACGAGCGTGCGCAAGACGAAATTGACGAATTCTTCCAATCACAAATATGGAATGTTTACTCTTAACCAGATTTTCTAAATCTTTAGTCAGCGATCGCAAAATTTGTTTATTTGCATAGACAAAAATTATTATCGAAACATTCATCAACTGATAGACTCGAGTTGCCATTAAAACAAACCAAAGAAGCGAGGCTACATCTACAAGTGCAATACAAATTCGAATTTTTGAAGATAATTTCAAGAAAATTATTTTTACCCATTTTGAGTACTCAAGCACCAGAACAAATGCACTTGGAACATTATCCAGATCTAAAAGTATTTCTAAGATTGTTACAAACAGTATAATTCGAACTCGAATAGAATTTGACAAATTGGGAAAGAAGAACAAATTTGGAATCGAGAATTTAGCATTCGAAAAAATACAAGATTTTAGTAAATTAAAATTCATAAACCAAAAATTCTTAGAATTCTGTACTACAATTTGTTCCAAGTAGCTCCAAATAAACATTTTCTTTTGATCATTTTGACAACCATAAATCGAATAATGAGAAAACAAAACAGCAATTGGCAATGGAAGATAACAAAGCATAAGCATCGTATTCAGATCTCGATAAGCTGGGGTAGGAGTATTGATAGCAATGATGACATCAATTCTACTCAACAATTTATCAAAGTGATAATGAATTAAAAGTGCTATGTAGATGAATCGGACAGACAAGTACGAGGTGTAGAAGTAGAGATAATATGAAGTGAAACGATCGAATCGTGTTTTCGGAAGGACCAATCTTGAGATATGATATGGATAGAAGTTGATTTGACGCCAAAAAGGAAATAAGATAAAATGGATGATTGCATTGACAAATTTGGTTAAAAAGTTTGGGAACATGATTGTTGTTGGATGGTGAAATTTATTGTGTTTTTAACATTTTAAATTTAAAATTTTGGTTAAATTTATATGAAAATTTTTGTAGCTCTTTTAAAATTGATGATAAATCGACTTTTTTGATGTCAGTGCTTAATGAGTAAATATCACGAATGTTTTTAAGTAATTGTCATAACCAAATGACAAATTAAAGTTTTGTCTTTATAAAATGTACCGTAAAATCTCTAACAAGCGCCGCATTCAAATAAGCGCCGCATTCCGTTTAAGCGCCGCCAGAAAAAAAACATTGTGGACGTTACGAGAAAACCGGTTTTTCGGTCAAAATTTTCTGACGAAATTAACAAGCGCCGCGGCGCTAGTTTGAGATTTACACGGTAATTCGAATTTATCATATAATATACAAAAAACAGCTTTTAAAAATACATAAATGGAAATTATAATTTAATGTGATTATAATTAATGACAATTAGTATAAATGGAATAAATTGGTATACGACATTGTAAAAAGAGAAACAATTTAATAATTGAGTTTATTTATGTGGTTCACTTTTAATATAGTTCCTCAAATTTTTACCGATTCTGTATTCATCAAGATTTATTCTGTTTTGTTTATGTTTTCACAAAATTTTCAATAAACAAAACTTTTTCATAAATATTAATAAATGATATTTATCATCATAAATCATCTCAGACTATTAATTTTGTGTATTCCTGTTATTCAAATTCGACATTTTGCTATTCTATAAAGTTTTTAATTGAATCCAAGATTAGGCTTTTTGCCTCTACTTTTGTTGTATCATTATTATAAATAACTGAAAGTAAAATATTTATTTGGCCACTCCATTTGAAATAATCAAAAACAGCATGCATTTGGAAATGTTTCATATTTGTATTCCACTTTATTGTACGAGTAAATATAACGACATCTCGTGTTTCAGTATAAAAGCTTCGCGTGAATTTATACATGCAAAAGATATTAATATCCTAAATGGCATGAGTCACATGACAGCAATAACAGTTGTACGTATCAGTTATAAAGCAAATTGTTTGTTTATTGCTGATACGTACGTAGAAATTGTCGTCGAGTGAACATCTCACTCTGTACACTCGCATTAGAGTTCGCATTGGCATCGAAACAAACTTTATTTTTCCCTGTTTGAAACTTTCAAAATTATCAAATTTGGTACACCAATGTCCCACCAAATTCAAGCCAACGAAACTATCCGTCTGCAGCAACAGCAGATTGAACTACTTTTCTGGCAAGCAGAATGTTTACTTCGAAATGCAAACATTCTGCTCAACAACAACGATGACGATTATGATGATGATGATGGCAGTGCTGTAGAGATTCGGTCACTTCTGGACAGGTTCGGTATTTT